>OW388304.1:49394377-50594377 GCA_936450465.1 Gibbula magus | reverse complement strand
ACAACACATAGTGTGATGTACCTCATTTTGCGTGGAACGGGCAATACAGAGTCTAAACGTATCTGGTATTATATGCATTTGTCTGTGTGTTCTACCCCAGACAGTTAGTGAGACACCAAATGTGTGATGTACCTATTTTGCGTGGAACGGGTAATACAGTCACTTGATTATACCTATCTAAGTGTTTGATATACGTATGTGTACTGCTGCTAAATGTATCTGGTATTATATGCATATATGTCTGTGTGTTCTACCTCAGAAAGATAGTGATACACCATATATCTTTATAACATGGTTATATTTGGGAAAACACTTGTACTTTTGAGGGCCGAGTTCCATGCAAGATTAGAACCCGCGCCCTCAGAGTAAGGCAACTATCGCCAGCATTGACTCTACCAACAGCTTACCACACGACCATTTCGCCTCGACATATATCTGTGTTCTATCCCAGGAAGTAGATGGGATATCACATCTGTGATATACCTCATTATGCGTGGAGTGGGCAACACATATTCACTTGATTATACCTCTCTATGTATTTGGTAGACGTATGTGTACTACTTCTAAATGTATCTGGTATTATATGCATATGTGTCTGTGTGTTCTACCTCAGAAAGATAGTGATACACCATATTGTGATGTACCTCATTTTGCGTGGAACGGTCAATACATAGTCACTTGATTATACCTATCTAAGTGTTTGATATAGTTGTGTGTATTACCTCAAAATTTATCAGGTATTGTATGCATATATCTCTGTGTTCTGCATTATATAGGTTTACTGGTACATATTCAACCTCAGAAACTTGGTCAGATACTATCCGTGTGATATACCTCTGTCTGCGTATGACATTGGCAATACGTTATACCTCTGTTGTATGATAGACGTGTATGTACATGTACTACCTCTTAATGAACCTCAGAAAGTTGTTGAGACACCATATATAGCTCTTTGTAAAGATGGCAATACAAAGTTAATTTTGTATAATTATCTATGCATTTATCTGTGTGCTCCGCATTATATATTTTATTGGTACAGGTTCAACCTAAACAAGAACTTAATTATCTATTAATTTAAGAACTATCAGGAAATAAGTGCTCGTGAATGAAAGAATTTCATTTAATCAGCAAGAAATTTCATTTCCCAAAATGAGTTGCATACAAATATTCCATACTAAGAATGTACCTCACAATGGTGAATGTGTACTATGCCCTTTTTTGGAAAATACCTCAAAAGGTAGCACCCGAATATGCACTTCCTTATATGGAAGTACCTCATTAATATGCAAAACCTCAGAATGTTGCTGATGTGTTTACGTCTTTATTTTCATTATTTGTCGAAAGTCAACATATGACATGATTTTGGTCATTGTGCAAATGAGTATTTTATTTACAATTTCCATATAGCATGCTTATAAAGGGTAGACCTCATTACGTTGGTGTGGTAACATATACCTCACTTGTATATGAAAACGAGTATGTGTGTGTGTGTGTGTGTGTACAAATAGCAGTTAATGCTGTACTTTCGGTTACATGTAACAATGTTTTAAATTACATGTGTAAATGTATTATATGATTTCTTGATTTGAAACCACTTTCCTAAATATCAGTTTAGAGTAAACAAAGGTAAAAATACGATGCTTAAAAATATATGGAGATATACAAATAAAACTTACCATTCAAAACCCGTCACCCCAAAAGGTTATCCTCCGTAAAAAAAAATAAGTATCCTGACAATGAAAACTGTTCACCTGAAATGTATCATCTTAAATGCAAACCACAACATCAACGCACGGTATGCACGTGTTCTTGAAGAAACACACACGCACGTAAAACACGAGCCCTCACCTCTTACAAGCGGCTCACTGTAAAAATCAATATTGCATCCTCACGGTCTCTCCTTCATGACCAATGTTTTTCTCCCATTCTATGTATATATTTATTCTTCTCTCGTTCTCTTTCTATTTTTGTTACTCTGTTCCTTTTTCGCTTACAATGGTACATGTACATACATTTACTCGATTAGAATACATCGCTATACTGTAAATGAACGGTAGTCTGAAAATTGTCACCTCAAATTGCCAAGGACTTAATAACAAGAAAAAACGCTTGGAGGTATTTTCAAATCTTAAACGAAAGAAGGCAGAAATATACTGTCTCCAAGACACCCATTTCACGCCAGACCTTGAAAAACATATCAAAATTGAATGGGGCTCAACACAATGCTATTTTAGTTCTTATAAGAGCAATGCACGTGGCGTAGCAATCATATTTAGCGAATTGAAGAAATTGCTATTAAATTGTTAGACAAAAAACAAGATGAAAACAATGGAAACTATCTCGCTATAAAATTTGAAATATACGAGAAAACATTTACTTTGATAACTTTATATGGGCCAAATACGGACACCCCTTCCTTCTATGAACATGTATTCAAAATTGTTGCAGAATTCGACTCTGACCATTATTCGATCTGTGGAGATTGGAACCTAGTCCAGAACTCAGACATGGATTTATTTAACTATAAAAATATAAATAATCCAAAAGCAAGAGAAGTTATGCTCTCATTTATTGAAGAACACAGTATTATTGATCCATGGCGTCATTTAAATCCAGATAGTAAGCGATACACATGGAGACAGAGTAAACCGATAAAACAATCTAGATTGGATTTCTTTCTATTGTCAAGAGATCTAGAACCGTCTATTGAAAATGCAGATATTGAACCTGCTTATAAATCGGATCATTCAATAAGTTGGGTCAATTTGAAATTAAAGGAAGTCGAAAGAGGAAAAGGTTTTTGGAAATTTAACAATTCACTGCTTTATGAAAAAACATATGTTGAAAAAGTTAAGAATATTGTCAACACAACTAAACAGCAATACCAAATAGGGTCTGATGATAAAGGAAACGCACTATTTGAAATTAACGATCAACTGTTCTTTGAAACTTTACTCATCATGATAAGAGGCTTCACTATTAAATACTCTTCGGAACGTAAACGAGAGAGGGAAAAGAATGAAAATGAATTAAATAAAACCCTTGTGAATCTAAATAAGAACCTAGACGAGACCAATGACACCATTGATAAGGAAGCTATTCTTAAAGATATTAATGAAGTAAATCTGAAATTGGAGAATATAAATAGTGTAAGAGTCGAAGGTATAATGATGAGATCAAAATGTGAATGGAAAGAAAAGGGAGAAAAACCAACAAAATATTTTTTATCACTAGAGAAAAGAAACTTCATTAATAAGTCTATCTCAAAACTACAAACACAAGATAACAAAATCGTAACTGAGACAAAAGAAATAATCAATGAAGCAAAATACTATTATAATAACATTTACACAAAACATTCATGTACATCAGTTAACTTGGATGAACTCTTCCAAGACTGTGAAGTCCCAAAACTCAATAATTTAGACAAAAACATGTTGGAAGGCGAATTACAATATGACGAAGTTTTAGAATCCCTAAAAAATATGAAAAATGAAAAAAGTCCTGGTCCATCAGGTTTCACAGTTGAATTTTTCAAATTCTTTTGGTTGGACATCCATCCCTACTTGATTCGATCTTTAAATCTGTCCCACAAAACAGGGGAATTGTCTATCTGTCAAAAACAAGGTCTTATAACATGCATCCCCAGTAATTGGAGGCCTATATCTCTACTAAATGTATCATACAAGATAGCATCAGCTACAATTGCAAATCGGATAAAGAGAGTACTTCCAAAAATAATAAATGAAGACCAACGAGGCTTCATGTCAAATAGATATATAGGAGAATGTACAAGGCAAATTTATGACATCATGGACTATGCAGAGTGTATGGAAATACCTGGTCTACTTTTATTGATTGACTTCGAAAAAGCTTTTGATTCAGTAGATTGGACCTTTATACAAAATGTTCTCGACTATTTCAACTTTGGCCCAGATATTAAAAACTGGATATACACGTTTTACAAAAACATAAAATCAAGTGTTCTTGTGAATGGTTTTTCATCAGATTTTTTTGAAATAACCCGTGGATGTAGACAAGGCGACCCACTATCGCCATATTTATTTATTATTTGTGCCGAAATTTTAAGCATCATGATACGTAATAATAAAAAAATAAGAGGAATTAAAATAGGGGACAGTGAATACCTCATTACTCAGTTTGCGGATGATAACTCTTTAACTTTAGATGGGTCTGAAGCATGCCTCCAAGCGACACTTCAAACACTGACACAATACGCCTCATTCTCAGGTCTTAAAATCAATACAAGTAAAACACAAGTTATTTGGTTTGGTTCATTAAAACATTCTAAGACGATATTGTGCAAAGATTACAAACTCGACTGGTCAAAAACAGAATTTACAATTCTTGGCATAACTTTCACACACAATTTGGCAGAAATGGTAGAGAGAAATTATAAAGACAAGCTAAAACAGATTAAGATCATTATGAATCAATGGCTTGGAAGAGATATATCGCCACTTGGAAGGATAACAATTTTAAAAAGTCTTATCCTACCTAAACTAAATAACATTTTCTCTATACTCCCAAATCCTAGTGAAGGCATCTTAAAGGATCTTGAAAAACTCTGTTATAATTTCATTTGGAAAGGTAAACCAGATAAAATAAAACGGAAAATAATAACCAGCGATTATAAAGACGGTGGCCTTAGAGCTCCTGATATAAGAAATACAATCTTTTCACAAAAAATAAGTTGGGTTAAAAGACTTTTCAATTCTGATAGCAACTCAGAATTAAAGAAACTTTTTTATATTAACGTATCTCCTGCATACAGGGAGTTTTATCAATATAGTGCAACTACCCTGATCGAAAAGGTGTGTACACCAAGAACAAACGATTTTTGGAAAGACGTCTTAAAAGCATGGGGATGCTTTATTACGCAAAAGGGGTTATTTGCAAAAACCCAATCTGAATTACTCTCTCAGCCAATATGGAATAACGACAACGTAAGAATAAATAACAAGACAATACATTATAAGCACATGTCAAACTCAGGCATTCGTTTCATAAACGACGTAATCAATATAAACGGAACATTTCTAAATTACATAGAATTAAGTCAAATGTACCAATGCAAAACGAACTTTCTCGAATACGCTGGTATCATCAATGCAATCAAAGTGTATTTAGTCAAACTTAACATTAAAGTAGAGAGAAAACTAGATATGCCGTTATTCCCATACTTTATTGAAAACATTGCTTGTAAGAAAAAAGGATGTCGGACATTTTACGATATATTACAATATTCAGTAAAAACACCGAGTTGGTACAAAAACAGAAAAAAATGGGAAAGAGATCTCAAATGCCAAATAAACGAAAGTGAATGGAACACAATAAATAAAATGCCTTTTGTGTGTAATCTCTCTTCGAAAACAAAATGGTTTCAATATTCCATAATACATAGAATTCTCCCGACAAATGATCTTCTGTATAAGATGAAGTATAAAGACGAAAATATATGCAGCTTCTGTGAGGAAGAGATAGAAACAATAAGTCATCTCTTTTTCGAATGTCCAATTGTGAAAGATATTTGGAGTAAAGTAAAAGAATGGATAGAGACACGTACGCAAGCAAACATAAATCTATCAAAAAGAAACATCTGTCTTGAATATCCTGAATATAGGAACAGAATACTTAACACGATAATCACAACCATTAAGTACACCATTTTCAAAACAAAACAAAACGGCTTGAAACCAAATTTAACCTACGTTAAAAATGACATTAAGAAAACATACAATATCGACAAATATAACGCTTATTGTACCTGCAACTACTCCAAATTTATGAAATTTTGGTCAAGTTGTCATTTACTATTTGACTAATTAAAAACATCATTCTATCTTTACCTTTGTTCCTTCTTTAACTGAAAACCCTTACAAAACAGAGGGTTTGATTGCTTAAAATTCATGTGTGTTATTGTAATATGTTGAACTCAGAATGTCACTTGTAAATTGTTATGTGTATGTACCACAAAAAGAAATAAATAATAAAAAAAAAAAAAGAATCAAGGATAGAGGTTTATGGATTTTGAATATCTCTCTCATAATGTTAACATTCAAAATCAATAACTTAGTACTCGTTCGGGTCGAGTGGAATGTTTTATTTGATATTGCGATTTATAGTTGTAATAAACAAAATCTGATGCAAATATTAACTGCGTTGGTATCGTAAAACTGTTTCACGTTCGACAGTAGGCACGTCATTAACAAAGTCAATAAGTATGTTGGCTCGAGATACATAAAACATGACATTAACAGTATCTAGAGAAACGCTGTGAATGTCGATAGTTCTGGTAAATGAATAAGCAAGATCTTAGCTCCAGTATGGTGGAATAAGTGACAATATTAAACAGGTGCCCTGAGTCAAATATTAACAAAAACTAGAACTTTGAAAACAAGATAGAAAGACGTCAGGCGGTATTATAAATAGCAGTGACCGCTGAACTGTAGGGAAACGACCGATGAATATGGATGGATTGAATGACACTTGTAAAGTAAAACTAGTATAACTTACGTCAGTAGTGATGTTTAATTTGCGACATTAATGTATGTGCCTGGTTTAAATAATACAACAGTAAACAAGGTGTTATTAAAGGATTACTCAATACAGTATTACATGTATATATATGCATTCTTGAATGTATGTTATCTTCAACAGAAGATGTGATAGCAGTTGTTGGTACATATACACATTAACCTGAATCTTCACAATATATGACAAAATATCTGCATCTTTATTCTGTAACTACTTGCAAAGAAAAAAAGTTTGCAGACAATATTAGCAGGTTACAGTGATAGTTATATCTAGTATTATTGAAGGAACACATCCTGCAACACAACTGTGGCTAAGCATTGTGGTGAAACATGCGAGCGGCAGCTAGGACAAGGTAACCAGTGTACCAAAATCAAAACATAACCTTATGTATCTTAATAAATAATGAATGTAAACGTAATTTTATATCTTACAAGCACTCGTCTTAGCAACCAGACTATGTAAGGAGGTTGAGATACAATTAGTTTTGTGAGACGTTATAAAGTGAGTTGGAGTGTTCAGGAGACATGATGACCAGCTTGCTTCATCTCCTCCAGCTATAGGTCACCTCCAAATATAGGCACTGCAAACTGTATATCATGTGGACATGTGTGTTGGTCAGATACATATTTTCCCATGTGATCTGCAGAAAATTTAACTGACAGTCCATGTGCTCAGCTGTGACATATTTGACATGAGATTGAGAGCAATCTATCGAATATTTTATTTTGACTGTCGGGTAATTGAAACACAGAATCACACTTTATTGAAGTAATTTCAGTTTTGTTATAGTTATGTTTAACTGTTAATGAGTAAACCGAAGATGTATATGAATATTTTGAAACGTAAACTTTCTTCTAAATTTTTTAAAGGAAAATTTATATTAGTGTGTACAAACACATTAGACGTGTATGATCCTTGTTATATGTGAACTATTCTTGAAAATGGTTTTGAATCACATATCACCTAACGTCACCTCACCTTACCACAAGAATATTTCATTTATATTGCTGCTGCTAGTATTACGACAGGAAGAAAGCCCATAATGCCAGGTGGCTTATTGCGGTGAAACCTGCGAACTTCGGATGGAACTAGCGAACCATGGGGGTAATATGCTGAAATTCAGTGTAGCATTGCACCCAAACCTTACTAAGTGTAGAACAGTTCTGTATTGCAGACTCGAACCCCGGACCTCTTGGTCCGAAGTCGAACGCGCTAACCACTGCTATCCCAACGCTATCCCGCCCCTTTAAAACATTGTCATTTTGTTTATGTGTGAAATAAATTATTGCACCAACTTTCACATATTGACGAACGGATTTTTGAATCAAACGTTTGTATTGAATATATTTGATGCGAGGAATACTTTTATTGTAGCATTCATTAACGTTTTACAAGTGTGTGATATGAATTTCAGTGTTATAAATTGTTTCACTACTACGAAAGGAATAGATGTTATGTCATTGAAGCGTAATTGGTCATTATAAATCATGATGCAATGTATAATACTTGCAAACTGAATAAAGAAATAATAATTGTGCACGGTTTGTTTACAATTATATCCATTCTTATTTTGAATTTGCCTTTGAAAAGAATTGTTTTTAATTGGACTCAGTTCAAATATTAAATACATATAAAACCTGTTTGTATTAAGTATTACTTACATCTGAAGATATATACATTGAGAACAGTATATGATACATATGATTACATTAGTAATTAATCATATATATTTTATCAATAGCTATTTGGAACTGCGAATAAAAACACTTTACAAGGTGTGAGGTTTATCTGAAAGTATTTAATCTTGCTCATCAGTGTTTCCTGCACATCACAAAGAAAAGTTAGTGTGTGTTTGTTTTGTTGTCATCACCTCTCTCTCTCTCTCTCTCTTTCTCTCTCTCTCTCTCTCTCTCTCTCTCTCTCTCTCTCTCTCTCTCTCTCTCTCTCTCTCTCTCTCTCTCTCTCTCTCTCTCTCTCTCGATCCCTCTCTCGATCTCGATCTCGAATTAGAACTAGATCTAGAATTAGAACTGTGAGACGTGATAAATTCAGTATTCATGAGATGGAAATCTGGACAATAGAATGTTGTACATTGAATTTGACTTTGTCCCGTCCATCAGTGTAGCCTGCAAGTTGAGAATCAGTATCACTAGACTAAAATGTAGGTCACTATTCCCTGCTTTGTGATCTGATAAATACAATTGTCAAAAAGGAACTAAGGTTGCAATATCATTTTTTTTAAATATGTTTTGTTATAACATACATGTATGTAACAATATAATTTTGATATATTTGTTAATGGTTGAACATTATTCAATCATTCTTAATTTTTGTATTTCTCATGACATCAACATAGCCAGAAAAAATATTTATTATCAAAAAGGCCCCTTTATAATTTGAATAAATTTAAACAGATGTTGACCCATATCACTGAGACAACAGATGTTGTGTATGTGGTGTGAGGTTTAACACCTGAATACTGTTGCGTCCCAAGGACGGATCTATCCCATCTTAAGAAGGGATAGCTCTCAGGGCTATCCAATCTGTGGATAAAGGGCTATCTCAAGTTCGGATATCTCATCGAAAGATGGGTTAGAACTTTTGAAAACAGAATGAGTTTGATGAAAAAAATAACTTTGATGAAAAAAATGACCCTAGTGAAAAACTGACTTTGATGAAAAACACTGACTTTGATGAAAAAAACTGACTTTGATTAAACAAATGAATTTAATGAAAAAACTGAATTTGATTGAAAAAAATTACTTTCATGAAAACTTGCTTTGATGAAAAAAGGAATTTGAAGGAAAAAAAACTTTGATGAAAAAAATGGCTTTGTTGTGAAAACTGACATTGACGAAAAAGTATGTTTGATGAAAAAACTGACTTTGATAACAAAAAACAAAAAAATGGCTTTGATGAAAAAAACATAGTTTGATGACAAAAACGAATTCTGATTAAAAAAACTGACTTTGATGAAAAAAAACGATTTGGGTGAAAACAAATGGAATGAAATTATTTTGATGAATAAAAACTGACTTTGATGGGAAAAAAACCTGACTTTGATGAAAAAAATAATTATGTTTCGTGAAAAAAACTTACTTTAGTATAGAAAATAATGATGAAAAAACCTTGATTAAAAAAAATGAATTCATGAAAATGATGAATTTGAGAAAAAAATGACTCTGAAGAATAAAAAAAAAAACTTTGATGAAAAATGGGACTTTGATTAAAACAATGACTTTTAATGATCAACAACGATTTAGTGAGAAACGACTTTGTGATTAAAAAAATGAATTTGATGAAAAAGATGACTTTGAAGAAAAAAACTGACTCTGAAAAAAGAATTGACTTCGATGAAAAATAGGACTTCTAAATATATTGGAGGATTCAAATAAAATATGGAACTCGATTACAATATATATTAGAATATTTAAATACATTTTGAAAAATTATATCTATTATCTTTAATCAATAGTTGACATATACTCTAGTAAAAATAAAAGCAATCCCAATTATATACATGTATGTGCGACACTCATCTAAAAGTTAATTTAATGTTCTGACCAGTCAAATATCTTGAGAAATTTCACTTTATTTGGGGATCCTTTCGAATAATAGCCGTCACTATTTGTCAATCAAATGAAAGATAAAGATTGGAAGTCTCACTTCAGTAAAGCAGAGACGGCCGAAATCTTGAGGGGGAAACATGAGAAATGGAATAATTTCTACGTGTGACAATTAATTTATGCTTGCGCACATATTTTCCTGACTGATTAATCATGGGATATGTTTTACTTGGTAACTTGAAAAAAAGAAACACGGCCATGTTATCCCCTGAGATGTTCTGTCTAGACTCCATTGATACTCCTGACGCTTCACTCGGATTTGTTAAGCTTATAAGTTTGTATTTAACTTTGTTGAACTTTATAAACGTGTTTTGGAATAGAGAACCTGCTTGACTCTTTGTATATGTTAAATGTGTGAGTGATGTTGCTTGATTATTTGTACTTGACATAATTCAAAATTGCTATAATTGAAGGGTTATTAAAGATAAAACATACAGTTTAGTC
The DNA here is from genome assembly GCA_936450465.1 of Gibbula magus. Lineage (NCBI taxonomy): Eukaryota > Metazoa > Mollusca > Gastropoda > Trochida > Trochidae > Gibbula > Gibbula magus. Next base: position 50,583,749 of record OW388304.1, on the reverse strand, counting down.
ATCACTGATGAAGTAAATATTCGCCTTCAACTTTCATCTGATTACCAAAAGAACAATATATTATGCAATGACATTTTGTGTATGATAAAACTGTGCAAATTGTGCTAATGAGATTTTTTTTTAAAACAACCCGTTTATCCTGAGGGTAAGGGTTTTAAATCTAAAAAAACTATTTGGCATGTTCTATCAAGCTTAAAAACCGACACCATGGTAAAATGTAATGTTTCATATAATTATTCTAATCAACATAGCGAAAATTAAAAGGGGTTGAACGTAAAATATCCCCATTAATGTCAAGCCATAGGTATAAGAAGCACTTACGAGCCAACCTTAAACAGCCTAGTCCTTATATAGCATAGTGGTATCATAGCTGTGCTTAAGTATGCAGGAGTATGGAGGTCTTGAATTCGAGACGGGCTATTGGAAAAAAAAAACATTTGCAGATTGTTTTGAATTAACAGTTGTTTTTCAATAGAGACATAACACACACTAACTTTCATCTTAAACTTAATATCTCGGTATTTAATATAGATATTTGAAGAGGGGCATTATTAAGATGATTGCCCGGGGTAGAGGGAAATTACGTAACAATCTCGTGGATTATATGATAATCCCAGGGATAATACATACACATTTTAATTATTGAGTATAATGTTATAGGCAGTATAGTGTTGTACCGTCACTGGAGGTTTGTAAAGTTTAACACTGTACATGTACTACTTTCATAGTGCATCTTGATAGGACTGTGGCATTAGAGGAAGAAACAAGCTTTTTAGCAAAAGCTAATGTGTATCAACACATTTTTTCCCGATTAAAATTGCTCCAAATAAATATTTGTTTACCACAGTTTTATGTTATCAGAAAGACACAATATGTTTCAAAGAGAAATACTTGGCTGCTAAATATCCTCATGGGGAACAATTTCTTGTTTTATGACAACAGATCAGGGGCAGATAACTCGGTTAAGTGTAGACTCATCAACAATATTCTCTCATGCTCTTATTCAACCAGACACCCTCCACTCCGTTATTACCTAATACATGTACCTGTTTATAACGTCCATTAGCACCATACCAAACTATAAGTATAAATATAAGGATCAATAAATGAGTCAGCTGTTCTAGTCCATGTCCATCAGTGTGTGAAATATACTCATGTGTGTCCGTATTTACTCCGTCAATTTTAGGCTAATGGGACTTATTTCAAAATTTTAAACTGTTTCTTAATTACTTTATCGGAATGTTTTTCATACATGTTAAAATATTCATACTGAAGTTGGAGTTATTTTAAATAGTGTAGAGGTGACTGGAACAATAGTTCGACATTGTGGTCTTCTATATGTTGTTGAATGTAATGTTTCGCTACAGAAAATTATAATGGAAGTAGAAGTAATGTAGTATGCGCATTAGACATATAATTTAGGTGATGTAACATACCAAGAATATATTATGTTATACAAAGGCTGAACTTTTTGTTCATTGTTACAATTACAATATAAAGTCAAACTCCATGGATTAATATATTCATATCATTACAAATATTCTTTCACTGTAAAATCAGTTAGATCTTATGTCATATGAGTTGCAAACAGAATTAGTAGTAGCTTCCCAAGTGAGAATGTAACAATGAAAACATGACAAAGTGTTAAATGTGGAAACAAGGAATATCAACCTGAATTTGTTTAACGTTAATCTTTAAATAGCGAATGACAGGTTGACCAGAGTGTCATGAATTAAGCATAAGTGCAAGTTGAGTATGCATTACATTTGTCAATATTGTAAGCTCTCTTGATGTCATTCTTGATGTAGGTAATGTTTGGTTTCAGTCTATTTAGCTTTGTTTTGAATAATGCTTTCAGTTGAGATGATCATGTTCAATACTTTATTTCTATATTCAGATATCCAAAGGCAAATGTTCCTTTTTTGAAACTTTTATGTTTGCTTGTGTGTTTGTCTCTATCCATTCCTTAACTTTATTCCATATATTTTTGACAGAAGGACAATCAAAGAAAAGGCGACTTATGGCCTGTTTGTCGTCCTCCCAGAAGCTACATTTATTTTCATCTTTGATTTTCATCTTATGCAGGAGATCATTTGTTGGGAGTATTCTATGTAGAACTGAATATTGAAACCATTTTGTTTGTGAACTTAGACTCGAGTGTTAAATGTGTAATTGGTAAAAGTAAAAAATTAAATGTGTTGCTATGTGTCTTATGGACCGAAATCGTTTTGAAATTGTCGACCAGTGCTACAGATAATAATTTATTTTCATATTTGAAGTGTAAAGTTTCTTCTGATTGTACATTCACTATACTGTTTTAACTTAGGATTTTATGATTTGTCAAATCAATCATTTGCGTTCCATAAAAGTGTAGCACTATAGTTCAAATCTTTTTCAAAGAATTGTTGCTTATCAAGTGAAGTTTCTATGCATTCATTTGTATGTATTTCCCCACAGGGGCTTGTATTGTCGAAACTAGCAATTAAAACGAATATGAAGTCGACGATCCAGCCCCATATACTATAAAAAAGTAAAGGGATGTAACGGGGTCAACACCCCATGTCCGTTTGAAATTATATTTCAGAATGTTGTCATCATATTATCATTCAATGTTATATATCACGGCAAAGCCAATACATTTGTCTTTAAAACAAGCCATCAAACGTGAAAATCGAACGGATAATAACAAGGATATGATTTTTCAAAGCCAAAAATATTAGCACATTGCTCATGTAAGCCATTTGCCTGGCCCACCAAAATAATAAAATATTCGCTTGAAATTTTTTTTATAAAATACTTTATAATATCCTGTCAGCTAATAGTGACCCAGTTACAAAGCCCAGTATTTGTTGCATCAGATCGCGCAAGAATTATAACATGAGGGACATTGTATTTGACATACCAGGGATTTTACATTATATCAAGTGTGTTTCGAAACATCGTTTGTCTAGTAGTCATCCATATTGAATGACCTTGACATTGGTCTATTTTTGGAAACGAAATGATGTCATAGGGCCTCAAATAGCCCTATGACATCATTTCGTTACCAAAAATAGACCAATGCCAAGGTCATTCAATATGGACGTCTCACTATCAAACGATGTTTCGAAACACACTTGAGATCATCTAAAATCTCTGGTACGTCAATTACAGTGCACCCCGTGTTATAATTCTTGCGCGATCTGATGCACCAAATACTGGGCTTTGTAACTGGGTCACTATTAGCTGACAGGATATTATAAAGTATTTTATAATAATTTTTTCAAGCGAATATTTTATCATTTTGGTGGGCCAGGCAAATGGCTTACATGAGCAATGTGCTAATATTTTTGGCTTTGAAAAATCATATCCTTGTTATTATCCGTTCGATTTTTACGTTTGATGGCTTGTTTTAAAGACAAATGTATTGGCTTTGCCGTGATATATAACATTGAATGATACTATGATGACAACATTCTGAAATATAATTTCAAACGGACATGGGGTGTTGACCCCGTTACATCCCTTTACTTTTTTATAGTATATGGGGCTGGATCGTCGACTTCATATTCGTTTTAATTGCTAGTTTCGACAATACAAGCCCCTGTGTATTTCCCTTCAGGGTTGTCTGATTCCTTATGAAATGTGGCACATTATTGTCAATTTCTGCTACATTGCTAAATGATGTCTGACCAATTTCCCATTCGCTTTGCACTCTCTTTTAAAATTGGGACGTCTGTTTGGATTGAAGAACCCAATGATCTTCCTTGGGTAATTTGAGACTCATCATTGATTAAATATCTGCAGTAAACAGGAAAACAAAGTGACTTTACAATACCAATCAAGTAAAATATTATAGTACGTATGTCAGCTGACTTTATGGTATCTCCAGTTAATGTTAAACTTAGATAAGTAATGAAATCTATCAATGATATCATATTGGTTCAAATTATGATATAATCATACAAAAACAAAATTACTGTGTAATGAATATTGACTTACAAAGGAGATTGTTTCTGGTCCTAGGTTCGTGGATCAACATTACTCTCAACAAGTTGGTTTGATGTGATCACACTTAACAATAATGATATTGATAGTTATATGTTCAGTTTTTCACACAGAATGCGTGCCAAGGACTAATTCACGTACATGTAGAATAACCCCGGAGAAATGGAGCATCGTTTCTCTGACCACTACATGATGTAGTCAAATAAATCGCTTAAAGAGATATAGAGATCAGGACGAATCCAATTACTACATTTGGAAACCGTTTGTTGTGATTAAGCGGCTATACACAAATCATGGGATAGGTATAGTTGATTATCACTGACTGAGCTGAGATTTTGCTTTTCACTTTCCAGACTTTATTTGAAGTCTGGTCAGAGAACAGACACATTAACTTGTGTTTGTTATTCTCCCGAAAATCGCTTAATTTACAGATCAATGAAACGTTTATGAATGTTTACTCGATTGTATTACACTATATCTGTATTGTTGATCAAGCTGGAAAGGTGTTGAATATTCTCAAATTATCTTTTTATAGTTTACCAATAAATGTTCTGTTCCACATAGTTGATGTCAATGTTTTGCCAGTATTACTTTATGGAAGTGAGGTCTCGGGTTTTCACTCGACACCATCTGTATTGGATGTGCATGATAAATTTTGTAAACAGATTTTGGGTCTTTCTATAAACACCCCAAACCTTGCAGCTCGTGCTTATGGTCGTCATTCATTAAAGGTAAATCAGCATGTCAAAATTGTTAAATATTGGGTTCGCCTCTTGTCTCAAGTAGTGAATGTTATCTTAAAAAAGGTTTATAATTATCAGTATTATCTTGCTGAAAAGGGTAGAGATTGTTTGGCCTTAAAGGTGAAATCTCTTTTTAGTTAGTTACGGTTTTGACAATGTGTGGGCGAAACAAAATGTTGGTAATGTCTTTTTATTTTTCATTGAATTATTTAAGCAAATATGTATTGACATAGATAGACATTGTCTCAAAATTTCTATCGTACAATAAAAATAGATGTAGATTTTGAATTTTATATCGATAGTGTCTGTGTGAGGCAGTTTCGTATTTTTCTAATTAGATTTCGTTGTTCAAATCATAATTTGATGATAGAATGTGGTAGATGTTTAGGTCTTAAAAGGGAGGATAATCAACTTTGTATCATACCTTATATAGAGAATGAATATACTTTTGCCTTGTATGTCCCTTCTATAAGAAATTAAGAATGATATTCTTCCAAATCATTATCACACATATCCAATTGTTTGCCTCAAAGAATACCTTTGTCATCAACCATCTGGCAAAACATATATGTCTAGCCATGAAAAATAGAAACAAATTTCTTGTAATCACAAAAGACATAATGCTGTAATTTTCATGATTGTGTACGGTGCTCTATGTATGTATACTATTATGCTGTAATCTGATGTATAATGGGGCTGTGGCCCCTTTACTAAATAAACTCACTCTCTCTCTCTCTCTCTCTCTCTCTCTCTCTCTCTCTCTCTCTCTCTCTCTCTCTCTCTCTCTCTCTCTCTCTCTCTCTCTCTCTCTCTCTCTCTCTCTCTCTCTCTCACACTATATAGATGTGGATCAACCAACGTGAGACTGGGGTATTTGTGCACTAGAAGCCATGTAAATTAGGACAATGGATTTAAACGGTCACTTTCATAAAATTTTCATCGAAATAACTAGAATTAAATAAGTACAGAAGGACATCGTTATGTAACTTAGGTAATCTTTTCTCACGTATTTACAAAATGAGATTATGAGTTTTAACAGCATACATGTACATGTTATAAACAAAATATAAATTACTCGGCCGTGGAAGATACTGCATTGTCTTATTTAACCTGCAATATTAAACTTGTGGAATACCCCTACATACAATGTATATGACGTCACAATAGTGTGTAGTTGTGATGTTAAAATGATCATACCCTTATACAATTAAATGAAACAAGTTGCGTCTCAATCGAAAATGGTGTCATTTTAGATTTCTTCATGCGCCCACTTCTAGAACTAATTGATCATAAGTGAATTACAAAGATTTTCTCATTTCAACAGGACATTCAATTGGTAGCGATAGAGATTATTGCAATGTTTGCAATTGTACTTGAATTCCTTTGAGGATTTGTTTTGACAAAGGATTTGGTGTCTGCAATCAGACCTTCTCTGAGTAACAAGGTTTTACAATCTAATCAAGTGTTCCACTCAACGTGACCTCAGACATTTTGAGGGTTCTCCTTTGTATAGTGACCTCTCTGTGGTTAATCCGATAACTATTATAAGTTTTTGTTAAAATGCATCAATGATTAAAGGTGTGTCGTGATTTATATTTATGTTTTAATTGATAAACTGAGACTTGCTTTTATTGGAATGGTAATTTCAACCACAACAAAATGTCAATTTAGGTTTGCATTTTAATTAGGAGATAAACCTACATGTTATACTGGATTGATTTTAAATTTACTCGCTATCAATCCAGTTTAACATGTCTCTGATTTTCAAACACAGTAGGTTTATCTCCATTCTATCATGACCGTTTTACCACGGAACTTTTTGTGTCGGACGCTGACAACAGCAGCTCGCAAGCTCCGAATTACGTTTTGAAAGATCCACTGTTGACAACAGCAGCGATTTCGTACAAAAACATCTTTCCCATAAGATCTCTTTAACTATTTTTTTTTACGGGAGTTTTAATTCTGTTTCCCCAACATTAACGTTCATACAATCAGGATTCGTTTTGCTCTGGATGACGAGCTTGAGGACTTATATTTGCTAAAATGAAGTGTTCCAGGTGAGAGTAATTTTCTTATTCGGGTAAGGAATGCACATTCTAGTTATCGACGTAGGTGTGCAGATGATATGACATGTGTGCATTTCTTATTTTACATCAAAACGTTATGCTCGGTTTTTAGAACTGGCTGACCATTGCGTCATCGACATTGCGTTTGCTCGCCTACGCCTACTTTTGTCGCTATTTTGATATTTCATGATACTGACGAAGTTTGTCCTGCTAATTTATCATTTAATGTAGCTCTGAAACACGCTACAGGAAAGATTGATTTGATTAGTATCAGTTATTTCGATTCCCACAAGTAGAGCACACTTTAGAATAGGCCGTTTGTTCGGATATATTGTGACGTCTCAAAGTAGATGCGTCAATACGCGGTGAAGCGGCTCTAAAATCAGAGGAGGTTAAATCCAGAATTGATCACGTTTGTGATTTTGGAGAACCAATCAGAATCGAGTATCCAGCAAGGTCATGGTAGAATATGCTATGATAATTGATTACTGACATATATGTAATGAAAACAACTATGTTGAAATACAATGTTTTAAATTAATTTTACTTTTTTTTTATTGTAGTTAATCGTGGTAATTGTTGATTAATTCCATCATATTTGAACCATCACGAGCTGGGATTAAACGTGATGAGAGTCAATTAAAAGACAATCACATCCAAACAGAGGTCTAATAGATTGGCGACTCTAATACTAGATAGCTGTTTGTCAAGCTTTACTGCACTGTCTCACCTTCAAATTGGCATGATCAGTTAATACAACCTTTGTTTGCCTCATCCGATCTGTGAAGCTCCATTGTTTACTTCTTCAGTTCAGTTTCAATTTAACTAATCCTTGAAGTCAATATCCTTGCGTAATACAATCAGTGAGGTTTTCGTGTATCAAATCCTCTCAATCTGATGAACTAATTAAAGAAATTATTGTCCAAGCAAATAATGAAATAGGAAACCTTCAAAGTGTCAAGCACAATTTAAAGTCCTTGATTGTTCATAGACGACAATAAAACCAGATTGAATGATCCCACTTTCAAGAAATAAACATATTTTCGAAGTTTTAGGTTTTCACAATATAAAAGGATTATATCCAGAACTCTGACTTTCGTAAGAACATGCATCCATATTCATGTTTTACATATTATATGTATTACAAATAACACAAATCATAAATTGATTCTTTATTCTCAAAGTAATATTTTTCATGTTAAAGAACATGCAATTCAGTGATGGAGTATGCATTGGAAGCTACGTATTTTTTAAGTGGAATGACCACTCTCACAGGTTGATTCCTTCCATTACTTTTCCAGCTCACATTGTTCATAAATAACAAAGGTCATAATCATATTTATTTCATTCGTTTAGGGATTTAAAGGTACACATATTGTGTTGTTGGGGGTCACATATGCCAAACTTTATAAAGACATACCGAAAATACCATTTTGATGATAATCGACCTAGTATATTGACAATATGAAGGTAAAAGTGGTGAAATCTGATCAAAAACCGGAAATGCATCGCGATTGAGGCGCGCCAATGAGTCAAACATAATTTTAGAATCTTATTTAAAACAGACAAAATAACAAATATGGGTTGATAATGTTTAATAGGTCATACAATTACGATGTAAATTGGACGTTCAGTTTCGGTTTCTGCACACGCATAATGATGTTACTCGATTTTAATTGAAACTAGTAATTATGATATATTTGGTGATTGGGGATGAATATGTAAACTGAGTGAATATGTTTCTATTGTAAACAACACATATGGTGAAACAAAATGGATGCACCTTTAAGACTGAAATCAGGTTATGCTTCGGTGCACCTCGATGTGCGAAATGAATATTCCTATTAATGTAAAGGTAGGACTACATTGTGGTCAATGTTATGTGGAAACACAAGACGTATGTATACACTCAGGCAATAACTGATATGTACTATAATTAACATACTTTCTTTTATAAAAAAAAAAAGATGTGATAGTTTAAATGATAACCTGACACTTGGGAATAAAAATGGAAACCATTGGCAGAGTCAGACTGATAATTTCAGAAGAAAGATAATGTCCCGAAGTTATATTCTTGTAGACAGTTAAATTACAAAAGTGATTAGAATCCACAGTCAGGTGTCAGATATAGATAGACTCCAGACGTTATCCATCAATATAGATATTCATGATCAATATCATAAGTTATGTAGATCATTCCACTTGAATCGTCACAATCATTTCTGAAACAAAGAAAAGCCATTATGGATTGGAAAAGAAACTTTCATCAATAGACAATCTGCTATGTTCTTGCCTTGTGAAGATGTGTGATTACGATTATATTATTTTAACCTTTGAAGTTATAATATAATGGTTTTATCTGTTACATATATATTCCCCTTTTCAACTGTAATCATTTTCTTTGAAATAAAGCTTTGCTCTTCATGCCATTTAATGCAACAAGGGTCTATAAACAGTTCGAAATTTTTCGCATGCACTGACATGCATGTACAACAGCCCAATAACTCTCAGATCATATCCATCAAAATCAAATGAGATGTCAATGTATACTTCAGATTTGACAAAGTGTAGCATTGAATAAATTTACTGCCTGTGTGTGTTTTGTCATTTTCGCTAATAAGAAACGAAATTAAGAATTAATTACCATTTTGAAATTATTTGAATGAATTTCCTCTTATGAGCTCAAATATTGGCATAACCAATTCAATGAATATGATGCTCGTTTATTATTATCTGTATCAAGGTGGAGATACACATACCTTACCATACCACTATCGAAAGATATTGCAGTCGCTTGATGACTTCATTCATCACTTTTTATTTAAGGGTTGAGTTAAACATTATTGATTGTATTACAGGCATTTATTTTAGAGCAAAAACATAACTAACAGGAAATTTCATGAAAACATTGGAAATATAAGTTTGCTGTTTTTAACGGTTTTGTTATCTAAGCTTGTTTTAAGAATTATATGGTGTTTTAAGAATTATATGGTATATTAAGATATTAAATTTTCTTTTTTGAAAGTGCAACCGCAGAGAACGTCAAATAGATATTATCGGGAAAGTCTAGTAGCATACTAACTCATTGAAAGTAACCCGTTACATATTGCTTACTGAGTGGCCTCTTCAAAGCTCTCCAGCTGTTAAATTGATTTCATTCCATGCCGCGGTTCCTCTATGAGTATCACTACCACTGCTTTAATCACCATCTTGATATAGCAAACACGTAAATGTAAGTCGAAAATAGCTTCCAGGAACTTGGCAAATATATAAATTCAATTAAGTACAATGTATATAAATACAAATTCTTGTTCATATGACCTGGTGTCAAAAGTCAAAAGTTGTTTTAACTCGCTGAGGTAGATTTAATGTAATGTTATATTATAACAACAACGTTGACCCTTGTGGTTTGTCTATTCTCGAAGGATTATTCAAATAGGGTCACATTTCTGTACCTTGGTCTTAGCACATATAAGACACATTTTCTGGTACATTGATTTGTACTCAAACTTAGGATTATATACCTTTTTTAATCGGGCATTTGATACCAGATATTTGTTTATTTTGATTATAATGACAAATTATGAGATCTGTTCCATTGTAAACTACATTGTATTTTATTATTTTGATGTTATTGATGAAACCTAAGTTTGTATATTGCAATTAACACACACTGTCATATGTGCTTGTAACGTCATTGAAAAAGCTACCGAGAGACCATAGCATTGATTGGATTATTAATCTTAATAGGACGACTGCTGATATAATGGAGAAATGCTAGAGGTTTCACATCAAAATTCCTTCCTTGTCAAATATGATATATTAGAATTGTATCCAGTTGTATGTTTGGTCGAACGATGTCAATAAAATTGAACCAATGTGACGATTTCTTTCACACAGTACACTTGTGGACAGTTCCAGCAAACCTCGAGTATAGAAATGCCACTAGCTCCAGCATATTATTCGGTCAGTATGCTCAATGGTTTTTGCATTGTGCCACTGACAAAATCATCAATGGCATTGTAAATACCAAAATCTTAAACTATCTAACCAAATGCTTAAATAGTACAGTAGTAGCTTTAGACTTTTTTTCGTTTTGAGGGAAAATTACATAATTGCAAAAGCAGTATGTTTTGTCAGTCTCCAAAACGCAATCAATGTGGCTGCCACCATTGTTTTGTTTCCCTGAATGCTCGGAAAATCGATTTAGTTTATTTTCCCCATGATACCAGCTATAAATTAAAATGTGGACGCTTCAGTTCATTTAACTGCAAACAAGTACAAACAATCAGGTGTTCAAATACTTCTTGAATGAGTATATATCAAAATCTGAAATTTGCAAGATTGCAAAAAAATATTAGATCAATCAGTAAACGTTTATAAATTTAGTTTAAGTTCACATATTTATTACCAGAAAACATTCAATATAAGCCTATCAGGTATCTTGCTCAATGAATTAATGCAGCAACATTACAACTTTGTGAATAAGTTTTAGGGCGTAATTATTTTGGACAGGTACACCACTACAATTTCTCATCAACACGGAATAATTACAAAAGGGTGTGATTTAATACTTAAGTTGTTTTCAGCCAATATCCAGTTCCCTTTATTTAAAAACTATTTTGAATATTTGAATACGATATCGGATAGCAAGTGCTCTTCACCCAATGTGAAGTATTTCAAGAGTTTATTGATAACAGTCAATCTTCAATGAAGAGCTCTCGTGCAAGCTGGGATCATTTCATAGATAGATTTTGTGCACATTATGTTAATGTACAATCCTTTCTTTGTGTTTGGTGTTGATAACAATATTGAATATGCAAGTACTTATATACATTCAGAAGGGTACAGACAATCTGCTTCAGAAAATATATATTTCTATTTTGCAAGATAAGCTACTGGAAATAATCTAGGCTTACCAGATGATTGTATCCTTCAAAGAACGAAGTGGGAAAACAAAAACTACTCATTTATTGAATTTATGTTTGATTGCTTCAATGTTAATCGATTATCAACCAACAAGACTGTAAACAAATTGCTTAATTGAATTTTTTTACTCAATATCAATATTATGAACGGGCTATTTGTAAACTTAAAGATTGAAACTCTTGAATTTGAAACTGATGGAAATAGTTTACTCTAACGTAGATTTTGAACTAACAGAGAAAATTCGAGATGTGTCTTTAACTGTTTGTATTTGAACTTGTTGGATTAACAAGAACATCTATATTTTAGGTTTTCAAATCCAATCCATTTGCAACGCAAACTAGAAAACTTCTGTCAAGGCTTTTAACTTTATGGTACACATAGTTCTGTTAGGGATATGCAAATTACTGGGACAATTAATTGATTGATTTGATTATTTGAAATATTGATGTTGAATCAGAATTCATTATTTGTAAGAAGACATATCTTCTTACATGATGTTCTTATGTTGTATTTCTTGATAATGATCAGTTTCCTTTTAAGATTTTCTTCTTCATTATATATGGAATTGAGTGTGTCAATGTGTATAATTTTTTCTGAATACATGTGTAAGTAAACATAACATGTTTCGGCATAACTGTGGAAGATATAAAATGATCTTAAAACTCTCTCAAAGAAGAAATTGTTTTGCTTTTATAGATGAACCAATAGGCATAGATTGAGTTTAACACACTCACATTAATACTTACGATAATATATTGGTGTCAACAAAGATTATCATAAAAAGTTTACAATGATACATTGCTTCATGAAGTAATTAAAGTGGGAATAAAATATATGTGTGGAGGGAGTATCTGATGACAAACTCTACAGACGTGCAAAAGAGAGTATAACACTCAGTTGTTTTTATCATATCGTATTCGCCGTAATAGAATCCCTGGAATTGGAAAAAGGGGGCCTCTATTAAAATGACTTTTAAAAATCTTAAAAAGGGGGCGTTTATTAAAAACATGTATGTTGATGTCCAAAAGAAAAAGAAATTTTAGAGAAAGAGATTTTATTTCAGAGTTTTAATCAAAATAAGTGTATCAAACAAATGTAAAGAAGAGTTAAATGTCGCCGTTTATTATTTGTATCAAATTTCAACCAGTACTGATACACAATTTGCAATGGCAATTGAAACTAATTAAAACTCACGAACCCAGCAAACAATTTTACGTTGTCACAACGTTGTGACAACGTTGTGAGAATGTGTCAGTAACGTTGTTTGCAACGTTGTTTGGACGTTATTTGTAGATTCCTTTTTACGTAATTATAACGTTATTTTGTAACGTTACAAAACCAACGTCGTGGCAACGTTAGTTTTGAAACGTTACAAAAACCAACGTCCTGGCAACGTTAGTTTTGTAACGTTATTTGGACGTTATTTGTAGATTCCTTTTTACGTAATTATAACGTTATTTTGTAACGTTACAAAACCAACGTCCTGGCAACGTTAGTTTTGAAACATTACAAAACCAACGTCCTGCCAACGTTAGTTTTGTAACGTTATTTGGACGTTATTTGTAGATTCCTTTTTACGTAATTCTAACGTTAGTTTTGTAACGTTACAAAATCAACGTTCTAGCAACGTTGTAAAACAACGTTCTCTCAACGTCGGAAACCAACATCCCAACAACGTTGGGAACCAACATTTCCTGAACGTTGAAAACCAACGTCCTCTCAACGTTGTAAACCAACGTCCCCTGAACGTTGTAAAACAACGTTCTCTCAACGTCGGAAACCAACATCCCAACAACGTTAGAAACCAACGTCCCCACAACATCGGAAACCAACGTCCCCTGAACGTTGGAAGCCAACATCCACTCAACGTTGTAAACCAACGTCCCCTGAACGTTGTAAACCAACGTTTTCTCAATGTCGGAAACCAACATCGCCACAACGTCAGAAACCAACGTCCCCTGAACATCGGAAAACAATGTTTCTTTGGAACCGAACATGCCCTGAAAATAGAAAACCTACATCCCATTAATGTCAGAAACTAACTCCCCTGAACACAGGAAACCTTTAAACTTGTATGAAATGTTTGCTTGCTGAAGTTTTGTTTTTGTAACATGTAACCTCATACATGTTTGTTTATCTACGATATTCAGTGCATGTTTTGGTACTTATTCGACCATGTATTTTTCATTGACAATTGCCTCTTAGAATCCTACTTAAGGAATTGTTTAGTTAGCAATCTTGAACATTAGATTCTCTGAAGGATCAATTAAATGTCAGCGGTTTCTAATAGACAATTTGTAAATGAAAAACAAACCCAGTTAGGGCTATTTCACAAAAGTTTGACTTTCAAATTTCTTCAAACATAACATCAGTATTTAACGATCACCTAAGTGTGATTTGTGAAAAGAGGACAATGGGCACTAGGATAATTTAACTTCAACTCATGCAAAAGAGACAAGACAAGTCAGAACCAAAAGTTTATTGCATCGCAGTGTAAATACATATTGTGCACATTAATTTTTCATTTATAAGCTTGACATGTTAAGTCGCAATTTTGTTAACTGCATGCTTCTTTTCTCCACTAAACAAAGCAGCAGTACGGGACTGGAAGGTTTACAGTTGAATCACCATTTGGATCTTCATAATACCTGAAATTAAAACAGAAATATAAATATTTCATCTATTAGCAATCAACCATTTGTGATGCGAATCTAAATCTAAAAATAATTTGAAGTACTGACACAGGACAAAGGTGTAATAATGCCCGTGGCCTCAGATATCAAAGGGTACATCCATTGTGTTGTTGGCCATGGGGGTCAAACATGCCAAACGTTATAAATAGTCTTATTTTATCGAGCAGTACCAACTGTTATCGAAAACTACTATTTGATTGTACTCGACTTAGTATATTGACGATATGAAGGTAAAGGTATCGATTTCTGATCGAAAACTGGACAATGCACAGCGTGTGGCGCGCGCAAATGAGTCAAACGTAATTTTGGAATCTTTTTAAAACTAGACAAAATTTGGTTGATAATGTTCAATAGGTCATATAACTTCTGTGCATGTAAATACGACGTGCACTTTCGGTTTCTGCACATGCATATTAATGATGTTAATCGATTTTAATTAGAAACTAGTAAATATGATATGTTTGCCAATTGGGGATGAATATGCAATTTGTTTGTATTGTAAACAGCACATATGGCACATAATTGTGTTTTGGAACGTATTGAAGCCGCATAAAATGATGTTCCCTGCTCCAACTTTCAGTCCAACCTTATTACCTTACCCGAATTTACCACTTACGCCAAACCAAAAGAAGAAAATCCAAAAAGGTTAATCTATTACAAATGTAGAAGAAATGAACTTGTTTCCGTATTTGGGGTTCGTTTCATAGCCTCTTAGTTCAAATTATTTTACTTGTCTGACCTCTTCGTTCAAAATATTTCAATGGAAAGCAGAACATAATAGTGCCATAAGCAGATTCACTTGTAATATCAAATGGTCACCTTCTGCATCATCTGTCTCATCTATTTCATCGTCTGTATACTTCGGATCTGCATATTCAAGCCTAATATTGCTTAGTAATTCAGTAAATAGAGAATACTACAAGAGGTCTCATTATATACGAATTATACGAAACGAGTGTCCTTCCGATGGTATCTGATCGAGCGAAAGCGAGGTCAGATACCATAGGAAGGTCACGAGTTTCAGTGTAGGTGCACAATTGCTGCACATTTTCTGCACGGTCCTTTCGATCTTTCTAATTCAAATGGTGTAGACTAAAATCCCCATATCATGACAGAAAATAGTAAAAAAATAAGTGATATTTGTTCTCTTCTTCTATAGTTATTTCATAGTTATATATAGCATACTTAAGGGGGTTCTTTACCATTGCTTCTGAGCATCCTCAGTTGTCAGATTAAGATAGACCTTGTAGTCACATGCACATGAAAAAAATCATTGTATTATAATTGTGAAACATAGTATTTGTTTTATCATAAAGAGATATATTTTGTTATTTTACTCTGTAATCTAGGTGGTTTGTAACAATTGCCCACGTACATCTTCAATTGTCAGATTTTCGCTCTCAGAACTTAATAGCATTGGTCAATGTTTCATCAACAGTGTGTTGTAAGAAACATTGAAAACTAGAAATATGTGCATGTGATGCACTGTGATGTCCCCCGCTCCAACTTTCAATCCAACCTAGTCATATTACCCTTATTTTTCACTTACGCTAAGCACAAAGTTCAATACTGCATTAATAACGAGAAATAAAAAATTCAGAATAGCCAAAGTAGCAAAGAGCACCACTCTATCACTAGGTCTCTGCAAATACAAAGTTTGGTGAAACAATATTGAACGGTTTTGGAGATAGAGACCGGAAAAGGTCCCTACCCCCAAAATGCACTAAGTTCAAATTGTTTCCATGGAAACCAGAACAACAAAAATTCAGAATAACCAAAGTAGCAAAAGGCACCACTCCACCACTAGGTCTAACCATATACCAAGTTTCGTAAAGAAATACTAGATAGATTTTGAAATAGAGGCCGGAAAAGGTCCCTACCCCCAATTTGCACTAAGTTCAAATTGTTTCCATGGAAACCAGAAAAAATAAAAAAAATTCAGAAAAACCAAAATAGCAAAAGGCACCACTCCACCACTAGGTCTAACCACATACCAAGTTTCGTGAAAAAATATTGAACGGTTTTTGAGATATGGCCCGGAAAAGAAAGCATTTCGGAATGACGGAATAACGGAATGACGGACGGAGGCGAAAACATTATGTCTCCCGAAAACATTTTCGGGGGACATAATCAAATTGCCTTTGGAATACTAATAAAGAAAGGTAATGGCATTATGGTTGTGTGAAATAGTTTATGTTTTATGGTAAAACAAAATTCTGCTCTTCAACCGTATATAACTTAATAATGTAAAGATTAATTTTCCACCGAAGAGTTACCTCCCTTTGCCAATACTTTTCATAAAAATTCATTTTCAGCATTAAATTACTCATAACGTAGGTCCGTGACATATATTTTGTATCTTCTGTTATTCTTCAGTGGCGAGTTTTCCACAAGTTATATCATGTTTGAATTATTTTTCATTTATTTTGATTCTTGAACAGGACTTTTGAAGTTATTTCTACAGAATCCATTGTTGACATTATAGTTTATCATATAAAGGTTAATGAAAAAAAAAACATACAAATTTTAGAAATCACTGTTCTATTCCAATAACATTCCATTCATGAAAGAAAACAACAATATAGCTCTGAATGAGTGTCATTATTTTTAAAAAGTGACTTTAACAAAATAAAACACGTTTGCCATTTTTTTTAGACATTACCACGAAAAAAACCCATCATTTTGCACCAAAAAAGGTCCGTTACATGCACTTTTTCTTTTTGAATCTCGAATAATACATATTCCGCTTGCATCATGCCAATTTACAGCAATTTTTCATGTATTTTGATTATTGTTGGGAACCTCTTTAAGGGGAAACGGTCGTGCATATATTATAAGAGTTATCTCCCTTGCAAGTTAAAATTGCCAATTTCTCAAGGTTTAAAAAAATTATTATTCAAGTTAGCCTTGAAACATATGCTTTTGGTTTAAATTTGTTGTTGAAATATATTTTTATCAAACAGTGATATATTCCCCAAGCAAATCTAAATCTTGTGATTATTTGACATACATATTAATGAGAACAGGAGGATTTTCTGGATAACAACTTCTTAAATGTGAAAAAACACGACGTTTCGGAGTACATACTCACTCCTTCATCAGGTGGAATGTAAGGAAAGCCCATGTGCTTGGGATTCACTCATCTAGAACTTCTATCTCCTGTCGGAGGAAATATCCGAGGAGAACCGAACCAACCAAATCCAAGTATCCCTACCTTCCATCCACTCCTGTCGGAGCAAATAATCCGAGGAGTCCCCACCAATCAACACATATCAGCTCCAATCACCATGCAAAAACTTCAAAGCCACCCTCATCAACAATTGGCCTCTCTTCCAATCAACTGTAATTATTATTTGTTCAACAATTTCAATAAAGCCAACTGGCCTCCCTCGTCTCATCATGTGTGTTTATTTACATCTTCAATAAAGCCTACAGGCCATTGTTTATCTACTTACTCCCCCTCGTGTTTGTATTGCAAATCCTCATTGTATATACCATTCTCATGCTTCACCCCCATCATGTTTGTATAAGAAATCCCCATTGTATACCATTCTCATGCATGTTAATCTCCCTGATTGAGTTTCCTCACTAATGTTTTTGTTTGCTATATAAATGTACCATATATTGTTATTTCCTTACATTCCACCTGATGAAGGAGTGAGTATGTACTCCGAAACGTCGTGTAATTTCACATTAAAGAAGTTGTTATCCAGAAAATCGTCTTGTTCTTATGTATACCATTTCTAGTAAAATATTAACATTTTCTCGAGATTTTTAAATTGGTAAGGAACCTAAACCTCCTTTTAAGTGTGAGAATTTGGATGACTTTATAGTTCTCAACCTGATAAACATAAGCGCACAATTGTTGAGAAATAGAAACAATGAGAACTGAAGCCAATTTATCGGCGCTGCGAGTGGGGAAACTTTGCTACAGCATATGATAACAGCAAATGTTGAAGTAGCTGTTCACAATCTGAGTCATGACAACTGTTACCAGTACTCAGTTTTGAGTCACTCGCTAAAACGTTTGTACGCAACATTTCAGCGTTCTAGAGCTTTAGAGAAGAAGTTGAAAATAGCTTTTAGGTCATTGACCCCTGTGACCTACATTGTGGGTCAAAGGGTTACCATATCTGCAATTTAGAATCCGCATTTATCAATGATTCAGTACACAACATTTCAGTTTTAGGTCAAGACCCTTGTGGCCCATGTTTTGGGTAACGGTCACCAAATCTAAACTTAGAATATTGGCAAATTTTGTTTGACCATCAATGTTTTGTTTTCAAGACTCGACTTCTCTTTCTCAACAACATTTTCTCAAAGCTCATGTTAGAAGAACTCACATCAAAATGATTTCAGCTCTCTAGAGCCTAGAGCCTAGAGGACCAAATGAACAAACTTTAGTCTTCATGTAACAATGATATTATCCTGAAATGTTAGCTTCCTATATCTTTTTGTTTTGGAGTAGTCGTTAAAAGGTTTCAGGCAAAAATTTGAAAATGCTTGCCACGGCCATATGAGGGTTTCAGGACAAAATTAATAAATTTGTCTTCAACATATATAAATTATAAACCTGTTAATCAGAAAATGTGTGTTTCTTATAGCTTTCGGCGAACTAGTCGGTTAAAGGTTTTAGTGAACATGCCTGCCCGCCCATATTTAAGGGGACGTCAAGACCAAATAGACAAACTTTGATCCACAAACTGCAAGTTACCTCCCCACAAAACTTCAGCTTTGAGGGTGCAGTGGTTCTGGGGGACAAGTCGAAAATGTGAAAGGTTTGCGGACGATGACCCATGATGTATGTCTATTTTGCCTGATGAGCTAAACATCCTTAGTAGATTGTATCATCTAAATGACTAATATGTAAATAAGAAAATGCAATATGTGGAATTAAATAAATACATATGACTCAATTTATGTTTAAATTGACAATATACTGTTTACATTGTTGTGCTCACTAAATTTCACCCATTAAACTGTCGGTGTAAATCTTACATTTTCTGTCCCGTGTCCACTTGCTTCAAAGATGTTTTCTTGAAACTTGGGCCAAACAAGCGATAGCCTCATGATATTTGTTGACGCCATCCATCAACAGTGTGTCCATAATGCCTGTGGTTGTATTTGAATTAAGTCTTTAAAAGTCTGCTAGCAACTGAAATATAAATTGAAGTTGTTGCAAATCTGATTGTATGATTGGAAACAAATCACCTTAGTGTTAATGTGTCTTGTAAATCAAAGAAATAAATTGAAAATATTCTAGAAATTGGCACTCTAGAAATATAAAGGTTTTAGGTCATGATCCCCGACACCCACATTTGGGGTCACATCGTCAGACTCACGCAATCTACACTTTTGAATCCCAATTGGCCAAGGAATTTCAGCTTTCTAGAGCTTTTTTTGTACTGGAGAAGAAGATGAAAATAGGTTTTTAGGTCATGATCCCTATATATATATATATTAATCAATATATTTAATCAATTTAAAACAATGGTAAGAAATTGCAGATGGTTTTGATGAATATTACTCCAAAATGATAAAGAGTAATCTGTTTGCCAAAACAAATGATTTATTTATTATGAGTTATTTTACATATGATTTTATTATGTTTGTACAGGCATGTATCTAGCATATATCATCAGCATGTATCTAGTCAATGTTACATGATAAAATTTGCCTCATGCTGTGACAAACAGTAGCCAAGGATCAAACTTAAATTACCCTCATTTGGTGAAGAGACCTGTAGTCACAATGCTAGGCAATCATATGGAAATGTAGTCACGATCCCGCTTGCATCCATCAGATCCCCATAATTATCTGAAGTATACATTATAGACATAAATAGTTAAACAATATCCAACACTTGCCAGTATTTTAATTTATGCAACTTAATTAAAACTTATTGTTGAACATATTTCTAAGATAAGATAATGAACTTATTTGATCAATATCACTGAAATCCTAGAATTAGCATCAAAAGGAGGAATTAATTTGTTACTTATTGAACTTTATAATATACTACATTGGATATGTTCTCTATTCGCCTACAGTCATATCATTGTAACTGGTCTGTTGATTACCCATTATGCGTAGTCTTAAGATAAACTAGCATCACTCCTATGATGTCAACGTGGATTATGTCTAGAAGAAACAAAACAATAGAGGTCGGGTTTTATTTTGATGAATTAATTAACATTTTTTTGTAACTTTTAATTCCTGAAATTCCTGACATTACGGCAAATACTCTTCACATATCCATTACACATATGTTAATCATGTAACATTCATATCATTCTATGGCAGAGGTGTTAATGATGTTGCAAGTTGTTCTCACAGCCAAAATATGAAATATGTACAGTATTACAGTACAGTATGTGTATCCTGAAAATAGTTGTATTAAATATATGTTTTCTTTTCTTTTCTTCTTTGATAAATCCATATCTGGTTCATGACCAACCAAACTGACTGAAGAGCAAAAGCTCAACAAACATAAACAACTTTTCATTTTGTTGCAAACAAATGTCTGATTAAACATATAAAAGTGGCGACTCGGATAGGTTAAAGCCCGCTTCAGTAAAAGTAAAAGTTTTTTTCACAGACGTTTGTACAATGTGTCCAAAAACTGCCTTACATCACGTCACGCTTTGCAAGATCCTTGCGTGTCTCTTAATTTCATCAACAGGGAGTTCATCCTGATTCTAGGTCACGACTCACGGTGTTCTGAGAAAAAAACAAACATGGTTTCATACCAAAATACAATATTTTTTTTAGCCATTTACAGGTTAACACTCTCAGGCTCGGTGTACACCATGAACCATAACGTAAACATGTAACTTCATGAACCGTGGGCGCAGCCATCTTGGATTATACGACACCTAGCGGACATGGGAGACAACTAGGGTTTAAAATTCCAAATAATTTTGCTTTCAAAATAAGAAATAAATCGATAAAACTTTTATTAAACTGAATATTTTTCACGACCTTCTTCATTTGTATAAAACATATATACGATGACAGTAATTGCTATATTTATAAAATAAAACAAAAATACTGACAAGGTCATGATCGGTCTCGTTGTCCGTGAAACCCGTCAAGCTAGCACTCACCCTGTTCACTTTATCTTTTGACTGTAGATCTACATATGACTACAACAGAACGACATTATGTAAATGTGATCTTGAGAATACAATCTGGTTGTGGAAATGATATTTATGTTGTTTACTATACCTGAAAGGAACAATCTACACTGAAACATGCCCAGCTGTCTTGTGTAAAACACTCCGAAAACAGCGTGGCTCCTGAAGTGAAATGTGTAACCCCCATCGGAAACTTTACCTTAGAGTTATCCCCCTTAGAGTGATTTTCGATTGTATCTAAGAATGATAGATTTTTGTAAATCAAGTGGTCAAATAAAATCCTGATAAATCAAATAAAATCATTTATTACATGACGAACAATGAAATACAGGGATTTATCAGTGAAATAAACTGTCTATCAAGCTAAAGTGAAAATAACTTATATTCTACTGTGACCATACTGACATACATGTAATTATTTATTACTCGCCCGTTGAAGATATCGCAGTTGAATGAATCTACAATGTTATTACACATTGTGTAATAACATTGCGTGCTGCCGATTGACATATGACATCATAATAGCATAAATATGACGTCACAATGTTAGCGCTGCTGTCACAGTGTGTCCCATTTATCGACGATTTTGTAGAATTAAGTGACATTTAAATCAATGAGTACTAAATAAAATACTAAACTCGTCCCCGTTTAATGACACATTTATGAAACCCGATCGTTAAATACAAACCACTCCTTTTTTTCATAAATATAAAATTATGTTATTACACGGGATGTCGTTTATTATTCTCTATATATATTATATAATACGTCATAAAACAATGGTTTGATGTAGCGAATTGGCTTATGATGTCAAATTGTTTCTGTTGTGACCGGATGTTCCAATCGGTCGCTCAACATGAAGGCGTAAATTACAAGGATAACATAAAAAAATAAATAGAATATATGTCAATTCTTGACAAACAACATGCATATTTATCTCATCTCGTGAAAATATATACTTTCTACCTCAGTCGATGAGGTAAACGTGGTATTAGTCAAGAAAAGACGGACGAAAAAAAGTATAGTTTGTTGATGACGTAACAAATTGAACGACGTTCCGGCTGTTCCATGCCTCCCCCTCGTAATCAAGTGTGCCCATGGTAACGTCGATTCGCGTCAACCGCGTCGCCCCCACTCCTATTCTTGGTGTGCATCTCTTACAGAAAAATTGCAAAATTACCTTGGTACAATGAACTTTTATGATAGCAGCACAAATTTAATTTAGGCTAATGTAGACGCTTCGCCACCACACTTAGACTTGATCAAGCGTTACACATAATTCTATTTGGAATGGTAGTCACGTTCAGTAACGGCGAGCAACCCGGGTTGTTCGCCAACGTTCGCGAACAAAAGTTACTGAACGCAAGGCTGTGCCAATGTAGCGCAGCATAGCGCAGCGTAACTAGCCCAGGGAACCAGGTTGGTGATCGCGGGACGTGAATGTTTTTTTAAACCAGCCGTGTTTTCCAAAATTATCGAGGATGAGCAAGATTCAACAAAGTTGCAAATGCATGTAAAATTATAAGACCTACGACATTATAGGGTCAACCTTCATACCCCTTTTCGACCGCATATATCCCAATTTAATCACAAAGTACATGTAGGCCTAGTAAGTGTGGATAAAGGAAAACAACTTACCTTTCCTGTAATGTCTGTTTTTATCCTGATTTAGTGGCTCCTTCTTCTCAGGACAGAATGGAATTTGGCTCAAGATAATTTTACTTGCCCTTTATTACCATATTTAATTATAACATCGATAAAAATTGCATTTTGTTTGTATCTAGTGATTTCAGTTTTGAGATTTTCTTCACGTACTTCAGTACTGCTTGCGCT
This sequence comes from Gibbula magus, assembly GCA_936450465.1. Classification (NCBI taxonomy): domain Eukaryota; kingdom Metazoa; phylum Mollusca; class Gastropoda; order Trochida; family Trochidae; genus Gibbula; species Gibbula magus. The sequence continues at coordinate 50,560,362 of OW388304.1, read as the reverse complement.
TTTTTTTGGACGAAACGAGTGACACAATGCAGAGAAGATCGGTCGCAGTGTAAATTCAGCCTTTCAATGAAAATCACCTCTCAGATGTTTGCAAGCTTAGCAAACTTTAAAAACCCAAAATGCGTGAACAATGTATCTTTCTGTTTAAAACATAGTTGTCGTTTTCTGATTTCATCTTGCTGCCCATTTCTTCAGTATGACGTTGCAACAATGTTGAACTAATTTGTAAATATCTCTCACTCAGATCAGCCATGTGCATGTTCATATGTTACATAAAACTTGGCTTCAGTTGAATATAGAATATTATAATGCCTGAACACCTTCCCATTTTATTCTTACATTTTCGTTATTTTTACAAACGATTGTTTAAACGTGTTTGTTTTATTTTCATTATATCATCTCGAGATGAATAGTTATATAGTATAGACGCCTTTTTCTGGAAGTCTAAGATGGCTAGAATATAACTTACGACATAGCCTAGACTACAATTAAGTCTCTGAAATGATATATAGGCTCTTACGGAGAGATGGACGATGAAATGAAATATTTTAGAATTCGCTTATTTTTTCAGATACTTCTTTATCACATACATGTATGCGGATACAAAGCAAGTTTAAATTTTGAAAGTTAATGACACTAGTACTGTTAAATGTAATAAAATGAGATTAAGCAGTTTTTAAATAAAAATGGCATTTTATCATCGTTTTTCGCATATTCAACAGGATTTTTCACTGACACACATGTTTTTGATATTGCTAAAACGTTAACATGGTGTGCGCAGTTGTATAAACAAACAAATTCAGAAATAATAATAGGGGGTCACAGAACGTTTTTCATCACTTAAACCTCATTTTTTAAATCACCTACATAAACGTAAAAATCTTACGTCACGGCAGTTTTGATAAATTCAAATGTAACTTTGACGGCCTATTGTGTAATTATTATTGAATATACTATCAATATACGAGTGCTTAATGGAACAACCACTACCAGTTTATTATACAAGGCGATTTATATATTTATCACTTACTGGAGATATGTGTACGTAATTGAAATAACACACATGGTCACATATATACTGCGAATATAGGTGATGGCAACGACATGCGGCATGTCGTAAAGTTGCCGTTAAAAAGGCGTTGCAGCAATGTTAAGCGCTTTCCGTTAGTTAATTGACATATCTATGCTTAAACAAATGTAATGCATATATTTTAAGATTCATTTACAACAATAGATTGTTTCGCAAAATGTTACCGTAAGTGAATTCAATTTCTTCGTCCCATCTCTAGACATTAGCTACCCAAAGCGTATTTTTAGATTTTGTCTGTAAATAAGCGTAAAAATGAGTGTATTGATTTAAAAAGAATCAAATATAAATTGGTATAGTAACCATGTGCTCGTTTTTAAGTTAAACAATTAAAATTAGAATTGGTGTTACGTAATAGTTTAATTAAGTTTCTTCATTAATGAAAACGACAAGTAACATGTATAACCACCTTTACATGAATCAACAGATCGCTTACTTTGCCTTTTATAATAATGTATGTTATATTTAAACTTAAAAGTCTTTGCCCTATAAAAGCTAATGAATGAAAGAGCGATAATAATGTACCTACAGTGCACAGTGCCTTTATATAAAATAACTTGTAGTTTGTTTTTGGTCGCAATTGCTAAGTTACCTGTATATAATAGTAACACAATTTTGACACGGTAACGAGATCTGGAACAATGTTCCTGATTCGTAGCTGTGTGCTGTGTTTTACATAGAACCGGTATAAAAGCGCTCAATCAATATGTTGATTTGAATTGATTCCTTTTTACTCCTTTGTTTGTAGCATAGAACATTAGAATTATCAATCACACCTCGATACATGATCAATTATAAGAAAAATAGGTGCTTTTGTTAAAATGTCCGGGATTCATTGTAATTCAACACTCGCAAATTTGGTTTATTACTCAACCGTGGTGAGATCACTCATTAGATAACAATGAGTTGGTTCCACACATGTGTGATACCACCGCGTGCTGCCGTAACGTCATAATCGGCGCGTGACGTCATAGTCGTTTTATGTTGACGTCACAATGTTAGCAATAGCGGGTGACCTATTTGCAAGTAAGCGTCACTAAAAACGATTTTCTTGCAATTAAGCGCTATTTACATCATTGAGTAATAAATAAAATACTAAACTCAGTCCCGTTTGATAACATGTTTATGAAACTCGTGAATGGCCGTCGGATTTAAACTAAATTTGCGGGTGTTGAATAGCAATGAATCCCGGAAATTTTACAAACGCAACTATTTATCTTATAAATGCCAAACCATTCACTAGTTTCATAAACATGTTATCAAACGGGACATCGTTTAGTTTTTTATATTAAACGTTAAAGCCGGACGTTTTAAACGCTGAAATTTGCAGGTGTTCAATAACAATGGATCACGGAAATTTTACAAACGCAACTCTTAATCGATATTGTAACATGACCGATAGTTATCAGGCGTTTTGAAGCGAACTCTCGTTTTGTGTAGGCCTACTAACTCGGAGTGGAGAAGACTTTGCGACTCTTCCATTTTGTAAGAGATGTGGTCAGGTCACTTAAAATATTCACGTATCCTTTTAGATGGCGATAAACATTTATCGACGTTATTAAAAAATACCTAGGAACAAACATCTAAACAATTGTGACAATGACGCTAGCATTGTGACTTCAAAACGGTTGATCACTATGGCGTCATGCAATGGCAACAGTATTCTGTGAAAAAAGCCGCATAAAAGATGGCGCCAAACTTAGACAAATTTAACTATAGTTGAAAACATTTAAGTTACTTGAAAAAAAAGTTACTTCATATTGAGAGTTATTTGTGACCAATACGGTATTATATACACATGTTAGAAAATGACAATGACACATGTCAAACTTGAGTAAGGCCCACACATATCAGAGAAATAGAAAAGTTAAATCTTGAGTCGAACTAAATCCAGAAAACATGATGTATCAGTTCGCGGTGATTCGCCGCATGTAATTTGAGGGTATTCATTGTCATTCAACATAAGGAAATCAATCAATCATTATCAAGGATACACTGAAGTCATGTTACAATAACCTCAGAATGTGAACATAGCTGACAAAGCCATGACGTCTCAGAGTTGATGACGTAATAGGCCTAAGTCTTTCACGACATGATGTCGATGATGTCACAATGCTGTGGCATCACTTAGGTAAATACTGAATAGACCTAATAGACAATAACTAACGAGAAACGGGGAATGACAAATCGTGGGCTTGGAGCAGAAAGTACCAAGTTTTCACTTTCATTTTCACTTTTTTTTTTAGAAATTATTGATTGCTTCAATAATCTTCATGTTGTGTTAAAATGTTGAGACTCTATCTTCAGTAATCACTAAAATATTTAATTATGTAAAAAGGTACCGAGTGAATAACTCAGAAATATATTGTGCAGAAAGGAACCAAGTGTCACTTGGTACCTTACAGCACTGTGATTCACAATGAAACAGTTGGGAAATGTGAGTGCAGAAAGACCTTTCTGCCCCTAAGTAATTGAACAAAACGGCGGTACCATCTGCAATAATTAACAAATTATAAATTATGGCTGCCAGAGACAATAAGGCATACTATACTTCAAAGCCGCCTTCATTTAAAATCCTTGAAGTGATATAGGCCTATCAACATTATCAGTGCCAGAGATATGAACATTAGAAACTAAAAATGCGATTTTCTCGAGAATTGATATAACGAGCGAAAGATAATCTCTCATTCTCCGTCACGAGTTGGTTATTGTTTATATTATCCATATAAAAAATAAAATAAAAACGCGAATATTAAAAGCCAACAGTTTCCCTAAAAGGACCCGAGAAAGAGGGGAATCTCCATATCCATACGTTAGTGACGTGGATTCACTACTTGCGTACCTATCCTTGTTTACTACGCGCGATTAAAATGTCCCCTGCGAAAATGTATTTCACAATAAAACATAGATGTGGTTTTATCTGAAAGTGTTGTATTTCTGCCCAATACTATCAATCCATGACTATACGATATAAGTTATTTCAAATTTCATATCAAGAGATTTGGGAAGCCCAAAAGCATGTCGGCGCAAACCGAAAACCTCTATGCATGACGTTACAATCAACACTGTGACATCATAACCACTCACACCTATGACGTCATTGCTTTCGAACGATAGCCGTCGCTCTTGAAGCTTCCGTGGTTATATATATAGTAAATTAGTAATCGCTTATTTTAAATTTTATAACAATTTAATTGTTTCGTCCGACATTTGATGCGTAGGCACATGTAAGAACATTCTAATTTCAACTACGAGAAACAAATAAACCATGTTTAAATGCAGTAGATGGGACAATTTAGAAGATGAATGAACTAGTTTCGGCAACCAATGGAAAAATTATTTATTTTGTAACAACCAATCAACAGGTAGAAAAAGGTGTAACTCCCATGTGACTTACATGTACAGGAACAATATACTAACACTAATTTGCATTTTTGGCTCAGGGAATGAGGGTATTGTAGTAGGATATCAAAAATTTGGAAATAATTGTATCTTTTTAGCTAGGTTTGTCGTCCGGATATCGAGTATCGTTCATATCCTTGGCCAACCGATCCAAGTGTCTCTATTATTAGTGTTATTATATATAAGTGAGTAACTGTTTAAGGGCATCCCGTGTTTCATGCTCCCTGCTATGTTTTATTCAACGATAAAGTACACCAACTCGTCTTCTATTTCTTAAATAAAAATACCCTTATGTTTATTGACAGGCGCGTATTTCGTTCATTGCTTAAAGTGAAAAGATAGCAAATACAAAGATATATTGTAGGATTCTTATGAACATAAACGATAAATATATTATCTAAAATTAGTGCACGTCATTGTCGAAATTCTGATGAAAAGAATTACAAATGCATTCATTCAAGACAATAAACTGATGTCAAACCTTTCCGACTTAGAGACTTCATTATACAATACAGTATGCCCGGTGATGCCGACAGTCTTTTATATAGATTTATATTATTTACATTAAACAGTTTTGTCACATAAAGTTTTAAGTTGTTCATAAGTGTACTATCATGGCTGGACAGTTTAGTTGAATGAACTTGTTGGATACTTGTGATAATAAAGTGGAACAATTATCCCTTAAAAGCTTATAAGTGTGTTTAATATATCTATAAATTCAATTCAATTTGGTATGCATGTATTCATCTTCAAGATCACCCCCACAAAATGGGCAATTAGCCTCAATGATTGTACTCGAACTAGAGCGTCGATGTGATAATATTTTAGTTTGGAAGAAGTACATCTGAATTGGAAAGGAATCGACGCAGTTTGTCTGACTTTCTTTGATTTATAAATGGCTCCATCCGAAGGGTCGTCTAAAAGGTACAGTAAGATGGTAAAGTAGAAGATGCATGCAATGGACGGACCATGCAGTCTCGCATCCACACATCTTTCGCACTCGATTTAAATATACTAAACACTTGTTCACATCACCAACATCTTGAGTTTGCCAAACATATATGAAAATAGTACAAATCGGACACATATACGTTGCCCTTGGTAATCGAAATATCGTTGCATATGAATAACGACGTTTTACCGACCGATTTTCTAACGTTCTAATAATGTTAAATACGTTAACTTTAATCGACCGTTAATTTACTAACACTAATTACTGCGCATTAAACATTAAAAAATCGGTTTATTTTAAGAACATATTTACAAAACGTAATGTGAACTATATATATTTTTATTTATAAATAAAACACACCCGTATCATTTTCGTTCCAATCGAAAATTCCGAAAATAAGTCACTGTATTTACTGGTAAATTCTGGAAACAACTGAACATATTAAGAACAGGCGCTAAAGGTTTATTTCATTGTTTTGCCAGAGTATCTTGGCATGCTTTTGAACAACAATATTTCTGCAGGAAAAGACTATATACCCAAATATTTAAAATAAGTAACTAATTCAATTCGCTCACCGTTTTTAAAAATTTGAAGGAAGAATTAAATCTAAGCACAACCCCAAAATCCAAATCTACCACAATAAGTCAATGAAAACATGTTTCACCATGTTGATGAATTCATTGGAAAGAGTCAGCGGTTCAATTAAAACATATTCATACATATAATGTACTTGTCATAGCAATGATATTTGTCATTGTATAATGCGTTAATGATGTATATGACATGTTTACCAACTAAAACTATGCTTTTCCTTCATTTGTAGAGTTTTAAATTCTCTTCTGCATGTGTTATGTATTTTAGCCTTGTCAATTGATTTGTCGATTATGTTGAGAGGGCTTCTATAAGTTTTATAACTTTTACCTAATTCGTTTCTTAAATGAATAAAATATGTTTCAATCAATCAATTGTCAGCAAACAAAGGGAAATATTATTCTTGATATATCATAATAAATATTCCAAGTGTATCTTTGGGCAATGGTATGAACTTACTCATTAATGTACATGATTATGCCAAAACTAACTTATTTATGTGTAAGTCTTACCCGGTAATGTGAAAATTTAATAAATAATAGAGAACTACAATTGTTAATATTTCATCATGTCCTTCCATTATTCAGCTACAATCAGCTATAGACTATTAGTGTTCCTAAACCAGCACAATTATAAACTCAATATGCATGTAAATTTCCTAATCCTTAGTAATGATAATAATTAAGGTCGATTCAGAATAACCGATTAGATTACATTAGAATGTACAAAGAGTAGGTAAATAATAATTGGTATAGTTGAAAGTATTTGAATGTATTTCTTTAGCTTGAAACAGGTGCATTTTTAAGACTTTCAATATATTTGTGAACGTAGTATATTTCGATAGCATACACGATGAAAGTAATATTTTCTCCAGTGTTTAAACTAAATCATATACCAACAATAATGTAAGCGCGACAGCATTCGTATTTTTGTGATAGTTGAAAGTCCGTATTAAAAACCATTGATTAAGTTAGGCTTCATGAAATGCAGTAAGCACAATGTATGTATAGTGAGACAGTATTTAGTCAAAAGATAGGAAATGATTTGACTTGAGATGATTTGAGTTTTAATTAACGTCGCTTTCAAAAGTTTGGCACAGACAAGTCATGCATAGGCCTACATGTGATACGACGGGCATTCTAATGGTGTGTTGAGTTCATCCTTAGTTTCATGAATGCAATTAAAACATTATTTATCCATTAATTTAACGTTTGCAAAGCGATCTGTTTTAATCTTCAATGTGTTAACTCCAAACCGAAATTTAGCGAGGGCACCGTGTGTAGGACATTTAAAGGTTCATCCATCATCCATTGTGTTGTTGCGGTCACAAATTATTCCAAACGAATAAATGGTGTTATTGTATCGGGAAGCTATGACTGTTATCGAAAACTAAATTTTTTACAATAGTCGACTTTGAAAATTGACGATATGAAGGTAAAAGTAGTTTTTTGGGGGTTTTTTTATTATCGGAAACCGCGCACTGCACCGCGATTGACGCGCGCCATGTCAATTAGTCAAATCTAATTTTGGAATCTTATTTCCCACAAACAAAAAGGCAAATATGAGTTAATAATGTTGAATAGATCATATAACTATTGCGCCTGTAAATGGCCGGAAGTGTAGTTTCGATTTCTGCACATGCATAATTATGTTGCTAAATATTAATTTGACACTAGTAAATATGTTATATTTGCAATTGGGATGAACATGCAAGGTGAGTGAAAATAATTGTACATAAACAGCACATATGGTGAGTTGCAACAAATAAAATGTTATGAAACACATGGATGCATGTTTAAGGTAATCCTCAGTGAGATAATCACTGTTAAAATGCTTATATTGACGCAACTTGTTTCTCCCATTTTGTGTAGTTTCAAACTGAACATGGTTACCCCACTCAGCTTTCTGAACAGTTCCAGAAAGAAGGCGTATTTCAATATAACTTTCTAGATTATACATGTGATAGACTGTGCTTATTCATAAACGCTGCAATCATGTTGGTCCGAGTTGCGTTAACATGTTGTAGGAGTCCATGTGAAAACAGTCAAAACACGTCTCTTGATACGATTACAGTGATTATTCTTGAAACGGGTCCTTTCCCCGTCATTATAACGTCATGTCCATGCTGTATTGTTATTGTTACGGTTTAAATGTAAATTGGGAAAGTTAACGTGGTTTCAATATAGATTGATAAATTTGAAATGATACGTTTGTTTAAAACAAACCTCAATAATGTTGCTGTCTCGCGATACAAAGGCATAGTGTTGCTTAGTTATGACATTATAATAAATACATACAATTAATGTGTAACTAATTACCATTACAGTAAAATGATTATGTGCAAACCTACGGGAAACGTCAACGGAATTGTCAAAGGGGCGATAATTTTGATATTTTAACGCGCTTCACTAAATAGGTTTAACAATGCAACATCTCTGAAGATATCTCTGACTGCATATTTTAACGGTCATACAGCATCCAAAAAATTAAATTAAATATTTTCGGATGTACTTTTGTCTGAATATATACATTGAAAATTAGACATTGACATTTTAGTACAACATTCATTATATGAATTCATGGTCATGTTTTCTTTTCAGTCAACATTATATAAACCTGATTTAGTTTGAGCACAATCCGCTATTTATTCTTTTAAAATAATCTTAACAGTAGTTGATATTTATTTTACATTTATGTTCAGGGAATGAATTTTCATTTGCCAAAATATCGTTTTGTGTCACCTGATGTCACATTATGAATGGACAAATCAAGGGTTGCACGTGATCTGTGTCGGAAAGCAATAGAGGATATAAAAGACATTGCGTAATTTTTGTCTAAAAGCTGCATATAGTTATTTTTCATGATTTATTATTAATAAAATATTTAAAAAAAATACTTAGTTAATCTACTTTTAGCTTTGTTTATGTGAAACGTACATGTGAGCGTGTAGCCCGGTCCCTTTTTGTAAAATAAGCCTCCAATTAAAGTCTGTTTGATTTTATCGATTATTTAAACACAATGTAATATCTAAACTGAATATGTAAACTTGTAAACACCGTGAGAAGAGAAATACAAGCCAGGAGAGAGATGAAACATTAGTTAGCAATGAGCATTCATTAGAATACATACATAAACATATGGTTAGGGCTAGATAAGAAAGGTTGACTTATCAACACGTGTACTTTGTTCATAACTCTTAATCTAACGAATTTAATATAAAACGCTCTTATGACGCTGTGCTAAACTTAACCTAACCTAATATAACCAATGCACAACGTTGGATTGACGTTTGAATTTGTCATTGGAATACAACGTCCTTCTGACGTTGTAGGAACGTCGGCTTTTATCCTGACCATTCACAACGTTGACGTTTGTGTTTCAACATTGTATTCACGTCCTCATGACGTTGTAAGAGCGTTGGTTTTTAACCCTGACCAATTCACAGCGTTGTAAATACGTTGTATTTTAACGTTGTATTTACGTTAGAATTAGACGTTATAATACAACGTACTTATGACGTTGTTAGTACGTTGGGTTTTAACCTAACCAATGTACAACGTTGTATTGACGTTGTGTTTCAACGTTGTAATGACGTTTTAATAAGACTTTCATATGACGTTGTAGGAGCGTTGGTTTTTAAACTTACCAATCAACAACGTTGTAATGACGTTGTGTTTCAACGTTGTATTGACGTTAGAATGCAACGTAAGAATACAACGTTCTAATGACGTTGTAGGAACGTTGGGTTTTAACCTAACCAATGTACAACGTTGTATTGACGTTGTGTTTCAACGTTGTAATGACGTTTTAATAAGACGTTCATATGACGTTGTAGGAGCGTTGGTTTTTAAACTTACCAATCAACAACGTTGTAATGACGTTGTGTTTTAACGTTGTATTGACGTTAGAATGCAACGTAAGAATACAACGTTCTAATGACGTTGTAGGAACGTTGGGTTTTAACCTAACCAATGTACAACGTTGTATTGACGTTGTGTTTCAACGTTGTAATGACGTTTTAATAAGACGTTCATATGACGTTGTAGGAGCGTTGGTTTTTAAACTTACCAATCAACAACGTTGTAATGACGTTGTGTTTTAACGTTGTATTGACGTTAGAATGCAACGTAAGAATACAACGTTCTAATGACGTTGTAGGAACGTTGGGTTTTAACCTAACCAATGTACAACGTTGTATTGACGTTGTGTTTCAACGTTGTAATGACGTTTTAATAAGACGTTCATATGACGTTGTAGGCACGTTGGTTTTTAACCTAACCAAACAACAACGTTGTAATGACGTTGTGTTTCAACGTTGTATTGACGTTAGAATGCAACGTAAGAATACAACGTTCTCATGACGTTGTAGGAACGTTGGTTTTTAACTGAACCTATTCACAACGTTGTATTGACGTTGTGTTTCAACGTTGTATTGACGTTAGAATTGGACGTTAGTATACAACGTCCTAATTACGTTGTAAGAACGTTGGTTCTTAACCTTACCAATTCACAACGTTGTATTGACGTTGTGTTTCAACGTTGTTTTGACGTTAGAATAAGACGTTAGAATACAACGTCCTTCTGACGTTGTAGGAACGTTGGTTTTTAACCTAACAAATTTACAACGTTGTAATGACGTTGTGTTTTAACGTTATATCGACGTTACAATACAACGTTAGAACACAACGTCCATATGACGTTGTAGGAACGTTGGTTTTTTACCTAACCAAGTAACAACGTTCTATTAACGTTATTTTGTGACGTTGTCTGGACGTTACATGAAAACGTTGGCTCTCCAACGTTGTAGCAACGTCATAATAACGTTAGAATAAAACGTAACCAAACCATAACGTTGCTACAACGTTGTTCAACGTTGTCTGTTTGCTGGGAAGATACATTGAGTAATTGAATCCGCCATTTTGTCGCGTCATTACTCTTATCCAATGAAACTTTAGTTTGCTAGGAATATAAATATAACCACCAATGAACGGCAGCATAAACACAATCAGCTGATAAGCACATGGTGCAGAAAGATTATGTAAACACTATTTCCGGGTCATGATATTCTTTATGTATATGACATTGACAGCTAGACGTGAACAAAATAACGTTCATGACAAATTCGCGGTCAGTGTGCTTGTGTCATCTGTACTTGTGGGAAATCTTCCAAGAGAGTTGAGCAAGACATTTTCCTGTTTCTTATAACATGGCGGTTGCATAAAATGTGTAGTGACTGACCGTTACAGACGTTGACAGTTGCCGGGGGACTCGAAATATCATGTACCTTACACAATACTGGACATAAGAGGTTGATAGCAAGATTAAAAACTCTTATTCAAGGAAACATCAGTAAGATAAGTCGATACGAAAATGACTTAAATGGCTTAGGCGGGCGTTTATTAGGAGAGGGCGTTTACTAGGATGAATACGGTAACCTGTTTCCATTCCTAAAACAGTTAACGGGCATATGAATAATTGTCAAAATCGTGCCATAATCAAATAGATCTCATTTCTTTAAAATATTGAATTAATCGAAAACAAGTGAGTGTTATACTTTCTTTTGCTCGTTTGTTTGTATTGCTTGTCACCAGGATTCTTCACAACTCAAACACTCAACGCTAGATATTGGATTATGAACCTCAGTAGGAGCAATGTCCATAGGCTCTTATACAATAAGTATGTTTGTTGGTATTTTAAAACCTTTCAGATTAGCAGTTGTCAGTGCCCTTATATTTCCTAAATTCTTACAGCAATGTGGTAACATTTGCAATTAATTCCTTCCTTAATGTTGTCAATGAATTATAATGGATAAATCCTGATAAATTAGCATTTCAGGATTCAAGTACAACATGCTTTGTTTGAAAATATAAACGTTATCTGTGCATAGATAATCTTCAACCGCTGTCAGTGCAATACAGTATTCATGGACGTGTTTATACTCGGATTGGTGACTACATTAGCTGGCATATTTTGAAAGGTTTATCCACTGTGTTAGTTGATGAGTTGATAGACTTGTGGAGTCACAATTTTGACTTCTTCTTTCGCAATGTGCCTCTGCTCTTAAAGCAGTAAACTGGGTACAAGGTAGGATAAGATGGTTGTTTTACAATGTACAGGTTCAGTGCCTGACAAATCATTGGTTGTATTATCCAAAAGGTGTGTTTATTATTATCCCCCGCCACGAAGTGGAAGGGGAATATATGTTTGAGCTATATATGTTTGTCACTCTCCGTCCGTCCGTCCGTCCAAGATAAAGGGGACAGCTTTTCTCATAAACCGTTTAAGATAGGATAACCAAATTTGGTGTTTGTCTTGGGGGCATAAATACCTTGATGGAGTATGGAAATGGGAAGCGTGCAATTGGTTTTGCTGGAGTTATTGTCCTTGTTCTGTAGTTCTTGACTCTGTTCATAGTATCTTCAAAGGGGACATCTTTTCTCAGAAACTATTTAAGAAAGAAAAAACAAATTTGGTGTGTGGCTTGAGGGCATAAATACCTTGATGGAGTTCGAAAATAAGAAGCATGTAATTATTTTTACCGGAGTTATTGCTCTTGTTCTGGTTTTTCGACTCTGTTCCAGATATCTTAAAAGGGGATAGCTTTTCTCAGAAACTGTTTAAAAGCAAATCAGTTGTGTGGCTTGAGGGTATCCATACCTTGATGGAATGAAAATGAGAAGTGCACAATTATTACCCTTGTTTCGATTTCTTGGGTCTGGCGGGGAATGTTGATGACTATGTCTTCTTGTTCTGTAATCAAGTTTAAACCTATCAGAATTATACGTGTGGATTATAGCATTATTTATCTCGAGAAATTATGTCATTATTACTTGCTACATCCACTTTTTGTATATGGTACCTTTGTAAATATCCAAATTATATCACACAGTATTGAATGGCATTGGATTTATATATTGAGATGATTCAAGTACACTGGATTGATGTACCTTCTCAAATAGATTTGCTTTTGCATTGACAATAGTTGCAATAGAGGATGATTATAATAAAGTCATTAGAAAAGTCTGTTTAAAGCTCCTAGGTTTTATCAAAATTAATTTTGAATCTCACAATTTTCGGACAGTTTATCTCACAACTAATCACGTACAGCCATATCTGAAATGAAATCTGCTTCCGAAGTCATTAAAGAGCAATCTATGAAATCATTGGGATAAGGTACGTCTTCACGTTGATGTTCTTTTGAAGAGCAATTTCAAATCTCCTGAGAACTGTTACAGAATGTCAATTTACTTTTTTGGATATTTTGAATCCATTCCTAATTAATTAACATTTGAATTAGTAACTGCAGGCATATTACTGATATGACTCAGAAATATGAAAGATACATCTAAGAACATGAGTATGATGTAACTATTGTGACAACTATTTAAACACACTATTTCAGTCGAATGTAATTACAGTTCAGTATGAGCAAGATTTCTAGAAGTGGAATCCCTTAGGGAAGTAAGTTTGGTGCTTGTATTTCTTAATGTCCCGCTTAATAAAAGTTTCCAAAAGATCTTCCTTTTTCCCAAAATAAATTTGTGTCCAAAAACAAGACATTGACAGATGAACGACATATACAATTCTGGGATGTCACATACAGGATCCGTCCAGTGAAGCCCATCACGTCAGACAATGGCTGTCAACAAAAACTACAGGACCCGAAGGTGAACAAAGCAATACACCAAGAACTTTCTGTTGGGGGAAATCCTTTCTGTTGGGGGAACTCTGGGATAATTACCAACTCATAGTGAAACAGGGAATCTCATCCAAGTACATTCTGATCTCACAAAAGTCAACACTGGTCAAGAACGTATCACACATTCGAAGTTGGTCGATGCCCTGTCAATAACTTCGTAAGTTCACAGCATTGTCTCCTGTATTCTTAGTGATGTCATAGTCTTAGGATGTAATTTAATGATGACATTACATAGTTATGACGTTTCAATTTCAATGATATCTACAGTGAAGAGGTTGCTAGATCTCAAACAAGAAAACTTTTGGATGACAAATAACAATTCCTGAACAGTTGCTGAAAGGTCTTACGTCTCAATACTTTGGAATTATGATGGTCAATGTGGGGTATTCCTTGCCTTTGACTATAAGCGATTACACAACAGCTGCCAACATACCCGATACAAATACTGAAGTTTCCTCCCCATTAAGCACAGTCACGTCAATTATCTGAATGTCACTCAGGCACAAGAATCACTGGGTTGCATGAAGTACTTAATACTTACTGTACAATTTTATTTATTATTTAACTCTCATAATGTAAAAGAGGAAGAGTATTCAGTAATTGAAGAAACACTCTAATATCTTATTTGGAGCAAAATATGACAAATTACATATATATACTATGCAGGGAATATCTCACATTGACCGTCAGATAATAGATACAAAGAACCACATTTTCTGTGACATCTTAAATTCTTAAGCGCACAAATTGTTATAACTGGTGTGTTTAAATAACTGTGTCTAAAGTGAAGCTATCTTACTGAATGAAATACATACTGTTATATTACTGTGCACTGTATATTTGTCTGAAGGCAGTAACGTCTTTTTAGTTTAGATAATGTTTGTAAAACAACATGAGGAATATATGTTTTCAAGCAACGGTAGTTATACACATTGAAGCAATCGGCGCATCTGATTCCAGTTGCCTGTTCTACATTCACACGACACAAGTAATGTGGAGACCAGACAGCAGGCTGTCCCAACGCCTTTCACCGTCACTTCGTTCAAACACGTGTGATGAATATTGGTAGTTATTGACTATTACCTCTGATGTTATTCTGTCTGGAATACAGTGTTTGTCTTCAACGTAACTTTCATATTGAAATAGTGTGTCTGTCCCAAACTTTCTTTGGCGATTCAGCATCCAATGTGATTTTGAACAGAACAAATAAAAGTATCATACACTGAGGAATGAAGTTTTGGAATACCTCTTTACAAAACATTTGCCAATAAAACACATTTAAAATTGACTTTATCAAGCAGTAGTATTTTGTGTATGGCTGCAATGGAAAGTTGGTATATTTTGCTTTGCTTAGTAGTGTAGGTATAAAGTTGGAAAAGAAGAGGTCACCCATTTTTAATTCAGTACTAGGCCACCGCCGGCATGAACATGGTATACAGTAGAACGTTTACATACACATTTCTGGGGGCGGGATAGCGGTGTGGTTAGTGCGTTCGGCTTTGGATCAAAAGATCCGGGGTTCGAATCCCGCCAGGGGCACGGCAACTTTGTCTGCAGTAGAGAACTGTTATACACGCAGTAAGGTTTGGGTGCAATGCTACACTGAATTTCAGCGTAACCCATGGTTCGCTATTTCCAGCCGCTGCTCGCAGGTTTCACCGCAGTGCATAGCTACTTGGCGTTGCGGGCTTTCTCCCTGCCATAATACTTGCAGCCACGATATAAGTGAAATACTCTTGAAAGCGGCGTTAAACCCCAACGATATAAGTGAAATACTCTTAAAAGCGGCGTTAAACCCCAACGATATAAGTGAAATACACTTGAAAGCGGCGTTAAACTCCAACTCACTCACTCACATACACATTTACAACTATGTTGTAGCACATAATGGCAAATTATTTGACAGTTTCACACAGTAACATATCGTTTTATGTAAAGTTGAAGAACCCGAAGTTCAAATGATTACAACAGGAGGAAAATAACTTGGCATTTTCAAAATATGCCCATCAAACTGGTCAGTATACAATGCAATATGTGAACCATTTACGAAAAACTGAAAGCAACAAATTTCATTCCAGATCATAATATCCTACTTTTACTCAATAAAACATATCGTAAATTTGACTTTGTGTTTGAGTTCGCAACAGAGTTGAATTTTAGTTGTCAGTCCGTTTTATTGTCGCCCTTACTTTCAATCATAGAGAACATACAGATTGAAAGAATTGGCAAAAAGAGGGCAAATCTCAATTGATCACCCGAGAGACCTAAGTATTGATAATTATTACACTTTACGGTTGGTTTGCACACATCCTTACATGTGAAATGTTTTGAGTTGAGTTTCCGTTTGTGTAAATCGGTTTCACAACGCTGGAACGAACATGTTATATATATTGCATGATGAGAAGATCACTCAACAAAACATTTAACTTTCTTGGTTGAGTTCTCATTTGCTTAAGTTTGTGTTTTGTGATAAGCATTTTCTCCATGTTCCCGCCAAAACATGTTTAAAGACATCCGGAACAATATATAACAGTTCATTTTTCAACCTTGGGGTCACTTCAGGAACTGTCAGCTTACAGATCTAATCTAAAGACTTAATTCTTACAAAAACACTTACTCTTCTTTTAGAAGGTATTTCAAGAAAAAAGTTCTTTTGCAAGTTCGTAGCTTAATATAGCGTTTCAAAATTCGACGTGTGATTATGTCAATGACAATATGTAATAGATAGAGGACGAGTACATGTAGCAGTGTATTATCGGGATATAAATGTACGGGTTTGAGATGGTTGGGCGAGGCGCCAGCCGAGCCCAACACTCTCAAACCCGTACATGTATATCCCGATTATGTACTGCTGCGACTTCTCTATCTATCTTAGAGCAAAGTCAAATGCTTGAGAAAGAAAAAAATCTTAAAATTTATGTATTTCAAATGAATTGTCAATAAATTTGGGAAACATTCTCTCGAACACAACATGCACAACATTGACATTTCTCATTTTCATATGCAAATGTTAGGAACATTGACGTCATCATCGGCACTGTGAACACAGACTTTCTTACTCTGTCTGAGATGCATGAGGCGTGCATTTTATATAAAACGTACGAATCGTGCTGAAGCTTAAGCGTCATGCATGAATCACGAACATGCATGGTAAGCACGTTTTTATTAAGAAAAAATTAGCATTAATACATGTCATTGCCGATAAAGACTGAGCGGTTTTTAGAATGAATCATTTGAATGGATCGGGGCAACAAGTTGATAACCCACACATCATGATTTTTTTAGATATTCTTCCAAACTACGAAATCAAAGCTCATTGCTTATTTTCAGGTATATGGAAATACTGAGTGAAGTTGAAAGAATACATTTCAAAGTTATTTTGTTGCTTGTGGCCCAAATTTTTAAGATATATTGGAAAAATGGGGTTATCACATTCTTCATACAAGTGCACCGTCCAAAAATTGATGGTTATCATCAACTGATTGCGTTAGATATTGATGTCTCAACTTGATTTTCATGATTTAATTCGTTTTAATTTCGAAATCAATTTCCTTTCAATTATTATCAAATTTCTTTTGTTTTTCCCAGGTTGGATTTCTACACCTGCCGGAGGAAATTATTGTCATGATTCTCCGATATCTGCCAACAAGTGAACTGATTCAGTCTGTTGTTCGAGTCTGTAAATCTCTAAATGTTATTGTCAACAGTAACAGCCTATTATGGAGTCATTTTGAGGATTTTCCAGTGGATGTTTTGGAATTTGAATCAAAGCAGTTATCTAGGATCATGAAACATTCACATTGTTTCAAGTATTTTGAAATACCCTACTCACGATTTCTGTTTCCTGAAACATTCGTCAGTGACATTTTAAGCTTTAAGCTTTTGCAGTCAATACATTTACACACTCTGGATTTGACATGTGTACCAATCAGTTCCCTTGGATTTCTATGCAAGATGCCTGATTTGAAAATTCTGAATTTAAGTGAATGTAAATTTCTTACAAGCAGGGAATTTTTGCTCTTAAGATGTTGCTGGAAACATGATTTCCTGTATGTCAGTTTCACAGAGGCCAAGTCGGAGGATCTTTGCCAAGTGTTTCCACCAGGTCTCCTACATTTTGATGCAGCTGGAATTAACTTTACACTCAATCAACTGAAATCTCTTCTAGACATGGGCTCTAATTCTGATATGTCAGTTGTGGTTAATCTGGAGCCAAGAAGTTCGAGAGATAACCTCAGATATCTGAAGAACACTTATGTTGATTGTGATGTAACTATCTTCAATATTCTGGATTTGTAGGTTCCTGGGAAAGCTGAGCCCCAGAAGACATCAAGAAAACGAAAAAGAAATAAAAAGGTTAGAGACATCAACAAGCAGAAGAAGGATAAAGGTGAAAGCCACACTTCAAGAGCAGGAAAGACCATTGAACCTAAACATGTTGGGCCAGAATGCAAATGTTCGTTGAAATGTTTTGATGAAGTTGGAAATGAAAATGTGAAGCAGATATTTGATGGTTTCTGGAGCTTAGCTAGCAGAGACAATCAAAATTCCTATCTGTATGGATGTTGTGAGTTGTCTAATGTGAAGCGGAGGTATGCTGCACCAAAAGAGAAAACGAAACGCAATTGTTCAGTTGTTTATACAGTCCAAGGCAGTGGTGGCCGAGTCAAAATTTGTAAACAAGCCTTCTTGTCCATGCACGGGCTTCAGCAGAATAGAGGCAGAGTTGATAGGATTGTAAAAACATTTAGAGAAGGTAATCTATCTCCCGTGATGGATAAACGTGGAAAGCATAACACTCGCCCTAATGCATATTCCCATGACATGGTAGAGCATGTGAAACAGCACATTAGAAACCTTCCGACATACACAAGTCATTACAGCAGGAAATCCAATCCAAACAAAACGTACATGAGCCCTGAGTACACAATTGAATCATGTTTCCAGGATTACAAGCATGTGTATTGTGTCAACAATTCAATTACGCCTGTTTCCAGTGACAAATATCGTCGGATCTTTGTTGAAGACTTCAATATTGGCTTCAAAACTCCCAAGAGCGACACATGCAAAACATGTGATGAATTTGACATTAACATCATTCAAGCCAAAACAGAACAAGATGATGCCAAAGTTGCCACCCTTGAAAAGCAAAAGGAACTTCATCACCGGAAAGCGGAAGCTGGTCAAGAGAACATCAAAGTCTGCACAAGCAAAAGCTTCTGAAACTCCAAGACATGTGATAACATTTGATCTGCAACAAACATTACCAACGCCAAAACTATCAACTGGTCCATGTTTTTACAAACGCAAGATATGGACATATAATCTGAACATCCATGACTGCAAAACTGATCAAGGATTCTGCTATGTGTAGGATGAGACTGTTGCTTCACGTGGATCAGAAGAAATTGGTAGCTGTTTGAAGAAACACATTGAGGACCACAATATCCGAGGTGGCACACTTGTGGCTATATCTGATAACTGCGCAGGCCAGAACTAAAACTGGAATATCCAGTTTCTTTGGCTGTACTTCATAGCATGCGGCAGATTTGATCAAGTTGAGCACCATTTCCCATTGAGTGGTCACATTGAAGCCCCAAATCATCAGAAAAGCTTAGTGTAACAGAAATGAAAATGGATGACTTCCGCAAACTCAGCTCATTGAAGCAGTTCTTCACTGTGAGGACAAAGACTGTAGATGGCAATCCAGCCAACTTCAAAAATGGCGTCAGATTCCGTATTCTCTCGGGTGAAGCATTTGGGCTCATTGAAATCAGTTCATCCTTCAACACAGATGTTTGGGATACTGTCACTGTGAACAAACGTGGCAGACGGAAAACCGACATTGCCACTTCTACGCTCCCACTCAAATACAGTGGTCCGAGGGAACTTGATCAACTGAAAGTTGCAGATGTCAGGTCTCTTATTACCTACATTCCACCTATGCACCATGGCTTCTACTCCCGCCTGAAGTCTGCTGGACAAACAGAGTCAGACTCTGACAGTGGATCTATTGAATAAATGATGTGTTCTTTGTCCAGACAGGCTTCAGTGGCAAGCAAACTGTTAGCAATGAACTTGCTTTTCATGTTCGAGTTCCTGCCTTAAAAATGTTGTTGTTAGATAAATTTGAATAACTGAGGCGTTCTCTTTGTCCAGACAGGCTTCAGTGGCAAGCAAACTGTTAGCAATGAACTTGCTTTTCATGTTCGAGTTCCTGCCTTAAAAATGTTGTTGTTAGATAAATTTGAATAACTGAGGCGTTCTCTTTGTCCAGACAGGCTTCAGTGCCAAGCAAACTGTTAGCAATGAAACTGCTTTTGATGTTCGAGTTCCTGCCTTAAGAATGGTATGGTTTTATGGAAGATTTTCCCCTTTAAGGTTTATCATTTCAGCTTCACAAATCTTTTGCTATTTTTTAGTGTTATTGTTCTGCTTATTGAAGTGTTCCAAATATTGTGAATAAAAGTCAAATTCAACTTCAAACTTTGTATTTCTTTAATGAATATGAATGAATACAGGCCTGTTGTGGGTTGACAATCCCTCGAATACCATCATTTAGGCAAGAACCTGACAAACTCATTTTATCAAAAACATGATAACCCACATTTTTTTTCTGCACTTTTTACTGTTTTTAATTGCAGTAAATTGACGTTTCTTGTTTACAAAATCGCTGAAATTTTTTTTGTAGAATAAAATGCGTCCCAGTAAACATAAAAACCATTCAAATTAAAAATATTCGCATTTAGGGATTTTACGTCAATGTTTAAAATTTTAAACTTGATTTTCTCAAAAGTAACTTTTTGTGGGTTATTAACTTGTTGCCCCGACCCATTCATTTCACACAATGGTTTCATCATGGACAGTCCAAGGACAAGTACACTAGTCATTCAGGAAAGGTAACTTTACATTTTACTCCTTACTTTTTAAGATGTGGGTTTTTTTTTAATTCAATACTAATTTTCATGAAATTGGTTTATTTAATAACATTTATTGTTTTTGTATTTCAAATATTTCCCGTCATGTTAACGTTAAGCTGTTTGTTGAACTGTATTTAACAATTTATGAGTTGTAATATGCTAATATGCATCATGTCTATATTGCATATAAATTTTTTCAGGCTACTGCAGCAACGGAATTGTGCTCAAACTGTCTATGAGAAGGGATTTAGTATGTAACGTCGTACTGGACTTCGCTCGGACGCTGTGTTACAATGCAAGGTTTCGGTGAGACGACCCTGCAGAATCCATCCTCTAACACTCCAAAAAGGCAAAACAAATTATGTCACTTTCTTTTCATTTTTATATCGTTCTTTATAACTTCTGAATACTATGTTTTTATATCGTGTGACAAAAAAAACCAAGAAAATAAAACAATCTATTATATTTCAAACATTGGTAACATTGGTTGATGCGTGTCAATGTTACCTTCGAGATATTGATTAAATACAATTGATAAATCCCAATTAACCTCACTACTTGCTTTATTTACATGCTTATATTCTTCTTTTGAGAATCTCAAGATCCTGAACATAGAAGACCAAGCGACTTTTTCTTTCGGAAAGGGAACACAGCAATTCATTTGTCACTGTAATACTTGTTAAATTGTGTATTATCCACATAACTAAAACAATTAGTTGGCATTCCTTGTTGTTTTGATAAAAGTTTGTGAACCATTTTTATGAGCATGATACCCGAACGCAACCAGATAAGTTTACATCTATCGGCATATAATTGTACTCCACGTGACCACACTACAATCATAATATTGGACGAAAGCATTTGACTTTGCTCTAAATTTACGATAATTCAGCATTCTGAAGTTAGTTACACACGAAATGATATCATGCCACTACAGGAGAGGGGAGTTCATAACAAAGAGCGAGTTTTATACTTTTCTAAAACCCTGGTAAGCCATGTGTTGAGTTCAGTACGATGTAAACGATTTTCTATTAATTTTCAATGAGCGTTGAATGAGAAAATAATGGCCAGTAGAAGACTACAGCAGATAACATATTACAAAAAGTGGGAATATGTTAACTAATTTATCTTTTAATTGAGTAACTTATCGGTGTGATATAGGAATCATACAAAACCATGTTTCCAATTTTGATAAATAAATAATGTTTTACAAGATATACTTTAACAGAACAGAATAATAATATACATTTTTAATGCCTTATATCCAGTGCAAGCACTGCTCAATGGCGGAATAATTATTACCCTGAAGGATTCGTACTTTCGGTGCCGCTACTAAGCTCTCCACGCGACCATATGGGTCCGTACCTCCCGTGTTCAGGTACCCATTTTAACAGCTGGGTGGACTGAGTACAATGTGGATGAAGTGCCTTACCCAGGCGCACAACACAGTATACGACCCAGGCCACAAATTCGTGGTGTCTCCAGTAACCAGTGCTGGTTTACATTGGTGTTATGACTAGGTGAATTTATTAACCCTGACACCATACATATGTTGAACTGCGTCATAGTAACTTCAAAATATCGATGGTTATGTAGTTATGTAATTACTTAATGGCATTAACAGAATGCAGTGACTTATGGATACCTGAATGAGTTTGATTATTTCTGATTCATGCACAAAATGAATCCCTTTGATTACATGTACAATCTAATGCATGTTTGGTTAACATCAAACTGAACAGCTCCGTTTGTGATGGGCATACGTTAGTAGTTTATCAACTCGATCTTGTAAATTACAGCCATTTAGTGAATGGTACTGATATTCATCAAGCAGAAAGTACTAGGTCATTCACTTTATACGATTTTGGGAAAATTATATTATTATTCATGAAATATGAACTAAAACTACTCTAATGAATAGGAATTCAGGGATAAGGTGTTGTCAGATTTCCAAGAATCATGTTCATCGTGTTAGTACTTATTTTATGACTGGTTTACAGTCGTGTATCGACCACAGAGTAATCTTCGACTTTCGAGCACTACCACATCTAGGTTATATCTCACTCGATGAGAAAATAGGTTTGTTTTATTTGCTCTTAAATTTGGGAATCATTAATTTCATAAATCTAAAATCTATGCATTATGTCCGCAAAAGACTGACACAAAATGCACTTTTTATTTCTAAAACCGGGTAACATGATTACCCAAAAATCTCAATAGAATGTATACTAGAGAAATCTTTGCTTTTTAAAAATTCTGTACACATTATTGAATTAAAAATATTAACAGACGTCACAATGTTTGAGTGAACCCTGCACTTACAAAAGTAAAACTTCAGATGAAATATTGAAGTCAGAAACATTTTTTTTAGAATTAAGAGAAATGGTACATACATATTTCAATAACAATCATGTATGAAAATGGAAACGCTTACAATAATAAGGAAAGAGGAAAAACAATTTGGTGTCTGTGATGACAAGAACGTATTATACAATATGCTAGTACCTGGATATGAATCATTAGTTACGATCTACTATTTCCTTTGATAGGATATGTTGTAATTGCAAATAAAAACTTGATTAGCACATTTCATTTATGAAATAATGAAGCTTATAACTGTCACAAATGCTACCCTTATATCCCATTGAATTACAGTTTTCAACATCCTTAAAATTGGAAAACATGACGAAAACTTGGTAATTGTGACATCAATGTGAAAATGTTTGAATATATGGTAACTTACTTCCAGAAGAAGCCCCAACAACGCTATTTAATTCACCAATTAATCGGCAGCTGATTTGTAGGAATACGCCAATTACTGTTTTATTATTACTTTTATTACACGCCAAAGACATTCTTATTTGTTATAGAAAGCCTCATGTTCGATATTAAGATGTCAGGATCTATATTTTGCCAAAAATTAATCAAGACGTTTTATTTAACAATTTAGATTTAGATTTAGAAGTTAAGATTTGCTTGTGTTGAATAATAATAATAATAATTAAAGCTGAAAGCAGCGTTTGGCGGGCTTCAAGTAATTACATGTAAAATTCCCACGGTCACGGTCCCGAGGTCAACAATAATGACCGATATATTATGTATATACTTTGTCAGATCACAACAGATGCCAATGTGAAATATCAATGGCCTTTCACTAACCAATCCAACATTTTCCATGGCTAACATTATTTTAAAGTCAACCAAGCTAAAAGGTCAAGGTCACGATTTCAAAATGTATGACCTTATCTACAATCTAAGTATCATAATCGATACACATTTAAAGTATCATAATCCTATCACTGACCAATCAGCTATTATTCTTTAGGTGAAGTTTTTGAAAAATGCTTCTTTTGCAAAGGTCAGTGTCATGGGTTAAGAAAATATGACCTCATCTAAAAGATGCCAATTCCAAGTTGTCACAAATCAGAACAAAAGACGAGGTTTAAAAGTACACACCTCCAAAGTGTACAAAACACACATGCATTCACACACATACATTCCAACACAACACTCACATGTATATATGAACCTCGTGCTCTCACATGCTACCATTCACCTACCCAGGCTTCCACTACTCACCTAGATATACATACAATCAATATTAAGATGCATATACTCAATATGCTAAATACTACGCACTGTACCACAATGTATAAACACACCGTCTCGGAAACAGTTATAGCAACGTTACACAGTAGTGTTTACATAAATATGATGGTAACTATGGCAATCAGAAGTGTCTTATCGGCATGAATCTCCGACCTCTGCCAGTACGAACCACAGGTCCATATAGCCCACCCACTGGTGTAAGCACTGTCCACACAGAAGTCCCACTGTCCGACTCGTAGCCTGGACTGGCCACTGTCCACCTTGGCACACATCCGATGATTCACGCTCGCCCTCAAGCACCACCCTCTCGGAGATCCAGTCGTACAATTTCTTATAGACTGCCGAAGGTCATAATGACATCATGCCCCTCTACACCATACCGTGGAAGCTAAAATACAAATCGCTTGTATTTACTAATATGTCCATATTGTCCATACTAACGCCGATACAGAACACCCTTCTTTGGTTGCCAGTTACTCTATCATTTACATCTCATTTGCATACATAAATAACCACACATTTATCCCTCAAATTGATACCACATGCACTACAACAAATAAATGACAACATTAATGATAAATTATCAATTCATAAATGCTAATAATATAAATGCAGATATTAGGGACCATATAATCTACAATTTGATACAACCAAGGGCATTTCTACAAATTATCAACACGCCATAAAACAATTATACATTGCCTCTAAAATGTCAAATAGTTTACATATCATACATAGTGCAATACAATACACTTACGCATTTCTGCAAAAACACCTCCAGTCAAACACGTCTGCACGTCACAACAAACGCTAGGTATCTGCTGTCACACAGACAGTCTCGCCTCAGCAACCGCACATGGAAATCATGCACATTATACACGATGCATTCTGGCGACTGGTTCTCACACCGGAAACACTCAAATCAGATCTTGACACAAGTATCAATGGAATATCACTGACCCGTCAAATGTTATTGTCATGGCTAACATGTTTCGAAATTCTCCCTTCCTAAAGATCAAGGTCATGACGTTAAAAGTGTGTAACCTCATCTAAAATAATATTCATCACAATGGATACACATGTGAAGTATCAAAGGACTATGACTGACCAATACAAAATTATGCTTTTTAAGTTTTTTGAAAGGTCACAGGTTTCGAAATTATGACCTGATCTAAAAGTTCTTTTGACAACTGACGCCGATGTCAAGTATCAATGGCATATTATGGAATGATCAAAAGATTAAGCCAAGGTTAAAGTTTTTGAAATAGTGTCCAAGGTAAAGGTCACCGGGTCAAACCGGTTGACCTCCTCTGAAAGATCTCATCACAATACATACGAAAAGTATCAGAGGCCTATCACTGACCAATCACAAGTTATATAGCCAAGGTTAAGGTTAAGACAGACATATAAATGAAAACTAAAATAACACTGAATCTCCGATTCGAGAGTGTAAAAACATGTCCAGGAAAATATCTTAGTTGGAATCACTGTCATTTAGGAATTGACATGACACATCCATGGATGAAGTTACATACACTAAAATAACACCAAATCGTTTATTTCCTAATTCAACAATTAAATTAATGCATTTAAACATGACTTCGCAACAAATAGGACATACAGTTTATTAAATAATTCTGCAAAACTTTTGAGATATTCAGCTGGAATCGAACCCTAGATGAAAAATTTGAAGTCCAGCATCTAATGCACTGAGCTACGACAGATCACAATTTGACAGTCTTGAATTTAGTAACTTGAGCCTATGATATATGAAGATGTGGCATTAGTATTACAAATGAGCTGTATATGCTTAGAGCGTCGATATTGAAGTAATGAGCTTTCAGAATAACACTTGTTTACAGCGTCGAAGGCAACACAATTACGACCATGATAACAAATGCACTTGGACATACACGAGAGACAAACAGAAACAATGAGTGGAAGCATAGAATAGGGACCTATTATTGTTTTATGTAATGAGACTGTTCCTAACTAAAAGAAAACGATGACCAAGGGGCCGTAACGCGTATATAAGTCCTGCAGAGAAGAGAACAAAGATATTTAAAAATAAAAAGCAAATTGAGAAATAGAAACAATGAGCACTCGACTTGAGGTCAACAAACAATTTGACCCGGAAGTGGTTGAGGGAAATAAGGAAGGGAAAATGGAGACAGATGGTCCCCGGAATTATTGAGCGGTGGCAGTGAATAGGTGCCAAGAATAAAGTGTGTTTATTTTGGGCGGGTTTCTGTGTTTTCTGTGTCGTTTGAAGACCAACGTCTATAGATAAGATGTATATTGCGTTTACACTCGTAAGACACTTAGCTATTTTGCAGCAAAATGCTAAAGACATGTGGTGTTAACTTCTTGTAAAAACCGTTGACGCCACCTGACGGCCAAACGATAAGACTTACAACTTCCTTCCAATTGACTTAAACTTCCGTCCTAATGAAATTAAACTGCTTACAAAATTTCAGAAAATTCCGACAAATACTGCCAAAATAAATAGATAAAAACTGCTTTAAAAAAAAGGTGGTTTTTGCCTTATCTCCCCTTTGTTTGTTAACGACATTTTCCAAGAATTTTATGGGCACTATGTACCCTTTGAGCTACATAACATACTTAAATTTCATCAAAATCGGCCAGTAATTGCGACCTGTAGCTCTGGTAGAAAAAAAACGTCAGATTAATAATGATAATAAAAACTTCAGCAATAACAATAAGGGCTTTTTTGAAGCCCTTAATAAAAACTTCAGCAATAACAATAAGGGCTTTTTTGAAGCCCTTAATAAAAGTTTTTATTTTGCGTCCCAGAGCTTCGGGACCTATACTGTTGGAAAGATCTCATTAGTACGATTCAAAATCTGTTTTCAAAGTGACATATTTGGCAGAACTGTGACCTGTAGAGGTCAAAGGTCACAACGGGTCAAATCTGAACTTTCGTTTCCAGAACCCTTCATATTCAACTTAGAGAGATGTGTGTAGTATCATTTGAAAGAGAATTTGAAGGCGAAGAAGATGACATTTTTATTTTTGAATTTAATTAAAGGGAAAAAATTATAATGATGTAAAATAATGAAAATCTTTTTAAAAACAGTTTATTGGGTCAAGAGGGGTAACAACTGTTTGAGCACGTCAAGCAAGCATGAACAAACATGTCAAACAGATTTAAACAACTTTAATGGTTTACATTGACAAAATGTGTTCATATGAAATTATTTCTATTTTTAGAAATTAAAAGTCACCAAATCATATGCATTTTCACCACTACTAACAAATAATTACATTACAACATCTTTCATTAACAGATAAATGCCAACTTCATAGTTTTATATTGTACAGTTATGTTTAAAACTGTATAAGAGAGAAAAATGTGTCAAGAGTCAATAATGTTGCTATGACCTGGAGTTTTAAAATTCAAGTAGAGCAGTATGGACGCATTTTGATGAGATGTAGAGGACAAGTGCACTACTTGGAAATGTTTAGATTTGCGACAAATGCAGTGTTAATGCTTAAAAAGATGTTTAATTACGCATTGCAAATGGCCGCCAACTATGCATCCTAGAGGTGAATCAGTCTGTGTTGTTTGAAGACCAACGTCTATAGATAAGATGTATATTGCGTTTACACTTGTAAGACACTTAGCTATTTTGCAGCAAAATGCTAAAGACATGTGGTGTTAACTTCTTCTAAAAACCGTTGACGCCACCTGACGGCCAAACGATAAGAGTTACAACTTCCTTCCAAGAGACTTAAACTTCCGTCCTAATGCAATTAAACTGCTTACAAAGTTTTAGACGATTCCGACAAATACTGCCAAAATATATAGATAAAAACCGCTTTCAGAAAAAGGTGGTTTTTGCCTTATCTCCCCTTTGTTTGTTAACGACATTTTCCAAGAATTTTATGGGCACTATGTACCCTTTGAGCTACATAACATACTTAAATTTCATCAAAATCGGCCAGTAATTGCGACCTGTAGCTCTGGTAGAAAAAAAACGTCAGATTAATAATAATAATAAAAACTTCAGCAATAACAATAAGGGCTTTTTTGAAGCCCTTAATAAAAACTTCAGCAATAACAATAAGGGCTTTTTTGAAGCCCTTAATAAAAGTTTTTATTTTGCGTCCTAGAGCTTCGGGACCTATACTGTTGGAAAGATCTCATTAGTACGATTCAAAATCTGTTTTCAAAGTGACATATTTGGCAGAACTGTGACCTGTAGAGGTCAAAGGTCACAACGGGTCAAATCTGAACTTTCGTTTCCAGAACCCTTCATATTCAACTTAGAGAGATGTGTGTAGTATCATTTGAAAGAGAATTTTAAGGCGAAGAAGATGACATTTTTATTTTTGAATTTAATTAAAGGGAAAAAATTATAATGATGTAAAATAATGAAAATCTTTTTAAAAACAGTTTATTGGGTCAAGAGGGGTAACAACTGTTTGAGCACGTCAAGCAAGCATGAACAAACATGTCAAACAGATTTAAACAACTTTAATGGTTTACATTGACAAAATGTGTTCATATGAAATTATTTCTATTTTTAGAAATTAAAAGTCACCAAATCATATGCATTTTCACCACTACTAACAAATAATTACATTACAACATCTTTCATTAACAGATAAATGCCAACTTCATAGTTTTATATTGTACAGTTATGTTTAAAACTGTATAAGAGAGAAACATGTGTCAAGAGTCAATAATGTTGCTATGACCTGGAGTTTTAAAATTCAAGTAGAGCAGTATGGACGCATTTTGATGAGATGTAGAGGACAAGTGCACTACTTGGAAATGTTTAGATTTGCGACAAATGCAGTTTTAATGCTTAAAAAGATGTTTAATTACGCATTGCAAATGGCCGCCAACTATGCATCCTAGAGGTGAATCAGTCTGTGTTGTTTGAAGACCAACGTCTATAGATAAGATGTATATTGCGTTTACACTTGTAAGACACTTAGCTATTTTGCAGCAAAATGCTAAAGACATGTGGTGTTAACTTCTTCTAAAAACCGTTGACGCCACCTGACGGCCAAACGATAAGAGTTACAACTTCCTTCCAAGAGACTTAAACTTCCGTCCTAATGCAATTAAACTGCTTACAAAGTTTTAGACGATTCCGACAAATACTGCCAAAATAAATAGATAAAAACCGCTTTCAGAAAAAGGTGGTTTTTGCCTTATCTCCCCTTTGTTTGTTAACTACATTTTCCAAGAATTTTATGGGGACTATGTACCTTTTAAGCTACAAAACATACTTAAATTTCATCGAAATCCCCCAGGAATTGCGACCTGTAGCTCTGGTAGAAAAAAACGTCAGATTAATAATAATAATAATAAAAACTTCAGCAATAACAATAAGGGCTTTTTTGAAGCCCTTAATAATAATAATAATGAGGATGCTATATCGCGCTGAACTCTACAACACAAAGGGCCATGCTCAAAGCACCATAAACATTATCACCCTGTTGTGAGGACCAACATCATTCCTTTTTCATTCTCAACTCCCTTGGGAGTATGCAACCTGGTCTAACAATTAAGGCGCTCGAATATGTTGAATTTTATAAATAGTAATTATCTAAATACTGCACCTTAATTGTCACTATCCATTAAAACTTATTACAAAGTGTTATTCATTTTCGATATAAATTAATCATGCCTTTAAATAGTAGAAGTTGTTCCTTTCCCCTGCACAGTGTCATCTTCCTGGTTCTATTCGAAGTGAGTAACAACTACTTTGATACCATTTGTATATGGAAGTTGTTTGTGAGTTCATTGAAATATGACTTCGATTGATTGTGGGGAACATTCAAACCTAAATACAGATTAACACTTCCTTAGGCCGATCTAGAACAAGTAAAAATTAATTAATGTGTTTTGGTTGATTGCTGAACAAACGTAGTAATGAAAATGAAGACAGTAAAACCTATTTGTGATTGTTTATCAGCGTAGACTCAGAGATAACAAATGTTTGCACCTAGATGTGTGATGAAGATCATAATGAGGATGTCCAAATGGCACAGAGCTATAACAGTCAACACCTTATGATTCTGGTACTGAACAGTTCTGATCAAATTCAATGTGTATTTGTAGAACCCTGGAATATCTGTATTTCATATATGTACAATCGAGAAAAAACATTCAATTGTAAAGATTATGTCACCTTATAAGACTGTACCAGTATCTATCTGATAACTGATGAAGACATGCTTACCAATCGGATCAGCTGCACTTAGATCACTAACAAGTTTCCAAATAAATGATAAACATTCGGACATATTTTTACAACTATGAAGCAGCTTGAACAGGATTATGATACATACCTCAGTTCACTTTAATAATGCCCTAAGGGGTATTGGTCAGAAGTCAATACCAGATTTTAAATCATAAAAATCAGCGGATGGATCAATGTGAATCAAAGCGAATTTGTTTATAAATATAGAGTGAAATGGATTTGGACTATCTCTTCTCATACGGTTAGTATTCAAAAACAATAACTACTCCTTTGGGTCGAGTGCAATGTTTTACTTGATATCCTGCAAGACCAATGTGGCTATGTATTGCGATGAAACATGCGAGTATCAGCTGGAACTAGCGAACCACTGCACCCAAACCCAAACATAATGTTCCTTATGTATCTATTGACACACCTCAAGATATAACTAATTAATGTAAACGTAATCTTTCAAACGACCAGAATATGCAAGTAGACTGAGATACGACTAGACGTTATAAAGTGAGTTGGAGAGTTCAGGACATGAGACACGATGACCAATTTGCTTCATCTCCTCCAGCTATAGGTCACCTCCACATATAGACACTGCAAACTGTCTATCACATGAACATGAATATTGGTCAGTTACTAGCTGTTCCCTTGATTATGAATGGAACAAGTAAATTGCAAATCTGGTAACATCAGTTATCAGTACTGGGTCCAATGCTTGTTGAAAGCAGTTTTATATTCCTTGTATTTAAATTCCTCTATTGTCAACGAAGTAGTTTCCTAGGAATCGATTGTTTATTTTCCCTTGTGACTTGCACAAAATTGAACTGACAGTCCATGTTCTGAAGATCGTTATAAAGGAGATTGTGATGCTTCTTCAACGTGCATGTCGACAGCTGTGACGTATTTGTCATGAGATTGATAGCAATAAATACTTCATTTTGAGTGTTTGGTAATTGAAACACAGAATCACATTTTACAAAGTGTAATGATATAATTTCAATGTTGTTAGAGTGTCATTCTGTTTAACAGTAAGAAAGAAAAACGAAGATGTATGTGAATATTTTGGAATGTAAATTGCGTGCCTGTTTGGACAATTTGAATTATTGGTTATCTGTAGCAATATTTATTCTAGTGTCATGAGACTTGTACATGCATTATCCTAAGAGACGGTAGACTGCACTGAAATAACATTTTATAACGTAAACAATCAATCATATTGGGTTCATA
The DNA here is from genome assembly GCA_936450465.1 of Gibbula magus. NCBI lineage: Eukaryota > Metazoa > Mollusca > Gastropoda > Trochida > Trochidae > Gibbula > Gibbula magus. The sequence continues at coordinate 50,528,645 of OW388304.1, read as the reverse complement.
TGTTGATAAGTTGCAAAATATCACTTTGTCATGACATCACGAACATTGCATCATTGCATGATGACCATTATTATTGTTATTGCGTTTTAGATACAGCGACGTCGGGTAATAAACCTATCCTTGGAAATTGATTTGGTAATACATAGAACACTATATTCGATTCCATATTCCCATTATATTCAAGTCCATTTGATTCCTAGAAAAAGGAATTCCAGCCATTACGTAGAATATATATTTTAATATACAAAAAAATTATATCTGCAATTTTAATTAATGATTTGCCGGACACACTTCTAAACATAATAAGAATCCCTTATTATATACATATATATGTGTGACACTAATCTCAAGGTTTATTACTGTTCTGACAAGTCAACTATCTTGAGAAATTTCACTCTATTTGGAGGTTCACGAACATCTTATCACAGTCAATAACAGTCAAGTATAAGGCAATCGCGCTCGCCTAATAATACACGTCACTATTTGTCAATCAAATAGAAGATAAAGATTGGAATAATCATTTCAGTAAAGCAGAGACTGGCGAAATCTTGAGGGGGAAACATGAGAAATGGGTTAATTTCTTAAATCTTGTGACGAATTCATTAATGCTTGGACGCCCCTTGTCCTGACTGATTAATCATGGGACATGTGTTACATTGTTAATTGAACTTAAAAGAAATAATGCAATGTTATCCCCGGTGATCTTCTCTCTCTAGATTCCAGGGATATTCCCTGTCAGGAATTGGTCATCTGATGACACTTCTGTGGGATTTGTTAAGCTCAAATGTTCTTATTTAAGTTTGTTGAACTTTATAACATTGTTTTGCCATAAAGAATCTGCCTGCCTCACATACTTCACAGTATTGCTGGTACAACAGTTTGTACATGTTATCCAATGTACACACTATGTTTCGAGGAGAAAGACTTTGCTGTTTAATATCCTCATTGAGAATAAGTTGATGTTTTATGACAGCAGATATGGGCAGATAACTCGGTTAAGTTAAGACTCATTAACAGAATTCCTTGATGCTATTATTCACCTATACACTCTCCAGTGACGTTGATGCCTAATACTTGTTACAGGTACTCTATTAATTAATTAATTAACTCATCCATTCATTCATTCATTCATTCATTCATCCATCCATTCATTCATTCATTCATTAAATTAAACATATGGTGTACTGATGTAGCACATCAAGAACACATTATGTTTTACGAAGGCTGAAACAATAAAAAGTCAAACTGTAATACGTACAGCAGCTGCCCTTTTTATATCTCCAGTTAAACTTAACCTTAGAAAAGTGATAAAATGTATCAATGATATCATCTTGAGTCAAATTATGTTATCATCCTACACAAACTAAATTTACCCAGTGTAATGCATAATGTCTTATAGAGCAGATTGTTCCTGGTCTTAGGGTCGTAAATAATAATGGGGGATGCTTAAAATGCACCCCTAATGCATGCTCAAAGTACTACAATTATTTCCTGAAGGAATTGTACTTTCAAAGCTGCTTCTAAGCGCTTCGTCAGTATTTCCCGTATTCGGGTGTAGATCCACATTACTCTCAGCATGTTGTTATGATCACACTTATTAATAATGATATGGATAGTTATCATACTCACATAATATTACCCTAACGAAAAGAGGCATCGGTTGACTGACCATACATGATGTAGATTCAGAACATACTGCTGTTAAATAAATCCCTGAAGAAGATATAGAGATCAGGATGAATCCAATGACTACATTTAGAAACCGTTTGATGTGATTAAGCGGTTAAACATACATCGTAGGTTAAGTATAGTTGATTATCACTGAGCTGAGATTTTGCTTTTCACTTGCCAGACTTTCTTTGACCAGAAACCGGGGATGTTAACTAGTGTTTATAATTCTCTCGAATATCGCCTAATCACAGATGAATGTAAGATGTATGAATATGTATTTGATTGCATTAGATTATTAAGATATGGGTTAATGTAAAACATTTCAAGACTGGATCATTTGTACACTTGGATCTAAAAGGGCACTTTCATCATACATCCATCGAAATAGAACTGATTGGAGAAGTAAAGGACATAGTAGAACGTATGTGTAATATCTGTACACTGCTGACATCGAGATATTGAATACTTACTGGCGGTGTAAAGGGATGTCATGGATTAGGAAATATATTCAATAATACAACTGATAATTCAATAACTGCTCCCCGGGTTATGGTCTGGTTCTTCATTATCTGTACATATTGGATGTATACCGTAAGACATCATTTTGTTTTACGCAATATGTATATGTTCTTAATACAATTACAATACAATTCATTTTATTACCCAAATTATTTCATTAATATTGCATGTTCTGCATTACTTCCAAATAAAGTTATTGTTTTTATTTAAGGAACAATAATACACAATATCAACACATTAACAAATTTAGCATTATTTTTTAGAAACATTGGTCCAGAATATGATAGTGTCATAAAGATAACATGATACCGCAGTATGCAAAGCATGAGATCAATAATAACTCTGTGTATAATAAAAAAAAAGATATTATTATTCATGTTGTGCTTTTCTTCCTAAAGAAATTTCAAAATTTATATGAGGAATGGGGAATTAAAATGAGGAAATACAATGTTCAAGGCAATATGTAGTAAATCTTCATAACTCAACCTTCAGAAAAATAATGATTTTTTAAAAATAAAATATAGACTCATCAATCAAAATGCATTTTCCTTCATGATAGTTTTAATGAAAATGTCACTTTTTAAAGTAGGTTTATACGATTAGAACATAACACAGATGCTACCAGAGGATAGAAGAGATATCCTCAATCTAACCATCATACTCATCAAATGGGGAAGTAACTCTTTATTCGAAAACGCATTTCATTTTATCTTTATATATATATCATGTAAGGTTCTGGGGTAAATAGTTGTGTTGCATACACAACTTTAGTGTACGTATCAACACAATTATTATATTTGAATGTATCTGTCATGACACTGTGTATGAAAAATGGAATAAAACTAAATGGGTACATGTATGCAAGACACAATCTGACAATTGTAGATGTTTATAAACAAAGGTATCCAACCTTCTTAAACATAGTTTATTTAATGAGGAATTGGATTAAGATCAAGTAATCAAACTTTTCTCACGTACTTACAAAATGATATTATGAGTTGCATATATGTACATGTTATAAACAATAATGAATAACTCGATAATGAAATGGATGAATATAAAGTTATTCAACTTAGGTAATTTTATCTCACGTATTTACAAAATGTCAAAAATTGAATGAAATACATGATACCATGAGAAGATACTAAATTGTAATATCTAAACTGCAATGTAAAACTAGTGTTATACAGCTACATGTACATGTATGACGTCGCAAAAGTGTGACAACACGATGATCGTTTAGTTTAATCACACTTTCGGCAATTTGGCTTGATTTATTTGAGCAAGTTATAAACATAATACTTAACGCATTCAATATAATACCATTTTTATTAAAATCGTGAATGATTGTTCCACACCAAATCATTAACATATACATATCCCCTGAGGGCTACATAATGCATCTTATACTGTTTTCAGTGTTTAACTTTAAGTCTCAGGATATCTCTATACATTTTGCGGTAACTGCATTTCTTGTAATAACATGTAAGCAGGTTTCACCACGAATTTTAAGGTTTTACTACGACTAGAAGTTTTACCAACTGTTGAAAATTAGCCTCATAGCAGGTTACTTTTCAACATTTAGTAAGACCTTAAGTTTTACAATCTAATGGTAAGAACTCCAAATAACGTCAATCTCCTGTTCAGTTTGGTACTAACAAAAGTCCACGTTTAAAATTTGCATAGTTGACATTGCGGGAATCAAACCCGCAACCCTCCGACTTGTAGCCGAAGACTATCCCACTAGACCAAAGAGGATTGGTGATCATGAGAAGAGTGTTTATTTGTATCTATTCTGCTCCGTTCCTTAATTGAGATATGTTATGCGCCTCAAACGTAGATCACGAGGGCTTGAAACATTTACACGATTGCTTTCCTTTGTATTTAAAACGCATGGTGGTATATACGTCAGAGAAAACCCATCCTCGTGTTTTCTCCCTGACTTATGTTGTCCCTTCTACAATTTAAATGAGACATGTTGTATCTCAATCGCAATGGATGTCATTTGAGATTTCCTCATGCGCCCACTTCTGGAACTAATTGATCATACGTGAATTACAAAGTTAATGATTTTCTCATTTCAACAGGACAATAACATAAGTAGGGATAGATATTATTGCAATGTTTGCAACTGTACTAGAATTCCTTTAAGGATTTGTTTTGACAAAGGGCAATAAGACCTCCTCTGCATTTTGAATGGTCATTTCAACTACAACAACGGACATTTAGTTTGGTTTGCATTTTAATATACTATGATAACAGATATATAACATTAATAACAAATGTTGAAATAATCTGTTTAAAATGTTTTAACATTTTTCACTATTTCTTGTTTACTATATAATGGCAATTGTTGTTTAATTCCACTATATTTGAACCATCACGAGCTGGGATTCAACATGATGAGAGTCAATTGAAAGACAATCACATTCAAACAGAGGGCTAACAGATTGACGACTCTAATACAAGATAGCTGTTTGTCAATGTTTACTGCACCGTCTCACCTTCAAATTGGCATGAACAGTAAATACAGCCTTTGTTTTCCTCATCCCGCCATTGTTTACTTTTTCAGTCAGTTTAACTAACGCTTGAAATTGATATCCTTGGATAATAGAAATACGGAATTTTTCAAATCCTTTCAATTTGATGAAATAATTAAGAAAATAACTGCCAAAACAAAAAATGTAATAGAGAACTTTCAAAGCGGCAGACACAATTTAAAAACCTTCATTGTTCATACACTGTTGAAAACAAAATAAGAAATTAATACCTTTGACAAATAACTTTCACAGTTTTTCAATTCTGTGATATTCATTTACAAGTGAAAAGCGCAAGAACGAAATTCAACATTTCAGATTAAATGATTCCACGTTCAAGGAATAAACCTATTTCTGAAGCGTTAAGTTTTCACAATGATGAAAATATAATCCAGAACTGTGAGCTTCATAAGAAAATACATCCGTACTCAGACTGCGTGAAGAGTCAACCCCAAGTGAGACGTATCTTGGCATCTTTTTGTCATTGGTGTTGGAGTTGAATGCTTCAGCTCTGTCATGTTGGTAATGATATCTCGTTAATTTCAGTTCAACTTACTCATTAATTTTAATAATTATGAATTTATCGAGCTAAATTATGATATGTAAATATAATATTGAGATATTTTGATACATATTTGTAAAATTGATTGGCAAGAAGAATGACACTTCAGTACTTGATTATTTAAATGAATGGTTTCCTTAAACTTAAGTCCTGAGTCTATGGAAAATTGAGAATGAGAATATACAAGAAGACAATTTACTAGTACACTGATGGATGCTAAATGAAGCTAAGATGAATGAAACTTGTTTGTTTGTAATACATCACACCTTCTTTCACAACAATATATGACAAATAAGACAAATGAAGAACTAAATGAATGAACAGAATGAAAGTTACATAAAATGCAATTAAGTGATGGCGTATGCATTAGAAGCTGCGAATGTCTGAAGTTGAATGACGACTGTCACAGGGTGCGTTCATTCCTTTTAACTAATTGTCCAGCTCAAAATGCTTTTTCCATGTGTAACATTAATTGTATGTATATATAAGACTTACGTTTTCAACCCAATGCAATACCATGCTACTGACAGCTAATGCCTGCCTTGCACACATTCAGCAAGTGCTGTGAACTATCAATGTTCTGCACTATACATTAATTATTGTATTAATATACGTAAATGTAACCATTAAGAATATATGACTAATGCCATATGAAAAGACGACATGTGACACAGGGCAAGCTGATCTTGACAAGACCTGTATAAAAGGACTACTTAAACATTCAAGTACTTTGAGAGATCACAGGTTACGCAGTGTTATAAGCCTCTGTAGGCGGTAGATGTTTCTTTCTTCAGGCTATACACGCCTTTTCACTGTATATGTGGCCTGATCTTACTTTTGATGTGGATTACAAGGAATAACAAGCATGACATTGATATTGTATCCTTGACATTTCGTAAATCTTATATTTCGGGTTTTTCAAAAACAATTTCTCCTTGAAAGTTTTCAGTTCACATAAGCATCACTTGCAACAATGCCACTATTATTTTAATCAATAAAGCAAGAACAGTTTATGTATATTCTAGGTAAAGATGTTCATAGGGGATATATTGCAAACTTGTCAAACACAAACCATGTAAAATGTATTTCATAAGTAATACTTCGCTTAAGACTAAGTACTTAAAGACACACTTTATTCATTTGTTTGCATAGTGAGAATAAAGAATACAAAGAATTAGGAGATGATAGCGACAATAACGATATAAGGATCTATACCGTAACGTCGGTATTTTTGAATGATTAAGTTGATCATCATTAAATTCATCACACCAAATTCTAGAATGCCTCTCAAACAGAAGAGTGATAATTGACCACAATCTTTTCCACGTAAAAAATGTTACACTCCATATATTCCGATATTGAGTTAATGTTTAACATTGCTGTAGTATCACAGCCATTAGCGGCGAGAAATTTAAGTTAATTAATATTTTTAAAATATTGCAATAACAATCAACGTAACGACACAAAGGCCGCAAAAACAGCAGCAAATTATCAAAATCTTGGTAAAAGCTGATTTAAAAAAGTTTAAATTTGTCAACAAGATTGATTGCTTTTATAAGTTTAAAATACGACTCCCACCAAAGTGGGTAAAACTTGAGATATACAAATATTCATATAAAATGTTTCCCTGATATATCTTATGTTTCAACACTCACACAATATGTGTTTTCGATATATTCAGACTGTGAACAAACTTTACTCATTAGTGCAATTACACTGCATATTTGGGGTCGAGCACAACATTAAAAACCTTATTATAAATACTTTAAATGAGATAAAATGGCGATGTTCATAGATTACAGGATACCAATAAACTGGTCATTTTTCTCTGTTGTGCAACCCAAGTGTGTTAAAGATCGCTTGTATGAAGTTTAGATCACAATAGATCACCGGGAGTAGCATCCTATAATGTCACTGATTAAGCAACACGATATTCCTTACCTTAACCTTAAATCTCTCCACGCCAGTAGGCGCATAAGGCCTCGATATTAACACTCAGTTAATAAAATAAGCATCATTTTCGAAACTTTGCATTGTTTTTGGAGAAAGAGAACATTTGACATTCTAGTGGAATACCAAGTTTTAATTTATATGTCTACTTAACTTAATGAGTTATACATGACATTTGACGCAAAATGTCAACTATTCGGATATTTTACTCAGATAAAGTGAGTATTAATAGTTGATGCTGATGGCATGTTCATGGTTTTCCAAATATAATTTTTCAATCAGGTTAATAACTAAAGGATAGAGAGGTGTTCTATTTAATTTAATTAACAAATGTCACTAATGTTTTCTTATCATTTGCATTTTTTTAATGGGGTGAAATAAAACACTTTTTCCACTTGGCAAATATCAGACCAGATCGTAAATGGATTCATCACACGGTTGAAGAAATTACACAGTTTCTCATGTGTCTCCAGTTTGTCCTTTTTTGCTTTGCTGAATCCACTCACTATCTTGACTTTCTTGTTGATTGACAAATTGACGTATATCATTAAGGGAAGGCAATTCCCATATAACTGACGGTAATTACACTGGGCCTTTGTTGGTGAGCTCCCAAATCGAGTGAAATGTGCTCACGAATTCAAACGATTGATTCCAGTGCTAAACGATTTGAAATTGTTCGAAAGATAAGTGATCATGATAATAACCTTTTAGTTACCGTACTTTTCCTATCTGAAATGTTGAAAATAAATATTTGAAAATGGACAGACGTTGAAATCAATTTATGAGTTGGTTTAAAGTGGCACTTAATGGAAAATGTTTACTGTCCTGAATATTAACTATTACCTACATGTATTTGTAACATTCAATATTTTTCTCTGCCACTGGATCGTTATACTTTAAACCATATCTACAAGACTTTATGAAAATTATGAAGTAAACTGTTTTTATTTGTTTAATAATTTAGAATATAGACTTTTATTTAAGCCAGGATTATGACTACAGTTACTGCACTCGCTGTCATGAAAGAAAATAGCACAAAATGGTAATCATATAAAGGTTTAACTTAATCTTGGGATCATGTTTGATGTTTGATCATGTTTGACAAAAGAAGAAAGTTTGAAAAAACTTTCCTTTGGAAAAAGACGATTTCCATACAGTCACAATTTAAGTGCGATTTCGATGAAAATCGCACGAAGTATCGATCATATAAAGATGTAACAAGGTTCATTACGTCTTTATTTTTCAAAATTATACTTTTTTACCCAAGGGGGCAAAACAAAACGGGTATTAAAGGTTTCATAATGGTCATGGGAATTACAGTTTTTCTAAATAAAACTTGCCTTTTGATTGGTTGATGGGACTACTTTAGGCCCATTCATGAATTGCTTACCTGTTCCATTTTAGCTAAATCACACAGATAAGCAGTTTCGAGCATATCTAATTAAAGTAACACGTCAGTAAAACATCTAATATAGAAAATCACATTCAATCTATGTTTACCATAATTACAGTGCTAGGTGCAAGTGTCGACGGCTGAACTGCCGTAACGTCAAGGCTTTGTAACGTCTTTTACCATGGAGACATTGTGTGACGTACTTACATTCCTCTCTTGCATTGCAACATTGCAACGTTTGACTAAGTTACTCTCATTCTGCGATAGTATTTATAAGTAAAATTCATTTTGTGAATAAAGGTCAACAGTTACATCAGAATTTTACTGGAAAAAGAGCGTTAGTAGGAAATATTTTGATGCCCACATCTTGATGGTGTGAGAAAGTGAAGAACATTTCTATATCACAGTCTGCTCTAAGATCATGATGTTGCATTTTGTTTTCGACTCTTACGCATTAAAATTAACTTGGGTTATTTGAAATTACGAAGTATCTGTCCCTCGTGAATTATTATGTCAAACTCGCTAAAGCTCAGAGTTTATCACAGCAATTAACTGGGGGCAGATATTCCGTCATTCCTCAGAACTCGTTGATTTTTCTTATACTAACATGGTTATATTTTGGAAAACAATACCTTCGATAGTACAAATTTGTGTACTTTTCCGGGCCGAGTCTCTTGCGGTATTCGAACTCAGACCCTCATAGTAAGGCAACTATCGCCAGTACTGACCGTACCAACAGTTTACCACACGACCACGGAGGTGGGCTGTTGGTACGGTCAATGCTAACGATAGTTGCATTACTCGAAGAGTGTGGGTTCGAATCCCACAAAGGACTCGTCTGAGTGAAATGAAATAAGTTGAATGAAGTAACTCAGCTCATCGGAATGTTTACAATTTCTTATCTTGCGACTTTAGAAGACATCACATTGGATAACAAAATGTAAATTTGCTTTTCATTTGTCTGCCTGTCAGTGTGAGATATTACCTGTTCTTAACTACACCATAATACACCGAAGCTGTCAACTTATGTAATGAAAAAAGCAAATTCCCCTTCTACTACTATTCTTTCTTAAGCAGGTGGACTGCCAACTCAATTTTCCGCAAGCAACACTGAAACAATAAACAATTGGCCGCAATAAATTATTTTGGTCCAAGACTAGCATTTCTACACATCTAAATCGTGGTAGTAATTATCAGAACATTACAATGCTTTCTTAAAATACGATTTCATTCATATCATTATTTTATACTACTATACTTTGCTACACGTATTGGAGTACTATTTACCTGACAATTATACTTATTATACAGAAGGACTAGTTTAATCCATCTTGACAAAATAGAACTAAGATGCGTGCACAGTATTTAACTGTGTATTTAGTGTACAAATACAAATGTACATACTAATAGAAACAAACTGTTCACATCTTGAATGCAATTAGTATATCAAAACCTTTGAGTTGTTTCATCTGGAAATATGTTATCATTTTTATGTTAGATTTGAAAGAAATGCCAAATGTAAGTTGAATGATGTTATTTTGTTAAGTTACTTGGTTGTGTTAAATCCCAACTTAATGAATATATGTTTTAAACATATGACCTTTCAACAGTGTAATCTCTCAGTCTATTCCGTTTGATACATTTCAACTGTTGAAGTCTGATCGTCAGGAAGTTATGAAACAAGGTATGAAACATAATGTCATTTTAATCAGCGAATGTGAAGTGTCAATATATTGTCCTGTAATAACAGCTATGTAACCTGGAGACTTGAACTTGAACACAACACCGACTTTCAATGTATGAGAGTTCTTTCTAGACAAATCGTTCAGGCAACTGACAATGTTATTAGTGAGTAATGTCTGGTGGTTTTTTTATTCTGGTGTCATTCTATGTGTTTAGGGTTGACTACAGGGCATCTGTACTCCGGGAACATTTTATAATAATCGTTGATTCTGTGTTCCACATTGGTCTCATAGATGCTGGGGAGATGATTTAACCATTCTGGTCCCTAGACAATTATAATTTTAAAAGTGTATAAATGAATGATGTCAAAGTAAGCTATTATCATTCAAGTCACAACGGAAGATTTGAAAATTATGATATCAGCATACTAGAATTCATTTATCATAACGAATAAATTTTCAACATAATATTGTGATTAAATAATGTTGAAGCTTTATTTTACGTTGGTGTAAACCATTAGAATGTAAATCGTTTATCTATTAAATTTTGCCAAATGTATTCTCACAAAGACACATCTATCAGTACAAGAATATAACTGCCAGAAATCTTAGTTACTGTAGGAGATTCCATAGGAGTAATATATCTCTTCCAACGTTCACCTTGATAATCGATCATGAGCAGCTCAAGGTAACACTAACGAGTCAATAGGTATCGCTATAACTGTACTGAAATGGTCTCTGAAATACCTGTCTGGTAGAGATCAGTCAGTTTGTATTGAAGGGTAATCGAACACTTGACCTCAGGTCTTTTGTATGTGGAACTCATCAATTTCACACAAAATGATAAAACTATGTCCTTGTCACAAATAAATTAAGATGAATACACTAAAGAAAATGACTAAATTTAAGTTCTGATTACATCATATCTGTAAATAACTTTATCCTATATATCATTCCAATTTCACCTGTCATCGACCACAAAATAGTCCAAACTGATATGTTCATTCCAAATTAATTATATGTTTTGTATTCTATCAGATGATTTATACATATCAATCACCCAAGTTCATTTTATTGATTGTCAGTTGATAAATCACATTTTGAATATATCGAAATTACGATTGATTGACACTGTGGTCACCGTCTTCTTTTTATGACATTACTTGCAATTATACAGTTACCCATGGATAATCAAGCCTCACTGAGAAAACTGAATCCCCTTTACTAGAAAATTAATCATCGTGTCGGAGTAAATGCGATAGGATAAAAGTGTTCTGTCCAAAACACATAAAAGAGACTCAATGCACATCCTCGACAATTAATTAGTACGTTACATGATTATTTACATTTACACAATATTCCACGCAAATCTATGCACAGCCCAAAGCATTCATAATTTGAAAAAGGAAAGCAAAAAACCCCTTTGATACAATGAGGACTAGAATAAAGTCCCTTGTCAATTTTCAGATCGAGTTTCATGTTCATTTTATGTTCCTTTTATAATTACGTCTGAGCAGGCATGAAAAGACTTTAAAAAGACAAGCTTTGGGGGCAACTGAGTAGATCTGGTGAATGGAACATGAAATTTTAGGTGATTATCGGTGCTGGATGTTCATGCGGATGGACAATGCATGATGAGGGTCTTGCCTGGATGTTTGCTAGTCTAGTGGGAGGCTTACCATTAAACTTAACCCATGAATGATTACCTGTATAACTTGATAACATGAACACATGTAATTTAACCTAATTATAAGAAGAAGATAACGGTATTTATCATACAATGGTTGGTGTTCTCGGCAGGATAAAGGCAACGGATATTTTCGGTATCCGTTGGGGTCATATACGGATAAAGATGCAAATTACAGAGGTCAAGTGACGGAACTTCTTTTGAAAATGACGTCACAAGCATTAACATTTCGAACGCCTGTAATAACCGAAACAGTTGTAATAGCGTAATAGCTTCATGTAAAAAGACATACTTCAGTCTTCATTTCATATAGATCTACATTAATTTGAGAAATGACAAAACAAACATAGTGCAAAGTATATTACGGAAACAATTATAATGATCAAGCAGTGCAAAAACATGTTCATCGCGAGTCGAAAACTACAGAGTAAACACTTTATAAATACTCACAGGTAACAAAGGCAGTTTGAGTTACATATGCATTTATCGAATGTTAATCTTCACTCTTCCATAATGTGACTTTTGTAAAGGAGATTTTAAAATTCGCTGCCTAACATTCAGTTTAGCTCTCCGTGTGATGTGTGCGTCGCCATTTGCAACCGGGCGGAAGGGAAGCAACTCTCGCCCCTTCAAGATGGACTCCCCTACACTCTACACGAAAGGACGCGAGTTCGAATTCGCTGTCCTCACCTTAATTATTTTTCATTTTAAAAACGTATTTTAAAACGTATTAAAACATTGAAAATTAAGATCATGCCAAAAATAACAATTACTTTCACTGAAAGCATAATTTAGGAGGCGTTATTTTGTGTCATTTTACTGTTAGAATATCACGCAGTTCATTTGCATATATCAATACGCGTATTTACAGTAAAGTTCAACTTTGAAATTAATGTTGTCATGCTGTTTTGCACAAAATGAATGAAGAATGACATTGTATGATAAAGAAGTTATCATGCTCGTGTGTTTTGGGATGGTAAATATCCTGCATTAGGAATAAACACAATGTATTTAGCTCGCCAAGGCTCGCAAAATACAATGTTTATTCCTAATGCAGGATATTGACCATACCAAAACACACGAGCATGATAACCTCTATATAGTCTGTAAACTTCCACTTCGTGTTACATGGGGTTATTTAATTAAAACATTAAATACGTCTTATAACTATCATGGATTTATCAACATAAATTATATTTCTATATCCAAAATCAAATCCTACAGAGTATGCCTGACCTCATGCACGTGAATGTGCAAGCTTTCTCCGGTAGAGTCTTTTAATCAGGTAATTAAATTTTCAGATTAACTCATGTCTAATAATATCCTCTCTGTAAGATTAAAATTACCACCAATTTTGAAGTTTTACTACGACTAAAGGTTTTACTGATTTTTTAAAATGTAACCTAGCAGCTGTTTAGATTTCACAATTTACCTATGAATCGATATGGAAAAAAAAGTTTAAAAATTTCAAAACAGAATAGAGGGGAATCGAAACCGAAACTCCTCGCACTGAAGTTGGCGAAATTACCAATAATGTGCCTTGTACACTTGCAGTCCCTCATTCTAAACATTACAAATGCATTTGTTTCTGCCTGGGATGTCCATGAAGGTAGGACCATATATAAGTTGAGTGTAAGAGAAAAATATGTGGCGAACAGATTCTAAATTTACGCGGCAGAATGGAAAACGTAAACCTGTCTTTGTACAATCAAATGGCTTGATGTTGAATCTACCGTGACTAAAAGTGATGCGACAGGAATAGGATGATTTCATATTTGGCTAATTAAAGTTGTTAAGTACATATTAAAGGTAAACAAGTTTATTAAAGTTTCTAATGACAAAATAAGGAGAAATTCTGTTGATATGAACTTGCAGAGAAAATCAAATTCCTCATTTGTGCCAATTATTTCGGATTACCCACAGTGTCACGTGGTTCATAATTTGCTACAGCTTTGTTCATTTGTCATTAGAATTGTGAAGATACAAAGACAATGTATGTCATTGGCTGAAATTTGTTGAGACAATTCCAACTATAATATATCGTCGTAAACTGACCGATTATAACAAGCATAAGGCTGAGAACGAATTTTAAACTTACAAAAGATCACTTGCCTATTTTGAAAATACATGCTCTTTGTCTTTAGAGGCAATGGTATTGGGGATAAATTTTGCTACAGAATAAAATTCTAAATTTATTAGTATCAAGGGCAACAAATATTCATCAACTCTCTAAAATCAAGTCTTTGAATGGCATTTATAAGTAGCATCCATAAATACACGAAGGTGTGAACAATTGTTAAAAATCCGAAACGTTGTGTATTTTCACATTAAAGAAGTTGTTATCCAAAAAATATTCATGTTTTATGTCGTCATATGTAACATTCCTTTCAGTAAAAACCTTTAATTCTCTGATATATCATGCTTAATTGGCACTTGGTTAAGATAATCACTGTAATAACTAAACAGATTTGTAATTTATTATCAGACGATCACAATCTATCTCAGTTCATTCCGTCAGAGAAGTATAACGAAGTTCATGAACTTATTTCCATCTCATTTACTCTCTTCTTCGCAGTTGTATATCACCAACCACAGAATTTGACATGATGCCTCTCTGATAATGTTCTTTGGTAATGTCACTTTCACATAATACATGTCCAATGACTTATAAGTGAAGTCTGTTGTCGCCATTGATTACCTTGAACGTGATATCGGTTAGCAAGGTTATAGCTATGTGAAGACACAGAGGATTTTTAATCAATAGTTTGTAACTGGCAGTAACCATCGATTTCCGCTTTCCTAAAACATCATGGTATGAACACACCAAGAACATGCCCTTACTTGCGAAAAAAGATCTCTTTTTTAGTTTACCATGATGTAAGTCATATTCTGTTACGGAAAGCGGATAATGTTTTGATTCCAAAAATGAAAACTTCTAACGTCATATACACGGCCTCAATGTACAATGGCATGCTTTCATGAAAACTGGAGTATGATTTAGTGACAAAAAAACATCAGTATCGTTGAAGTCATACCGTAATTAGTTTCACTACGTTACACAATATAGGTATGTTTTGTAACGTAGTGCAACTAATTCCAATCTGATTTTAATGAGAATGCCTATCGTAGCATTCACATACAAGTGCATCCACACATGAATGTTGAACATCTTTTTTCATCAAGTTGTTATCTTATTATCACACCCACATGCACCTTGTGTATAGCGCGATGTTCATCATCATTCCCGTCATGATAAGTAGAAAAACATTCTGTGTTTATCGGCAGTGAACGGGATTAAAATAGATCTATAATTAACTGGAGAGCATAGAGCTATTGTAATTCCGTTTACTGCATGTATGTTTAGCTCCTGTTTACCATAACAACGATTTAATACTAGTCATTGTCATTAACTCGGTAGGTATTTGTCATTCGACGCAGTGCAGTTATCCCACGACCTAATATTTATAAAGAGATGACGTATTTGGTAATCTCGAATGACGTAATGTTTTATAAGGCCTTGGGGTTTTCGAACATATTAAATGAAGCTCACTCTATTCTGTAGGCGAAAACCTTCGCAACTGACCACTACGTTTCGAGACATTTTTCAAAATTGACATCGACTCTCCCACATTTTCCGGATGCTATATTGCTGGAATTAAACATATTCAAGAATGTTTCTGAGATGTCATGTTGTTGGATGATAGATTTTTCAAAATGTATGTTAACATTGTCGTTTCGGGTAATGAATCAAAAACATTGCTTAATTAAAAAAAAATGGTTCATACATGCAATCTTTTGAATAATTTTCGCATTCGCTATGACATGCTATGCTTGACGACAAGTGTATGATAGTGTATGAGATGGAGTAAACGAGCACTGTATGACTGAATCTTTCACAGTAGCTAATCATAGTGTTTTATTGTCTTAGATGTCATTGAAATCATATCACGTACAAGCGATGTCAAATTTAATTACCGATGCATTAAGTAAATGGATAAAGTATGTGATAAACATTACAAAGACACCCTTTGTATCTTATTGTCCGGTAGTTACCATGAGGTATAGAACCACTGGTGGCAAATACACTTTCCTGTGACAGAAAGGGTGGTCTGATTTCGTGCTTTTGACGTTTTGCAGACACCGAATGTCTAGAAAACTATTGGAATTGGCTGATTACAACCATGTTACAGGAACTGTATGAAATGTTTACACAATAGTGGCTGGTATAAACTTGAAAAGAATTGACGAGTGTTTATAAACAATATGTTGATAGAGATAAAAAAAATTCCTATCAAGGCTTATTCATTCTTGAAATGCCACGTACAGTATCAAGGTGTCTAACACTATTTTAGGAGTAGTACAGCTATTTTTTGTTAGACCAAAACTTAACGCTACAAGAATAGTGTACATCAGTCGACATCAGTTTAACATTGAAGGCTAATACTGTAATGAAAATGACTTAACTGTAGGTTTTATCTTATCCTTACAATATGTCACTTTGATTTACGTTTATATATTTTAAAACGACGTCACTCATATATTATACTTAGAACATACATCCAGAGTGACAGACTGGCTCTCTTAATGTAAACAAAACTTTTATAAAGTTTAACAACGTTTGAAACTGTTATAAAACACATCCAAGAGAACTGTTATCAGACGACCACCCCCTTGGCAAGGGATATCCTTGAAATATTGTCAGAGAATATTATTTTCAGTAATAATAGGAAATCAGTAATGTAGGAAACGGATCCGAGCATAGAGAAATTCGTCACGCAGTTGGAGAAATGTTTCATGTTACCCTTCAAGATTTCACCCCTCCCATGATTAATCAGTCAGGAAAAAGGGCGTCCAAGCATTAATGAATTCGTCACACGAATGAAGAAATTAACCCATTTCTCATGTTTCCCCCTCAAGATTTCGCCAGTCTCTGCTTTACTGAAATGATTCTTCCAATCTTTATCTTCTATTTGATTGACAAATAGTGACTTGTATTATTCGGCGAGCACGATTGCCTTATAATTGACTGTTATTGACTGTGATGAGATGTTCGTGAACCTCCAAATAGAGTGAAATTTCTCAAGATAGTTGACTTGTCAGTACAGTAAATTAACTTTTAGATCAGTATCACATGTATGTGTATACAATCTTGGATTCTT
Source organism: Gibbula magus (assembly GCA_936450465.1). Classification (NCBI taxonomy): domain Eukaryota; kingdom Metazoa; phylum Mollusca; class Gastropoda; order Trochida; family Trochidae; genus Gibbula; species Gibbula magus. Next base: position 50,511,485 of record OW388304.1, on the reverse strand, counting down.
ATTATTTTAATAGTTTATCATGAAAATATATTCATAGATAATACAACAAATCTATTTCAATATTCATTCCAATCCAGTTCCAGTTCCAGTTCCTGCAATTTATTCAGATTTCAAACAACGTCGGGGACAGTCCTGGAGACAAAACTCATGACGGGAAGACACGGTCCTCCTTCATGGTATTGGTCTAATTTGCATCTCTCTTGGCTAGCAGCGGATTCAGTTTCACATCAAAGATGTTAGTGGTTCGAATCTCGCCAGGAACTCAGCAACTTTTCTCCTCGACAGAACTGTTTTACACGCAGTATGGTTTAGGTATCATGCTACACTGAATTTCAGCGCGGGATCATTACCACAATGGTGTCAAAGGCTTTTACCTGGCAGAAACTGTTATATAAGTTAAATATTTGAAAGGGGTGTTATCCCCAAATTAATTTATTACCAAATTATCTTTTAAAATGCTGTGGAGGAAGATGTAATCTTCGTCACTACCCCTCATTGTGTAACACATTCGATTACTGTGGAGGAGTAAAATATATTGATATGGAAAGGGCGATGACGATTAAATCTAGAAATGTTGAGAAAAGAAAATGTATCCCATGACCAACAGCATGTTTTCCTGTGTTTCCTGTTCCTGAGTGTCCATAAATTGTATTCTCATGTACAAACCTGCATCGAAAACACGATAGCTGTTGACTTGTTGATTGTGTAAAAACATCAGACTGTTAACTCATCATACATTGTTAATTAGTAAGTTATACCTAGTCAATGAGATGAGTTTCCCATTTGAACAAGTGTGTCTCTCAGATTAGTAAAAGGAACCACAGAGCAGACAATAGTAGTCTACACTTACTAGTCAAGTACTGATTCGTATTTTGCAAGCTACACTGATGGACGTGACAGTCAACCACAATACTTCATTGTCCTGGTTTTCCATCTCATGAATACTGAATTTATCACGTCTCACAGTTCTAATCATATCTCATTCTCCCTAAATAAATCATGTCAGAGAGTTGATGCCAACACAACAAACCTTACTGGCTTTACTTCGTGACTTGAAGCATGCACTGGTTAACAAGAGTATATTACTGTTGGATGTTTTAGTTAACCCTTGCGTACATATTTGCAATCACCTGACCCCGGCCAGACCTTTGAAATTTGAACAAATACGTGTCTTTTGTACTAGCTGTTGATCAAATACATGGTTAATAGTGATAAATTAGTAATTATATGTACAAATTTCAATTTATTAATTGAAATAAAAAATAAAAATTAATATAAAGGGGTTAGCCAGAAGTATGCATATTAATTGAATTTCTCTATTCAATTTGCAAGTATCAACATTATATCATTGGTTTTAGTTTGCGATTACGTTTTAATTGCATCGCATGACACATATTCTTTTTCTTACTGGCAAACCCATTCTTAACAATGAAACTCATATCACATAATTCTAAAATGTTCACGAACGCTACAATGACCGCTCAACATACATTCAACAAAAACGTTTGATAGAAACATCACCAGTTTGTCAATACAGGAAAGCTGGATCAACGACTTATTTCACTCGTCAGAATAAAACAGCATTATGCAGGTACTGATATTTCATCTCATGTATTACCCTCCTGTCAGCTGCAGATATTGTCTTTATAATCTGTCATATCGATCTCGTGTTATAAACTCTCTGCTGCATAGTTTGGTTACAGATATCACCCCAGATATGAAGTGATCCGTTTGATCAATTCTAAATGGAAGTTCATGTGATATAGTGCTTAAATATTTGATACAACATTCACATTGATATTTTCTCTAAACAGAGATATAATGTACATGTAGTATATTTATACAATTGTCAATATTTAATACAACCTTTCACAAATGCATTCACATGGAAATGTACTCTGAACAATGTATAAGGTATAATGAACATATATTATTTTATACAATGATTAATGTTTGATTCAACCTTCTTTTTTCATATTAAGATGATATTATGCTAAAAATGAGGAAAGAGAAATAGATTACCCTATTGGTGATAAAGAGAAAAACCTATTTCATGGTAATCGTCATTATTGGTTACATGGTTGCATAGTTACGTACTTATCACACAAAAAGTATAATACCAATGATTGAACGCTAATGAAATTAATCACAAGTGTAACTCTCGAACCTAGCACTGACATCTAGATCGCTCCTTGATATACTTTGATCTGACACTGTCTTTGTGCATGCAAGAGTGGGTATTGCAACTTCAACGTATTGTTGAAATTCACAATTTCATCATATCTGTAGAGCTTAATTCTTGAAAGATTGAGGATATTTTAAAAGTTGTGTACTTTTACCTTTGACAGTCTTATCAGAAATATCTTTAATGATGTAAAGACTGGAATCACTTTTATAGGAATGGAACACACTCGATGATAAATGCAAATATGGTTTCGAATAGAATGTTGTCTTCCAAAAATTGGTTGATTATTTGTCGTTGCTGTATAATAATAATAATAATAATAATAATAATAGTAATAATAATAAAACTTTATTACCTCGAAAGGAATTCATTTTGTATCATGACAGAGCTCGTGTACATGCATGGCAAGTAACAGTCACAGATTACATGTAATACAAAACACAATCACAATTGGTTAACTTAAGGATCATTTAACAAACGAATGCTGAAGGGAATAAATGTATTCAGACCTCTATTGGTTTTGTATCGAGGTAAGTAGTATCTCCTTCCAGAATCAAGTTGAACATATTCACTGTATATACAAAACAACAGCATAGCCGGATTGTCATGGCGTAATGGAAAAGTGATATTTATAACGTATAAACATAATGATTGATATCTCAGGTAATAACATGTATTTTCAGCTCAGTATACCATCTGTCTACAAGTGGTTATATGTCTCATACAGCCACAATGCCATAACACAATAACTATGAATATCTGAAAGTACATGACAGATCACGTCTCAAAATCACTGACAGTAAAATAGAAGGAAACTCTAACATAACTAAAATTACATCATTACACTTTGTAAAAGGTGATTCTGTGTTTCAATTACCCGACACTACTGAAGTATTCCTTGCTCTCGATCCCATGACAAATACGCCACAGCTGTCGATATGCACGTTGAAGATCCACCACAATCTCATTTATTACAGTCTTGAGCACATGGACTGTCAGTTCAATTTCTGCAAATCACAAGGGAAAATAAACAATGGATTCTTAGAAAACTACTTCGTTGGCAACCGTGAAATTTAAATACAAACAATATATAACCGCTGTCAAAAGTATTGAACCTAGTAAATATAACTAATGTAAGAAGATTGCTCTCTACTTGTTCCATTCGTAATCAAAGAATCACCTTTTAACTGACCAATATTCATGTACATATGATAGACAGTTTGCAGTGTCTATATGTGGAGGGGCCCTATAGCTGGAGGAGATGAATAAAATTGGTCATCATGTCTCATGTCCTGAACGCTCGATCTCACTTTATAACGTCTCCCAAAACTGGTCATATTGCAATCTTCTTTTATAGTCAAGTCGGTGAGATGATGTCTGTAAGATGACATTGCTACTATGTTGAACTACATTCAATAATATGCATGTATATTATGGAAAATTGGTTAAGCTTTGAATTAAACCCTGCTTACTTTTGTATTATCTGAACCGGGCACATACATTAATGTCTCACATTTAACATCAGGTGCAGGTAATGTTCTAAACAATTGATTTTACATGCGATGATACATAGATATGTCTTTGGGATTTAAAAATAGTCACACACATAATAACATTCTGAACAATTGCACAGCAAATGGCGTATTCCTATAACCAGTTGTGAATTCATTCGTAATAACGTTTTCAATTTGTTAGTGAATGTGTTTTTAAAAAGATTTAATTAGTTAATAAATTTAATTGTTGAGGCTTCTTTAGGAAATAATTGAATATATTCAAACACCTTAATGTCACAATTACCAACTTTCTGTAATGTTTTCGTATCTTTAAGATGTTGAAATCTGTAATTCAATGGGACATTAGCTAGCATTTGCAACAGTTATTAGCTTCGTTATTTCTTTAAAGAAATGTGCTGATCAAATTTGTTTGTATATCCAATTTCGGCATATCCTATCAAAAGAAAAAAATATGGGGAATCTGCACAGTAGTCAAACATCATTTTCAGCATCATACATTTTGGATGATGCTGACATGTTTAATGCTATAAAATGAAATAATAAGAAATTTGTATGTAACACAAAAAGTCTTATATGTAAGAATGTAAGATTGCAGGCTAAACATCACCTGGATGTTACTCCAGTCTCGCTTTTCATGCCTGCATCAGAGATACGTCCAGTCTAAGAGCTGACCAAGGTTGTCACCCCCAGCAACAGTATAAGAGAATCTGACCTTCATGTTTATCCTGATAACGCCAGACAACTAGGTCAAAATATATTAATATATTTTATTATTAAATCGTTCAACTCTTCTCTGTAATTCATCCAGATGTTGTGAAACTGTTATTGTGAGTTACCTCAGGAAACAAGAGAATTAGTGAGCACAGCTCACTCATGATACCCCCACTTTTAACGTTGGTCACAGAGAAATGTTTGAAAATAGCAAAAGGGCATCAATGTTTAAACTTTTGTATGAACAGCCCATTATATATAAGTATTATTAAAGCAGAGTAAGTATTACACTTGTAAGCATGTTTTAGAAGTAAAAGTCAAAAATTTGAAAAATGACATTAAATATGCAAATTAGGGTATGAAACATAAATATGCAAATGAGGGTATGAATTATAAAAATGACAGATGTACACATCAGTGGTTTCGTAACATTTGAACAATTAGTGTCGGAGTTATGAGTGGAACAACAAGTGTGAATGGCGAAGATGAAAAAACAGAGAAAATTCCCATAAATTATGCAAAAGAGGGTATGAAACATACGAAAGGCAGATGTGCACATCATGGTGATTGTACATATCAAGTTTCGTAAAATTTGAGCAAATTGTTTTAGAATTATGAGCGGAACATAAACCGGATGCACGGACGGACGCACGGACGCACGTGCTGATCGCTATATACCCCCGACTACTTCGTAGCAGGGGTTTAAAAATACGTCTTCCGAATATGTAGTAAATAATGACCCGGTGCCGAGCGGTTATGGCATATAAACTCGCAAGGCGAGTATATAGGTGAGGTGAGTTGGGGTTTAATGCCGCTTTCAAGAGTATTTCACTTCGCGGCTGCTAGTATTATGGCAGGGAGAAAACCTTCAACGCCATGTGTCTATGCATTGCAATGAAACCTGCGAGCATCGGCTGGAAGTGGCGAACAATGGGTGGTACTGCACTGAAATTCAGAGAAGCATTGCACCCAAACCTTATTGCGTGTAGAACAGTTCTCTACTGCAGACAAAGTTGCCGTGCCCCTGGCGGGATTCCGGTTACATGTATACAATTTACATTACGTTGATATTGTTCTTATAGAGTGTCGCACTAGTGACAGCTTGGGGTTTTCAAATGTGAATGGAACCAAGTTTCGTTTCTTGACATGTAAAAAAATAATTGACTTTATGTGCCAATTCTATTTTTATTTTGTCAAAATTAGAATAAAAAAGTGTGAAATTTCTCGTTAATGGAATAGATAACAGCCCTTATCCCAATGCTTTGGTAGATCGGTCTTTAACTATTATTGAGAATGATTTTATTACAGATGTGACAGGTCTAGATTAGTTAAACAAAATCGTGTCAGAAAGTAGAAATATTTCAAACCAATTTATGCAAAATCCCAACAGATACTACCCACTTACATGATCCGCAAAAACTCCCATTAATATTAATAACAAGTTAAAATCATAGTAACAGAAATCATACTGGTATAAATATGGAGGACACTATAATTCTCATTAGACTTTTCCTTCATAAAATGATTTTAGGAATTAATAGTATTAAAGCTGATATAAACTGATAAGCTGCTATCTTCATAACCAATATAATAAGTAATACACTAATTTCATTACATTCACGTTAAATACGGAGACAAAAAAAACACTTCACTATTTCTCTAGATCTTGCTATCCGTGTCCTTCAAAATCTAATATCTGACAGGCAATGTAATGAAGTGTAAAGATTCCTGGTGAGATGCTCAAGAACGTTTTCAAACAAACATCCCTCCAGCAATACATGTCAGTTTAATTGCCAATGTGATTAGTTGATGAAGCAACGTTGCATTTTTAAAAAATGTTGTGTTTTTTTTTTTAAAAAGCAATATTGTTCATTGGTATAAGACATCTAAGTTGGATATCGGAAAGTCGAGTAAAATGTAATTTTTCATTGCACGCTAGACATATAGTTCTATACCATTTATGATTCCCTGCCTTAATACTAGCAGCCGCGATATAAGTGAAATACTCTTGAAAACGGCGTTAAAACCCAACTCACCTCACCTCACATAATACTAGCAGCCGCGATATAAGTGAAATACTCTTGAAAGCAGCGTTAAACCCCAACTCACCTCACCTCACCTCCCCATTTATAAGTATATTTGCTCTTGAAAGTAATATAATCATCTCGAGGAAACGAATAATTGGATCAAACTAAAGAACTGAAAGGAAACTGTCTGTAAACCAATGGTTCCTTTCATTGTCTGGGGCAGGATAGCACAATGGTTAGCATATTCGGCTTTGGATCAATAACTGCGAGGTTCGAATCCCGCCAAGGGCTCTTTGCTGCTTTGTCTGCGTCTACACACAGTAAGGTTTGGGTGCAATGCTACACTCAATTTCAACGTAGTACCACCCATGGTTCGCTAGTTTCAGTCGATGCTCGCAGGTTTCACCGCAATGCATAATCACATGGCATTCTCCCTGCTATAATACAAACAACCGTGACATAACGCATAAATAAAAAACAAGTATTTCTAACAAAGTAAATATTTAAACTATGTTAAATATACTGACTTACGAAAGTATGTAAATATATAATCAAATGTACCATTTTAACATAAAAGAACTAAAATATTGGGGATAGATTAGTTCTGGAGAAAACCAATAGTACGAGCCGGTTGTTTGGTAATATATCATTGCAGATGAACTGGTAATCAATCCGTTAAGGAAATCCTTCATATTGATTGTAGAGCATCTAATGTCGAGCATCTTTTTCAACTCGGCTCAGCAGGGTCATATCCTGTTTGAAAATAGTTCATGGTGTTACTGAAAAAAGACAACTGGATATTGGTTGTTAACTGTCTCTCCCTCAAGCAGTAAATTGCATTTCGTGCAGAATGTTGCTCGTTATATCAAACTTTGATTGTAGTTATCCATCTGCTGGGGGGCAGGATAGCGCAGTGGTTAGCGCGTTCGGCTTCGGATCAAGAGGTCCGGGGCTCGAATCCGTCCAGGGGCATGGCAACTTTGTCTGCAGTAGAGAACTGTTCTACACGCAGTAAGGTTTGGGTGCAATGCTACACTGAATTTCAGTGTAGTACCACCCATGGTTGGCTAGTTCCAGCCGTTGCTCGCAGGTTTCACCGCAATGCATAGCCACATGGCGTTACGGGCTTTCTCCCTGCCATAATACTAGCAGCCGTGATATAAGTGAAATAATCTTTAAAGCGGCGTTAAACTCACCTCACTCACCTCGAAAAAGTGAATAGTTTAGAGACGAGTGGACGCCATGTCATGCCATAAGGCCATCCAAGTGGCTACAAATGTAAAACAACATACATCTTACAGCATTCTTCATTGATTATCTTCATAAAGCTCTACATTGTGGTGCATTACTGTCCGCTGAGTTATAATAACCCAAATCTTTGGGAACATGTATATATGCTGTATGTCTGTATAGCATGGACATTGACACGCATCAGTTCGATGTTGCATGAAATCAACATTAAATGAATGTGTATATTTCATAACTCCTAGGATGATAAATGATTGTATGCAGTTGATCAATATGTGTTTCAGCCATCATTGTGTAGCATGTGAGAATTTATATTTCAGTAACACCAACCACCGACCCACACCAGATTACTATGGTTGTAACAGATAGAAACACGCTTGTTCTACTAGATGGTGTGATGCGTGTGATTACAGTATATCCTATTTTCCAGTAAGTTGGAATTTAAGATACCAACTGACGTGATAATTCTTTTCGCAAACTAAGACATGCACGTTTATAGAATTGTGTTTTTATTACACCTTCATGGACCCGATGCGTGAATGGAAGCAGTACAACTTCTGTTTAGGAGAAGGGGAGTGAAAGAAAAACCTACAAACTTCATTGCATTTGATGACTTTACATGGTGCAGATGAACTGTATATTCTGAATGTCAGCTCAGACAAGTATTGCAAATGTCGATCCGAATTTGGTGGCACAAACAGTAAAAAATGAATAAACCTGATGCAGAAGAAATCAGTTTAAATTAGTTTATGGTCAAATGTTTATTTCCTAATGTAACATAAACCGTGCGACAAGCTAACGCGATGATGTGATCCATACATGGATAAACATAACTGCAGATCTATGCAAAACCTCGCCGCAAATGGTTGAGATACTGTTGAAGCGACGTTAAACAATAACTCACTCACTCACTCTATGCACAACATCAAGTTCACTGTTTTAACGTCATTATGTTGTGTGACAGCTGATAACACATGTTTATACTGTTAAACTAATGGTAGAGATATGACAAGATGACAAAATCATGTTCAGCATATGGCGATGCTTGATAAATTTCATCTTGCTAACATACAAGGCCAATACAAAACAGGTTCTGGTTGTATGCAATGTTGGGGATTCCATCAGAATCCGGTAAGAATAGAATAAACTACACTTACACCGCTTTATAATGATAATGATAATTTGTATATGAGTGATATATAAGTGTATATAAGGTGAGTGTTTATGAAACATGAAATTTTAATAATTGTTGTACCTTTATCACTATGATGTAATGTATTCAGTTTGTCTAGACTTTTGAAATAGAGCTATTGAGAACTAGACTTTACCTAAGGCTCTTTTTGTATACACATTCGTGGCGCATGGCCAGCTAGCGTTGTACAAGGAAATGAACCGTCTCATACTATTAAAGGCCTTCTCGCAGCAGACTTTTTAAGATTTTGACAACAGCATCTTCACTCTCCCTGTATCACACGAATTCTACTGCTTGCTATTTTCTTTATATTCAATAGTTTGAATATACTGTAAAGATCGTTTAAATTACAAACCATCGTAAAGTTTTAGTTTATAATAGGGTTTGGTTGGACATGAACTACGGATGGTAAAGTCCTACCATCACATAATCAGAGATAATGATCCTTTGATATACGTTTATATATCATTTCTATTATACTGGCAAGACTCTTTCACTGACTATGAGTGGACTATCAATAAGATCTTGAAGTACATTTGGCGTCCAATAACGATTGAATAGAGTCATATTCTGTTTGAAAAGAAACTTTAAAGTAATTTCGTAAAGATTGGATCAACTGCAACCATGACGTGCATATTGATGAAGCTAAAACGTATATCTCAGGCTTAAATAGGTTCAGCAACATATTGGTTCTAATCTCGCCTGATCCTAGTGACACAATTACATCTCGTCTGTAAATCTTATCAGAATGCTACTCACAATCTTCGAAGGGAATATGTAATGAATTACAAAAATTAACTGTTAAATGATTTATAGCTTCACACCCACATTAGAACCATTGGAACGGTATCTTTAAAAAGCTTAACCGGGTTTAAATATCCCCATTAAATGTTTAATCTGGCAAAATTCGGTTTGAGCAAACAATTTCTAAATCAAATTCTTGGAAGCAAGATGTTATTGCTTGAATTTGTTATTGCTACTTGTTCACTGTGCAAGTGGTAACACATCTGAAGAACTTGAGTGGAAGCAGATCGATTTTAGAAATGCAGATGACAGAATCATGTGTACAGTGTGGTTATTATTCATCTTATTTTATATTTCTGAAATTAGATACAAGTCTCCAGCAGTCTTCTGTCAGGAATACTAACTACCTTTTTTAATTTTCAATACTCGTTATATACTCGTTATATAACCATAAACATGCTATTACATAGTTGTTGAATTTATTTCAGACATATTTGACGTACACAGGCAAGTACATTTGAACCGCCAGCGTGTCGTCAGAGTAAGATATTTGAATTGGATCTATCATGATATTTATACTTATTGAAATATGTTAAAGCCCCGCACGTTTTGCTTACTAAGAGAAAAGTGTTTTTCACAAAAAGGCAAATTAGTGTTACCAATGACTAAATAAATCTCCTGAATTAATAAGTTCTAAAACGAATGTTTCTCACCGCTAATGGCTGCAATACTACCGAAGTGGCGTTAAGCAATACCTCACTCACTCACTCTAAAACGAATGTACATGGTTCTGTTAAGCCATGCGAGTCCATTTCCCTTCGAGCGGCCATTTTAATGTGTCCACATGAAAATGGCCACTCGAACTTAGTTCAAATGATCTAACTCATGTAGCGATACCTAAGTACTCAAAGAGCTTTGAATATGGTGCAATAGTGGAATGGTCGCTTTATCATGCACCATTTTCTTCCAATATGGATACAGGTTATCAGGTCGTGTAATGAGATGTTTTACACTCTAGCGTAACTATGTATTGCATAAACAAAATTGATAAAACATGTTATGCTAAAGATGCTACAGCACCTTTAATACACTCTGTGCATATTTCAAAACATAATTCTAAACCATGCAAAGACACCTGGCATTTCTTCAACGAGAGTGTTGAATTAAGTTACTTCTGAATATATTATTAAATCACGAACCCTTCATTGTCATGCCATCGATCTGTTTACATAATTTATGACATATTTAAATTTTCACATAAGCTCCTTCTTCTTAACATATTTGCTGAAAACTTTGATTAAGTTAAATGTTCAATATTGGTTTGGTATTGGTTTGAAGAAATGATGTCAGCCAGAAATGTATTATATGAGGAGTGACACATAGCGTATTGAACATTGATCCAACTATTAAAGAGTCCTCGTGATTTAAATTGGTAACATATCATGCTTGAGGGCCCACTGGCACTTCTGAAATTAGGACCAGAAAGATATGAACTCATGGACTATCCGTACTACTATATTCTATACATATTCTCTACAAGGTATATGTTATTGCCTGAACTTATTCTAAAATAAGATACTATACTTCTCGAATTAAAGTATCGCCGCAAATGGCAATGACACACTAACTCACTCACTGTTCATTCAAACAATTGAAAACAATGAAATCTAGGGCCACCAATAAGCTTAAATACACAAACCCGGTCTCAGTTTGGTCAGTTTTGATACCTTTTTAGTTGCATAATAGATAATACTTACTATATCAATTTGTTTCGAGCCTTGCATAGCAATATTTCATCATCATAATTTGTACCAGTTCGTGAGACGTCAGTCGTCGGCAGGGTACAAAGGCATCAAACCATAACTTGCAACATACAGTTACCTCTGAGAGGGATAAAGGTTTAGTAATATATAACCTCTAGTTATCTTTAATTCAACATAGTTCCATAAACACAACTTCAAAAAGCATATTGGTTCGTTTCAAGTTGTTTAGCATTATAATTGGTCAGCATTGTATGTACATTTTAAGATAGGTGTTATTCTACTTATTCCGCAGAACGCTTTTCTGCTGTCAGCTTATCACTAACTACTCTCACAGTTCATTTTCAACAACACGTGTGTTTGTTGAAAAGAGCAAGAAACTGCAATGTTTACAGGCCTTTCTTTAAAGATATATTGCTCTCGATAAATCTATAAATGCTATTACTTCGATGTATTAAAGTCCGGAATTATCCAATTCGCTCCAAACGCAAACTAGCTATGAACCACAAGTGTTTACAGAGAGTAAGATTTCCTAAGAATGATAAAGTACCTTTTACAACGGAAGTCGGTGATACCTTTCTCAGCACTACGAAGATAAAAACAAAATGATAACACCATGTGTACAATTGTTTGAGGGTAATATTATGTTGATACTTGTTTAACTATTGGTCAAATGTAACGATAGTGTCATCTGCTTGAAAGAACATTTCCGTACTCAACCCCAAAATAATCCCGAGAGGTGTTTTGATTAGATTAAGACAGATTAAGGACAAAATATACCAAGAAGAGTATTACCACGGGCGAAATAAATCACGGTGAACCTCGTAACCAGATCTTGTATACATAATCAGGTTATTCTTATGACGTCATCAGTTATATTATAACGTCCCCATTAAATGTATTATTACAATGCAACATGTGACGGTCTGGATTCTATGTAACGTTAGTTCTGTAAGACAGCTTATTGTATCCATTAATTCTAAGCATCCGGTACAAAGAAAACCAGTTAAGGCTTCGACAGAATGAGTAAAGGATTGAACAAAGACTGTTAAGTCTTCATTCAAGCAACCGCAAGCTCCGTAAATGCAGAATAAACTGTTACATGGTCACGCTAATGATTTGTCTTTCAAAGCAACATGACTCTCAATAATAACGATCATCTCAATTGATTACTTTTAATACCATGGGATTGCTATCCAGACCATTACACGTTGATGAGAGAGCATAAATATTCAATTCCTGGAATCACTGTATTTTTCTGTCGGCAACAATGAGACGAAGTACAAACTCTTTATATTCTTATTACCACCATAAAAGGACATTAATGCTATCAACTGCATTTACATGTATAATCATGGACATGCATGTGTACTGACCGGTTTTGAGTTTCAGGTTTCATTTCTTGCTGGAAATCTAGTACACATTCGTTACAACTTGGAGTCAGTAAAAAAGAAGATGCACTAAATAAGACATTATATTCTTTTCAAACTTTTATTTGTTAATTTTCAATTGGGCCTATCACACTTGACAAGTGTTACAGTATCTCTATTATACATCTACTTTCGAAGGAGAAATTCACATTGCCTTTGTAGGCTTTGACTTAAGAAACTTATATTTGAAATCCGTACCATTAAGAATAACAATCAACTGACTTTATTTCAATTTTGTCTTATATATTTAAAGTTGTTTCATTAAATCAAATATCTCGTCGATAATGGCAGTGACTATATTTCAAGCGTTGTTAAACAGTAACTCACTCACTCCATTTTGTCTTCCAAAACATGGATATGCATAAATGTCATAACAATTTAGCGCACTGTGTAAAACATGCTGCTTTTCTAAAATCAATCTCTTATCAGAAGAGTTATATTTTGAAAAAATTATGTAACATATGCAAAATGAAAATTTGTGATACTTGTATATAGATGAGCTCAAAAGTAAATAGGACATCAACATTTCTTTATTTTTAACATATTTGCAAAATCGATTTCGTTAAGTAAAGTGTCTAGTATTCGGGTGTTGATACAAAATATGACCAGTCAACCTTAAATATGTAGGACAAGCACTGTACATTGATTTGAGTACTCAGGAAATCCATTCTTGAAATTGGAATCACGTTTTGGTTCAGTACTCCTCGATGTGGCAAATCAATATTCCCATTAACGTAGAGGTAGGACTAAATTGTGGTATAGTCAACGTTATGTGGAAACACAATTAGTATGCATATACTCAGGCAACAAAATGTAAGTAATATGTTATGGATAGTCTATTGTGTATTTTGATATTTGTATAGTTTTATTGGATACTGATCATAATGGAGGAAACGTGATAACTCGACACTTTTGAATAAAAATGGAAATCTCTGACAGGGACAGATTTAAAATTGTCAGAATAAAGATAAATGTCTCGAAGATACTTTCGTATAGACGATTACATTGCAAGAATACTTAGAATCCACAGTCAGGTGTCAGATATAGATAGATGCCAGACGATGTTTCCCAATATGGACATTTATGATTAATATCATACATTATGCAAATCCTTCCTCACGAAATTTTCACAGAAAAAACACTATTGATGGGAAAAAACTGTGTATTAATGGCAGGTGTCTGAATTTTGTCTGATGAAGATAAATGATTATGCTTTACTATTTGAATCTTTGTCATTTTGTTATTTTGGAATGCGATATAGCGCATTTATTCACTTTTTTTATCACTTTCGAAATAGGGGCAGGAAAGCGCAGCGGTTAGCAAGTTGGACTGCGATTCGAATACCGCCAGGGGCATGGCAACTTTGTCTGCAGTAGAGAACTATTCTACACGCAGTAAGGTTTGGATGCAATGATAACTGAATTTCAGCGTAGTACCACCTAAGGGAAGAAGAACAAGGGCTTTTCTCCTTTTTGCCAACATCCTGAACTCGGCATCTTCTTTGTGGGCAACGGCTAGTCCTAGTGACTGGATCTTCTTCCACAGGCCCTGTGCAAAATGGGAGAAGCACCCGCAGATCTTGATTTTTGGGAACTGTTCCTAAGCAGCGTTGGTGACAGCATGCTCGAAGTCGATCTGGTGGATACTTGGTTAAATGATCCATGGACAGCTGATGCCTCCTTGATTAATATGAAATGGTGGCATACATGTTCTGGGATCTGTATGGTAGAGTGCAGTAGACGAAGGGAAACATGAGTCCTTGAACATCTGCATGAACGGTATACAGCTGGTGAAAGAGACTGGGTGCAGAGTAGAATGTGCGGTCACCGTCGATGATGTCTGCATCAGTCAGTAAATGAAGATGAGTGTCTCCTTCCCCTGGTCCTAGATGTCGGTAATCTGAAAATCTCCCCAGAATGTGTTCTGGTCCGCTGGTCTTCTATCTGGACCTCAGGCTGCGACTTGGGAACTTTGGGAATGTTCTTCCTTCCCGATGGATGGAAAGTTGGGGATGCACTGAAGGATGTTGTCAGGCAAGAACTCAGCGGTTCATCGGATGTTGCAGAGTTCGTCATCATAAATCTGGTGGATGAATGTTGTCTCATATTTGACTCAATCCATAAGGAGCGTCCGGAAGACGTCGACGTCACAGGTTTATGGTGTTGTAACATGGTTATTGTCCAACGTCCTGACGAGTCTGTCGTTACTACTGGTCACGGTATCCTTGAAACTTCTGTCGAAGCATCTCCAGTAGGTGATGTCAGCCTTCAACTTGTTGCTGGTATACCTGAATCCTCTGTGATACGCGATTCTTGGTCCTCGTGCACTTGTAAGAAATTACCCTGGACTTCAGCGTTAGCCATTATATAAAGTATGAAGCAATGGACATTCTACATGTATTTATACGTGTAGGATATGGTCCGAAAAGTCTCCATTAGTTTGGCACGAGGGACTTGTCTTAGGCCATTAGGCCGTGGACGAGTCCCACGTGCCAAACTAATGGAGACTTTGAGGACCATATCTAACTTAAAGCAAAGTCACTGTCAACTATTGGAGTTAAAGTGAAATTGAACAAAATCTGTCCAAAATTGGGTCTCCTTGTCCTCCTTGCCCACCCCCGAAAACTGACAGATTTTCGGAACCTGTAACTGTCAGGCAAATAGAAAATCTATGTAATGCTGCACATTCTGACAACACAGAGGCCAAGAGTAGATGGACTAACGGCGTATTCGAGGCATGGGTGGAGGAAAGGCTGCGCAAAAATGTGCATGATGGTGTAATGTTAGACAGGGATATATTGAAATCAGCACATGATGAAGACAAATTAAATCAGATTCTGATGAGATTCCTAATGGAAGTGAGGAACAAGAAAGAAGAGGAATATAGGGGTAACACTCTATATGAAATAGTAACTGCCTTGCAATATTACATAAGAAGAAAAGGAACAGAAATCAACTTCTTCGAATCTCCGTTCTTTAAGGGCCTAAGAAATGTACAAGACGGTCGAATGAAATCTTTGGCCAAACAAGGGATTGGGATAGACAAACGACAAGCCAGTGTCATATCTAGAGATCAAGAAGACATACTATGGCAAAAAATATTGTTAGGCGAAGACCGTCCGGAACAACTTCCTGACACCCTTGTATATCTGATCGGTCTCCACTTCGCATTGCGGGCTGGCGACGAACACCGGAACATGCGTGTCGACCCCAACTCTCAGCTTACTATTGTATCTGATTCAAACGGCGCAAGGTAATACAATCAAAGCTATATTACATATTTCGTGAAAAGATAAGTTTCATTTCAATATGTTTGAATATTATTATTCACTTATTGTCACTCTGTAAATAACATCATTTTATGTTTAAATCATTCTAGAAATGCCTGATTGGTATATTTTTACGTATTATCTATTCGTAAATACTTCAAGTAAGAACATTGCGTTACCTTTCGTATGATAGTTTAGGGTTGGATTTGTGTGATAGTTTTTATATCGAATGATGCAATAAATATTTTCCATATCTCAAATGAAAGATATCAAGTTGTAATTTGATTATATGTATGCTTGCACTTGGGATGACATACTAGTGCATTCAATTTTTTACTATCACAGTAGAATATTGCTAGTCCTGCTATCTCAATATTCTCTCTGCTAATTATCTATGAGTTAAATGTAACTAATTAACGTTCGACTTTGTATTCCAGATTTCTGAAGTACACAGAGGATATTTCCAAAACAAACAGAGGAGGACTCAACAGCCAGAAGATAAAGAAGAAGTCCATTAGGGTATCAGAAAATAAGGAGCAGCCAGAGAGGTGTCTCGTACGACTCTACGAAAAATACATGTCACTGAGGTGAAGTTTTAATAATATTATGCTCCTACATGTATATAGAAAATTTCTGTTTTCAGAAGCATATATCTAAGAACAATTCGAAAATAATCTTATTTTCGCGTCTACATTTAACGGCAAGTTTTCATTTCATAGAATTTATTTAATGGACATTGGTACGAATATTAAAATTTCAAATAAATTGTGAATCTTACATTTCCATGCAAATTAAGACGATATGTTCTCTCGTAAGCAGTGTTTTACATGTTGGTTTGTAGAATCTATAAACATATGCAAGCATAAAATCATTACAAAAAGTAACGAACAAGTTGTTAATTATTCTATTTTCAAGCAAGTAACACACATGAATGATGAAGTTGATGATCGATCTATACATTGATGGTTTGATGTGCATATTGTTGAAATTACTGTTAGTTCAATAGCTTTTGCTAAAAAATGGTTGCCGATTCCGCAGTCGGAAAACACCCGCTGAGGTCAACAGTGGCGAAGTTGTGTAAGAAGGCAGGGTTTCCTGGCTTCTACAGTAACCATTCTCTGAGGGCAACGGCGGCAACTCGGTTGTATGACTCCGGAATAGATGAACAACTGATTGCTGAACGCACCGGCCACAGATCTCTCGCTATAAGAAGCTACAAGGTAATTTACTTACCAAATAGTAATTGAAATTAGATTTATTTTTTAAAAGTTAGATCAAAGGTTGTATATTTGTAATGTAATGTAATTGTAATGTATTAGTGCAACATATGCTATGTAACGGGAAAGCATATAAAACGTTTTCAGTTTTCCTTGTATCAAATTATAATATTATTGTAATGATAAATGCTAAAACCCTGTTAAACATTTGTATTTTATATCATTTCCCCTTTATAGAGAACATCATCGGAGATGGAAGATCGTGTCAGTGATGTGATTAGGGGAAAGATCCCCTGTACCGTCACCAGACCAGCCAGTGCCACCTGCACAGCCACCACCAAGACGGATGTCGTACCTCCTATGACGTCAACATCGAGCGCCGCGACAACGAAAAGGAACATAAAACTCGATTTGCCTGATGGTACAGTTGTGGCGCTGTCATTCTAAATAAACATTTTGAACTGTGTTTTGTTCTTCTGTACGTCTTTGATGAAGATGGTTATTTGAAAGAGGTATCTATTGCAATTACATTTTTTAACAATGGTTGCGTTTTGGTGATGTACCCAGAACTACAACACACGATACTATTGGAGGTTGAACATTAGGTAGAAACTATTGGAGGGTAAAAAGACAATACGTAACCTATTGGAGACACCGATAAAATCATATCATGATGTAATGGAACTAATGTTTACACAACTTTGCTTTACGATCAGATACTTGACAGCAACTTCCTCTCCCAGGGTGTTGACACGGTATGTTGTGAAGGCTGTTTTTCGACGAATGAGCGCATGCATTATTCTACGGATGAGCACTACTTAAGATTCACAATTCAACGGATGAGGCCGTAATCTTGACATATCTTTGATGATGACTGTTTGGTCGTCAGATCTGATTTAACCAGAACAATAAGTAATAGTCTGATTTCATAAATACTGTGACAAAACACTTCACTATTTCACAAGAACGTGCACTATATGCCCTTCAAAATCTTATATATGACAGGTAATGTAATGAAGTGCATAAGATAAATAAGAACATGTTCCCTCCAATGTGATAAGTTCATAATGGCTTGTTGAATTTCAAACAGGTTTTATTTTTCAAAACATCATCGCCGATGTATAGACCTATAACAACTATAAGAAGTAATAAACATTCCCGATGCTCAAGGTTTTGTTTTCTTAAAATCAATGATGTTAATCATCTAAGTGGGATATCGGGGAATCGAATGCAATGTAATTTCTCGTCGCTAAATATTACATATACATGTAATTCCTTTGTATGGATTTCATTACTCTTGGAAGTAATATAATCATCTTAGTTAGGTAAACTGGGGTTGCGCAGTGGTCAGCTCTTTCGGCTTCAGTTCAAGTGGTCCGGGGTTCGAATCCCACTAGTGGCACAGCAACTTTGACTGCAGTAGAGAAATGTGATACACGTTTTGGCGCAATGCTACACTGAATTGCATTGCAGTAACACCAATGATTCGCAAGTTCCAGTCGATGCTCTCAGGTTTCATCGCAATGCATAGCCAAATGGCGTTGCTGGCTTTCTCTTTGCCATATAACTAGCAGCTGTGATATAAGTGAAATACACTTGAAAGCGGCGTTAAATCAAAACTCACCCTTGTCATGTTCAGTTACCTGATATATTTCAATGCAAGGTAATGTTGATGTCATGAGGTTTTGACTTTTAGATTTGAAATGATGATCACACTCATTCTTGAATACATAAACCTACATTTATTGTCTTCATTGTTGATCATTTGGGAATAAATGTTAAACACACGCGTACGTTCTTTGGTTTGTAAAGATTTATGTTCAAAATACCATTATTTATTAATAATGAATGGTTTTTTTAAAAAAAAATATTTTTGTGTGTGCATCTTTCCAAATATTATAAATTTTCTTGTGCATCTCTATATCATCAGGTCATTCTAAATTTGCTGAAGACAGTGTAATCAGTAATTACGAAATTGTTACACTGGACTTGCATTCTTTTGCTGTTCAGTATATGTTCAAATAAGAAAACGGTTTTTGAAACTAAATACTGTGACAATAAACTTCACTATTTCACAAGTTCTTGCTCTTCGTGTCATTCTAAATCTAACATCTGACAGGTAATGTAATGACGGGTGTAAGGATTTCTAGTGACATGCACACGATATATAAAAACATTTCAAACATTCCTCAAGAAATAGATTCCAGATACATCTTTCATATTAAATGCCTATTATGTGTTTTTAATTGAACAAGGGGGCGGGATAGCGCAGTGGTTAGCGCGTTCGGCTTCGGATCAAGAGGTCCTGGGTTCGAATCCCGCCAGGGGCATGGCAACTTTGTCTGCAGTAGAGAACTGTTCTACACACAGTCAGGTTTGGGTGCAATGCTACACTGAATTTCAGTGCAGTACCACCCATGGTTCGCTAGTTCTAGCCGTTGCTCGCAGGTTTCACCGCAATGCATAGCCACATGGCGTTGCGGGCTTTCTCCCTGCCATAATAATAGCAGCCGCGATATCAGTGAAATACTCTTGAAAGCGGCGTTAAACACCAGCTCACTCACTCACTAATTGAACAATGTTGGTTAAATTATCCTTTGACGAAAAATATAACTGTTTCTGTGCATGTGTAACTCTATATGTTTAGTACTTATACAGATGTTCAAATAGGAAAATGGTGAAACTGAAACTGTACGTTAAATAATCCACAACAATAACATACATTAGCACTGTTATATTTGGGATCACACTATATCAAAAGACTCAAAATTCTTGTACTACTTTCGGGAATGGTTCCGTGCGTAATTGGATCCCACACTTTCAGAATAAAGCACCGACCATCCCGAAAATATGCACAGAAATGGAGCTAGTGTGATCCAAATTTATCAATTATGTATGTTACTATCTAAATAGCGTAGATTTCTAACATAAAGTAGGTATTTCAACTATGTTAAATATACTGACTAATAACAAAAGCATGTAAGTATATAATTAAATATACTTTTTTACCATAATAAAAGGACTAAATTGGACATACAGTAGTTCTGGAGTTAATCAATATTACGAGCCGGTTGTTGAGTAATATATGATTGAGGATGAATTGGTAAATCCTTCATATTGATTGAAGAGCATCTCATGTCAACATCTTTCTTAACTCGGCTCTTGCGTTTCCCAATGCCCATACTTAGGAGAATGCAATGTGTTTGTTATAACAGAGGATCAAACAAAAGATTAGTAAATTACCATTTATTATGATTTCGATACAAATGAAAGTGTTATGTATTTCTGTGCAT
Organism: Gibbula magus; assembly: GCA_936450465.1. NCBI lineage: Eukaryota > Metazoa > Mollusca > Gastropoda > Trochida > Trochidae > Gibbula > Gibbula magus. The sequence goes on along the minus strand of OW388304.1, from coordinate 50,490,896 downwards.
TTTTGACAATTGTTATGTCCATTTGATGACCCATAGTATTAAGATATAGAGAGTATTTTGAATGACCAAAATGAAATAAATAATGTTGTGTTTCAACTCGCCGCTAATGGCTGCAATAGAGACTCACTCAATCACTCGATTGCACACTGGGCGGGATAACGCAGTGGTTAGCGAGTTTCTAGTTTTGAATCCCGCCAGCGCCTCGACAACTGCTGTGGATAACTTTTCTACATACAGTAAGGTTTGGGTGCAATGCTACACTGGATTTCAGCGCAGTGCCACTCATGGTTTGCTAGTTTGCGTTTGCCGAATCAGGTTTAACAGCAATTCATAGCCACCAAGGCGATGTGGACTTTCTCCCTTGAATAATACTAACAGCCAGGATATAAGTGAAATACTCTTGAAAGCTGCGTTATACCCTAACTCACCTCAACTCACCACGTAGCTCATGAAAAGACATTGATGACCAGTCTTATGATTAATTATCTGTTGATATGTTATCAATACATATGTCATTAAGTTGTAAAATTAATATGAATATAGTGACATTTTTCATCTTTCACGTTGCAACAAAATGGTGGTTTTCCCACAGAACCATCATTATTTGCTGCTAAATACAATAATACATGACTGTTTATAAAGACATCGACCTGATACCAATGGAAATGACCAAATAAGCCAAAGTAGAACTGTTCCACAGTATCCTATGTCACGTATATGCTGACTCAATTTATCACGTCTGCTTGTTCTAATCGTATCTAGATCTTCCTAAATAAGTCATGAGCTGATGGTAGCAAGAGCAAACTATATTAGCTGTAGAAGTGTTGAGCAGTTATTTGGGGAGAAGATACCATTACATGAGGTGTCCTGAAACATATAAATATAGAACTATCAATCCAAGATAAGTCATAGCTATAGTTTGCAAATTCTGGTTTTAGTTTCCAGAGAAACAACAACAACAAATACGAATTACAAGAAATTGAAATCCCCGAAAGGTGCATCTTCACGTGACAACCCATATTTGACACAGCTATTTTAATTGCTTCACACATAAGTATCAATCACATTTTTAAATATCATTTCCGGTCACTACAAAGAGTGCCCACGGGTCAAATACATCTTTTTTGTTCATGTGCCACGTTTTTGGACTATATTTAGGCCCTGTAAAACCTATTTCATTTTTCAAAAAGGATGCCATTTAAATATCATGAGCTGAATTTCGTGTCTGCATATGTAGATGTTTAAAACATGCGTGATGACGTGAGTATCAAGACATTGCCCATACAATGCCTATGTCTATCGATGTGTATTAATAAGTATGTCTCCGTTATATAGTTCTTCATTATTCATCACCTCAACTTCTAAACCGTCCCCCGACTTGTATCCCCTGCCAGTGTCCCCTCACAGTAAAACACATTTTGTGTGAGTGTTAGGACACTGCTCAATCAGGGAAACATTTTACCCTAATTTTTCCATTTCCCAAGTTTTTATTCACTTTGGTGAACATCGGGTTTTAAATTTTATAAAGGAAATTAATCTCTTTGATAAACTATACTTTTTATATACTCTATATCAGCTTTTAACCAAATTGTGATAATTTGCTGGTGTTTTTACGGCCTTCGTGTCGTTCTTGTATGATTTTGCTATTATTTTAAATATCTAATTTAATCAAATTTCTCGCCGCTAATGGCTGCAATATTGCCCAAGTGCCGTTAAACAATAACTCAATCACTCACTCTAAACCATCTATCAAAGACACCATTTTTATAACGTATATGAAACGTTCCAAGATAAAATCCCGCCAGGGGCACAGCAACTGTTCTACACGCAGTAAGGTTTGGGTGCAATGCTACACTGAATTTCAGAGTAGTACCACCCATGCTCGCACGTTTCACCTCAATGCATAGCCACATGGCGCTGCGGGCTTTCTCCCTGCCATAATACTAGCAGCCGCGATATAAGTGAAATACTCTTGAAAGCGGCGTTAAACCCCAAATCAACTCACCTCACCAAGATAACACTACAAACCACAGACTCAGCTTCCAGAATAAATCCTACTCATTCGTGCATACCAGCCCTTATGTGGGACCATATTTTGGCCAACCACAAATGGGTTAATAGATGATAATTTCGCAGGAACGCATGCTATTTGTCGGTATTAAACCTTCAATACTTTCCATTAATTTCTATTTTTGGTCATTTGATTGTAGATCCAAGCTATCTCGCAGTGCTTTTATTTTAAGTTTGCACGAATTCGTGCACAAATGAATCTAGTCGTTTAATTGGTGGATAAATGTTTCTTAACACGGAACTACACCAGTCGAAAAAGGAAAAAGTTTACAGATGAAGGGACGGACAGACGGACAGACGGACGGAAGCCGGGAGCCATGTCATAAGCCCATCGGACCTTTCAGGCCCAATGAGCTGAAAATGGATACATCATTCAGGCATCTAAAATTATGCTTTCTTAATTATTTTCTACATTCTGGTTCATTGCACTGGGCGCTCAGCTTTTATAACCCCAATCATTGGGAACATGTTAATATTTATACGGACAAGAACATTGACACGCAATAGTTCGATGTTGCGTGAAATCAACGTTACATAAATGTGTATATTTCATTATGCCCGTGAGGATAAATGATTGTATGTAGTTGATCAATGTGTTCTTGATCCATCATTTTGTAGCATGTGATGATTTCTATTTCAGCAACTTCAACCAAAGACCCACCCATCAATTACTTCAGGTAACATTACTATGGATGTAACAGAGGGAAATGTTGAACACACTTGGTCTACTAGAAGGTATGATGCGTGTGATTGTGAAGTATCCTATTTTCCAGTAAGTTGGAATTTACGATACCAACCGACGTGTTAATTCTTTACACAAACTAAGAGAAGAAACTTTTTAGATTGTGTTTTTTTCTTACCCCTTACAACAGATGAGTGATTGGAAGCAGTACAACTTCTGTTGAAGAGAAGTGGCGTCAAAGAAAAAAACGGGAAACCTACAAAGTTCATTGTTTTTGATGACTTTACATGGTGCCGAAGTGTATGTTCTGAAGTGTCAACCAAGACAAAGAATACCATTGTCAACCTTAATTGGGTCGCACAATAAACAGCCAAAAAGGATAAACCTGATACAGAAGAAATCAGTTTAAGTCTGTTTATTGTCAAAGGGATGTATTTCCTAATGTTACATAAACCCAGTGCTCTGCGAAAAGCTAATCTGGTGCTGTGATCCATACAGTGATAAACGTATTTGCATGTCTATGTCCCACGTCGATTCCACTGTGTTAGACACCATGTTATAACTATGTTTAACTAGTCCTATTGATATTTCACATGACACATAACAAAATCATGTCAAACATAAGGTAAATGCTTACTAAGTTTCAACTTGATAATTAAGACACACAGTCAATACAAGATACAGATGTAATTTGTTCTAGTATATTACCCGGGAATCCAGTAAAGAAAATATAAATTACAATTACACGATTTTATAATGATAATCCATCAGCAGACATTTCATTATTTTGACAACAGCATCAAAACTCTACCTGCTGCTCGCTATTCTCTTGATATTAAATGGTTTGGATGATGTGGAAAGATTGTATAAATTGCAAATATGGCGCCCACCTTGATAAAGATAATTTTATATTAGGGCTTGGTTGTATATGAAGTACGAATAGTATAGCCATGTGATCACCTAACAGACACAGCTCCTTTGACATTCGTTCACATATCACCAGCTGACATCAGTTCCATTATACTGGCAAAGATGTTCATAATTTTGCAGCGAAAATGAATGGAATATCAATAAAATCATAAATTACATTTCACGTCGAATAACGATTGAATCGTGAAATCCGGAGGAAACCGTCGTTGGCTTAACAGAGTCATATCCTGTTTGAAGAGAAACCTTGAACTAATTTCATAAAGATTTCATCAACTGCAAACATGACATGCATATTGATGAAGATAAACCGTATCTCAGGCTTAAGTGGGTTCATCAATGCCTTTCAGCAACATATTGGTTCTAAGCTCGCCTGATCCTAGTGACACAATTACATCTCGTCTGTAGCATCTTATCAGAATGCTGCTCACAATAGCCGAACAAAATACCTATCATTATCACCAGTTGCAATGTAATAACCAAACTTCAAATGAATGATGGCTTCACACCAACATTAGAACGATTGAAACGGTATCTTTAAAAAAACTTATCCAGATTTTAGTATCCCCATTGAATGTTTAATCTGGCAAAATTCGTTTTGAGTAAACAATTTCTACATATAATTCTTGATGTTATTGCTTAACTACTACTGTTTCATTGCACTGTGCAAGTGGTAACACAAATAAAGAACTTGAGTGCAAACAAATCAATTCTAGAAATGCAGATGAAAGAACCGTGTGTACAGAGTGGTTAAAGAGATAGCAGCTTCTTGAAGGGTTAACATGAAACTTCTTATTTCTTGTTGGGTGTTTCTTTCAAAGGTAATCATATAATAAGTCAAGGTAACTTTTGTGAAATTAGATTTAAGACTCAAGCATTTGCTTTGAAGGCAATACAGTACAACAAACTTTTTTCTAAAAGTAATAGTGTTTAAATAGTATATTTCTGTCAGGAATACTAACTACCATTTGGCATTTGCAATACTTGCCGTGTACTCACTATTTCATAGAGAAGACCAGGTCCAAGAGAAGAAGAGATAATGGTTTTCAGTGTAGTACCACCCATGGTTCGCTAGTTCCAGCCGATGCTCGCTGGTTTGCACCACAATGCATAGCCACATGCTGTGGCGGGCTTTATTTCTGCCATAATACTAGTAGCCGTGATATAAGTGCAATACTTTTGAAAGTGACATTTGAAACCCAGCTCACCTCACCTCACCTCACATTTTACCCAGACATTTAAATTGTTATATTGATGTTTAGTGAATTATTCTTATACACCCTGTCGTAATAACCAACGAGGTACGAGTGATTACAGGAATTAATACCCACGAGCCGAATATTATTTAGTATATTACCCACTGTATTTATTAAAATTAACATTTACGAATGACAAAGATTTCCTTTGGTGGTAGTAAGTCACATTGATCAGCATATTTATATTCATGCACATATTACACAAAACATCTCCAGTGGCCCATCACCATAGAAAATAGTTCTTTAAGAAAGTTATATTATTATTTTTCTTGGATAATGCAAAAGATAGTATTCATATATGACGCCCAGTAACATTATAAATACATGTACGTCACGACCTCAAATTATGTTAATAAATACATCATTAGGCCTTACTTCAGAACCCATAGCCTGAATTACTAACGTGTACGAGTGACGGCATACTGTTGTAACGAACATTTGAAAATCTGTCAATTTTTTAAAACGTCAAGTATTGGTAGTTCCACCAACAAAATGATTATATAACGAATGCATCGAAACAAATTTGTATGCTAAGAGGATCTACCAATCTGAATTTTGAGCAACATTTCTTCTCGGGAATGTGGTTTCAGTTAAGAAATGTCTACAACAGTTAAGAAACGATTACAACAACAAAACATTGGACCCGGAAATTATGTACCTGTAAATATTTATCGTAATGGATGTTGAATGTAGATAGACTGCGTAGAAGGAAAGAAGGATTCCTTTAGCTCAAGCGTGGGCGTGATTGAACTGCAGAGTCAATGACAAATGACGGGTTTGATCTCATTCTACATGCTTATTCTGATTCAGAAACAACGAGAATAGTGCATGGACTGTTTCTCTTTTCTGATAATATCTCTCGTTGTGTTTAGGTAATTGTTTATTGATTAAAAGTCCGCGTGTCCGTGTTTGTTAACAAACAACAACGACATCGAGACGCCGCTTGAATGCGTTTTTAAAAGTGAATTAAAAGTACTAATGGCAATGTAGTTGAATAAACCTATTATAATTTGGAATATAGAAGGTGTATAACATTAAATATCTTTACATCTCTGTATTTCTTTTTAAAATCGAGATGTGTTACTGTGAGTTCGGCATATCCCATTCATAAATGAACCAAGAAAATAGTACTGTCAACATATCATAATGTCATTCTCTTTGTTTTTTAGAATTGCTAAAGAGCACATGTGCGAAAAATCACAAATATGATCGCCTGTGTATCCTACCCCATATGGGTAATATAATAATACCTTTGTTAATTGATCAATGAATATGACCTAAGATACAAACATTTGCCTGGTTCAAATTAATAGTTACTTGTTAACACAGGTTTAATGGTTGGGATTGCATAGTCGGTCTCGATGCTAAATATAAAACTAAACCATGCAAAGACACCTGACATTTTGTCGTTGTGCGGTGTTATAGCGGTTTTATAGGGGTGAAATATGTAAATGTGTTGATGCACTTCGAATTACATCTGCACATCTTATAAAATCTTATTAAACCTTTCTTTGCCATGTCATTGATATAATTACATTCATATAAGACTTGTTTCACATTGGTTTCAGTTACATGGTTAAATTTTCACATATGCACTCCTTCTTCTTAACATATTAGATGATTAAGTTAAGTGTTCAACATATCGTTATTGGTGTGAAGAATTCAGTCAGCCGGAAATGTATCATATTTGGAGTGACACGTAGCGTATTGAACATTGATCCAACTATTCAAGATTCCTCGTACCTTCAATTGGGTATCATGTCACGCTTGAGGGCCCACGTGCACTTGTGCAATTAGGACCAGAAAGATACGAACTCATAGAGTATCAATATTACTTTATTCCATACAAATTCTAAACACTGTATATTTTATTCCCTAGAATATTTATAAAGTAAGTTAATATACTACTAGTACTTGTTTATTAAATGATAGGTGTTGAAACAGTGAAACCTAGGGACATCATTAGCTAAATGGCCATAATACTAGCAGCCTCAATATAAGTGAAATACTCTTGAAAGCGGCGTTAAACCCCAACTCACTCACTCATTCATTCAGGTACCACCAGGTCAGTAAATGCAGAATAAACTGTTGTATTCCACCGCAGAGTTAACTCTCAATCATGGCGATCATCTCAATTGATTACTTTTAATACCATTTGTTATCCAGATCATTAAGCGTTGCTGAGAAAGCATACATATTCAATACCTAGGATCACTGTAGTTTTCTGCCAGCAACAATGAGACGAAGTACAAACTCTTTATATTCGTATTATCACCACTGCATGTTATCAATGCTATCAACTGCATTAACATGTATACATGTAATCACGAACATGCATTTGTATATAGAGCAGTTCGGAGTTTCAGGTTTTATTTCTTGCTGGAAATCTAGTACACAGTCAAAATGAAGATGCACTAAATAAGACATTGTGTTCTAATTAATTGTCAGTTTGTCAGTTTTCGATTGGGTTTATCACACTTTTTTTTTCTTTTTTTTTTTTTTTATTCACTTTCCAAGGATACAATAATACATTCGTAAAAAGGCATAGAAACGTATACATATGAGCTGAGCTGACATAACATGGCATAAATAGTACATTCAAATGTTGAGAGAAAACCGTTCAACACTTTCATAGAGAAACAGGATTGACAAGAATTAAATGAACTTCTCAATTACCTTCCATTTTTTCTCAAAAGTCGTAAAGTTATTATTCCTCCTTGCGATATATTTCTCAATACCAAGTATATCTTTTAGCATGACTAAGACAATTGAGAAAGAAGGTTTGTTACCTTTAATATTCATTACGAATATGTGACGTTTTGCTATTAAAATCATGTGATTGAGCAAGTGGTCATCTGTCGCACAAAATAGTATGTCTTGAGTTTGTATTTCAAAGGTTTCATTACGGAATCTTTTTACAATGGAGTTGAATTCTTCCCAGAAAAGATTTACAACTGGGCAATCAATATAAACATGGTATATATTCTCACATAAACCGCATGAAGGACATAAATCGTTATCAACAAGTTTCATTTTTAATAATTCTCTTTTAGTATAAATTATTCTGTGAATAAACTTATATTGGAATTCGAGAAGCTTTGTATCTTTGGTGCATTGTCTGTATCTAGTAAAGATGCAATTCCAATCTAAAACATAATTGATGTCATTTTCCCATTTATTACAAACTTTCAGAGAATAACCTGTAGATTTCGAAATTAGATTATCATAAAATAGTCGTGATCCTTTTGAAAGCTTGGCAATATCTTTCCAGGGAAAATAGGATGGCATATGTATCATGGTTGAGCAACCAGATTCTTTTATCGTATCTCTCCATGTTTTGCGTATATTCAGGATGACACGATGTAAATCTAGTACTGTTCCTTTAATATCATATTTTTCCCGGAGTTCTGCGAATGTAAAAAACTCATGAACTTTACAAATGTCTTTTACATTGGTTATGCCCTGTTTGAACCAATTATCAATAATCAGGTCAGGATTTGAACATTGATGATTTAACCATAGCGGTTGCATAAGTATTTCATTAATATTTGAATCATTTGTAACATAACATTTAATATATCTATGCCAGGCTTCCAATGTATCCTTCCAAAATGGGTTTAAAGGTTTGTATTTATTGGTAATATTAGCACCTAAAAGGATGACATGCTTGATCGGAAAACCCGCCAGACTATAGTTTTTTTGTTTTGAAACATATCTCTTCAAGCAAGAAATTTTAAGTGAGTCAATGAAGGTTTTGACATCTACCATTCTTAAGCCGCCATCTTTGTAATTTCGAAATAAATTGACACGTTTAATTTTGTCCCTCTTATCATTCCAAATGAATTTGAAGAATATATTGTTCAAGTCTGTTATAAATTCTTCTGGAGGATTTGGAAGGGAGGAGAGAATATGAACAATAGTAGATAATGCTAAGGTTTTGATAACCGTTATTTTCCCTATTAATGTTAAGTTTCGTTTTTTCCAGTTCGAAAGAATTCTCTTTATATTTTCAAGTCTTTTTTTGGTATTGATTACCCAAAGATTTGCTAAATCTGCGTTCAGTTTTATTCCGAACACATCGAAATTTTCTTTATGCCAATTAAGTTTTAAATCGTGAGAGAGTCTTAAATCACTGCCAGCCATTGTTCCTAGCCAAACTGCTTTGGTTTTATCCATATTTATTTTCAGACCCGACATTTTATAAAACTTCAAAAGTGTGTTAACTGCTTCATTAAGTGAGGCTTCCGATCCATCTAAGAATAGTTCAGTGTCGTCAGCATATTGACCAATAATGTGTTCTATCTCATTCAGGATAATCCCCTTTATATTTGTGTTCTCTCTTATCATTATTCCTAGTATCTCAGCAACGAATAAAAATAAGTATGGGGAGATTGGATCACCCTGCCTACAGCCCCTTTCGTTTTCAAAAAATGTTGACAGGTGGCCATTTTGAACAATGCATGAAGAGGCATTCGATATCAAAATATTAACCCATTTCTGTATGTTGTTTCCAAATCCGAATTTATCCAATACCATCATAATAAATTTTTTTGAGACTGTATCAAAAGCCTTTTCGAAGTCAATAAGGATCAATAGCCCCTTTTTGTTTCGTAGTTTAGTTTCAAAGATGATGTCATAAAGCAATCGTATGTTTTCCGTTATACATCTCCCTGGAATGAACCCAGTTTGGTTTTCATGAATAAGAATATCTAGCGTAGATTTAAGCCTATTGGTAATACATGTACTTATGATTTTATATAGTACGTTTAGGAGGGATATAGGACGCCAGTTTTTTAAAAATCTTCTGTCTTTTCCTGGTTTTGGTATACAAGTGATAACACCTCTGTTCATTGTAATAGTCAAGGCATTGTTATTAAATGTTTCTTTGATATACCGCTGAATCCATATTTTAAGATCTTTCCAGAAAAATTTAAAGAATTCTATAGTAAAGCCGTCTAGACCAGGACTTTTATTATTTTTCATTGATTTAACAGCATTTGATATTTCTTCAGTGCTTATCTCGCGTTCTAATGCATCTGATTGGTCTTTGTTTAAACAGGGAGTAATAATATCATTAAAAACAACTTTACTTTCATCGTTTATGTCCATATTTGATTTATATAGATTTTCGTAAAATGTCTTTTGTTCATTTATGATTTCGTATCCGTCTGTTATTTCATATCCATTATCAATAATGAGAGAGTTGATTAATTTTGTTGTGTAGTTTCTATTCTCCAAATGGCAGAAGTAATTTGTAGGTTTTTCTCCTTCTTCGTACCATTGAATTCTATTGCGAATTTGTATTCCTTTCATTTCTTCTTCTTTTATTTTTTCCAATTCAAGTTTATCTCTAGCCAAATTTGAAAGAATTGTTTCATCGATATTTTGGAAATTATCTCTTATTTCATTTTCTAATAGACATATATTATTTTCCAATTCTTTTTGTTTTTCGGTCTTAGTCTTTTTTAAATAGGAAGAGTATGAAATGGTTTTACCTCTAACTTTCATTAAAAAGGTTTCAAGAAATAGAGTATCTTTGATAGTTAAACATAGATCAGCGTCGTCAGTTTCACCAATTTCATTCTCTGCATATTTTGGATCAGCATATTCACATTTAGTGTTTTTCAATAATTCAGTTACTAGGTTAACATATTCCTCGCGTCTTAACAACGATGTATTAAATTTCCAATAGCCCCGTCCCTTTTCTTTGTTCTTCTGCATTGAGAGAGATAATGTTACAGCTGAGTGATCACTTTTATAACCAGGAATAATTGAATTATTTGAACATATATTAAAAAGATCTTCTGTTACCAAGAAAAAGTCTAATCTAGCTTGTTGACGAGGGTTTCTTTTCCACCATGTATATTTCCTTATGTCAGAGTTTACCTCTCTCCACGCATCTAGTAAATTCAGACTTTCCAAGTGATCTAATACAATTTTACGCGCTTTAGGGTTGTTAACATTCCTATAATTTTCAAGATCTAACGAATGATCAAGGACAAGATTCCAATCTCCGCAGATTGCTATTGATTCATTTCCAATATCTATAATCTTGTTGAATAAATCTATATAAAATGAAGGGTTGTCAATGTTTGGACCATATAAATTTGTAAGAGTAAGTCTAAGGCCATCAACAGTTATATCCAAAATTATATAATTTCCGTTCTCGTCTTTCGAAATCTTATGTATTTCATACTCAAAAGAATTAGTTAGTAGAATAGCTACTCCTCTTGAATTCGACCTGAAGGGAGCAATAACACAGTCCAAACCCCATTCATGTTTCATAATCTGTTCATGTTCAGGAGAGATATGGATATCCTGCAAACATATAATTGAAAATTTCTTTTTTCTATAGATATTCATGACTTCTTTGCGTTTTCTTTTGTCGGCTAAACCTCTGCAGTTGGCTGAAACTATATTTATTTTAGGCGAAAATCCCATTGATAGTTCTTTCTACTCAAGGCATAGTTTTGAAATGATAATTGTATACAAGAGAAAGTGTTTTTTGCTTTTGATATAACAAAGAAAGGAAAAGGTAAAAACAAAGAAATATCCGTGGTTGACATGGATATTAACTTTATAAATGTAAGGGACCCGTCACCCCAGAAACAAAACGTTGTAATACACCTCATTACTGTTTGAAATCAGTCTAAGAGTATTGGTTATTTAAACCTAGTAGATTGCGTGTAGTTATAAATACCGATTCATTATTTCTTCTGTGAAGAAAACTAATTAAGTGATTATCATTATTCAAATCATAACGTATAGTTTTCTTACTATACTGAATACAAATCATGTCATACAATTCAAAAACCAAAAATATAATATCGACATGACCTATAATACGATATTCAAGGTGTAGTCCATATCAAAAATCAAAATCGTCCTGTTTGCATAGGTAACGCTGTAACGCTATGAGACACGCATAGTCCAACAAAAATGGGAAACATAGTATTGTATTTATGCCTGATTCATCAAAAATAAACTAGGAACTTTACTCACGTTTTGGTTCAACATGTCCATAGCTTAATAATCCATAAAGAAAAAGAATAAACACAAAGCACATCCAGCAAACTGTTAGGTGAATTCCCGCCTCAGCGAGAGAAACACATGGTCGCACTCAATAACCTGTCGCGCACGCCAAGCACGTGCATACTAAAAATAGACATGAGGGTATCAAGTACAACACATTACTTGTAAAATAGATAGTATTTGGACTACGGGATAGTTTACTGTTCATTTCGATTAAGAAAAAAAATGTCACTGATCGACTTAAGGGTTGTCGACATTGTCCTGTTCTGAAAATGAATAAAAATGATTATGGATCTTTTAAAAGAAATACACTTGAATGAATAGTTGTCAGTGTTCATTCATCAGGTTCTAACATTGTTGTTTACACACAAGATGAGGGTTTTATAGGGAGGATCAGTCATATTTCTTCCAAGCTGAGCCTGGAATCTGCGGGTCTCTTGTCTCCAGTACCACCTCTACATCGACGACACGGACTCTGGTCCAGATCTTCTGCTCCTCACGAATGACTGCAGCTTGTCGACTCAAAATCGCACGTCGCTTTTTCAATAGTGGGGGAAGGTCAGTTTGGATGCTAATTTTGGACTGTTTCAGTAGTTTACGAGCTGTAAACACCGCTTCCCGATCCGGCATGTACAGGAAAGTCGCAATAATACTTCTCACGGCGGTTGGGTTGTTCTTTCTTTGGTATTCTGACAGGGGAAGTCTATGCACAACTTTGAACGATACCTGATCAACTCTGTCTTGGTGAAAGTTGAGGGATGTTACGAGGAAGTTCCGTAGCACTACTTCTGTATTCTCCAGGGGGGACTCGGGGATCCCGTAGAACAGCAGGTTGGGCTTTCTGTCGTGGATATCCTTTAGTATCAGCTGTCTCTGGTAGAATATCCGACTCTCCCGTTCTTTGTCCAATGTTTCGCGTAGCTTTGAGATCTCGTCACTGTGAGTCGAGACAACGTGTTCTACGGAACTTATTTTCTCTCCAATTTCAGTTATTTGGACCTTCAGAGACTCTTGTAAATCAACTTTCACGGATTTAATGAGCTCGGTGAGTCTTTTTTCAGCGGCCTGTACAATATCTTCGATATTGCTGGATCTTGTCGTTCGACTTGACTCGGCCATTTTCTTGATTTATTAAAAAAATTACCGTTCAAAACTTGAAAATAACCCTCACGTTGTATTTTAAAGTCACTATTTCAAATTGTCATTCAATAAAAGTTTTTAGAATAGCATTATTTTGCAAAGATTCAGTGGATTTGTACTGGGGTTGGCGGGAGCCCAGGGAAAGCACGTCAGTCTCGTCTCATGCGCAACCGGAAGTCGGGGTTTATCACACTTGACAAATGTGACAGTACGTCCATTATGTTAATCTACTTTCGAAAAAGAAATTAACTTAATATTAGTGTTCACACATTATGATGACTTAAGAAAACATTATATATTTGAATTTGTCCCCTCACAATCAAACACATTCTATGTGAGTGTTGGGACACTGCACATATCAGGGAAACTTTGTATCCTTCTATTTCAGTCAATCAAGTTTTTACTCATTTCGGTGAGCATCGTGTTTTAGATTTTTTAAAGTCTATACACCTTATTGACAAATTTTAACTTTTCATTATCAGCTTTTATTCAACTTGTGGTAATACGCTGATGTTTTTGAGGCCTTCGTGTCGTGTTTTGTTTTTCAATTGCAATTTTCTTTTTTCAAATTAGGGAAATAAATTAAATATCTCGCCGCTAATGGCTGCAATACTGCCGAAGCGGCGTTAAACAATAACTCACTCACTCACTCTTGCGGGAAATCTTGTACACAGTCAAAATGAAGATGCACTAAATAAGACATTGTGTTCTAATTAATAGTCAGTTTGTCAGTTTTCGATTGGGTTTATCACACTTGACAAATGTGACAGTACGTCCATTATGTTAATCTACTTTCGAAAAAGAAATTTACTTTACCTTTGTGTTCACACATTATGATGACTTAAGAAAACATTATATATTTGAAATCAGTATCATTTTGTTTTCATTGTGTCTCTTATTTGAGATTGTTTAATTAAATCAAATACTGTCCAACTAGCATTAAACAGTAACTCACCTACTCCATTTGTCTTCCAACACTTGAAAATGTCATACGCAATTTAGCGCACTGTGCAAAACATGCTGCTTTTCTAAGAAACCCTCTTTTATCAGTGAGTGAGTTATTGTTTAACGCCGCTTCGGCAGTATTGCAGCCATTAGCGGCGAACTCTATTATCAGAACTGTAATATTTTGTGAAATGTATGTAACATATGCACCATGTAAACGTGTAGTACTTGTATATAGATCAGCGGCCTGTGTACAATAAACATCTTTGACTCTGACTACACGAGGAACATGTAAACGTTGTAAACTATGACATAAACTTAAACACTTGAACATCTCATATATGATACGTCTGCTAAGTTTTCGGGTGTTGATATAAAATATGTTCAGTCAACATTAACTATATAGGGGGAGCACTATACATTGATTTGAGTATTCAGGAAAATCCATTCTTGAAATTGGAATCATGTATGCTTCACTACTCCTTGACATTTTGGTCAACGTATTGAGGAAACACGAGTAGTACATGTATGTATATAATGATTGTGCTCAGGTAACAAATGGTAAGTAATATGTACAATAATGAACATACTTTCTTTTGTAAAGGAAGAATGGTAGAAGTGGAGCATGATAACATGTGTTTGATATTGGTAATGCAGACGTGATAGTAAGGGTGTAAAGATGATAACTTGATTAAAATGGAAACCATTGACAGGGTCAGACTGATGGTTTTCAGAAGAAAGATAACTGTCCCCAAGTTACAATCGTAGAGACAGTTACATTAGAACAGTGATTAGAATCCATAGTCAGGTATCAGATATAGATCACGCCAGACGTTATCAATATAGATATTCATCAATATCAAAAGTTACATAGATTGTTCCTCGTGAATCAATTATTCTTGGACATTGCGCACATCTGGAAACTTTTTAGCCAAACATATCTTTATATCAACTGTTTTGTCTCTTAGGTTTCGGTTTCGGTTGAAGGCTGTAAATCGTTTTGATAAGCTATAATTTTTTATATTGTCTTTCAGCTTTTAATTCACACAAACTGTTATAATTTGCTGATTTTTTACGGCATCCGTACCGTTTCGTGTTTGCTTTTTTAAAATTATCTAATTAACAATATTTCTCGCCGATAATTGCTCTGATACTGCCAAAGCAGCGTTAAACAATAACTCACTCACTCGCTCACTCAATTATTTCATAAACATAAAAGTGACCCTTAACGCATTGTTCTCTCAGTGGCCTGTTCACACTTGTCCATGCATTAAATTGATTTAATTTCATGCTTCGATTTCTCTGTGAGCACCGGGTCACCACCACTGCTAGTTTAATGCAAGATTAATGACGCATACATATTACACGTGTATTTGACAAATATGAATGTGCACACAATCTAGAATGTATAATGGAAGTATAGGTCGTCTTGATGAAATGTGGTATATTTGATAAGTAAATGTCATCACACAAAAAACCCATAAAAAGCGTATATTTAAATCATATAACGTCTTGGATCAACATTTGCTGTAAATATTTAATATGCATCCCATACACATCTTGATGATCGTATTGATATGAAAAATAATAAGCATATCAACGTAAGTCGATAATACCTTCTGGGAACCAAGTTCAATTAACAAATTACAAATTTGCATGTTCAAATTACTCTCTGGCAAAACTCTCAGATTAACTTAACTCTCCGAGGTAACCGTAATGCAATATTAACTTATAGCCACAGCATCGACTAGTGTTTTGTGTATCTATTTTCAAAAGACTATTCAAATAAGGTCACATTTCTGTACTTTCAGGCCTTGGTCTTAGCATATATAGGACCCATTTTCTAATATTTCAATTGTTGCCAAAATTTGTGATTGGAAACCTTTTTTAATTTAGTCTTTTATGCTTGGCATATGTATGTTTTGATTATATTTCTCGTGTGGTAAGCTGTTGGCACAGACAATGCTGGCGATAGTTGTCTTACTCTGAGGGTTTGGGTTCGAATCCCGCATGGGACTCGACCCGCAAAAGTACAAGCATTTGTACTATTGAAGGTAGTGTTATACCAAATATAACCATGTTATATTTCTTCACTATCTAAATGGCAAGTAGTTCTAAAGATGTGTATGGCTTTCAAAGTCTATCTGTATTGTTCACAAAAGTTATAAGTGTCTAAATAATGTTTGGAAAAAGGACCAAAATGAATAGAATCTGGGGTGCCTATTGTTTGCAAAGGCAATGTATTTACATGCGTGGTATATACCTTGATATTTCCTTTTGGATACATTTAAAATTAGGTATCTTATATTTAAGATGTGCTGCTTATTGCATAGATATTTCGTTTCACTAGTAGACTAATGACATTTAGTGGGTTATTATTTCTTCCCTTAAATCAAAAAAATATATTTTCCTTTGTGAAATCAATATATCCCTCAGCCAGCTTTTCTAGCCATTTATCCAATTCTTTCAACACTTTTCTAGTATAAATACAATCACATAATAAGTGCATTGTGCTCTCAGGCACTTGCTTACAGAAAGAACGGTGAATGGTGAATCAACCTAGCCAATCTTGTGAAAAAAGATGTTGGTGGTCAAAATATTCTGATTTATCTTATATCGAAACCATTTCAAGTTAACACGTTGTGTATATCTATTAGCCATTAAATTAAAATTTTTCCCATTCATTGTGTTCAAATTCCTTGTCAAATATGTCTTCCAATTGTAATTGGCCATTATATTTTATAAAACAAAATTGGCTTAATGTTTTATGAACATGTTAACTATTGTCTATAAATGAGTTATTGTATGGAAGAATTTGGGAAAGAATGTTTTTCAACTGATTGATAGTGAAATTATATTTTTTCAAATATTGAAGTACAGTTCTCTTCAAACATTGATGTTTAAGAAAATCTAGACAACTATCATATGTGTTAATTAATTCTTCTAAAGCCATCTTCCTTCATAGTGTTTCTCAACAATGGTATGCCCCTTTCTTCCATTGTTTTGTAAAATACTGTTTCCCCGCCAAAGCGATTGATTTAAAACGTTAGAGTAACAATTTTCATCATGGTAGCATATTATTAAATACTCTGTCCATGCCTCAACAACATCCTGCCAAAAGCGATTTGAAATACTAGGCACCATACATTTGCCAATATAAATGCTCTCAGCAAGTCATAGTCTCTGAATATTTGGAATAAATAAGGCGGAATTTTTACTCCATATAGAACTGTCATATTGATTCATTATATATACATATTTCAAAACTGCAAGATTGCTAAAATAGTAGATCAATCAATAAACTTGACTGTTTTAAGTTCACATATTTATTACCAGAAAACATTCAATTAATTTGAACATATAAGGTATCTTGTCTAGTGAAGTAATGCACCAACATCACAACTTGAGAATAAGTTTGAAGATATAATTTTGTTAGACAGGTTCATCACTACAATTTAAGTCTCATTAAAACACCATTACAAAGGGATGTAATGTAATACTTTGGCGAGAGGAGGTTTCAGCCAATATACATTCTCCTTTCCTTCAGAACTTTAAAACACGATAGGACTCTTCTAAACTAGTGATAGCCTCCTGGAGAGGTGAGTACGATTCGGTTGCTATCGGACATCAAGTGCTCTACAATCAATATGGAGTATTTCAAGAGTTTATTGATTAGCCATCAATCTTCAATGAAGTACGACCAAAGTTTCAGACAGTAGAATGGATCTAATGCAAGATGGCGATCTGTTACATACAGTTTTCAGAAGCACAGTGTGTCTCCTGGCTGATGACAGCTACTTCTTTAAATTATCCTCGTTCTTTTCACAAAACCAGCTCGAATTCAATTTTTTTTGTCAGTATTTATTTGATAGATCGATGTTTTGTCTACTTTACTCATCATCCAAACATTAAAATGGCCCTGGGCAAGTAACGCATTCAAAGTAAAAACATGATAACGATACAGATTTAGATATTTCAGTTTTCTTACTTCAAATTTTAGAATGTATCCGGCTCCAAACAGAAAGAGGTTAACACCTGTGAAATACATTTGATAGTATTGTTTTCACTGAAACTTGTGACATTGACTTCATATAATGTTTTCCAGATATTTGTCGATTAGCAGACAAACATATAAAATAAAACCACTTTTGTTGGGGATTTTCTAGTGAAATAACATTGCAGATTATAAATACGTTTTTAGATTTTATAACACTGCAAATAAATAGGATAGAAAATAGGATATTAAGTGCCTTTTATCAAATAAAATTATAAGAAACAGAAAATAAAAACCACTTTGTTATTGAATCTACTTTTATATATGTTAAGTGATTCACCGCTGACAAGACTTTCAAACTCGTTGGTAAGCACTTGTCTGATTTATGTTTTGTACTAATATCCAGTTTATGAATGGATGATGCGTCTCTGTTTCAGGAATTGGAGATTTTACATATATCGACCGTGCGGTATTGATTATGTAATGTCCCCAAAAACGTATTTGATTTAGTCAATGCCTGGGGTATACTATTCAGAGACTCCCAATTTCATCTCCCAATCACTGTCACCTTTAAATTACAGGCGCTTCTTACAGCAGGGTCTGATATGAAGAAGAAAAAACTTGAAAGAAAATGTAACACCTGTAAAGGAGTGGTTCGATTCATAATGCAAAAACTGAGTGCTGTAGATCTTTGAACATTTTTAGAAATACAGTCAAGCCGCAATAATCCGGCCACCGATAATCAGAATCTCGCAGTTTCCGAACGGTAGGAAGATGTAACCAAACTAATCTCTTTAGTACTCCTCAGTAGTCAGTAATCCGAACATTTCACTATCCGAACGTTTTTGATGAAACACGGAAGCGTTCGGATTATCGAGGCCTGACTGTAATAAGAAATTGTGCTCATTATAGGAGTACGATAAGAAAAGAAATACATATCCCTTGGTGTGCATACAAAACAAAATGAATTTTACATAAATAAACACAACATTTATCGATTGAAATGGCATGAATGATTTGCAAGTCATTTGGAATGAGTTAAAACAACTTCAAAGCCATTCTAAATGATCAAAACATTGTTTTGATACCTTCAAAAGGGAACTTTCAAGTGAAAACTTTCTAGAGGATGAATGTGAAAGGTATGAAAAGATGTTAAACTCTGACTAAATTATTAAATACCAGAGCAGATACTAGATTCACCTTTAACTGGAGAGGAAATATTAGACAGGGAATTAGGTGACACACGTCTATTTTCGTTACATGTCCATGCAAATAAAAAAAATGAATTTAAAAAAGGAAAAAGGTTTACAAATTTGTTTACAAGTATTCAAGTATTCAAGTGATATTGAGGTTATCATAGGAGTGTGTTTTGGAATGGTCAATATCCTGCATTAGGAATAAACATTGTATTTTGCGAGCCCTGTGAGTCTCCACGCGTTCAACTGATGTCAGTTCATGTATTGGTTCCTGTGTCATTTTACCTGCTAGTTTTATGCATGTTGTGTCCAATGCATATTACACGTTTATTTGACAAATATGAATCTGCATACAATTTAGATAATGTATTAAAAGTAAAGATCATTGTTGAAATGTAGTATATAATAAGTAAATGTCTTCACAACTAAACATAAACATTGTTTACATTATAATATTTTGCTGCGAATATTTCATATTTCTCTTATTCATATTGTAATCACTGTATTGATATAACTATCACGAAAATGTAAACAGACAATAGTTTCAGCAAACATATCAGATATCCTGTTTAGTGAATGAATGCATCATATTACAGCTTTGAGAACAAGGTTTAGGATGTAGAAATAGCTTTGGACAGCTACAATTAAAGTCACTAATAAGGACCATTCTAAGTTGTCAATGGCATATTGATAAAATTCCAGTCAGTAGAATGGATCTTCTACGATCTGGCGATCCGTACGTACAGTTTTCAGAAGCACAGTACGTCTCCTGGCTGATGATAGATAATTTCTTAAAACATCCTCATTCTTCTAACAACACCACCTCAAATTAGAAATTTCTTTGTGAGTATTTATTTGATAGATATATGTTTTGCAGGCTGTACACATCATCTTAATATACAATACTTTTATACTGTTACCATGATACGGTTTTCATGAACTTTTAATAATGCAAAGCATGTGACGAAAAAGAATAAAGGAAAAATAATGATGCCAAGTTAGTATGTGGAAATAGTTTTTGGACAGGTTGATCACTACAATTAAAGTTTTATAATTAGTATTACTTTATGCAAATGCATTACAGCAATATTGCAAAACATGTGAGAACATGAATAAAGGAACAATAAAGATGCCACGTTTATGACCAACCGGTAGAATCTATCTAATGCAAGATGGCATGCTCAAAATATATTTTATCGTTGTCAGTATTCATTGATAGTTATATATGTCGTGCATGCTGTACACATCGTGTTAATGTCCAATACTTTCGTTATGTTACTATGACGTTCACTATTTGTGGTGGTGAACACTATTGCAAAGCATGTGACGTAAACAATAAGGAAACAATAATGATGCCATAGCAATGGGGCGTCACCAAGGTTATGACTTCATAACATTGTGATGTCAGCATATTGTTGATGTCATATTATATACAAACTTACCAATATTAGGAGTCATATACTTTATGAAATCAATACTTTGTGATGTTATGCAGCTGAAAATGACAAAACGAAGTCTTCCATGAGACATCGCTT
Source organism: Gibbula magus (assembly GCA_936450465.1). Taxonomy (NCBI): domain Eukaryota; kingdom Metazoa; phylum Mollusca; class Gastropoda; order Trochida; family Trochidae; genus Gibbula; species Gibbula magus. The sequence continues at coordinate 50,470,119 of OW388304.1, read as the reverse complement.
GATCGTCCACAATGAGATGAATTTGGATGATAAAAGTAGCTGTTGTGTAAATTATAACATACAATGTTAAACATCGTATATTACTTTCTACTGTTATTACAGTGGTAGGGCGTCCGAGTTTGAATTGCGGACTCGACAACTTGTTCTTCTGTAGAGAACTCTGCTATATACAGTCACTTTTGGAAGCATGCATTACTGAAATTCATGGGAACCGTTTCCGAAATAAATTTTAAAAAACTGATTATTAATAATAAGTTTATTTATACACACAGAGCAGATAAGGGTGTACCCGGGGTCTAATGGATTTACACGGACATACACAATAAGCATACATATTGGTACATATTTCAGCATTCTGTTTTAAAATATAAACATATACGGCTTTACAGAAATAAATTAATAACTATTTTACGGGATCGATTGTGTTAATTGTTTTTTCCTGATTTATGATGTAACATCATTGATTTCAAACAATATTTTCCAAATTATGTTTCTATTAACAAACAAGTAGGTAAAACAATTATTTCAGGGAGACTTTCTGGTGAATATTATCCCTTGCTAGAACTCAATGTATAGATGTATTTGCTAAAAACAAAACAACTGAAAAAAGGTTATTACATTTGTTTGACAAATAATTGCTTGGTTGAAATTTGATAATAATCTTTATATGCAAGAACTTATATACATCAAGGAACATCAACAGGGTAAAGACAATCTGCTTTTAGAATGTATAAATGGAATATCTATTTTTCAAGTTAGATAATGGAAATAATTATGTTTACCAGATGCTTGTCTTTAGTGCACGAACTAAAACAGGGCCCTTTATTGCTCCACCACACGACTGTAAACAACTTCGGTAAGCACTTGCTTGATTTATGTTCTGTACAAAATAACCATATTAACGGGCTACGTGGCTCTGACATAGAATTTTTTTTATAAATCGGTCTCGATGTAGCACACGTTATTGATAACATAGTGTACCCCTAAAAGTTATTTGAATCAGCTATTGACTGCGCATATGATGCACCACCCAGAGGCACTTCCTCTCATCTCCCGGACACATTTAAATTACATGTGCTTCACACGTGACATATGCGATAATAATTTAAGCTCATAAGATATTCACATCCGTTATGTATGGCCTCGAGATTGATGATTCTACTTCTAAAGCCATCATTTTCCCATATATATATATATATATATATATATATATATATATATATATATATATATATATATATATATATATAGAGAACTGATGTTTACTCTTTTCTATATATATATATATATATATATATATATATATATATATGTATATATATAAATAAAAATGAGTCGTTTCTCACGTGAAGTAAGCTTATATATAGAAAAGAGTAAACATCAGATGGGTTTGACTGGTACCTGCCCAATCATTATGGAAGGCCAAGAATTCCAATTTGAAAATGGACAAACTTTTAAAGTTAAACACCAAATGAGTTGCAAATCTAAAAATGTAATATATGCAATCCTCTGTCCCAAATGTAATCTCACTTATATTGGCCAAACAAGCAATCTTCAAGCTAGAGTAAGGGTCCACAAACAACAAATAAATGACCCTAATCTCCGTCACCTAAAGATAAGCAAACATATAGCAGATTGCAACAATGGACAATTTATCATATTCCCGTTCTATAAAGTATTTTCCAAATCAGACAATTCAAGCTTAACTTTAGAAACCAAAGAAGCATTTTTTATCAAAAAATACTGCCCCTCACTTAACAGTTAGTTCACAGAAGGAAGTGATTACCTGTAAATTATTGCTTGTGTCTACCTAGTGATTAATGAGGCAGACTCATTGATCCTCACAAGGCTGCATTGTTCCAGAGTCACACCCAATTAGTTTGCTCAAGGCAATTATGACGTGCGTGATTATCAAACAATGACCATGTCCTACTGCCATGTAAGGATATTGATGTTGTAATTATTTATTGTTCTTGTTCATGTATATATATATGCGATCTTCCACTTGTCTAAACATACTTGAAAAGACCGATATACTGGTCGAAATGAGCTCATCGTATTAAAGAAGATTGATCCAGTCAAACCCATCTGATGTTTACTCTTTTCTATATATATATATATATATATATATATATATATATATATATATATATATATATATGTATATATATATATATATATATATATATATGGAAAATATATGTATATATATATCATTATGTGTGCAAACAAAAGAGTAATAAGTATATGAATATATGAAAAGTTTTCTCTCTCGACTTTTCGCTGTTTTAGGATTTTACCCTGATATATAAATTAAGTTAAAAACATTGTTTGTCATATGTCCTCATCTTGGTTTCTTATATAATTTTTCATTTTGTTATATAATTCTTGCTAATTTGTCTGCTTTTTTAATGGAGTTTTGTGTCAGACTATCTGGTCGAGCTCGGATTGCACGTGATAGGCAGACTAGTTGTGTGTGTTAAATTACAGATATAACAATCACTGTAAATAGCATTAATAATTGGCAAACATTGGAATGAGTTTAAATGTCTCAACCCAAAGCCTTTGGAATTAACAAGATTTATTCAAAACATTGGCGTGATCACTTCAAACATATTTTTTCAAATGAAAACTTTTCAGAGGTTGAAACTGTCGAATGTGAAACTGATGGAAATATTTTTAAACTCTGACGTAGATAGTGAATTAAGAGAGCAAATACGAGATGTGCCCTTAACTCGTTGTTATTGTACTATTTGAAAATGTTGTATTAACAAGAACATCAATATTTATCAATATCAACAAGAACAAGAAAAGGTTACCAAGAACATCAATAGAGTGATTTTTAGATTTAGATTATATTTATAAGTAAGCATTCACTTTTCAATTCAAACCCACTTGCAATGAAAACTAGAACATGTCTGTCATAGCGTTTACCTTTAGGCTGTAAATAGTTCTGGTAGGGATATGAACATTACTGGGACACTAAACTGAATTGAATCCACCGTTATTGATGTTCAATCAGAGACGATATGAAGTATCTAGGCAAACGTTTATCCTCGATATCAGATTAACTACAGATGTGGCAATCAAAGGAACCAATTCGTATCCAGACAGTGCCCATATCTTTCCTGTGATCCAAGGATGTTTCTTCTTAGTAGAGTATAATACATGTATATCGAATAGCATTGAAAACAACCATGAGTGATTTTGAATTACATGCAATCACTTTTGGGAAGATGAATAACATAAGAAAGCTACACCATATTAACATCCTTTGATGTCCTTTATTGTAGTTCTAATCAGTCATTACTTACAACATATCATGAGAGAGTAGACTGGTTAAATTACATAGTTAAACGAATATTACACATGCTGATGGATATGTTCAGGACTCTTCTAAGTAGTTATTCAGACATGATAAGAACACTGGTGATGTGTCTGATCGATTTATTATTCGGTAGCAGACATATCTTCGTACATATTGTTCTTGTAGTATAGTCCTTGATTATAAGAGCATTTTATTCATTGACATATAGAATTGAGTGTGTCAATGTGTATCAAATTTATGTATGTAAACATAAAATATTTACGTTTTATAACTGTGAAAGATATAAAACATTCATAAATGCCTCGTAACGAGGAATTTTGTTGCTTGATAACATGAACCAAGGTTGATTGTATCACCTAGCATTTGAAATACGACAATGAATTGGTTTTTACAAAGAAGAACGTAACACGTTGAGAATGACACATTGCTTCATGGGGTCATTAAATTGGAATGAAATGTATGTCTGGAGGGAGTATCTGATGACAAACCATCTGTACATATATTGCTTGTCACCAGGACTCTTCACAACTCATTACGCTCAACGTAAAGTCAAAAGGAGCAATGTTCATATGTTCAAATAAAACAATGACGTTTTAATAGGCTTTTAGAAACTCCCTTAAATGAAGTCAACTTTTAGTATCTCTGAAGGCAAATAACATAATTAATATTATAACATTTTTATATTTTTACAGCAGGATATATATAGGGTACTAGATGATATTCCATTTAATACCGTTGATATAAATCGAGTTAATGATAAGGCATTAAACGAGTGAAAATGAGTTTGATACCAAATCATTCACGAGGTTCATAAAATGGAAGTATATAGAAGGAAGTTGTATTTGCCTAAATTAAATCAAGCAAACTTATTGACAATAAGTTGAAACTTTAGGTTTTCAGGAGTCATGAACCATTGTGACGGGGCTTCGATCATTGTTACGTAAAATCTTCACAATAGTGGGACATCAAACATTCAGCAGTATTACATCAGTTTAAGATTGCTGTAAAATTATTACACTGCACAATAAAACAAGTTTATTAAGAAACAATAAAATCAATATAAACAATTTATATTTTTCAATTTAATTTGTAACATTTATGCCACAATTGTCATTTTAATTTTATAGGGTAAATGTTTTATCATTTTGTGGGATTAGCCATTCTTCATTAGGATTCTTGCTCGACAGGAAGAAAATGATGAGAAGTTCGGAATTTAAACAAGTTTTTAAACTCTAGGCACTGTGTTAACGTTAACGTGATTTATTTTAGAACTATTCAAATTGGCATGTGTCAGTGTCCTTACATTCTCTACATTCTTAAAGCAATTTGATATCATATGAAATCAAGCCACGGTTAGAGTTATCAATTGAATTATAATGGATAAATATTGATAAGTTAGTATTTGAGTCTTCATGTACATCATGATTTGTGTGAAAGTATAAACGTTATCTGTGCTCCTACTCCTAGTCAATCTTAAATCGCCATCACTGCAATTCAGCATTCATGGAAAGTTTTAATCCATATAATGAAGCATGAGTTGATATCACATTGAATTGCAATGACTATACATATTGAGATGTTTTTATTACACTGGATTGATGGACCTTCAATAATAAATTTGCTTTTGGCATTGATAATAGTAAAATAAATTAAGGTGGCTAATAATAAAGTCATTTCAAAGTGTGTTCATTATATGTTAAAAGCTCATGTGCTTTATCTAAATTAAGTTTGAATCTCACAATTTTCGGACAGTGTATCTCAAAACTAATCACAAACTGCCACATCTGAAATGAAATCTGCCCCCGAAGTCATTAAAGAGCCATCTATGAAATCATTGGGATAAGGTCTGTCTTCACATTGATGTTTTAAGAGGTATTTCACGTCTCTTGAGAAATGTCACAGAATGTCAATTTACTTTTTACACATCACGAATCCATTCTTAATTACATTAACATTTGAATTAGTGACTGCAGACTTATTACCAACATGATTAATATCACAGAAATATCAAAGATACTTTAAAGAACATGAGTATGATGTTAATATTGGAACAACTTGTTAAACACACTGTAAGCAAAATGTAATTACAGATCAATATATGCAATATGTTTAGAAACCGAAAAAAAAGTCTGCGTGTATTCCTTAACGTCTCGATTTACATAATTTTTTCCCAAAGATCTTACTTTTTCCGAAAATAAATGTGTTGCCAAAAAAAAATACATTGATAGATGAGTGAAAGTTGCAATTCGGTGATGTTACATACATGTACAGGATCCCTCCCTTGATGCCCATCCAGACAATGGCTGTCAATAAAAATAAGGGCTTTAAAGTGATACAAGCAATATATCAAGAACTTTCTCTTTGGGGAAACATATGAAACTATTCCCAAACAAAATGAAACAGAGAATCTCACCAAGTGTCTTCTGATATCAAATTCATCAACAAGAGTAAAGATTAAGCTAAAACATATTCCAGGTTTTCCGATGTCACGCAAAAAACATCCTTATCAGTTGTGTTATGGGATGTCAAAGACGTGTGAGTTCATGAGCCGATTCAATTGTAACGTTATCTTCAATGTGCTTGTTGAAATTACTTGATCTCACACAAGCGATATCTACTGTGGGTGCACTTTTGGATGAAAGGTAGAAATTGGTGAACAATAGCTGAACAGGTATCACTACTTTGGAATTTAGTCCTTGTCATGAATGTATTTACGCTGCAATAAACAAATCTGCCACTAATTGAAGGCAAAACATGGCCATGACATAAGATGCTGACGATGATCTTTTACAATACAGTAAGTGGAGGTTTTGAGAGCCATGGCGATATCATTTTTGTAAAAACAGTGGTCAGAAACAAGGTACATAGTTGTTGATTGTTGTCATTTTAGTGTATTGCCAAATGATTTCTTTAACGTTAATTCAACAAATGTAAAACAAAATCCGTGGTCGGTAATTCCATGTTTAGAAACATTGGTGCAACAAAAAAATCAAGTGATCGAGCTGAATTGATTTTAGTAGAACACATCATGCTATATAAGGAGAAGTAACGTTAATATCATGAAATGAAAGTGAATTGACTCTATTGATTCATTTTTATTAAATGCGTCATTTACCTATACACACATGTGTGCATTTACGCAGCATATAACTACTACATCATTCTGTCTCACATTGAGTCATGCAACAGTAGAATAACTGTCAACTCGCAGTGCCCTATCTACAATCAAAGGAACAAAACTAGAATTTGATGGAGAGCAATGAAAAGTTAGTACCGATCATTATTATGGGCTATTGCTGTGAATCCATCTTCAGGACAACACTTATTTTCTTTGCATATTTAATCATTTAGAGTAGAATAAATGTTTTGTGATTTGGTATAGAATATATGTAGTCCAGTTGAGAAGCGCTCTTTTTATGAATGGTTTCCTAAATTGTCCTCTGCTTTGTTAGTAAATCCTCCGTTGATATTATTTTATTCTCTATGTATACAAAGGTAATGCAGGATTTGCATTCACTCATTGATGCCGATTGTAGGCTAATTATGCAACTTTAGATAAGCCTATTGATTCCAGTTATAATTCATCAGGATTGAATGTAACAATATGCAAATTGATAAATATTTCTACTCCATTAGAAATTATATCATTTAACAACAATTAATAACTTTATTGACCAATTATTGTAAGATATATTTGCTTTATTACCAGTGATATAGTGTCGAGTTGAGGTGATTATTTACAAGAATGACGTACACTATTGTACCAAAAACCTCTTTATTTAGGAAGTTAGTAAAAGCTGGTGACGTGTATCGGCACAGAGCGTTAGGGCAAATACGAACACACCCTTAGTTATACTATCCTATTTGTACAAACATTTAATAAGTATGATAATTACTGCGCATACTTGTAAGCTTTAGCTATCATTAAGAGATTAGTGAGTTCCATCATATTCCTGTTTTACATTTTAAGAGTTCAATGAAATATGATGTCCAACTAATATATTTGATATTTGTTTACAGAATAGCATGCTAGCCCTTCAAGCTAGGGTGCGATTCAGAAATCGAAGTGACTTTCCTTAATAAGTTATTTCTATATTAATACTCAGGTAATTGAAAAATAGAATCACATTTGTTTTTATGTAATGTCTTAACATCGCAAGGAACAAAATGTTAACTCTGAAGATTGAATGAATATTACAATTCGTCCAGCAATCAACCTCACAATTTTGTTTATTTTATTTATTGAAAGAATAGATTTTGTTTTACTGAATGAGATTCGCACTATCAGTGTACTGTATATTTGTTGGTAAGTAGTAATCTTTTGAGAGTTTAGATAATGTTTAAGCAATGGATGCATGTTTTCATTGAATGGAAGTTACACAAAGACTCCGAGACCACATTGAAACAAGAAGTAAGTATCAGTTCAGTTGACTGCTCGATCTCTTGACGTCTGAACACTACACGATTGACACCTGGTATATGCAGATCAGACAGTAGGTTGTTCGTACGCTTATCATCGTCAAAGCCTTTAGACAAATGTGATAAATATTGGTGGTTATTAAACTTTGACCTTTGTTGTTGTACTTTCTCAAATACAGTATCTGTGTCCAATTTAACTTTCATTTATATTGATATAGATGTGTTTGTCTAAACCGATTTCAGTATCTTCTGTGATCTTGAACAGAACAAATAAACGTATTTACAAAAGAATATCTGGTTACCTCTATGCTGTAGCAAAACAGGGACAATTATATGACAGGACAAGGACGAAGTCCGCGGTCAATATTGTTTTCTCGGCTCCATAAAAACAGGTATTCACCAATCCATAATTGTTTTATGTTTATTCAATACAGAAACAAAAGGAAAACAATGAAATACAGTCAAAATGCAATTTGGTTTGAACAGCTTGGCCTACGGTCACATGACGTCATGATTACAATAGCATGACGTCATGAAATAAACATTTGACGTCATGCAACAATCGTTTGACGTCACTCAAGTCAGTATGGCTTTGGTCGGACTCGGGCTTTAGTCAATATGCTTTTCTGTCGACGGTCACGTGATCACCTTTCGACCAATGAGATCGCTGGAAAAACACGCTCACATGATAATCTACAATACAGCTTGGAAAACTTCAGCAGATACAATATTCCAAAATGTAAGAATATTATAATTATTATTAAACTTATTAACCATGATAACTATAATTTACCTTCTAATCCAGTACACTATCGGTGTAATTGAGGAATCAGGTAAAAGCTATGTTTCCAATTCTGATAAATAAGCATGTTATACGAAATATACTTTCACACAACTCTTTTCAATCCATGTGAATCCTAAATCAATAACTTACCACTGCAAGTCTACAAAGGTGTTCTGTGTAGGTGAATTCATAAACCCTGACACCATACATATGTTGAACTGCGTCATAATAGCTTCACTTTATCGAAGGTCATGTGATTTAATTTTAAAACAATTTTGCTTCACAACACAAAATGAAGTGGGTTTTGGATATCAGAATGAGTTTGATTTTTCTGATTCATGCACAAAATGAATCGCCTTGATGAAATGTAAAGTCAACTGCATTTATGGTTAACATCCAGTAGAACAGCGCCTTTTGTGATGGGCAGAAGTTAGATGGATAGAAGTTAATCAACGTAACACATCTTACATTACAGCCATTTAGTGAATGGTACTGATATTCATTAGGATACTGGTTCAACCAACCTAGCCTTTTATTCATTGAAACTAGTTGTATTCCATTTGTTCTCATACTATGTCATTAGCTTCATACGGTTTTTGGGATTATTGATGACAAATTAACTAAACAACTAATGAATAGGATATCAGAGATATGGTATTGTCAGATATCCAGATTCATGTACATCGTGTTAGTACTTAGTTTATGACTATTGCTTAGCGCCTTACAGCCTATGTACATACACATGTAATCATATTCTAATGCAATGGAATTTTAAATCATATCTTCTGTACGCAGTTGAATGCCACTGTAATTTATCAGACTTAATTTTTTAAGAAATGAATTGCTGTTCAAATCGAGGAAACAATATGTCAGATACAACGGTTAATAGAGCATATTACAGACAACGATGACGTATGATAAAAGCACAATAGACTAAATGACGACATTTAAGTAAATGCATAGTTGCTTAATAGCTTACTCTTTCCCAGATCATTCGTTAATTAGTGCGTGACCAACCATGCATGGCCGAAGGCAGACAAGGGGCGTTAAAATGAGGAAGCATGGTCGAGTTGGAAAACTTCAACGTTAAATATCTGCTTTTCTAATAAAGTTATAAAGTTGATTTTTAAAATATGTGTTAAATTCAATTAGCAGTTTCAGAATATGCCAAAATTGTCTAGATATCTCGCAAAAAATAAAAAACTCGAAATTTCTAGAAACTTTCTAGATACGCACTAGAAACTTTCTAGATACGCACTAGAAACTTTCTAGATACGCACTAGAAACTTTCTAGAAAGTTCTAGAAAGGTGGTACGTTGTTTCTTGCTTAACTGTACTTATTTTTATGACTATTGCTTAGCGGCGTACAGCCCTATATCGATCACAAAACGATCTCCAACTTTGTGAACTGTTCAGTGAATCACTAAAACATCTAGGTTATATCTCACTCGGTGATGAAAATAGGTTTGTCCTATTCGCTCTTATTTTTTGGATTCGTTAATTTCATAACTGAAAAATACAATAAGTATTATGTTCGCCAAAGGCTGACACAACTAAACGTGCCATTTGTGAAACCGGGAAACATGATTACTAAAAATTCTCAAAACACTGTATAAAAGAGTAATTTTATATGTTTATACTTCTTCACACAACATTCAATTAAAAATATAAACAGTCGTGACGATATTTGAGAAAAACCTACAGTTACGAAAGTAAAAAAGTTCAGAAATGATACATACCATTTATTACATACGCGTTTTGAATATCTTTATAAAATAATTTTGGTTATTGTAAACAAGTGTTGTGTAACCAGTTGAAAGTTATTCAACGAGTGTTGTGTAACCAAAACAAGTTATTCAACGATAGTGACGTCATAATGCCGTATTATTTTCGCCATCAGCTGATCGAGTGCAGCCGAACCCACTAGCCACTTCATTTTTTCAGTTCATCATATCTTTTTCCTGAACGTATTTTTGACTATTAATAAACTTCCATCATTGCAAAAATAGATGTGCAAAATTAAAAATAGAGAATTCGGGTTCCGATCTCGAATAATTTATATAAAGATCACAATAATAATTTGCTTAAATTTGGTCCAGGAAGAGTTATCTCCCTTTTGTTTACAACGGCCGTGTTTCTGTCAACACGAATTCCGTGTTTTAGGAGTAAAATAATAACGTTTATAAATGGTTACGTTTAGAATCGGCATGCATAATCAGTTTTTGATGTGATCAACGTCTAGATATACACATATGAAGTTCAAAATAAGAAACTTGCATGTAGAAACGTTCAGCAAGGACGGTTGTATGAAAACAGCCTGGCAAGGTATGACGACCTCCGTCGAGGTCAACAGCGTCAGTGTTTGCTATTAAAGTGCTTCTTGATATCTTGATTCAGGACATTGATGACGACAAACATTGTGATAATGATTGAGTTAATATGACATTTTATGTAGATGCGAGCGAGAGCGTAACGGAAATCGCGACTACATTTTTTACTGTTTTACGGCTTGACTCCACCTAGATTAATTACCCAGTATTATTATTATTACGCGGTAATGTCGCGCATAGTCTGATGCTTGTCTCAAATGAGTATCAAGTTTCGTATGTAATAAATAGATTACACAACGAGTGAGTGTTGAATATCGAAACTATTCCAACTCAATATTTTTAAATGTTGTGATTTATTTTCGCTCATGAATAAATCACAACATTTAAAAATTTCTCTTTGGAATATTTTCGATATTCAACACTCACTCGTTGTGTAATCTCTATATATTTAAATTACCATCATGTTTGAAAGTTGAAACGCTTACGGTAATAAGGAAGGTGAGAAAAACAGTTTTGTGTCAGTGAGGATAAGAAGGTATTACGTATGATGCTGAAATTGATGTTTGATCTCGCTGTAAAGATTTCACTCCACTATTTCTGTTGATAGGATATGCTGTAGTTGCACATAAAAACAAATTTGATTAGCACATTTCTTCAAAGAAATAATTAAGCTTATAACTGTCGCAAATGCTACGCTAATGTCCCATTATATTACAGATTTCAACATCCTAAAGATTCGAAAACCGGACAAAAAGTTGGTAATTGTGACATTAGTGCAAAAATGTTTAGATATATGTGAACTTACTTCCTGACGAAGCCTGAACAACGCTAATTATTTCCTTTAAAAAACACATTCACTAATTAATCGATAAGGTATTACAACTGAATTGGCAGATGATTGTATGAATACGTCATTTGCTATGCAATTGTTCTGTTCAGAATTCTACTGTTTGTGTTACAAATGCCAAATAGATTCTTAATGTATCATCACATGCAAGATCGATTATTTAAAGATCTGAACGCATTTGTTATTGAAAGTCTCATGTTCAATACTGACAGCTTATATTATTGATCAATGTAAGGATCTATAATCTGAGATATTTGCCCAAAAAATCAAATAAGCCAGTTTATGTTATTTCAAATAACTAAGATCATGGTTGCATGTACAAGGGACAGATGTTAAATCCCGACTAGAATCAACACTTGTACTTCCTATTCTCTTTTAACATTTGAACAATTTACAAAGTTAACATTCTGTTGCCATATGGTTAAACATCTTAAATATATTGAATTTTAAAATAATATTTATCTTAGTGCTGAACCTCAATTGTGACCATCCATTACAAATTGTTACAATGTAACAGTAGAAACTCAGTTTTTCCCTTTCCTCTTCATATCGTCGTATTGCTGTTTCTATTCGAAGTGAGTGAAAGTTACATCGATACCCTTTGTATATTGAAGCTGTTCCTTGAAAAGTGACTTTGATTGTTTGTGGGGAGCCGTCGGACCTACATGTTAATACAGATTTACACAGTTGCTTAGGCCAATCTAGAACAAGTAAAACTAATTACTCTGTTTGCGTTGATTGTTGAACAAATGCAGTAATGAAAGAGTGAAGACAGTTAAACTATTGGTGATTGTTTAACTGTGTTGACTCAGAGATAATCACGTATTTGCACCTAGATGTGTGATGAAGATCATAATGAGGATGGCCAAATGGCACAGAGCTATAACAGTCAACACCCTGTGATTCTGGTACTGAACAGTTCTTGTAGAATACTTGAAATATTCCTGTTGTATGAATGTTTAATAAGACTATACAAGTATTTATGTGATAGGAAATTGCATAAATTAAGACATGTTTACCACCTACCATGCTTAACACTATATTTATACGTAGCCCATCGGATCAGCTGCACTTAGACCACAAAAGAGTTTCCAAATAGATGATATACATTCTGACACATCTTCACAGCTATAAAGTAGGTTATACATATTATGATACAGGCGACAGTTCACTTTAATAGTGCACACAATGGTTGTTGATCAGTCAACAACAGATTGAATATTGGTTACAAGATCAGCGGATGGATCCAGATTTTATCAAGAATCAAGGATAGAGGTTTATGGAGTTTGAATATCTCTCTAATAATGTTAACATTCAAAATCAATAACTTAGTACTCGTTCGGGTCGAGTTGAATGTTTTATTTGATATTGCGATTAATAGTTGTAATCAACAAAATCTGATGCAAATATTTACTGCGTTGGTATCGTAAAACTGTTACACGTTCGACAGTAGGCACGTCATTCACAAAGTCAATAAGTACACTGGCTTGAGATACATAAAACATGACATTAACAGGATCTAGAGAAACGCTGTGAATGTCGGTAGTGCTGGTAAATGAATAGGCAAGATCTGAGCTCCAGTATGGCGGAATAAAAGACAATATTAAACAGATGCCCTGAGTCAAATATTAACAAAAACTAGAACTTTGAAAACAAGAAAGAAAGACGTCAGGTGGTATTATAAATAGCAGTGGTCGCTGAACTGTAGGGAAACGACCTATGGATATGGATGGATTGAATGACACTTGTAAAGTAAAACTAGTATAGCTTACGTCAGTAGTGATGTTTAATTTGATACATCTATGTATGTGCCTGGTTTAAATAATACAACAGTAAACAAGGTGGTATTAAAGGATTACTCAATATATATATATATGCATTCTTGAATGTAGTTAATTTTCAACACAAGATGCGATAGCATTTGTTGGTACTTTGTGTTGGTACATATACACATTAACCTGAATCTTCATAATATATGATAAAATATCTGCAAATTTATTCTGTAAGTACGTGCACAGAAAATAAAGTTTGCAGACAATATTAGCAGGCTACAGTGATAGTTATATCTAGTATTGTTGAAGGAAAACATCCTCCAACACAACTGTGGCTAAGCATTGTGGTGAAACATGCGAGCGGCAGCTGGGACAAGGTAACCAGTGTACCAAATTCCAAACATAATGTACCTTATGTATCTTAATTAATAATTAATGTAAACGTAATTTTTGTCTTACAAGCAATCGTCTCAGCAACCAGACTATGTAAGGAGGTTGAGATACAATTAGTTTTGGTAGACGTTATAAAGTGAGTTGGAGTGTTGCTTCATCTCCTCCAGCATTATGTCACCTCCAAATATAGGCACTGCAAACTGTCTATCATGTGGACGTGTGTGTTGGTCAGTCATAATTTCCCATGTGATCTGCAGAAAATTTAACTGACAATCCATGTGCTCAGCTGTAACATATTTGACATGAGATTGAAAGCATTCTATTGAATATTGTATTTTGACTGTCGGGTAATTGAAGTAATTTCAGTTTTGTTAGAGTTCTGTACTGTTAATGAGTAAACCGAAGATGTATATGCATATTTTGAAACGTAAACTTTCTTCTAATTGTTTTAAAGGAAAATTTATATTAGTGTGTACAAACACATTAGACGTCTATGATCCTTGTTATAAGTGAACTATTCTTGAAAATGTTGTTGAATAAAAGATCATCTAAGCTCACCTCACCTCACCTCACCTCACCTCACCTCACCACAAGAATATTTCAGTTAAATCGCTGCTGCTAGTATTATGGCAGGAAGACAACCCATTATGCCACGTGGCTTAGATTGCGGTGAAACCTGCGAACTTTGGCTGGAATAAGCGAACCATTGGTGGTACTATGCTGAAATTCAGGGTAGCGTTGCACCCAAACCTTACTGAGTGTAGAACAGTTCTGTATTGCAGACTCGAACCCCGGACCTCTTGGTCCGAAGCCGAACGCGCTACCCACTGCTATCCCAATGCTATCCCGCCCCTGTAGAACATTGTCATTTTGTTTATGTGTGAAATAAATCATTGCACCATCTTTCACATATTGACAAACGGATTTTTCAATCAAACGTTTGTATTGAATATATTTGATGCGAGGAATACTTTTATTGTAGCATTCAAGTGTGTAATATGAATTTCAGTGTTATAAATTGTTTCACTACTACGAAAGGAATAAATGTTATGTCATTGAAACATAATTGTTCATTATAAATCATGATACAATGTATAATACTTGCAAACTGAATAAAGAAATAATAATTGTGCACGGTTTGTTTAAAATCATATCCATTCTTATTTTGAATTTGCCTATGAAAAGAATTGTTTTTAATTGGACTCAGTTCAAATATTAAATACATATAAAACCTGTTTGTATTAAGTATTACTTACATCTGAAGATATATTTATTGAGAACAGTATCTGATACATATGATTACATCAGTAATTACTCATATATATTTTATCAATAGCTATTTGAAACTGCGAATAAAAACACTTCACAAGGTGTGAGGTTTATCTGAAAGTATTTAATCTAGCTCATCAGTGTTTCCTGCACATCACAAAGAAAAGTTAGTGGGTGATTGTTTTGTTGTCATCACCCCTCTCTCTCTCTCTCTCTCTCTCTCTCTCTCTCTCTCTCTCTCTCTCTCTCTCTCTCTCTCTCTCTCTCTCTCTCTCTCTCTCTCTCTCTCTCTCTCTCTCTCTCTCTCTCTCTCTCTCTCTCTCTCTCTCTCTCTCTCTCTCTCTCTCTCTCTCTCTCACTCTCTCGATCTCGATCTCGAACTAGATCTAGAATTAGAACTGTGAGACGTGATAAATTCAGTATTCATGAGATGGAAATCTGGACAATAGAATGTTGTACATTGAATTTGACTTTGTCCCGTTCATCAGTGTAGCCTGCAAGTTGAGAATCAGTATCACTAGACTAAAATGTAGGTCACTATTCCCTGCTTTGTGATCTGATAAATACAATTGTCAAATAGGAACTAAGGCTGCAATATCATTTTTTAAAATATGTTTTGTTATAACATACATGTATGTAACAATATAATTTTGATATATTTGTTAATGGTTGAACATTATTCAATTATTCTTAATTTGTGTATTTCTTATGACATCAACATAGCCAGAAAAATATTTATTAAAAAAAGGCCCCTTTGTAATTTGAATACATTTAATCAGATTGTTGACCCATATCACTGAGACAACATATGTTGTGTATGTGGTGTGAGGTTTAACACCTGAATACTGTTGCGTCCCAAGGACGGATCTATCCAATCTGAAGAAGGGATAGCTCTCAGGGCTATCCAAACTGTGGATAAAGGGCTATCTCAAGTTCGGATATATCATCGTAAGATGGGTTAGAACTTTTGAAACCAGAATGAGTTTGATGAAAAAAATAACTTTGATGAAATAAATTACCCTAGTAAAAAACTGACTTTGATGAAAAAAACTGACTTTGATTAAACAAATGAATTTGATGAAAAAACTGAATTTGATTGAAAAAAATAACTTTCATGAAAACTTGCTTTGATGAAAAAAGGAATTTGAAGGAAAAAAAACTTTGATGAAAAAAATGGCTCTGGTGTGAAAACTGACATTGACGAAAAAGTATGTTTGATGAAAAAAACGAACCCTGATTAAAATACTGACTTTGATGAAAAATAACGATTTGGGTGAAAACAAATGGAATGAAATTATTTTGATGAATAAAAACTGACTTTGATGGGAAAAAACCCGACTTTGATGAAAAACATAATCAGGTTTCGTGAAAAAAACTTACTTTAGTATAGAAAATAATGATGAAAAAAAACCTTGATTAAACAATATGAATTTCATGAAAATGATGAATTTGAGAAAAAAAATGACTCTGAAGAATAAAAAAAAACTTTGATGAAAAATGGGACTTCGATTAAATCAATGACTTTTAATGATCAAAAACGATTTAATGAGAAACGACTTTGTGATTAAAAAAAATGAATTTGATGAAAAAGATGACTTTGAAGAAAAAAACTGACTCTGAAAAAAGAATTGACTTCGATGAAAAATAGGACTTCTAAATATATTGGAGGATTCAAATAAAATATGGAACTCGATTACAATATATATTAGAATATTTAAATACATTTTGAAAAATTACATCTCTTATCTTTAATCAATAGTTGGCATATACACTAGTAAAAATAAAAGGAATCCCAATTATATACATGTATGTGCGACACTCATCTTAAAGTTAATTTACTGTTCTGTCCAGTCAAATATCTTGAGAAATTTCACTTTATTTGGGGATCCTTTCGAATAATAGCCGTCACTATTTCACACGGGGTAATCAATCATCCTTTTCTGTGAGAAATCAGCCTTTTCTCTTTGCGACAACTGCTTTTCTCCCTCCAAAATGCAATATGGAGGCCAACTCAGAGACAAAATCGGCTCCGAAAATACAGTAAGTGCTATTCTGTTATCAACATGTTTACTTTATCAAGTAGCGGGAAGGCATATGAATAGTTGGGTATAGTTGTCATTTTGGTAAGATTTCTTTTACATATCCTTAATAGCTGCACAAGGTAAACAAGCTCCTCGCCTCCGTGTCAAATTTCACTCACTTTTCATACTTCAAACACAGTTTGAGGCTATTGATGCATGTCGATATCTCCATTTAGGTCTAAATGTTACAGAAAACAACTTAAATTGGATGTATTAGTTTGAAATTACTCGAAATATCCAAAATTCAAAACAGAATATACAACGCCTTTTCTCTTAACATGGCAACGCCTTATTCTCTTTACATTAAAAGTTGTACAGGGCCGTAGAAGCGATTTTGAAAGTTTGTTGGGGGGATTGAATGAAAATTTTACCCCCCCAAAAAAGAGTTATGCATGTAAATAGATTTAATAGACGTAATTAGAACAAGCAGACAGAGTCGGCCATATCCCCCGCCATGTAGGAATTTTGAATATATTTATGCATTTTGAATATATAATGCATTTACTTTCTTGAAAATTGTTATAACTCATAACTCATAACTTATAAGTGATAGTTCTAACATGAACACGTTGATAGTCTGATTGAACTCAGTTTTACAATTTCCAGTGTGTCCTAGAAATAAATGTTTTTGCCCATGCCAGGATTCATTGACCTTGATCATACATCTTACGAGTTAAGGTCTGGAAACACAATTTTAAGATGTTTTTCCGTTGAAACAGCCAAAAACAAGTTTAAAACCTGAAAAGGCACAGTGACCAACCATATTTGTTCTATCAAGTTACATCGAGCTTGGTCTTATTGCCTTGAGTTATGTTTCTGAAACAACAATATTCTTAGATGCATTTCCAAGGAAACGGCAAAGCAAAAGATCAATGAGTGAGTGAGTTATTGCTTAACGCCGCTTCGGCAATATCGCAGTCATTAGCGGCCAGCAAAAGATCAAAGAAGTAGAAAACTAACACAAAGACACAATGACAAGGTTCATTGAGGTTGGTCTCATGTGTTTGAGTTATAGTTTGGAAAAATATTCAAAGATGAGTATTAATGGAAAACTTGGAAACGGCAAAATCAATTCGATGAAGTTGAAAACGCAAAAAGGTACAATGACACATGATGATTGTTCCATATTCTAAGTTTCATCTAGACTACTTGGTTGATACCTGTACAAAGTTTCAGCAAAATATATTGAATAGTTTTGAAGTTTGAGGCCGGAATATAGTTTTCCCTCTTGGTTCTAAGTCCAGACTGTTTGCATTCGTAATTTTTTTTTAATATATATTCTCAAATTTCTATATAGCAAAGGCACATCTAGACTACTTGGTTGATACCTGTACAAAGTTTCAGCAAATATATTGAATAGTTTTGAAGTTTGAGGCCGGAATATAGTTTTCCCTCTTCTTGGTTCTAAGTCCAGACTGTTTGCATTCGTAAAAAAAAAAAAAAAAAATTCTCAAATTTCTTTATAGCAAAAGGCACATCTAGACTACTTGGTTGATACCTGTACAAAGTTTCAGCAAAATATATTGAATAGTTTTGAAGTTTGAGGCCGGAATATTGTTTTCCTTCTTCTTGGTTCTAAGTCCAGACTGTTTGCATTCGTAAAAAAAATAAAAAAATATTCTTAAATTTCTTTATAGCAAAAGGCACATCTAGACTACTTGGTTGATACCTGTACAAAGTTTCAGCAAAATATATTGAATAGTTTTGAAGTTTGAGGCCGGAATGGAAAAGCCCAGACGCACAGACAGACGGACAGACGGACGGAGCTCATTTCTATATCCCCCGCCAACTTCGTTGTGGCGGGGGATAATAACGAATGATTAATGATTAATGATGCTTCATTAATACAGAATAGAGAGTACAGAATACATAGAATATAAATCAGACCACATATGTAAATATGTACTGCAGCGATATTTGAATTGGATGCATAAAATGTGTATGTAATTTCTGTTCTAGAGACCTGATGGATGAATTAGAGATACGTCCATTAGAGGACAGTCCAATTAGACACAAGGGTGGCTCTGAAAACATGTTTCAAAACATGACTCAATCAATCGACACCACTAAAGATTACGCAAGCAAAAGGTCATTGCAAATTCATTTTCAAAAGGATAATGGCAAGATGGCCTCTTTCACTCTTTGCAAACCACAGGCATCCAATTCAAATATCGCTGCAGTACATATTTACATATGTGGTCTGATTTATATTCTATGTATTCTGTATTCTCTATTCTGTATTAATGAAGCATCATTAATCATTAATCATTCGTTATTCTAATTACGTCATAAGTCTATTTACATGCATAACTCTTTTTTTGGGGGGTACAATTTTCATTCAATCCCCCCAACAAACTTTCAAAATCGCTTCTACGGCCCTGTACAACTTTTAATGTAAAGAGAATAAGGCGTTGCCATGTTAAGAGAAAAGGCGTTGTATATTCTGTTTTGAATTTTGGATATTTCGAGTAATTTCAAACTAATACATCCAATTTAAGTTGTTTTCTGTAACATTTAGACCTAAATGGAGATATCGACATGCATCAATAGCCTCAAACTGTGTTTGAAGTATGAAAAGTGAGTGAAATTTGACACGAAGCGAGGAGCTTGTTTACCTTGTGCAGCTATTAAGGATATGAAAAAGAAATCTTACCAAAATGACAACTATACCCAACTATTGATATGCCTTCCCGCTACTTGATAAAGTATACATGTTGATAACAGAATAGCACTTACTGTATTTTCGGAGCCGATTTTTGTCTCTGAGTTGGCCTCCATATTGAATTTTGGAGTGAGAAAAGCAGTTGTCGCAAAGACAAAAGGCTGATTACTCACAGAAAAGGATGATTGATTACCCCGTGTGTATTTGTCAATCAAATGAAAGACAAAGATTGGAAGTCTCACTTCAGTAAAGCAGAGACGGCCGAAATCTTGAGGGGGAAACATGAGAAATGGAATAATTTCTTCGTGTGACAATTAATTTATGCTTGCACACATTTTTTCCTGACTGATTAATCATGGGAGATTTTTTACTTGGTAACTTGAAAAAAAGAAACACGGCCATGTTATCCCATGAGATGTTCTGTCTAGACTCCATTGATATTCCTGATGCTTCACTCGGATTTGTTAAGCTTATAAGTTTGTATTTAACTTTGTTGAACTTTATAAACGTGTTTTGGAATAGAGAACCTGCTTGACTCTTTGTATATGTTAAATGTGTGAGTGATGTTGCTTGATTAATTGTTCTTGACATAATTCAAAATTGCTATAATTGAAGGGTTATTAAAGATAAAACATACAGTTTAGTCATCACTGATGAAGTAAATATTCGCCTTCAACTTTCATCTGATAACCAAAAGAATAATATATTATGCAATGACATTTTGTGTATGATAAAACATGCCAAATTGTGCTAATGAGATTTTTAAAAAAAACAACCCGTTTATCCTGAGGGTAAGGGTTTTAAATCTAAAAAAACTATTTGGTATGTTTTATCAAGCTTAAAAACCGACACCATGGTAAAATGTGATGTTTCATATAATTATTCTAATCAACATAGCGAAAATCAAAAGGGGTTGAACGTAAAATATCCCCACTAATGTCAAGCCGTAGGTATAAGAAGCACTTACGAGCCAACCTTAAACAGCCTAGTCCTTATATAGCATAGTGGTATCATAGCTGTGCTTAAGTATGCAGGAGTATGAAGGTCTTGAATTCGAGACGGGCTATTGGAAAAAAAAAACATTTGCAGATTGTTTTGAATTAACAGTTGTTTTTCAATAGAGACATAACACACACTAACTTTCATCTTAAACTTAATATCTCGGTATTTAATATAGATATTTGAAGAGGGGCATTATTAAGATGATTGCCCAGGGTATAGGGAAATTACGTAACAATCTCGTGGATTATATGATAATCCCAGGGATAATACATAAACATTTTAATTATTGAGTATAATGTTATAGGCAGTATAGTGTTGTACTGTCACTGGAGGTTTGTAAAGTTTAACAATGTACATGTACTACTTTCATTGTGCATCTTGATAGGACTGTGGCATTAGAGGAAGAAACAAGCTTTTTAGCAAAAGCTAATGTGTATCAACACATTTTTTTCCGATTAAAATTGCTCCAAATAAATATGTGTTTACCACAGTTTAATGTTATCAGAAAGATACAATATGTTTCAAAGAGAAATACTTGGCTGCTAAATATCCTCATGGGGAACAATTTCTTGTTTTATGACAACAGATCAGGGGCAGATAACTCGGTTAAGTGTAGACTCATCAACAATATTCTCTCATGCTCTTATTCAACCAGACACCCTCCACTACGTTGATACCTAATACATGTACCTGTTTATAACGTCCATTAGCACCATACCAAACTATAAGTATAAATATAATGATCAATAAATGAGTCAGCTGTTCTAGTCCATGTCCATCAGTGTGTGAAATATACTCATGTGTGTCCGTATTTACTCCGTCAATTTTAGGCTAATGGGACTTATTTCAAAATTTTAAACTGTTTCTTAATTACTTTATCGGAATGTTTTTCATACATGTTAAAATATTCATACTGAAGTTGGAGTTATTTTAAATAGTGTAGAGGTGGCTGGAACAATAGTTCGACATTGTGGTCTTCTATATGTTGTTGAATGTAATGTTTCGCTACAAAAAATTATAATGGAAGTAGAAGTAATGTAGTATGCGCATTAGAACATATTATGTTATACAAAGGCTGAACTTTTTGTTCATTGTTACAATTACAATATAAAGTCAAACTCCATGGATTAATATATTCATATCATTACAAATATTCTTTCACTGTAAAATCAGTTAGATCTTATGTCATATGAGTTGCAAACAGAATTAGTAGTAGCTTCCCAAGTGAGAATGTAACAATGAAAACATGACAAAGTGTTAAATGTGGAAACAAGGAATATCAACCTGAATTTGTTTAACGTTAATCTTTAAATAGCAAATGGCAGGTTGACCAGAGTGTCATGAATTAAGCATAAGTGCAAGTTGAGTATGCATTACATTTGTCAACATTGTAAGCTCTCTTGATGTCATTCTTGATGTAGGTAATGTTTGGTTTCAGTCCATTTAGATTCGTTTTGAATAATGTTTACAGTTGAGATGATCATGTTCAATACTTTATTTTTATATTCAGATATCCAAAGGCAAATGTTCTTTTTTGAAAATTGTATGTTTGCTTGTGTGTTTGTCTCTATCTATTCCTGAACTGTATTCCAAAATTGTTTGACAGATTTAATGTAACGTTTATGAATATTTACTATTTATATTACATCTGTAATGGTTGATCAAGCTGGGAAGGTGTTGAATATTCTCAAATCATCTTTCTATAGTTGACCAATAAATCTTCTGTTCCACATATTTGATGTCAATGTTTTGCCAGTGTTACTTTATGGAAGTGAGGTCTGGGGTTTTCACTTGACTCCATCTGTATTGGATGTACATGATAAGTTTAGTAAACAGATTTTGGGTCTTTCTAGAAACACCCAAGACTTTGCAGCTCGTGCTTATGGTCGTCATTCATTAAAGGTAAATAGGTATGTTAAATATTGGGTTCGCCTCTTGTCTCAAGTAGTGAATGTTATCTTAAAAAAGGTGTATAATTATCAGTATTCTCTTGCTGAAAAGGGTATAGATTGTTGGGCTTTAAAGGTGAATTCTCGTTTGTTTAGTTACGGTTTTGGCAATGTGTGGGCTAAACAAATTGTTGGTAATGTCTTTTTATTCATTGCATTATTTAAGCAAAGATGTATTCACATAGATAATCAGTTGTGGTCATCTCGTATTATACTCGTCTCAAAATTGGATTTCTATCGTACAATAAAAATAGATGTAGATTTTGAATTTTATATCGATAGTGTAAAGGCAGTGTGAGGCAGTTTCGTATTTTTCTAATTAGATTTCGTTGTTCAAATCATAATTTGATGATATAATGTGGTAGATATTTAGGTCTTAAAAGGGAGGATCGCCCACTTTGTATCATACGTATATAGAGAATGAATATCACTTTTGCCTGGTATGTCCCTTCTATAAGAAATTAAGAATAATATTCTTCCAAATCATTATCACACATATCAAATTGTTTTCCTCAAAGAATACTTTTGTCATCAATCATCTGGCAAAACATATATGTCTAGCCATGAAAAAAAGAAAAAAATTCTTGTAATCACAAAAGACATAATGCTGTAATTTTCATGATTTTGTACGGTGCTCTATGTATGTATACTATTATGCTGTAATCTGATGTATAATGGGCCTGTGGCCCCTTTACTGAATAAACTCTCTCTCTCTCACTATATAGATGTTGATCAACGTGAGACTGGGGCATGTGTACACTAGAAGCCATGTAAATGAGGGCAATGGATTTAAAAGGTCATCGAAATAACTAGAATTAAATAAGTACAGAAGGACATCGTTAGGTAACTAGGTAACCTTTTTTCACCTATTTACAACATTATATTATGAGTTTTAACAGCATACATGTACATGTTATAAAAAATATACATACCTCGGCCGTGGAAGATACTGCATTGTATTATTTAATATTAAACTTGTGGAATACCCCTACATATATGATGTCACAATAGTGTGTAGTTGTAATGTTAAAATGATCATACCCTTCTACAATTAAATGAGACAAGTTGCGTCTCAATCGCAAATGGTGTCATTTTAGATTTCCTCATGCGCCCACTTCTAGAACTAATTGATCATAAGTGAATTACAAAGATTTTCTCATTTCAACAGGACATTCAATTGGTAGCGATAGAGATTATTGCAAAGTTTTACAATTGTACTTGAATTCCTTTGAGTATTTGTTTTGACAAAGGATTTGGTGTCTGCAATCAGACTTCTCTGAGTAACAAGGTTTTACAATCTAATCAAGTGTTCCACTCAACGTGACCTCAGACATTTTGAGGGTTCTCCTTTGTATAGTGACCTCTTTGTGGTTAATCCGATAACTATTATAAGTTTTTGTTAAAATGCTTCAATGATTAAAGGTTTATTGTGATTTATATTTATGTTTTAATTGATAAACTGAGACTTGCTTCTATTGGAATGGTAATTTCAACCACAACAAAAGGTCAATTTAGGTTGGCATTTTAATTAGGAGATAAACCTACTGTGTTTGAAAATCAGAGACATGTTATACTGGATTGATTTTAAATTTACTCGCTATCAATCCAGTTTAAGATGTCTATCATGACCGTTTTACCATGGAACTATTTGTGTCGGATGCTGACAAGTGCGTACAACAGCAGCTCGCAAGCTCCGAATTACGTTTTGAAAGATCCACTGTTGACAAAAGCAGCGATTTTGTACAAAAACTTCTTTCCCATAAGATCTCTTTAACTATTTATTTATTACGGGAGTTTCAATTCTGTTTCCCCAAAATTAACGTTCATACAATCAGGATTCGTTTTGCCTGAATTCCGAATTTTTGGAATAACCCGCATAAGCATATGACGTGCTATCCAAAATGGCTACCGTTTGCTAGTCGCTCTGAATGACGAGCTTGAGGACTTGTATTGGCTAAAATGAAGTGTTCCAGGTGAGGGTAATTATCTCATTCGGGTAAGGAATGCACATTCTAGTTATTGACGTAGGTGTGCAGATGATATGACATGTGTGCATTTCTTTTTTTACATCAAAACGTTATGCTCGGTTTTTAGAACCGGCTGACCATTGCGTCATCGACATTGCGTTTGCTCTCCCTCTGCATTAAGTGTCGCTATTAAGATATTTCTTGATACTGACGAAGTTTGTCCTGCTAATTTATCAATCAATGTAGCCGTGAAACACGCTACAGGAAAGATTGATTTGATTAGTATCAGTTATTTCGATTTCCACAAGTAGAGCAAACTTTAGAATCGGCCGTTTGTTCGGATATATTGTGACGTCTCAAAGTAGATGCGTCAATACGCGGTGAAGCGGCTCTAAAATCGGAGGACGTTAAATCCAGAATTGATCACGTTTGTGATTTTGGAGAACCAATCAGAATCGAGTATCCAGCAATGTAATGGTAGAATATGCTATGATAAATGATTACTGACATATATGTAATGAAAACAAATATGTTGAAATAAAATGTTTTGAATTTATTTTACTTTTTTTTATTGTAGTTAATCGTGGTAATTGTTGATTAATTCCATCATATTTGAACCATCACGAGCTGGGATTAAACGTGATGAGAGTCAATTAAAAGACAATCACATCCAAACAGAGGGCTAATAGATTGGAGACTCTAATACTAGATAGCTGTTTGTCAATCTTTACTGCACCGTCTCACCTTCAAATTGGCATGAACAGTAAATAGAGCCTTTGTAGGCCTTTCCACTCTAAGGATCTCCATTGTTTACGTCTTCAATCACTTTAACTATCCCTTGAAATTGATATCGTTGGATAGAATAGAATAGAAGTATTCATTGAACACATCGTTGTTTCCTGATGAAATAATTAAGGAAATATTTGTCCAGCCAAACAGTAAATGTAATAGGATACCGTCAAAGCGTCATGTATAATTTAAAGACAATGAATATTCTTCAGCTGTTGCAAAATGATTATAGAAATAATACTTTTGACAAGTCCATATTCACAATGTTTGCATTATTTATGTATTTATTATAAGCCATTGTGAAATAAATAAGGAAAAAATATATTTTCCGATTGAATGATTTTAAAACAGTTAATACAACCTTTGTTTGCCTCATCCGATCTGTGAAGCTCCATTGTTTACTTCTTCAGTCATGTTTCAATGTAACTAATCCTTGAAGTCAATATCCTTGGATAATAGAATCAGTGAGGTTTCCATGTATCACATCCTCTCAATCTGATGAACTAATTAAATAAATTATTGTCCAAGCAAAAATTGAAATAGGAAACCTTCAAAGTGTCAAGCACAATTTAAAGTCCTTAGTTGTTCATAGACGAAAATAAAACCAGATTGAATGATTCCACTTTCAAGAAATAAACATATTTTCGAAATTTTGGGTTTTCACAATATAAAAGGATTATATCCGTAACTCTGACTTTCGTAAGAACATGCATCCATATTCATGTTTTATAATATGTATTACAAATAACACAAATCATAAATTAATTCTTTATTCTCAAAGTAATATTCTTCATTCAGTGATGGAGTATGCACTGGAAGCTACGATTTCTTAAAGTAGAATGACCACTCTCGCAGGTTGCAATTGATTCCTTCCATTACTTTTCCAGCTCAAAATGCATTGTTCATAAATAACAAAGGTCATAATCATAATTCATGTGTCAGGGATTTAAAGGTACATCCATTGTGTTGTTGGAGGTCACATATTCCAAACGTTATAAATGGTGTTACTTTATCGAGAAGGGCCAACTGTTACCGAAAACTACCATTTTGATGATAATCGACCTAGTATATTGACGATATGAAGGTAAAAGTGGTGATATCTGATAAAAAACCGTAAATGCATCGCGCGCCAATGAGTCAAACGTAATTTTAGAATCTTATTTAAAACAGACAAAATAACAAATATGGGTTGATAATGTTTAATAGGTCATACAACTACTGTGCATGTAAATTGGACGTTCAGTTTCGGTTTCTGCACACGCATAATGATGTTACTCGATTTTAATTGAAACTAGTAATTATGATATATTTGGTGATTGGGGATGAATATGTAAACTGGGTGAATATGTTTCCATTGTAAACAGCACATATGGTGAAACAAAATGGATGCAAGACTGGAATCAGGTTATGCTTCGGTGCACCTCGATGTGCGAAATGAATATTCCTATTAATGTAAAGGTAGGAATACATTTTGGTCAACGTTATGTGGAAACACAAGAAGTATGTATACGCTCAGGCAATAACTGTTATGTACTATAATTAACATACTTTCTTTTATATAAAAAAGACGTGATAGAAATGGAGTTAAAATGATAACCTGAAACTTGGGAATAAAAATGGAAACCATTGGCAGGGTCAGACTGATAATTTCAGAGGAGAGATAATGTCCCGAAGTTATATTCTTGTAGACAGTTAAATTACAAAAGTGATTAGAATCCACAGTTAGGTGTCAGATATAGATAGACTCCAGACGTTATCCATCAATATATATATAATTATGATCAATATCATAAGTTATGTAGATCATTCCACTTGAATCGTGACAATTATTTCTGAAACAATGAAAAGCCATTATGGATTGGAAAAAGAAACCTTCATCAATAGAAAATCTGCAATGTTCTTGCCTTGTGAAGATGTGTGATTACGATTATATTATTTGAACCTTTGAAGTTGTAATATAATGGTTTTATCTGTTACATATATATTCCCCTTTTCAATTGTTATCATTTTCTGTTGAAATAAAGCTTGGCTCTTGATGCCATTTAATGCAACAAGGGTCTATAAACCGTTCGATATTTTTCGGACGCACTGACATGTATGTACTGTCATATCCACTTCACCAAATCAAATGTTATGTCAATGTATACTTCAGATTTGACAAAGTTTAGCAATGAATACATTTACTGCCTGTGTGTGTTTTGTCATTTTCGGTAATAAGAAACGAAATTAAGAATTAATTACCATTTTGAAATTATTTGAATGAATTTCCTCTTATGAGCTCAAATATTGGCATAACCAATTCAATGTATATGATGCCCGTTTATTATTATCAAGGTGCAGAAACACATATCTTACCATACCACTATCGAAAGATATTGCAGTCTCTTGATGACTTCTTTTATCCCTTTTTATTTAAGGGTTGAGTTAAACATTATTGGTTGTATTACAGGCATTTATTTTAGAGCAAAAAAATAACTTACAGGAAATTTCATGAAAACATTGAAAATATAAGTTTGTTTTGAACGGTTTTGTTATCTAAGCTTGTTTTCAGAATTCTATGGTATATTAAGATATTAAATTTTCTTTTTTGAAAGTGAAACCGCAGAGAATGTCAGATTGATATTATCAGGAAATTGTAGTAGCATACTAACTAACAACTTCCAAACGCAAGGCATACCTCTTGCCAGTCTGCATTACTGGCTGAGTTAACCCTTGCTGTATTTCCCTCGCTTTGTTGTGTCAAGATAGTGAATCGCTCACTAGAAATGCATAGCGGGCCTGGATTTCTAAACATAGATTTCTTGAGGAAATACTGCAAGGCCTAAATCAGCCAGTAATGGAGACTGGCATGAGTTATGCCTTGCATTGGGAAGTTGACTAACTTACTGAAAGTGACCCTTTACATATTACTTTCTGAGTGGCCTCTTCAAAACTCTCCAGCTGTTAAATTGATTTCATTTCATGCATCGGTTCCTCTATGAGTATCACTACCACTGCTTTAATCACCGTATTAATATAGCAAACACGTCAATGTAAGTCGAACATAGCTTCCAGGAACTTCGCAAATAGTTCAATTAACCACATACAAAAATTTACGTTTTCATATGACTCTGTGTCAAAAGTCAAAAGTTATTTTAACTCACTGAGGTAGACTTAATGTAATGTTAATTATAACAACAACATTTGACCCTAGTGGTTTGTCTATTTATTTTCCAAGGATTATTCAGATAGGGTCACATTTCTGTGTCTTGGTCTTAGCACATACAAGACACATTTTCTGGTACATTGAGCCTTTGATACCAGATATTTGTTTATTTTGATTATAATGAAAACTTATGAGATCTGTTCCATTATAAATTACATTTTATTTATATTTTATCGACTATTAAGAGGACAAATCGTGCACCAATATGGCACACAGTACTTTTTCTGTTTTCAGAGTATTCATGTTATACATAAATTGCTATTCTATGATGTTATGATAAGTTTGTATATTGCAATTAACACACACTGTCATATGTGCTTGAAACATTATTGAAAGAGCTACTGAGCGAACATAGTATTGAATGGACTATTTATCTTAATAGGACGACTGCTGATATAAAGATAAAATGTTAGAGTTTTCACATCAAAATTCCCTTCTTGTCAAATATGATATATTAGAATTGTCACCAGTTGTATGTTTGGTCGAAGGATGTCAATAAAATGGAATCAATGTGGCGATTTATTTCGTGTCTCACGCAGGACACTTTTGGACAGTTCCAGCACACCTCGAGTATAGAAATGCCATTCTAGATCCACCATATTATTCGGTCAGAATAATGGTACTTACATTGTGCCACTGACAACATCATCAATGGCAATGTTGTAAATACCCAAATCTTAAACCATTTAATCAAATGCTTAAATAGGAACATGCCACGCTAGTTTTCGACTTCTCTTTCTTTTTCACCATTGTTTTGTTTCCCTGAATGCTCGTAAAATCACTTTAGTTTATTTTCCCCACGATAACAGCTATAAATTAAAGTTTAGACACTTCAGTTCTGCACACATGTACAAACTATCAGGTGTTCAAATACTTCTTGAATTTATTGTGGGGTCACATATTTATTACCAGAAAACATTCAATTGATTGAAGCATATCAGCTATCTTGCTCAGTGAATAAATGCACCAACACAACAAATTTGTGAATTCTGCTGGACAGGTACATCACTACAATTCTCATTTCAAAGTTTCATTAAAACGGAATCATTACAAAGGGGTGTGATTTAATACATAAGTGAGAGTTGCTTTCAGCCAATATCCAGTTTCCTTTCAAAACTTTCACATACGACAGTACCCTTCTGGTGATAGCCTCCTGCTAATTTGAATACTATATCGGATATCAAGTGCTCTACAACCAATGTGAAGTATTTCAAGAGTTTATTGATTACCTTCAATCTTCAATGAAGAGCTCTCATGCAAGCTGGGATCATTTCATAAATAGATGTTGTGCATGCTGTACACATTATCTTAAAATACAATCCTTTCTTTATGTTTGGTTTTGATAATACTATTTTATATGCAAGTACTTATATACATCCAAAAACAAATCAATAGGGTAGTGACAATCTGATTTAGAAATTAGAAATTGAATTTCTATTTTTCGAGATAAGCTAATGGAAATAATCTAAGTTTATCAGATGCTTGCATCCTTCAGAGAACGAACTGGGACATGGACCTTTATTCAGGTAAAAATTATAATTTACAGAAAACAAAAACTACTTTTTTTTATTGAATTTGCATTCGATGTGAATCGATTATCCACCGACAAGATGCTTGATTTAAATTCTCTACTCAATATCTATATTATGAGCGGGCGATTTGTAAAAAACTTTTCAGAGATTGAAACTGATTGATTTAGTTTGAACTATAGGTTTTGAACTAACAGAAAAAAACGAGGTTTGCCTTTAACTTTTAGTATTTGAACTTGTTGGTTGAACTAGAAAACATCTGTCATAGCTTTTACCTTAGGCTATCCATATTTCTGCTAGGCATATGCAAAATACTGGGAAGTAAACTTGAATTGAATCCACCTTAATGATGTTGAATCAGAGACGATATGAAGTATCTAGACAAACGTTTCTGCTAGAAATCAGATTAACTACAGATAGTGTGGCGACATGAATCAATTCTATCTAGACATCGCCCATATCTTTCCTGTGATCCAAAGATTCTTCTTAGTTACATGTAATTTCTATTGTGAAGAGGAATTACATAAGAAACTACACAACATTAACATCCTTCGATGTCCTTTATTGTCGTTCTAATCAGCATGGGTGTCATTATTAACAACATATCATGAGAGAGTAGGCAGGTTAAATTCCATAGTTAAACCAGTATTGCAGATGCTGAGGGATATGGTCAGGACTGTTCTTTTAGTAATTCAGACAGGTTATTCTAAAGGTGATTAAAGCGCTGCTAATGTGTCTGCTAAATTCATTATTCTTAAGTAGGCATGTCTTCTTACATGGTGTTCTTATCTTATATTCCTTGATTATGATCTGTTTCCTCTTAAGGGTATCTTCTTCATTAACACATGGAATTAAGCTTGTCAATGTGTATCATGTTTTCTGAATATAGGTAAACATAACATATTTCGGTATAACTGTGAAAGATATAAAATGATATTAAAACGCTCTCAAAGAAGACAGTGTGTTGCTTTTTTAGATCAACCAATAGGCATAGATTGAGTTTAACACACTTACATTTCAAATACGACATTATGTTGGTGTCAACATAGATTATCATAAAAAGTTTACAATGATACATTGCTTCAAGAAGTAATTAAAGTGGGAATAAAATGTATGTGTGGAGGGGGTAGCTGATGACAAACTATATGCTGTCAGTGCAATACAGCATCCATGGCCATGTCTATACTCGGATTGGTGAATACATCAGCTGGCAGGTTTATCCACTGTGTTAGTTGATGAGTTGATAGACTTGTGGAGTCACGATTTTGACTTCTTCGTTCACAATGTGCCTCTGCTTCTAAAGCAGTAAGCTGGGTACAAGGTAGGATAAGATGGTTGTTTTACAGTGTACAGGTTCAGTGCCTGACAAATCATTGGTTGTATTATCCGAAATGTATGTTTATTATTATCCCCCGCCACGAAGTGGAAGGGGGATGTATGTTTGAGCTCCGTCCGTCCGTCCGTCCAAGATAAAGGGGACAGCTTTTCTCATAAACCGTTTAAGATAGGATAACCAAATTTGGTGTTTGTCTTGGGGGTATAAATACCTTGATTGAGTATGGAAATGGGAAGCGTGCAATTGGTTTTGCTGGAGTTATTGCCCTTGTTCTGTAGTTCTTGACTCTGTTCATAGTATCTTCAAAGGGGACATATTTTCTCAAAAACTATTTAAGAAAGAAACAACAAATTTGGTGTGTGGCTTGAGGGCATAAATACCTTGATGGAGTTCGAAAATAAGAAGCATGTTATTATTGTTACCGGAGTTATTGCCCTTGTTCTGGTTTTTCGACTCTTAATATCTTAAAAGGGGATAGCTTTTCTCAGAAACTGTCTAAAAGCAAATCAGTTGTGTGGCTTGAGGGTATCGATACCTTAATGGAATGAAAATGACAAGTGCACAATTATTACCCTTCTTTTGATTTCTTGGGTCTGGCGGGGAATGTTGATGACTATGTCTTCTTGTTCTGTAATCAAGTTTAAACCTATCAGAATTATACGTGTAGATTATAGCATTATTTATCTCGAGAAATTATGTCATTATTACTTGCTACATCCACTTTTTGTATATGGTACCTGTGTAAATATCCAAATCATATCACGCGGTATTGAATTGCAATGAATATATATATTGAGATGTTTCAAGTACACTGGATTGATGGACCTTCTCCAATAGATTTGCTTTTGCATTGATAATAGTTGCAATAGAGGATGCTAATAATAAAGTCATTACAAAAGTCTGGTTAAATCTCCTAGGTTTTATCAAAATTAATTTTGAATCTCACAATTTTCGGACAGTTTATCTCACAGCTAATCAAGTACAGCCATATCTGAAATGAAATCTGCTTCCGAAGTCATTAAAGAGCCATCTATGAAATCATTGGGATAAGGTCTGTCTTCACATTGATGTTCCTTTGAAGAGCAATTCCACATCTCTTGAGAAATGTCAAAGAATATTAATTTACTTTTTTGGATATATTTGAATTAGTAACTGCAGGCATATTACTGATATGACTCATATCACAGAAATATGAAAGATACATCTAAGAACATGAGTATGATGTAACTATTGCAACAACAATTTAAACACACCATTTCAGTCGAATGTAATTACAGTTTAATATAAGCAAGATTTCTAGAAGTGGAATCCCTTAGGGAAGTAAGTTTTGTGCTTGTATTTCTTAACGTCCTGCTTTAATAGAAGTTTCAAAAAGGTCTTACTTTTTCCGAAAATAAATTTGTTTCCAAAAACAAGACATTGACAGATGAACGACATATACAATTCGGGGATGTCACATACAGGATCCGTCCCGTGAGGCCCATCACATCAGAAAATGGCTGTCGACAGAAACTAAAAGGCCCTAAAGTGAAAAAAGCAATACACCAAGAACTTTCTTATGGGGGAAATCCTTTCTGTTGGGGGAAATCTGGGACAATTTCCAATTCATAATGCAACAGGTAATCCCATCCTAGTATATTCTGATCTCACATACGTCAACACTGGTCGAGGACGTATCACACATTCGAAGTTGGTCGATGCCCTGTCAATAGCTCCGTAAGTTCATAGCATTGTCTGCTGTATTCTTAGTGATGTCATAGTCTTAGGATGTAATTTAATGATGACATTACATATTTATGACGTTTCAATTTCAACGATATCTACAGTGAAGAAGTTGCTAGATCTCAAACAAGAGAACTTTTGGATGACAAATAACAATTCCCGAACAATTGCTGAACAGGTCTCACGTCTCCCTACTTTTGAATTATGATGGTCAATATGAGATATTCCTTGCCTTTAACTAGAAGCGAAACCACAACAGCTGTCCACATACCAGATATAAATACTGAAGATTCCTCTCCATTAAGCACAGTCACGTCAATTATCTGAATGTCACTCAGGCACAAGGAACACTGGGTTGCATAAAGTACTCAATATTTACTGTACAATTTTATTTATTATTTCCCTCTCATAATGTAAAAGAGGAAGAGTATTCAGTAATTGAAGAAACACTCTAATATCTTATTTGGAGCAAAATATGACAAATTACATATATATACTATGCAGGGAATATCTCACATCGATCGTCAGATAATAGATAAAAAGAACCACATTTTCTGTGACATCTTAAGTTCTTAAGAGAACAAATTGTTATAACTGGTGTGTTTAAATAACTGTGTCTAAAGAGAAGCTATCTTACTGAATGACATATATACTGTTATATTACTGTGCACTGTATATTTGTCTGAAGGCAGTAACGTCTTTTTAGTTTAGATAATGTTTTTAAAACAACATGAGGAATATATGTTTTCAAGCAATGGTAGTTATACACATGGAAGCAAGCGGTGCATCTGATTCCAGTTGACTGTTCTAGATTCAAACGACACAATCCATGTGGGGACCAGACAGTAGGTTGTCCCAACGCCTATCACCGTCAGTTCGTTGAAACAAATGTGATGAATATTGGTAGTTATTGACGATTACCTCTGATGTTATGCTGTCTGGAATACAGTGTTTGTCTTCAACTTTCATATTGAAATATTGTGTCTGTCCAAAACCTTCTTTGGCGATTTCAGCATCCAATGTGATTTTGAACAGAACAAATAAAAGTATCATACACTGATGAATGAAGTTTTGGAATACCTGTTTACAAAACATTTGCCAATAAAAAACATTTAAAATTGACTTTATCCAGCAGTAGTAGTTTGTGTATGACTGCAATGGAAGGTTGGTATAGTTTACTTTGCTTAGTAGTGTAGGTATAAAGTTGGAAAAGAAAAAGGTAACATTTTGTCTTTCAGTACCAGGCAACATAGTATACAGTAGAATGTTTACATACACATTTTTTGGGGCGGGATAGCGCAGTGGTTAGAGCGTTCGGCTTCGGATCAAGATGTCCGGGGTTCGAATCCTGCCAGGGGCACGGCAACTTGCAGTAGAGAACTGTTCTAGACGCAGTATGGTTTGGGTGGAATGCTACACTGAATTTCAGCGTAGTACCACCCATGGTTCGCTAGTTCCAGCCGCTGCTCACAGGTTTCACCGCAGTGCATAGCCACACGGCGTTGCGAGCTTTCTCCCTGCCATAATATTAGCAGCCGCGATATAAGTGAAATACTCTTGAAAGCGGCGTTAAACTCCAACTCACTCACTTACATACACATTTACCACTAAGTTGTAGCAAATAAGGGCAACTTATTTGACAGTTCATACCGTAACATATGGTTTTATGTAAACTTGAAGAACTCGAAGTTCAAATATTTAGAACAGGAGGAAAATAACTTGGCATTCTCAAAATATGCCCATCAAACTGATCAGTATATGATGTAATATGTGAACCACGAAAAATTGCAAGCAACAAACTTTCATTCCAGATCATAATATCCTACTTTTACTCAATAAAACCTATCGTAAATTGGACTTTGTGTTTGAGTTCGCGAACAGAGTTGAATATTTGTTGTCAGTCCGTTTTATTGTCGCCCTTACTTTCAATCATAGAGAACACAAAGATCGAAAGAATTGGCAAAAAGAGGGCAAATCTCAATTGATCACATGAGGGACCTAATTATTGATAATAATTACACTTTACGGATGGTTTGCACACATCCTTACAATATACTGAGACTTTTAAGGCATGTATTGAAGGAGTAAAATATTTTCTATTAATTTTCAATGAGCTTTTAAGAAAATAATGGCCATTAGAGCTACAGCAGATAACATATTACAAAAAGTGGGAATATGTTAACTAATTTATCTTATAATCGAGTACCATATCGGTATGATATAGGAATCAGACAAAAAACCATGTTCCAATTTTGATAAAAAAGCATGTTATACAAAATATACTTTAACAGAACTCTATAATAATAATATACATTTTAACGCCTAATATCGAGTGCAAGCACTGCTCACTGGTGGTACAATTATTACCCTGAAGAAATTGTACTTTCGGTTCAGCAACTGAGCGCTCTGCGCGACCATATAGGTCCGTACCTCCCGTGTTCAGGTACCCATTTTAACATCTGGGTGGACTGAGTGCAATGTTGATGAAGTGCCTTGCCCAGGGGCACAACACAGTGTAAGACCAAGGCCAACAATAGGTGGTGTCTCCAGTAACCAGTGCAGGTTTACATTGGTGTTATGACCAGGTGAATTTATAAACCCTGACACCATACATGTGTTGAACTGCGTCATAGTAACTTCAAAATAGCGATGGTTATGTACTTATGTAATTACTTAATGGCACTAACAGAATTCAGTGACTTATGGATACCCAAATGAGTTTGATCTTTCTGATTCATGCACATAATGAATCCCTTTGATTAATTGTACAATCTAATACATGTATGGTTAACATCAAACTGAACAGCTCCGTTTGTGTAGGACATACGTTCGTAGTTAATCAACGTCACAACTCGATCTTGTACATTACATCCATTTAGTGACTGGTACTGATATTCATCCAGCAGAATGTGTCAACCAGGTTAGCTGTTTTGTTCATGGAAACCAGTTGTATTTCCTTTGTTCTAATCACTAACTACTAGGTCATTCACTTTATACGATTTTGGGTGAATTATATTATTATTCATGAAATATGAACTAAAACTATTCTAATGAATAGGAATTCAGGGATATGGAGTTGTCAGATTTCCATGAATGTATTTTCATCGTGTTAGTACTTATTTTATGACTATTTCCTAGCGGTTTACAGTCGTGTATCCACCACAGAGTAATCTTCAACTTTCGAGCACTAAAACACCTAGGTTATATCTCACTCGATGAGAAAATAGGTTTATATTATTTGCTCTTAACTTTGGGAATCATTTATTTAATAAATCTAAAATATATGCATTATGTCCGCAAAAGACTGACATAAAATGCACTTTTTATTTGTACAACCGGGTAACATGATGACATAAAAATCCTGTACACAACATTGAATTAAAAATATTAACAGACGTCACAATGTTTGAGTGAACCCTGCACTTACAAAAGTAAAACTTCAGATGAAATATTGAAGTCAGAAACATATTTTTTATAATTAAGAGAAATGATACATACATATTTCAATTACAATCATGTATGAAAATGGAAACGCTTACAATAATAAGGCAGGAGGAAAAACAATTTGGTGTCTGTGATAACAAGAACGTATTATACGATATGCTAGTATCTGAATATGAATCATTAGTTACGATCTACTATTTCCTTTGATAGGATATGTTGTAATTGCATATAAAAACAAATTTTATTAGCACATTTCATGAATGAAATATTAAAGCTTATAACTGTCACAAATGCTACGCTAATGTCCCATTGAATTACAGTTTTCAACATCCTAAAAATTGGAAAACATGACGAAAACTTGGTAATTGTGACATTAATGTGAATATGTTTGAATATATGGTAACGTACTTCCTGAAGAAGCCCCAACAACGCTAATTAATTCACCAATTAACTTAATTGTAACTTTTATTACATGCCATAAACATTCTTATTTGTTATAGAAAGCCTCATGTTCGATATTGAGAGATTTTCTACCAATGTAAGGATCTACATTTTGCCAAATATTAAACAAGCCGTTTTATTGACCAATGTACAAAGTTAAGATTCTTTGGTGTGAATATGTTGAATTTGATAAATAATACTTATCTAAATACTGAACCCCAATTGTCACTATCCATTAACAATTATTACTAAGTGTTATTCATTTTCGATATAAATTAATCATGTTTTAGAATAGCAGAAAGTCAGTTTTTCCTTTCCCCTTCATAGTGTCGTCTTCCTGGTGAGTAACGACTACATTGATACCCTTTGTATATGGAAATTGTTTGTGAGTTCATTGAAAAGTGACTTTGATTGCTTGTGGGGAACCATCAAACCTAAATACAGATTTACACTCTTGCTTAGGCCGATCTAGAACAAGTAGAAATTAATTACTGTGTTTTAGTTGATTGCTGAACAAACGTAGTAATTAAAATGAAGACAGTAAAACCTGTTTGTGGTTGTTTAACTGCGTAGACTCAGAGATAATAAATGTTTGCACGTAGATGTGTGATGAAGATCAAATTGAGGATGTCAAAATTGCACAGTGCTATAACAGTCAACACCTGATTCTGGTACTGAACAGTTCTTATCGAATTCAATGTCTTCTTGTAGAACCCTGCAATATCCCTATTGCATATATGTACAATCGAGATAAAGCATTCAATTGTAAAAGTCACTATGTAAGTATTTATCTGCTAAAAGAATACATAAATGAAGAAATATTTACAACTTACCATGCTTAACACTATTTTTATATAAGTATCCCTTCGGATCAGCTCCACTTAGACCACAAACAAGTTTCCAAATAGATAATACACATTCTGACACATCGTTACAACTATAAATTAGCTTAAACAGGATTATGATACACACAACAGTTCACTTTAATAGTGCACACAATTTTTATCTGTCAGTAGTCAATGCCAGATTGTATATTGGTAACAAGGTCAACGGATGGAACAAGAATTTATCAAGAATCAAGAATAGAGTTTTATGGTTTTGGAATATCCTCTCAACATTCAAAATCAATAACTTAGTTCTCGTTCGGGTCGATTTAGTAAATATTGCGATTTATAATTGTAATCAACATTATCTGATGCAAATATTAACTACGTTGGTATCGTAAAACTGTTTCACGTTCGACAGTAGGCACGTCATTCACAAAGTCAATAAGGACGCTGGCTCGAGATACATTAAACACGACATGACTTGAGAAT
This sequence comes from Gibbula magus, assembly GCA_936450465.1. Classification (NCBI taxonomy): domain Eukaryota; kingdom Metazoa; phylum Mollusca; class Gastropoda; order Trochida; family Trochidae; genus Gibbula; species Gibbula magus. The sequence continues at coordinate 50,431,534 of OW388304.1, read as the reverse complement.
GCTAGGAATGTCGGTAGTGCTGGTCAAATGTAAAATTGCTATTCAAGATCTTAGCTCCAGAATGGCGGATTAAGTGACAATGTTAAACAGACATCCTGAGGCCAATACATGCAATAAGTATATCTTTTAAAACAAGATAGAAGGCGTCAGACGATATTAGTAAATAGCAGTGTCCACTAAACTGATGGAAAAGATCGATGGATATTTACAGAATGATTGACACTTCTAAACTAAAACTATTATAATGTTATGTCAGTGGTGGTGTTAAGTGTAGACATTAAAGGGGCAGTAGCACGTTTTTTCGCTCAAATAAGTTTATGAAATGCATTTGAAAAATAATGTCACTAATAGTAAAACACCCTTCTCTCTTCGGAAAATCAAGTTAAAAAATGAGTGTATATGGTTCCGTGAAGCCATGGGAATAGTTTTTGTCATTCGAAATAATAAAATGTGTTCACAATAAAATGGCCGCCATGTATTTTTTGTATTATACGCAACACCGTTTTTACCACAGTGGAACATTGGTTTGTGTAATAAGATGTTTTACCCTCTAAAATAAATATAAATGACATAAATTATCATTCAAAATGCGAAATTTGAAAAAATTAAATTTGCAGAAAACGTGCTACTGCCCCTTTAATGTATGTGCCCGGTCAAGTAATAGTTAAAGTTAACAGTTAAAGGTTCAATTAAAGGTTTAGTCAATATTCCACAATAAATATGCATATTATTGAATGTAGTTAATATTCTTCACAATGAAGTGTAGCACTTTCGTCTTACAAACATCGTCTCACCGACCAGACTATGCAAGTAGGCCGAGATACGATTAGACGTTATAAAGTGAGTTGGAGTGTTCAGGACATGAGACATGATGACCAATTTGCTTCGTCACCTCCAGCTATAGGTCACTTCCACATATAGACACTGCAAACTGTCTATCACATGGACATGAATATTGGTCAGTTACTAGCTGTTACTTTGATTATGCATGGAACAAATAGAGACCAAATCTGTTTACATCAGTTATATTGACTGGGTTCAATACTTGTTGAAAGCAGTTATTTATTGTTCCTATTTAAATTTCTCGGTTGCCAACGAAGTATTTTCCTGGGAATCGATTGTTTATTTTCCCTTGTGATTTGCAGAAAATTGAACTGACAGTCAATGTGCTGCAGATTGTAATAAAGGAGATTGTGGTGCCTCTTCACCGTGCATGTCGACAGCTGTGACTTATTTGTCATGAGATTGAGAGCAATGGATGCTTCATTTTGCGTGTCGCGTAATCAAAACACAGAATCAAAGTTAACAATGTGAAATGATGGTATTTTAGTTATGTTCGAGTTTCATTTTATTTTACTGTCAGTGATTAAACAGACATGTATATGATTATTTGGAAACGTAAAACTTTAATATACTTTCGGACATAAATACTTATTGATTTTCTCGGGTACTATGTATACATGAGACATATAATGCTTTATAAACCGATGGTAGACCTTTACATAGTTACATTTCATTACCTAAGAGATCAATCATATGGGGTTTCCCCTTACGTCATGAACAATGCAACATTGTATGACGACATAATCTGTTTTTGTTGTTGCGTTGTAGATACAGCAAAGACGGACAATAAACAAATCCATGGATTCGAGTCATTACGTCATTAAAACGTTATCTGATAAGACTGTCGAAGTGTAAGAGTACACACTTTTAAAAATATCCCCAATCCTTCAAGGATAAAGCCCTAAAGGTGTAAAGGAAATCATGAACTTCAACAAGACTTTGAAGTTGCAATACCTACTCTTGCCAGCACACAGACAGTGTCAGATCAAAGTATATGCCGGAGTGATCTAGATGTCAGTGCTTGGTTTGAGTGGTACACTGGTGACAGGTCTTCACTGATTGTTACTGTTCATTCTGTGGCATAAGGTTATAATTCGTGTGTGATTAATACGTACATTTTTAACCAATCATTATGATTATTATGAAATAAGTAATTCACTTAAAAGTATTATCTATTTCGTCACAATAAACAGCGGCGGCGCTCTTAAGCACTATATAAAGACTCTCACTTCTCTGTAGTGTCACTTGGTCTGATGAGTTCAATCCGAACGAAACCGGTCACCACTCTATAAACACCAGCCCGTCTGGTCACGGTGGGGTCCCCCTGTACCCAACCTATTATCTATTTCACTTTACACTGTTTAGCATATATCAATCTTTATGTGACAATAAATGAGAATATTAAATATTGATAATTGTATAACAATACTGCATGTACATTTTATGTTTTAGAACATATATCAATATGAATGCATAAGTGAAGGTTGTATTAAATATTGAGCATTACATCAAATGTATTTAGAATTGATCAAATGGATCACTTCATACCTGGGGTGATATCTGCAACCTTACTATCCAGTGTTCACTTCAAGAGATCAATTTAACAGATTATAGAGACAATATCTGCAATCTTAATAAAGAAGCGTGTAAAATTAGGTGCACAAATTAAATGTTCAAAGATCATTCATTCAGTTCACGAACATACGGGTTATTTGCGACGAAATTCACACTTTGTCAATTGCTAGATTGCTTTGGGAGAATGAGGTCGTCTTAGCGTGGCTCTGCGACAATGGAAACTGAAGATGACTTCTCAATATAATTAAAATCGGTTGTATTTTCAATACTTAGGTAGCTTGAATATTCTTATAAATTATTTGTATATTTCCTTAATTGTATGTAATTTTCCATGCTTCAAACTACTATATTTATCATTTCTAGCATTACTTTCTAAACGGTTGTGAATTTGTGATAGAAAATATATCAAAGTCATGTTTATTTTTTGGTTAACTCTTTCTAGTTCATGTTTTGGCAGAAATCAATCAATTGATTCAAGTATTTCAAGTATCAAGTAATGAGTATTACATAATTTTTAAAAGTTTGTTTTACGCCTTGATCTTAGTGAATCAAACGTTTAGCTAAATCGTTGTGTTATTGGCGTTGATAAACTGTATTTTGTTTAAAAGTAGTTTTGAAAGTGTATGTGTATAAGTTATCAAGACTGTTTGGACAATACAGTCCTGCTAATCGATAATGAACCGGACACTTTTATGAATGGTTGCTGCGGGCAACGATATCTAAGTGGGATGTAAGTATTTAAATTAGCGTATTGTGTTTGATATTGGTAATGCAGATGAGATAGTAAAGGTATGAAGGTGATTACATGACACTTGTGAAAAAAATGGAAACCATTGACAGAGGCAGACTGATAATTTTCAGGAGAAAGATAGATGTCCTGACGTTACATTCCTGTGGAGTCAGGTGTCAGATATAGATACACGTAGATGCCAGATGTTATTTATCGATATAGATATTCATAATTTATACTGTAAAATATGTCAATCATCATTCATCAAACTTTAAAAAATATTTCTTAAACACTTGTTACTTGTTACTTGTGTTGAGACAGGCTTCTGACATCTGATGTGGTCCTTGCCCGAATCCTTTTTTTCCTTTCTCTCAGTATGTCTAGGATTGTGTGCCACTGACCGCTGTCAACTCCCAATTGCTCTTCTTTATCATTGAAAGTTCATTTCTTAAATACAGACAATCCACTATTGGTGGAAAACACATTTGATCAATAGTAAGTCTCCAATGCGCCTGCTGAAGATATCATTTTATGATTATCATTTTATTATTTGAATTTTGAAGTTGATGGACTATGATTTCAAATGTTGGATACCTCTTATTGACAAGCATCATTCCTGTTGAAATACACTTGGGTTCTTCATGACATTTTATACCACGAGGGTCAACGGACATTTCGCAATGTTCTGCATCGCAATCTGTAGATTCATTCATTCACATTCATTCATCAAAAATATGTCAATGATGCTTGGATTTCAGATTAGACATAATAACAGCAGTGACTAAATTGAATAAATTGAATAAATTGAATAAATTGATGGATTCACATGTTTGCAATTCAGTACTATTTTAAAATTATTTGAACGATCTTCCTCTCATGAGCTTGGCCAACTTGTTCAATATCATATTGCAGTGGAATTGATATTTAAACTTGACACCTGCCTATTTCTAAAACAATAATTAGTTTCTTGTTTATTCACAGTTGATGTAAACTCTGTCGACTGTATAGGATTGAAGTAGTCAAGTGTCGCCCATTGATATCATATTTTAAGAATGCGTACATGACTGACAAAGTGGTTGTTACATGCAAATAGTCACATACCTTTGATTTGTGTTCCATTCCTGATAAAACAGAAGGTTAATGTTGCTATTTATCAATTCACATATATGAAATAAGATTTGTTTTCATTGTATTGCTTTAATAGCATTCTGAATCAACTATAGGTCAACTTAAATTTTTTATGGTGACCTCTCAAAGTGTCTAGAAGTATTATTTAGTACAATCCATATGTAGATGGTAGACTGTCTAGGCCCTTGTCAGCTTCTATTGTTGTGGGCTGATGTGATCACTTTTGGTAGTTATTGATCTTCAACTCTGATTTCAATGACGTGAACAGATATTGTAGTAAAATTTGTATTATGTATTTGACAATATATGATATTTTACGTTGAAACATTGACGTGCCAAAATATAATATGTGCTGTTTTAAGTACAAATCCTCTCACCCGACTTCATATATTGAATCGCAAATGTCAAACAAACGATAAATACCTTTACACCATACATGTGCAAAAAAGGCCCCAAATATATCATTATCATTATCATTTTTATTTAAACATGTTTATTCAATGATGAAACATTATTAGGAACAAGCTATCGAACATAAGTAACCAAGTATCTACAAAGTCATAGAGTAAGTAAATTACAGCATACTAATGGAATAGTAAAGGAATTGACAATGAAATGATGATTCATACAGCTTTCTATTTGATACAGTTTGATGTACTGCTTTAAATGTTGTCTTTTTTGTTTAATAGTATAGGTTCATGCTGCCAATTAAATATAAGACATAGTAAACATAAGAAATAATAGATATATAGTGATGTCGTTCACCTTTCACAAAACACTAAAATTGCAGATTCACTAAGAACCATCCCTTTTAGAAGGATTTTCTACAAAATACAATAATACGTGTGTATTGAAAACACATTATCTCCATCAACACTCACCTGAAATAAATAATGAACTGATGTAGCAAGAACAACTGTATGTCGTGATAGGCGTGGAGCAGTCTTTAGAGAAGAAGCGTACATTACCGGGTGTGCCTTGAGATATACAAAGTACATGTATAGATATAGAGCTATCATTCCAAAAGATCTTATACCGTATTCGCTGTAATAGAAGCCCTGGGCGTTTAAAAACTTGGGAAAGGTGGGCGTTTAATAAGATGACGTTAACAAATCATAAAAAGGGGGCGTTTATTAAAAAAATGTCTGTTGATGTCCAAAAGAAAAAGAAACATTGATTTTATTTCAGAGTTTTAATAAAAATAAGTGTATCAAATAAATGTAAAGAAGAGTTAAATGTCGCAGTTTAGTATTTGTATCAAATTTCAACCAGTACTGATACACAATTTGCAATGGCAATTGAAACTAATTAAAACTCACGAAGATACATTGAGTAATTGAATCCGCCATCTTGTCGCGTCATTACTCTTATCCAATGAAACTTTAGTTTGCTAAGAATCTAAATATAACCACCAATGAACGGCGATCAGCTGTTAAGCACACGGTTCAGTCTGCTAGTGTCATCTGTACTTGTGGGAAATCTTCCAAGAGAGTTGAGCAAGACATTTTCCTGTTTCTTAAAACATGGCGGTTGCATAAAATGTGTAGTGACTGACATTCGACAGTCGCCAGGGGACTGGAAATACCATGTACCTTACACTTTACTGGACATAACAGGTTGATAGCAAGATTGAAAACTCTTCTTCAATGAAACATCAGTAAGATAAGTCGTTACAAAAGAGGGGCGTTTAATAGGGGTCATATTCCGCGAGTCAAAAATGGCTTAGGGGGGGCGTTTATTAGGATGAATACGGTAATGCGAGAATGAGGTGAACATTAATTTTGTTATGGACTTTCATAAATGTCGTGAAAACAAAGGATTTTATGTAGTTTATCACTGTGTATTTGATCCATCATGTTGTAACATGTGATGATTTCTATTTCAGGAACGTCAACTACCGATCCACGCCATCAATTACCTCAGGTAACATTACTATGGTTGTAACAGATAGACATATTGAACATGCTTGGTCTACTAGATGGTGTGATGCATATGATTGCAGTGTAACCTATTTTCCAGTTAGTTGGAATTTAAGATACCAACTGAAGTGATAATTATTTACACAAACTAAGACATGCACTTTTGTAGATTTATGTTTTTTCTTACACCTTCATGGACCCAATGCGTGATTGGAAGCAGTACAACTTCTGTTTTGGAGAAGTGGAGTAAATGAAAAACCGGGAAACCTACAAACTTAATGACTTTACATGGTGACGATGAACTGTATATTCTGAATGTCAGCTTAGGCAAGTAATGCTAATGTCGACCCGAATTTGGTCTCACAAAAAAAACAGCAACAAAAAAAAGAGAGAAAAAGGATAAACCCGATACAGAAGAAATAAGTTTAAATGCCTCATGGTCAAATACTGTCACATAAACCTAGTACTTTCCGACAAGGTAACGCGATGTTGTGATCCATACATGGATAAACGTAACTGCATGTGTATGCAACACACTGATTCTATATTACCGTTACCATCTCCTTTGACATCTTGAGCCATGGGCAGGGCAACTTTTTCTGCAGTAGAGAACTGTTCTACACGCATGTTTGGGTGCAATGCTTCACGGAATTTCAGCGTAATAACACCCATGGTTCGCTAGTTCCAGCCGATGATCGCAGGTTTCACAATGCATATAGCCACATCAGCTCCCTGCCATAATACTAGCAGCCGCGATAAAAGTGAAATACTCTTGAAAGCGGGGTTAAAGCCCAACTAACCTCACCTCACCTTGACCCTTGATCATATATTTAAACTATTTTCACAAATCTTCGAGATATTTATTTTGCCTAGATTAGTTAATCACGATTAGCACATAATGAATGCAGCAAACTTTCATCTAGCTTGGATACAAGATATACATTATATACATTAAATTATATTTTGATTAGTTCCTAGAGTATTCAGGGTTGGGAATCATGAAAAAAATACAGTCATAAAATTTTATAAAATTTGTTTTAAGGCGAGTAATTATATTTAAATTTAGTATATGAAATGTTTATAATAACTCCACGTTCATCATTATGAGATTGTGTACTCAGTTTGGTTAGATTTGTTGATTAAGGAGCTAGACTATATCTGAGGCTCTTATTTTATGTTCATTTATACACATGGCGTAGGTCTAGTCAAGTGTCCCTTTCATATCATAACAAGCGTCCTCGCAGCAGACAATTTATGATTTTGACAACAGCATCTAAACTCTCCTTGTATCACATGAATGATACTGTTTGCTATTCTCTTGATGTTAAATAGTTTTGATGCCTTGTTAAGATTGCAAACAATTATTGCACCCAACTTGATAAAGATGGAGTTTATATTAGACAAGAACAGATAATGTTTGTTGAATATATGTCCGATATATTCAAAGTAAATATGCAAATTAAAATAACATCGTTGTCACAAAACTTCGTTTACCGTGTCATCGATTGCATTACATTTATATATAACTTGTTTCACATTACACTTTTGTATCCAGATACATAGTTTAAATCTTCGTACAACATACACCTCTTATCCTTCAACATATTTGTTGAAAAATTTGATTAAGTGAAGTGTTCAATATTATGTTATTGGTGTAAAGACATTCAGTCAGTCGGAAATGTATTGTATGTAGAGTGACACATAGCGTATGGAACATTGATCCAAATATTCAAGAATGTCCATGCCTCAATTGTCACCATTTGTTGCTTGTGGGTCCACTTGTACTTGTTGTGGACTAGAAAGGTTCGAACTCATGGAAAATATTTAAACCATGGATCACCTGTTAGCTTAATGATTTAAACACAAATCTCATCAAAACCGGAATTTGGTACGAATTTGTTTCAAATCTGAATAGCTGTAATAAAAACATAAAAGTCATGATACGCCAGTCATCTTTCATCAAGCACTCTTAAATTGATAGTATATTCAAAATTAATTTCACGTTAGGCTGGCAAAATATACACTTGAATTGATCAAAACGACTGTGACGTCAGGTTTTTACCTTTAAGGGGGTAATTTAAAAATGACGTTAAAGTGATAAAAACGCCTGGTGACTGTGCACATCAACATCATTTAAAACGATGATAAATGTAATTGAAATGAATTTGAAAGGATTTGGAGTTTATTCATTGAAAGTGCTACTACATTTAAAAAGATCAAATCGGTCAAAAATTAGCGTAATTTGTTGATGAGTGTTATCATCAATGCCGATATGACTTCGTTTACAAGTTCTTACTTGTTTACATGTAGTCACACCTTAATCTTGATTTATGAGTGTATATATTTACCAGGGGATAAGTAGTGCTACTTTATCCAATGAATAGGAAAACCTAAGTAACAGAATGAGCTTAAACAGAACAGCACGAGAGTAGGAGATACACTTACGAATGCTTTCAGGTTCAGGTTCCTGACGTGTATGATAAGAATGTAACGTGTTGTGTAAAGGTTTGGATTCCATGTAACGTGAGTTCTGTAACACGACTTATTGTATCAAATTGATCAGAACATCCGGTACATAGAAAACCAGTTAAGCTTTTACAGAATGCATAACGGTGTGTACACAGTTGTATAATCCTTCGTTCAAGGGATCACAATCCCAGTAAATGCAGAATAAACTGTGACATTGTCAGGCTAATGATTTGTCTTTCAACGCAGACTTCACTCTCTGCCATGATGATCATCAGTTGATTCCTTTGTTTAATACCACTAGATTGCTACCCAGACCAATGCATTAGGGTTGCTCAGAGATCATAGATATTCAAATCTAAAGTCACTGCAGTTGTTCTATCAGGAACAATGACACGAAGTATCAACTGTATTAACAAAACCATTGATATGAATATGTTGATATGCTTGTGTTCAGCTTACTGTTTGTCTTGCTGGAAGAGTGTCAAACAAAATCAAGATTCATTACTTAAAGCATTATGCCTAAAAGAAGAATATGAAAACGAAGTGAAATAGTTAATAAACACATACATCTTTATCTTTCAGAGAACTGTGGCTGGATGAGTTAACAGTTAACAACAAGTTAATAGTATATCTAGATTTCTTCATCTGTAGCATATTTACAACATCGGTGCCTTAAAGTTAATGGCCGCGAATGGCTGCAAGATTGCCCAATCGGCAACTCACTCACTCACTCTTTATATAAAGGGTCTAGTACTCAGGTGTCGATATACAACATGAACAGTCAAGCACACTTATTTAGGGCGACCACAGCACATTGATTTTAACATTCAGAGTAATCCATTCTTTAAATTGGAATCACATTATGCTTCAGTGCTCCTAGATTTCGCCATATCAATATTCCCATAGAAAGATTTCCCGAAGTTACATTCGTGTAGACAATTACATTGCAACAATAATTAGAATTCACAGTCAGGTGTCAGATATAGATAGATGCCAGACGATAGTCGTCAATATAGATATTCATAATTAATACTGTACGATATGTAAATTATTACTTATTAATATTTCACGACTATTGCTTATACAGAAAAAAAACCTCAACCGATGTGAAAACACTTTTTTTTTATCAATAGTAATTATGCAATGTGCGTGTTGAACATATCATTTTATGATTATGGTTTTATTATTTGCAGTTGATGGACTATGCTTTCAACTGTTATATTCCCCTTATTCAATAGCATAATGACTTTTGAAATAAATGTGGTTCTATATTTCATTTTATACCACAAGGGACATTTCGCCATACGATATCACAGTTAGTGGTAGATAATATCCAAGTCATCCATCAACATACATTTCACTGATTCGTTGATTTCAGATTTGACATACTTTTAGCAATCAATAAATTGATGACATTAACTTGAATTGAATTGATGACATTCACATATTTGCAATTAAGTATCATTTTAAAATTATTGAACGATTTTATTCATATGAGCTAGAGAACATGGCCACAACCAAAGCCAATATGACTAATTTGCAGATACATAACCATAACAGGAACTGAATAGCTAAAAGTGACATTGAGAATGTACATGTACTCATCAACTTGATCCATATCAATGACCATACCCCTATCAAAGGATAATGCAATGGCATTGATCCTTAAAACTTGATACTTGATGATTTCTATAACACACATAAGCTTTCATCATTTGTTATTGCATAGCAGATGTAAACTCTGTCAACTGTATAGTGTTTATATAGTCAATGTGTTGTTGCTATGTATCCATTCACCTCTATGAAATGACCATCCAGAACCAAATTTAGGTCGACTTAAATTATTGATGGTGACTTCTCAAAGTACATGAAACTTGCAAGTATCATTTGGCACACGTTGTGCGCAGATGGTAGAATGTCTAGAATCTTGTCAGCTTCTGTCTAGGCCCTTGTCAGCTTCAGTTGTAGTGGGCTGATGTGATCACTTTTGGTAGTTGATTTCAATGACCTGAATACTGTCCCTGAGTTGAATGTAGACTCTCACAGAGAGAGGAATTGGAGTTTATCCATAATGACATAGATTATATTTCACAATATATAATATTTGGCGTTGATACATTGAAGTGCCAAAATATCATATGTGCTGATTTAAGAACAAAAGAACAAATCATCTCACTCGACCGCATATATTTAATCGCAAGTGTCAAACATAGGATACATACTGAAAATGTGATCATCCTATAATCAAACTTCAAATAGTTGTACATGGTACAATAGTTAAACATAAACAATATTTTGTATTACTTTTTATGTGAATAATTTGTTTGATGTTTTGTATTTAACCTGCCAATGTTGAGAGGTTGTTATGAATTCATGTACTTTATGTTAAATTAATTTTTAAAAAACTACTAAGTATACCAGTTAAATGACAATTTAAATACTAAGAACCTAAATGTATCATTTAGTCTGCTGAGGATAAGTTTCCGAAATGACGTTGGACCAACTGGCGGCCTCCAGGCTCAATACTTCCACCTTTATATTGTCAATAAACTGAACCATTTAGCATTGAAACGGTAATATTAAACAACAGAGAGTACTTCTCGACACAATAACACCATTGAGAACGTTTGATTATTTTGTATTTGTAACTTAACTGGCATTTCATAAATAGTTCATACCTTATTAATATTAACATGATGAACACATACCCAGCATAGTCTCAAATACGGTTTTGTCGAAAACAATTTTTTTCGTTCTGAGCGAAGGCTAAAGGAAGGTCAAATGTTTCTTTTCATATCTTTAAGCATACTATCTAATTGAAAGTGATCCTTAACGCATTGCTAACTGAGTGGCCCATTAAAGAGTATCCATGTGTTAAATTGATTTCATTTCATGTATCAGTTCCTGCGTAAATACCAGGTCACCTATCTGCTAGTTTAATGTGTGAGTAGTGTCCACTACATATTACACGTTTATTTGACAAATATGACTGCACAGATTACAGACTATATTATGAAAAAATCAATCATTTTGTGAAATGTGGTATAAAATAAGTAAATGTCTTCACAACATAACATAATCAGTGTTTCTTTAAGTCATAGAAAATTTTAAAAAATTATTATCTGTATATAGTTCTTCTATTATAGTTTAATCACTGTATTGATTTAACGAACATTAACATGTAAATAGACAATAGTTTCAGGAGACATATCAGATATCCTGTTTAGTGAATGAATGCCCCATTTCACAACTTTGAGAATAAGTTTGAGAATGTAGAAATAGTTTTGGACAGATTCATCACTACAATTAAAGTCAACTTTCAGGACTCTTCTAAGCTAGTGATAGCCTCCTGCTAATTTGAGTACGATTCAGTCACTATAGAAGATCAAGTGCTCTACAATCAATGTGGAGTATTTCATGAGCTTATTGATTAACCATCAATCGTCAATGAAATATGACGAAAGTACCAGTCGTAGAATGGATCTACTTCCTTAAATTAACCTCATTCTTTTCACAAAACAACCTCAAAATAGATTTGTTGCGTTGTGATTACTCATTTGATTGATAGAGGTTACAAATATATGCCTTTTTTAGCGATCATCTCAGATGCCATACATGATAACCATATTTATGTGTTCTGATTTTAAAATTTAGAATGTATCCTGCTTGAAACGGAAAAAAACGTTACTACCTGTTCTACAGAATACATTTGATATTATTGGTTTCATTGAAACTTGCTGTAATGACATTGACTTCACACAATGTTTCCAGATATTTGTTGATTAGCAAACAAACAGATACAATACCAATTTCAGGGAGGGTTTCTTTTGAATAACATTACTGGTTATAAATTAATTTTTAAGATTCCATAACATTGCAAAAAAAAGGATTCAATGTATGCGACAAATACTTTTGGTTTTGATAACCATGTTTTATATGCATGTGCTTATAAATTCAAGAAACATCAATAGGACATAAACTATCTGTTTTAGAATGTATAAATTGATTCTAAATTTTCAAGATAACCTAATAGAAATAAATCCAGGCTTAATAAATGCGTGTATCTTTTAGTGCACGAACTTGGACGATGCCCTTTATAGAGGAAGATTGTATAAGCGATTCTCCCTCGACAAGACTGTAAATAACTTCGGTAAGCACCTGCTTGATTTATAGTCTAAAGTCCATATTATGAACGGTTGATGTGGCTCTGACTCAGAAATTTGAGATTTAATATATTAGCCCTGGTGTTGCAAGCGTTATTGATTTTGTAATGTCCCCCCAAAAGTTATTTGATTTTGTCAATGCCCGCTGTATACGACCTTTAGCCGCTTCTTGTCATCCTGCAGTCATGGTCAACTTACATTTACAAATTACAGTTGCTTCTTACAGGTGCATCTGATAGGAATATAACACTTGGAAGAAAAGCAAAAACAATTTAGTGACTGGTTCGATGGATAATACAAAAGTTTGTCTCTTCAGATCTGTGAACAGATTTTGAAATTATAAGAATGTTCATTAGAAAACTACAATATGAAAAGCAGTAAATATCGCTTGATGTACATTAAAAAACGTAATGAATATTACAGAAATAAACACAGAATGATGTCGATTGAAATAGCATGAATGATTACAAATCATTTTGGAATGAGTTAAAACATCTCAACTTCAAAGCCGTTGTAAATAAGCAAAATATTTGTATCCCTTCAAAAGGAAATTTTAGGTGGAAACTTTCTAGATGATAACACGCCTGAAAGTGAAAGTTAAATACGTTAAACTCTGACATAAATTATGAAGTAACAGAGCAGACACTAGATTCGCCCTAAACTAGAAAGGAAATATCAAACAGGGAATTTGGGGACGCACCATTTTCGTTACATGCCATGCAACTGGAAATGGAATTTAAAAAAAAGGAATAAAGTTTAACTTAAAGTATTTGAACGTTAACAAGAACGTCAATAGGGTGATTTTTCAGGCATTCGAGTAAGTCGTCACATTTAGAATCAAATTACAACTAAAAGCATAAACAAAATGACAGAGAGTTTACCTTCAAGCTTTACATAGTTACTGGGACACTAAAGTGAATTAAGTCTACCTTACTGATGTTCAACAAGAGACGATATGAAGTATCTAGGCAAACGTTTATCCTCGATATCAGATTAACTACAGATTGTGTGGCACTCACAGGAACCAATTCGTATCAAGACAGTGTCCACATCTTTCCTGTGATCAAAGGATGTTTCTTCTTAGTAGAGTATAATATATCGAATAGCATTGAAAACACCCATGCCTGATAACGAATTACATGCAATCTATTTAGGGGAGAGGAAGTACATAACAAAACTACAACATCCGTTGATGTCCTTCATTGTAGTTCTAATCATGGGTGTCATCATTTACAACATATCATGAGAACGTAGATTGAGTAAATTACATAGTAAAACATACACAACAGACACTGACCGTTATAATCGGGACTGTTCCGTGGAGAAGTTATTTATAATTAGTTCAGAGATTGTATATAAACAACTGATTTAAATACGTCTGGTTTTCTTTGATCATTGATTCATTCATCATAGTAGATAGGAATTTTTACATTCCCTATATGTTCTCATATATATTATGTTACTATATCATGAAATGTTTCCTACAAAGAGCATTTTCTTCATTGATATATGGAATTTGGTCACTTCAAAGTTGTCGTATGTTGATTAAATACTTGTAAAACATAAAACATTCTTAAATGCCTCTCAAAGATGAACAATTGTTGTTTGTTTAGAGGAACTAATAGGACACATCTAATATCTGATGTACGATGTTGTATTTGTTTCTACAGGGACTATCCTAAAAAGTTGCTTCATGAAATGATTAAAACTGGGAATGAAATGTTTATCTGGAGTAAGTATATGTTGACAAACAATTCTGTACATATATTGCTTGTCACCAGGATTTTGTCACAACTCATAACACTCACCGCCAGATTGGATTCGGAAAGTCAGAAGGAGCAATGTTCACAGCTTGAATTAAAACAATGAGGTTCCGTTAAATGTCATTTTTCATTTTCTCCGAATGCAAAGTACATAATTAGAGGTATATAAAAGAGGTGTAACAATACATCGTTGAATCGCGATATTGACATTTTGACCCTTGCAGTAAGTATGGATACAAAATAGTTCAATATATCGTGATACAAGTATCGGGAAGGTTGGCAATACATCAATGTACAAAATGTATTGCCATCAATGACAATATATCCCCATACCAGTGTATCACACCTAACATTTGACAATGTATTAGTTTCTACAAAGATGAACGTAAAAAGTCAAGAATGACACATTACTTCATGAAGTGATTAAACTGGGAATGAATGTATGTCTGGAGGGAGTATTTGTTGACAAGCCATCTGTACACTGTATGTATTGCTTGTCACCAGAATTCTTCACAACTCATTACACTCACTACCAGATACTGGATTTCGGTCGCCGCTAATGGCTGCGATAGCGGCGTTAAGCAATAACTCACTCACTGGATTTCGAAATTCAGAAGGAGCAATGTCAATAGCTTCAAATAAAATAATGAGATTTTTAATAGTAATGTAGCCACAGTATTTGAAATCAGTGTGAATAATCGAGTAAACTAGAATAGGCAGAAATTCCCTTAGATGAACTGAACTGAAGGTTTTGTGGTATATAACATATTTATTTACTTTTATATACCCTAGGATATAAAAATAAATACAATTGGTTAATACATATATACATGTTAGGATTGTAAAATTCATTTATTGAATTAAAAAACAAAATAAAGAATTCTCGTTCAGATTCTCATTTGGAATATTTAATGCATAATTGAATTTGTCACATGTGTAATTTAATTCACATGCTAGGTAACTTAACGAGATTCGTCACAATCTACATTGCGAGAACGTCAGAAATTCAATAAGTCATACAAGGATGTTCGTTTAACCCCAGTCACCGTTTTCACGTTAACACCATTTATTCAATAATTATTTAATTGGCATTTGTGCTTTTCCTTATTCCTGCATACTTTCAGCTTTCATTTTCAATCCATTTCTTGATTTTAGTTGTCACTTGAATTGTAATTGATATATTTTGATCAGTTAACATTTAAGTATTCCTGTACAACGAGGCTTTGTTTGATTATAAATATGCTTTTCCTTTCTGTTCTCCTATTCATAAACTAGCCCAATCCGCAATCAATGCGGTGCAGCATCCAAGTACATGTATTATTGAATTGGTGACTACATTAGCAGGCATATTTCAAAGTTTCATCCAATGAGCTGCAATGAAGCATGAGTTGACAGAATTATGGACTCTATACTTCTCTCGAAATAAATCAAGTAGTAAATTGGGTACCTGTTATGAGAAGATGGCAGTTGAAGTTTGAAGCTTAAATTTAAAGAAAAAAGTTCTCTAAATGGAGTGTTCAGTATTCGGTAACTTGGTGAAGTCTATCATCGCTGTACGCATGGATAAAGCCTTATAAAGGGTTTTCTAAGTTGGTGAACTTGTTCCTAATCCTTATCTTTGTGAATAAAATACGTTTAAATTAAATAAAACCTTATTTTAGTGGACACGTACTGCATCCATTATATGATAACTCTGTTAATTTCCAAGTCATGTCAAATGATACTGAATTGTAATGACTATGCATATTGAAATTCTAATTGCACTTGACCTTAAGCAACACTTTTGTTCTTAGCATTGATAATAGTTGCAATTGTGGATCCAAATATAAAAGCCATTGCAAAGTGTGATAAGTCTGTTTAAAGCTCACAATTAATGTTTTGCCTTCATTAATTTTGAATCACACACTTTTCGGACAGTTTACCTCACAACTAATCACAAACTGCCACATAAACAATGAAATCGCCCCCGAAATCATGAAAGAGCAATCTATGAAATCATTTAGATAAGGTCTGTCATCACAGTGATGTTATTTTGATGAGGAATTTCACACCTTTTCAGAAGTGTAAAAGAAAGTCAATTACGTTTTTGCACATCGCGAATCCATTCTTGATTACATTAACATTTGAATTGATACCGCAAAAAGCATATCATTGATACTGATTTAAACACATTTATTCAATTGAAAGGGTTGGGTACTAGTTATCCAACTTAGTGAAACCCTCTCCTATGTACAGTGCTGACATATGGTATCGTAACGTGATATATGTACACTGATAGAAAGAAAATGTACTTTTAGAAGGAGAAAACATTGACGTTGACGCAAACATTGAAGTAAAATATTTGGAAAGAAGAAATAGTAGAACAAACACACAGACATCTTATATGCGAGTAAATTGTGAAATCTTTCTGATGAAGATATATATTATAAACAATGTAAGTAAAGATATTAAGAGCCATTGTAATATAAGTTTTGTAAACACAGTAACCTGGTATATGTCTGTGTACTCACACAATATAATGTTGATTCAACAAATGTATAACGCAATTCTTCCAAATTTGACCAGTTGTTCCATGTTGAGTAACATTAAAATTAAGGAAACCAAGTGAAATATTGGATAGATTGCAGTTGTAACTCACTAGCAAGAATTAGTGTGAACGTCATAAAGCAATAATGCATTAAATCATTAAATAAAATGAGGCATTTGCATATACACACAGAAGTACATTTATGCAGTATATGTCTACTACAGCATTCTAGCTCAGATTATACACGAGTGCAACGGTGGAACAGCAGCAAACATGTAAGCCAATGTCCACAATCAAAGGAACATTAATAGAACTGATGGAAAGCATTGAAAGTATATCAATCATTATGAACAGCTATTGCAGTAAAACTTTCAATTAGGCATAAGACAATTCTCTTTCTATATCAAGTCATTAAAAGACAATTAATTTTGCTTTAGTTGATTTAAATGTCCTGTCCGATTCATAAGCATTCGTTTTACACTCTTGGCCAAAAGAAACGCCTACCAGATATCTTATCAGATTTAGTGAAGACTATAATGAACAGTTTAGCAATATTATAGCATTATGAAGTTGAACCATTTCTGCAAAATATGTTTAAATTTCAAAAGTACAGTGAATGTAACAATGATGACGCAAGTTGGTAAATATAACAACACAAGAAGATAAATAGAGGATAGTTCTCGTCTAATACGATGTATATGTAGAAGTTTATATTTTCACGATTGGCCCATATAACAAAGGACGTTAACATATTTTAAAGAGAAGGTAGTTAGTACTTAAATCAACCTGGTGTTTCTTGTGTCTGAGTGACATTCAGAAAGGTGAACTGACTACATAATAGAGAAGACACCTTTATTGATATCGTCTATGTTGACAGCTGCGATATATTCTTTTCTAGTTAAAGGACAAGGCATATTTCACAATGACAGTCAGGTAATTGAAAACAACAGAGTTACAGTTGATGTCTGTGATGTCTTAAATTCGTGACAGAACAAATCATTAACACCGAGGATGTGTTTGAATAAATGTGTTTCAATTCGTCCTGCAATCAACCTCATAATGGAAAACTTGGAATAACGTTCATGTATTGGAAAAGAAGACTTTACCTTAAAAATGAAATGCGTACTGTTAGTAAACTGTATATTTTCGGGAAGTCAATACATTCTTTTAGAGTAGATGTTTTACCAAAACATGATAGATGTATATTTACATTTAATGGAAGTTATACAAGGACTAGGAGACCACATTGAAACAAGCAGTTAATCGAATTTCAGTTGACTGCTCTTGTAGCTAACACGATTCTCATGACAGATCAGACAGAAGGTTGTCCAGACGGCTTTTAGATAAATGTGACAATAATCAGTAGTTGTTGACCCTCCACTTTTTTGTTTTGCATACTGTCTGGAGTACCGTATTCGTGTTCAATATAACTTTCTTTTATATTGATATAGATTTGTTTAGCAGTGTTCTAATAGTTATGTTATAATGATGAGAATATGTTGTAAATGATAGACTTTCCACAATAGCAATGTTTGAACCGTGCTTAGATGCATCCCTATTCGAACCTGCTCGACTCAATGCGAAGCAGCTTACGCTATCACACTGTTGATATACTTATGATATTGATATTTCTCTCATAAATATTATATAATATGTAGAAGCCAAAGGGAGAATAATATTCTGTATAATGTTTATAGGTATAAGTTTAGTTTAGTTTAGTTTTAAAATATCATTGTTGGGCCTTAAACGTTTTGGAAAGTCATTAGTGAACAAAGCCTGTTGTGTATATATCTTAATTGAAACTGTAGTGTATTGACATTGGCGTTCAAAATTGACTTTCGGACCTAAGTAAATATGCTAAATTAGAGACAAATAAATACAGATAAATTAAAGTAAACTTTCGTGAATAAATGTATGTCAGTGTAGTAAAAGTCAAAGCATATTCCACTGCACTATCCAACCATGACCTAATTATATAGTAGTGTAGACATATCAAACATGACAGTTAAGAGCGTATTTGCCTATTCTGTATTATACCTACTGTTGAATCTGAGTTACATTTATGTCTTGAATGCCGAATTCATCACGGTCTGCGAATGTGTCTATTGCAAGAGTATTATTATGTTTTCCCATCGAGTTGTAAGCATAACTCCTTATTCATGTTCAAAAGGAACTGTACTAAATAATCTTGCTGAATCTATTTTCTTAGTTCAAACGAATAAACACTCTTTCTAGAAGATATTCTCATGCATACAGATATTATCCATGTGACCAAAGGAATATGTTGTTATCACTGTTGTAAAATTGGGAAACCATTTGGCAGTTTCATGGAGTGATATAATATGTTTTATGTAAACTTGTTGAGCTATATACAAGCTGAACTCCATACGATTACAGCAAGAGAGAAAAAAATGGATAACCT
Source organism: Gibbula magus (assembly GCA_936450465.1). NCBI lineage: Eukaryota > Metazoa > Mollusca > Gastropoda > Trochida > Trochidae > Gibbula > Gibbula magus. Next base: position 50,411,995 of record OW388304.1, on the reverse strand, counting down.
GAACTTATACTCATTAAATGTTCATTATTTTATGCAATATGTGCATTATTTGCGAAAAACTAAAAGCAACAAACTTAAACATTTTGCTAGATCATAAAATACGACCTTAACTAGATAAAACCTATCGTACATTTGACTTTTTTTGTGCTCTCGAAAAATGTTCAATCTAATTTGTAAGTATAAGAAAAAGAAGTCACTGTTTGTCAAACAAAGAGAATAGTGAGATTGAGACAATTGGGAAAAGGCGCAAATTTAGAGTGTCAATCTGAAACATGGTGATAACTACTACACTTTTCTGTTAGCTTGATATTGCACGAACTAGGAAATATAGCGAGACATGTAGAAGTTATATAGTTGAGTTTCTTTGTTTGTGTAGAGTGATTTCACTGGTATGAAACATGAGACGTTCACTCAATGAAACATGTTAAAATCCAGGTTAATTTCTTATTTGGTTTATTTTTTATGATCACTTCTTTCTCTTAGTTCCTTCCAAATTATGTTGGAGCTGTAAACGGCAAGGACAAAGTCATAAATTAAGTAATAAAATGATGTACATTTTTTGGAAATCACATCCCAGAATGACTAATCATTAGAGAATTTTTGGTTCATTGTTCATTAATAATCCCAAGATCTAATGTACTTATTGACCAAGTAATAAGAATAAAGGACATTAAACTACTTGCCATGAATAAAACATTGGCCTGAGGAATATCACTGCCGTTCACTAAAAGGCTATAATTTGTAGGTTAATACTTTTATTTATACGTACCTACTAAGATATGCCATCTCAAAAGGACCTGCTCAATTTGCTGTTAACCAATGCAGTAGAATGCACATTTAATCAGCGCCATTTATTTTTTTTTGCACGAAACAGTATTATCAAAGCTCATTCGGAAACCTACAACTTACTGCATATTGTTGGTGCTGTGAAGTAATATGATTTTGATTTTGAAATTAAACTATATAATCATGGATTAACAAAGGTTACTCAGTCCAGAATGTTAATGCGTTGTATTGTACCAGGATTATAAATGCACGTTCAAGTTATTACTTGTTGAAAGCAGTTATGACAAGTGTTGAACCCAGTAAATATTACTGATCTAACCATATTTGCGCCCATTCACAATAACAGGTTCACCTTGTAACTGACCAATATTCATGTCCACATGATAGACAGTTTTCATTGCTTGTATGTGGAGGTGACCTATAGCTGGTGGAGATGAAGCAAATTGATCATCATGTCTCATGTCCTGAACTCTCCGACTCACTTTATAACATCTCCCCAAACTAATCGTATCTCAATCTTCTTGCAAAGTCAGGATGATAATGATGTTTGTAAGATGAAACTGCTATACTTGTGTTGAAGATAATATTTATGCATGCATATTGTATATTTATTGTGGACTTAGTTAACTTTTGTATTATCTGAACTGAGCACATTAATGTCTCACATTTTAACATCACCACTGACAAAGTATATACCAGTTTTACTTTAGAAGTGGCCTTCATTCTGTCAATATTAATCCTTCTTTTCCTGCAGTTCAATGGACACTGTTACTTATGAACACCGTCTGACGTTTTTCTATCTTGCTTTCAAAGTTCTACTTGTAAATATTGGCCTATTGTTTAGCTACTTTAAGTTGTAAAGATGTGTGCGAACATGTCTAATCTTTTTGAAAACTTTGTTATAAGTGCAGATGGTCCAAGGGGCTTGTAATATATAAAGTGGTAAGTATATGAATAAATATCTCATAAAATTGATATAAAGTATTTATGACATACTTAATATAACTTGTTTCATTGAGTAAGTTGACCCATATTGCATATTTATGCGATAAAGATGCATTGTATGATACCATACAATCTCTGTTCCGTTTTATAAAAGCTTTTCCGTATCAGAATTTGACAATTATAGCACTGTGTTCTGATCATCATCATTCTGATCATCACACAGCTAGATGCAAACACATGATTCTTTCTAAGGCTCAATAATAATGGTGTGTACTGTCCTCTCATTTTCATCAACGTTAGTGTTGACCAATCGACGCAAAACGAGTCAATTGCTTTTACTTGTCCTATCGACTTAGGATACAGCAAAAGCGTAAATCTATATTGAGGTCCGATACTGCCCTCAGAAGTCACTTTTTAAGGGGCTCACAAACAGCTTCCATATACAAAGGGTATTGTTTGTCAAGGGAAGCCGATTCGGAACATAAACATTTGCTCCCTTTTTTATGAATCTATTATAATCCTTTTTAAACATACTTTAATCAAATTACGATTCAGATGTTCCCTTCTCAAGAAGAAACTGAATGACACAACAATGAAGGCAAAAGGGACAAATGCGTATCTGTTATGTGAAAACAGAATACAACTACAATCATATAGGAAATGAATATCACTTTGTAAAATGTGTAATATATAGTATAAATCTACACTATGTACCAAATAAACTTCCACGAAACTCTTTTCATTGCATGTGTTTACATTGGTGTTCCACGTATGTGAATTTATAAATCCTGATACTGTACATATTTTAAATAATAATTAATTATATAATTGTACTCCGCGTGACCACAATTCAATCATATGATTGGACGAAAGCATTTGACTGTGCTCTAAATTTACGATAATTCAGCAATCTGCAGTTAGTTACACACGAAATGAGATCATGCCACTACAGAAGAGGGGAGTTTATAACAAAGAGCTAGTTTTATACTTTTCTAAAACCATGGTAAGCCATGTGTTGAGTTCAGTACGATGTAAACTATTTTCTCTTAATTTTCAATGAGCTTTTAAGAAAATAACGGCCAGTAGAAGACTACAGCAGATGACATATTACAAAAAGTGGGAATATGTTAACTAATTTATCTTATAATCGAGTAACTAATCGGTGTGATATAGGAATCAGACAAAACCATGTTTCCAATTTTGATAAATAAATAATGTTATACTAGATATACTTTAACAGAACAGAATAATAATATACATTTTAACGCCTAATATCCAGTGCAAGCACTGCTCAATGGCGGTACAATTATTACCCTGAAGGATTCTTACTTTCGGTGCCGCTACTAAGCTCTTCTTCTTCCGTACCTCCCGTGTTCAGGTACCCATTTTAACACCTGGGTGGACTGAGTGCAATGTGGATGAAGTGCCTTGCCCAGGGGCACAACACAGTATAAGACCCAGGCCACAAATTGGTGGTGTCTCCAGTAACCAGTGCAGTTTTACATTGGTGTCACGACTAGGTGAATGTATAAACCCTGACACCATACATATGTTGAACTGCGTCATAGTAGCTTCAAAATATCGATGGTTATGTAGTCTAATTATGTTTAATTACTTCATGGCACTAACAGAATGCAGTGACTTATGGATACCCACATGAGTTTGATCTTTCTGATTCATGCACATAATGAATCCCTTTGTTTAATTGTACAATCTAATGCATGTATGGTTAACATCAAACTGAACAGCTCTGTTTGTGTAGGGCATACGTTAGTAGTTAATCAACGTGACAACTCGATCTTGTACATTACAGCCATTTAGTGACTGGTACTGATATTCATCCAGCAGAATGTGTCAACCAGGTTAATGTTTTGTTCATGGAAACCAGTTGTATTTCCTTTGTTCTAATCACTAACTACTAGGTCATTCACTTTATATGATTTTGGGTGAATTATATTATTATTCATGAAATATGAACTAAAACTACTCTAATGAATAGGAATTCAGGGATATGGTGTTGTCAGATTTCCATGAATGTATTTTCATCGTGTTAGTACTGATTTTATGACTATTTCCTAGCGGTTTACAGTCGTGTATCCACCACAGAGTAATCTTCAACTTTCGAGCACTAAAACACCTAGGTTATATCTCACTCGATGAGAAAATAGGTTTATTTTATTTGCTCTTAATTTTGGGAATCATTAATTTAATAAATCTAAAATCTATGCATTATTCCCGCAAAAGACTGACACAAAATGCACTTCTTATTTCTAAAACCGGGTAACATGATTACCCAAAAATCTCAATAGAATGTATACTAGAGAAATCTTTGCTTTTTTAAAATTCTGTACACAACATTGAATTAAAAATATTAACAGACGTCACAATGTTTGAGTGGACCCTGCACTTACAAAAGTAACACTTCAGATGAAATATTGAAGTCAGAAACATTTTTTTTAGAATTAAGAGAAATGGTACATACATATTTCAATTACAATCATGTATGAAAATGGAAACGCTTACAATAATAAGGAAAGAGGAAAAACAAGTTGGTGTCTGTGATGACAAGAAAGTATTATACAATATGCTAGTACCTGAATATGAATCATTAGTTACGATCTACTATTTCCTTTAATAGGATATGTTGTAATTGGATATAAAACAAATTTGATTAGCACATTTCATTAATGAAATAATGAAGCTTATAACTGTCACAAATGCTACGTTAATGTCCCATTGAATTACAGTTTTCAACATCCTAAAAATTGGAAAAGATGACGAAAAATTGGATATTGTGACATTAATGTGAAAATGTTTGAATATATGGTAACTTACTTCCTGAAGAAGCCCCAACAACGCTCATTAATTCACCAATAAAGCTATATCGTTACTACAAATAAATGAGCAGCTGGTTTGTAGGAATACGCCAATTACTGTTTTATTGTAACTTTTATTACATGCCAAAGACATTCTTATTTGTTATAGAAAGCCTCATGTTAGATATTGAGAGATTTTCTACAAATGTAAGGATCTATATTTGCCAACAATTAAACAAGCCGTTTTATTTAAGTTTAGATTTGCTTGTGTTGAATATATTAAATGTTATATTTAATTATTATCTAAATGAACCTCAATTGTCACTATTCATTACAAATTATTACAAAGTGTTATTCATTTTTCGATATAAATTAATCATGTTTTAGAATAGTAGAAAGTCAGGTTTTCCTTTCCCCTTGATAGTCGCGTCTTCCTGGTTCTATTCAAAGTGAGTAACAACTACATTGATACCCTTTGTATATGGACGTTGTTTGTGAGTTTATTGAAAAGTGACTTCGATTGCTTGTGGGGAACCATCAAACCTAAATACAGATTTACACTCTTGCTTAGGCCGATCTAGAACAAATAGAAATTAATAACTGTGTTTTAGTGGATTGCTGAACAAACGTAGTAATGAAAATGAAGACAGTAAAAACTCTTTGTGATATTTTAACTGCGAAGACACGGCGATAACGTGTTGCACCTAGATGGATGATGTCCAAATGGCACAGTGCTGTAACAGTCAACACCTTGTGATTCTGGTACTGAACAGTTCCTATCAAATGCAATGTGTCCTTGTAGAACCCTGGAATATCTGTATTGTATGTATGTACAACATTAAACATTTACACATGTACAATTTATGTCAATTTATAAGACTACACCAGTATTTATCTGATAAGAGAATACACAGATGAAGACATGTTTACCACCAGCCATGCTTACACATCTGATCAGCTGCGCTTACAAGTTTCCAAATAAATTATATACATTCTGACACATCTTTACAACTATTAAGTAGCTTTAACAGGATTGTACAGACCACAGTTCACCTTAATAATGCACACAAGGGTTATTGGTCAGTAGTCAATACCAGATTGTATATTGGTTACAAAATCAGCGGGTGGATCAATGTGAATCCATGCGAATATGTTTATCAACATAGAGAGATATGGATTTGGATTATCCCTCTCATAATGTTATGTTATCAATAACTTCTCCTTTGGGTCGAGTGCAATGTTTTACTTGATATCCTGCAAGACCAATGTGGCTATGTATTGCAGTGAAACATGCGAGGATCAGCTGGAACTAGTGAACCATTGCACCCAAACCCAAACAAAACCCAAACATAATGTTCCTTATGTATCTATTGAAACACCTCAAGTAATGTAAACGTAATCTTTCAAACGACATCTCATCGATCAAGAGATTAGACTTACAATGTGAGTTTGAGTGTTCAGGACATGAGACATGATGACCAATTTTCTTCATCTCCTCCAGCTATAGGGCACCTCCACATAAAGACACTGCAAACTGTCTATCATATGTACATGAATATTGGTCAGTTACAAGGTGAATCTTTGATTACGAATGGAACAAGTAGAGAGCAATCTTCTTACATTAGTTATATTTACTAGGTTCAATACTTTTGACAGCGGTTATATATTGTTTGTATTTAAATTTCACGGTTGCCAACGAAGTAGTTTTCTAAGAATCCATTGTTTATTTTCCCTTGTGATTTGCAGAAAATTGAACTGACAGTCCATGTGCTGAAGATTGTAATAAGTGAGATTGTGGTGCATCTTCAACGTGCATGTCGACAGCTGTGACGTATTTGTCATGGGATTGAGAGCAATGGATACTTCATTTTGAGTGTCGGGTAATTGGAACACAGAATCACATTTTACAAAGTGTATTGATTTAATTTAAGTTATGTTAGAGTTTCATTCTATTTTACTGTCAGTGATTAACCGGACATGTATCTGAATATTTTGAGACGTGATCTGTCATGTACGTTCAGACATTCATAGTTATTGTTTTATGGCATGGTGGCTGCATGAGACATATAACCACTTGTAGACAGATGGTATACTGAACTGAAAATACATTGTATTACCTAAGATATCAATCATATGGGGTTCATATGTTAATAAGTTATAAATATCACTTTACCATTACGTCATGAACAGTGCAACATTGTATGACTGCATAATCCGTCTATGCTGTTGCGTTGTATATACAGAAACGACAGATAATCAACCAATCCTTGGTAAAGAACACTCTACTCGAAAGCATATTTGCATTTATCATCGAGTGCGTTCCATTCTTATAAAAGTGATTCCAGTCATTTCATCTTTAAACATATTTCTGATAGGACTGTCAAAGGTAAAAGTACAAAACTTTTAAAATATCCTCAATCTTTCAAGAATTAAGCTCTACAGCTATGATGAAATTTTGAATTTCAACAAGACTTTGAAGTTGCAATACCCACTCTTGCATGCACACAGACAGTGTCAGATCAAAGTATATCAAGGAGCGATCTAGATGTCAGTGCTAGGTTCGAGAGTTACACTCGTGACAGGTGTTCACTGATTAGTTTCAATACCGTTCACTCATTAGTGTTATACTTTTTGTGTTATTAGTAAGTAAATGTGTAGCCAATAATGATGTTTATCATGAAATAGGTAATCTAGGGTTATCTATTTTTCTTCCTCCTTTTTTTAGCATATATGTTCTTAATATATAAAAAAGAAGGTTGAATCAAATATTGATCATTGTATGAAAATAATATATGTACATTATATCTTCGTTCAGAGCACATATCAATGTCAATGCATTTGTGAAGGTATATCAAAGAGTGATCTAGATGTCAGTGCTGGGTTGGAGTTTTACACTGGTGACAGGTGTTCACTGATTAGTTTCATTACCGTTCACTCATTAGTGTTATATTTTGTGTGTTATTAGTACGTAACTGTGTAACCAATAATGATGTTTATCATGAAATAGGTAATCTAGGGTTATCTATTTCTCTTCCTTTTTTTAAAGCATATTTCAATCTTAATATCGAAAAAGAAGGTTGAATATTAATATTGATCATTGTATAAAAATAATATATGTACATTATATCTTCGTTCAGAGCACATATTCTTGTGAATGCATTTGTGAAAGGATGTATCAAATATTGATAATTGTATAAAGATACTACATGTACATTATATCTCTGTTTAGAGAAAATATCAATGTGAATGCATTAGTGAATGTTGTATCAAATATTTAAGCACTATATCACATGAACTTCCATTTAGAATTGATCAAACGGATCACTTCATATCTGGGGTGATATCTGTAACCAAACTATGCAGCAGAGTGTTTATTTCACGAGATCGATATGACAGATTATAAAGACAATATCTGCAGCTGACAGGAGGGTAATACATGAGATGAAATCTCAGTACCTGCATAATGCTGTTTTATTCTGACGAGTGAAATAAGTCATTGATCCAGCTTTCCTGTATTGACAAACTGGTGATGTTTCTATCAAACGTTTTTGTTGAATGTATATTGAGCGGTCATTGTAGCGTTCGTGAACATTTTAGAATTATGTGATATGAGTTTCAATGTTAAGAATGGGTTTGCCAGTAAGAAAAAGAATATGTGTCATGCGATGCAATTAAAACGATATTGCAAACTAAAACCAATGATATAATGTTGATACTTGCAAATTGAATAGAGAAATTCAATTAAAATGCATTCTTCTGGCTAAACTTGCTTTTGAAGTTGGCCATGAAATCCTTTGTTTTGGGCACAGAACAAATTATACGCTATAACTAAACCCCTTTTTATTAAATATTTATTTTTATAGTTTCAATTAATAAATTGAGATGTGTACATACTATTACTAATTGATCACTATTAATCATGTATTTGATCAACAGCTAGTACAAAAGACACGTATTTGTTCAAATCTCAAAGGCCCGGCCGGGGTCAGGTGATTGCAAATATGTACGCATGTAACAAGGGTGAGGGTTAAACTAAAACATCCACCAGTAATATACTCTTGTTAACCAGTGCATGCTTCAAGTCACGAAGTAAAGCCAATAAGGTTTGTTGTGTTGGCATCAACTCTCTGACATGATTTATTTAGGGAGAATGAGATATGATAAGAACTGTGAGACGTGATAAATTCAGTATTCATGAGATGCAAATCTGGACAATGAAGTATTGTGGTTGACTGTCACGTCCATCAGTGTAGCTTGCAAAATACGAATCAGTACTTGACTAGTAAGTGTAGACTACTATTGTCTGCTCTGTGGTTCCTTTTACTCATGTGAGAGACACACTTGTCAAATGGGAAACTCATCTCATTGACTAGGTATAACTTACTAATTAACAATGTATGATGAGTTAACAGTCTGATGTTTTTCAACAGCTATCGTGTTTTCGATGCAGGTTTGTACATGAGAATACAATTTATGGACACTCAGGAACAGGAAACACAGGAAAACATGCTGTTGGTCATGGGATACATTTTCTTTTCTCAACATTTCGTCATCGTCATCGCCCTTTCCATATCAATATATTTTACTCCTCCACAGTAATCGAATGTGTTACACAATGAGGGGTAGTGACGAAGATTACATCTTCCTCCACAGCATTTTAAAAGATAATTTGGTAATAAAGTAATTTGGGGATAACACCCCTTTAAAATATTTAACTTATATAACAGTTTCTGCCAGGTAAAAGCCTTTGACACCATTGTGGTAATGATCCCGCGCTGAAATTCAGTGTAGCATGATACCCAAACCTCACTGCGTGTAAAACAGTTCTGTCCAGGAGAAAAGCTGCTGAGTCCCTGGCGAGATTCGAACCACTAACCTCTTTGATGTGAAACTGAATCCGCTGCTAGCCAAGAGAGATGCAAATTAGACCAATACCATGAAGGAGGACCGTGTCTTACCGTCATGAGTTGTGTCTCCAGGACTTTCCCCGACTTTGTTTGAAATCTGAATAAATTGCAGGAACTGGAACTGGATTGGAATGAATATTGAAATAGATTTGTTGTATTATCTATAAATATATTTTCATGATGAACTATTAAAATAATAAGAATCCAAGATTGTATACACATACATGTGACACTGATCTAAAAGTTAATTTACTGTTCTGACAAGTCAACTATCTTGAGAAATTTCACTCTATTTGGAGGCTCACGAACATCTCATCACAGTCAATAACAGTCAATTATAAGGCAATCGCGCTCGCCGAATAATACAAGTCACTATTTGTCAATCAAATAGAAGATAAAGATTGGAAGAATAATTTCAGTAAAGCAGAGACTGGCGAAATCTTGAGGGGGAAACATGAGAAATGGGTTAATTTCTTCATTCGTGTGACGAATTCATTAATGCTTGGACGCCCTTTTTCCTGACTGATTAATCATGGGATGGGTGAAATCTTGAAGGGGAACATGAAACATTTCTCCAACTGCGTGACGAATGTCTCTATGCTCGGATCCCTTTCCTACATTACTGATTAATGTTAGGACATTTACTTGGTAACTCGAACTTGAAAAATAATATTCTCTGACAATATTTCAAGGATATCCCTTGCCAAGGGGGTGGTCGTCTGATAACAGTTCTCTTGGATGTGTTATACAACAGATTCAAACTTTGTTAAACTTTATAAAAAGTTTTTTTTTACAATAAGAGAGCCAGTCTGTCACTCTGGATGTATATTCTAAGTATAATATATGAGTGATGTCGTTTTAAAATATATAAACGTAAATCAAAGTGACATATTGTAAGGATAAGATAAAACCCACAGTTAAGTCATTGTCATTACATTATTAGCCTTCAATGTTAAACTGATGTCAACTGATGTACACTATTCATAGCGTTAAGTTTTGGTCTAACAAAAAATAGCTGTACTACTCCTAAAATAGTGTTAGGCACCTTGATACTGTACGTGGCATTTCAAGAATGAATAAGCCTTGTTAGGATTTTTTTTATCTCTATCAACATATTGTTTATAACAATCGTCAATTCTTTTCATTTTTAAACCAGCCAGTATTGTGTAGACATGTCATACCAGTTCCTTTAACCTTGCTGTAATCAGCCAATTCCAATAGTTTCTTGACATTCGGTGTCAGCAAAACGTCAAAAACACGAAATCAGACCACCCATTCTGTCACAGAAAAGTGTGTTTACCACCAGTGGTTCTATACCTCTTAATAGCTGCCAGATAATAAGATACAAAAGGTATCTGTGTAATGTTTATCACATACTTTATCCCTTTACTTAATGCATCAGTAATTAAATTTGACATCGCTTGTACGTGATATGATTTCAATGACATCTATGACAATAAAATACTATGGTTGGCTACTGTGAAAGATTCAGTCATACAGTGCTCGTTTACTTCATCTCATGCACGATAATACACTTGTCGTCAAGCATAGCATGTCATAGCGAATGCGAAAATTATTCTAAATGTATGAACCATTTTTTTTAATTAAGCACATGTTGAGATTCATGACCCGAAACGACAAATGTTAAAATACATTTTGAAAAATCTATCATCCAACAACACGACATCTCGGAAACGTTCTGAAATATGTTAAATTCCAACAATATAGCATCGGAAAATGAGGGAGAGTCAATGTTAATTTTGAAAAATATCTCGAAACGTAGTGGCCAGTTGCGAAGGTTTTCTTCTGCAGAATAGAGTGAGTTTCTTTTGATATGTTCGAAAACCCCAAAGCCTTATAAAACATTACGTCATTCGAGATTAACAAATACGGCATCTCTTTATAAATATTAGGTCGTGGGATAACTGCACTGCATCGAATGACAAATAACTACCGAGTCAATGACAATGACTAGTATTAAATCGTTGTTATGGTAAACATGAGCTAAACATACATGCAGTAAACGGAATTACAATAGCTCTATGCTCTCCAGTTAAATATAGATCTATTTAATCCCGTTCACTGCCGATAAACACAGAATATTTTTCTACTTATCATGACGGGAATGATGATGAACATCGCGCTATACACAAGATGCATGTGGGTGTGATAATAAGATAACAACTTGATGAGAAAAGATGTTCAACATTCATGTGTGAATGCACTTGTATGTGAATGCTACGATAGGCATTCTCATTAATATCAGATGGGAACTAGTTGCACTACGTTACACAACATACCTATATTGTGTAACGTAGTGAAACTAATTACGGTATGACTTCAACGATACTGATGGTTTTTTGTCACTAAATCATACTCCAGTTTATATGAAAGCATGCCATTGTACATTGAGGCCGTGTATATGAAGTTAGAAGTTTTCATTTTTGGAATCAAAACATATCCGCTTTCCGTAACAGAATATGACTTACATCATGGTAAACTAAAAAAGAGATCTTTTTTCGCAAGTAAGGGCATGTTCTTGGTGTGTTCATACCATGATGTTTTAGGAAAGCGGAAATCGGAAATCGAAGGTTACTGCCAGTTACAAACTATTGATTAAAAATCCTCTGTGTCTTCACATAGCTATAACCTTGCTAACCTAAATCACGGTCAAGGTAATCAATGGCGACAACAGACTTCACTTATAAGTCATTGGACATGTATTATGTGAAAGCTACATTACCAAAGAACATTATCAGAGAGGCAATTCTGTGGTTGTTGATATACAACTTAACTGCGAAGAAGAGAGTAAATGAGATGGAAATAAGTTTATGAACTTCGTTAAACCTTAACGTCAATGAATAGGAAACATGACACACTGTTTGGAGTATAAGAGGGTCTCATTTATTACAAGAAATTACATGACGGTTACAAGTTAGAGAAATCCCCCCAAAAACCACTCTTATAAGACCCAAACAGTGTGAAAGAGAATATTATTGGAGAAAAAAAAAACATTGAAAACCATTTGAATAACAATGCTGATGCCGGTATGAGCTGATAGTATTTTTTCACAGTGATGCGCTGGGTAAGTTCTGACACAAAACGGTTCTGTAGTATGTTACCACATTGGTGGGGACTTGATCAACATATGCGAGATATGCAGAACTTTTCCAATCTCCCATCAGCTTGACTATCTCTCCTAGTACCCCACAGCTTAGGGCCCACGTTGCACCCCCTCTGCGAAAACTGTGACTCGTGATGCTTTCAGTTATGCCAGCTTTCTTCAGGACTTTACACAGGCTAGCACTGAAACTAGACGATGTCATGATCGCATCTCTGCCACCTACTGTAGCATAAAACACTGGTTTTGCATTAACGCTTTTATTGGTGGGAAGCAAATTGATCATTGCCTTCACAGGGCACAATACATTGGGATAGATACATGGCAAGTTCACTTCAAACCTACGCTCTTTGAACTGAATCGTTTTGGACCACTTAACTGTGATAAGAAGCGATCCATCATGACACAACTGAAAACAATCTCTTGTAAACTGCTTCTCTTCAGCAAAACTTTGAACATTGTTTGGGAAAAGATTAGACTTTCGGAACATTCCAAAGAACATGAGTAGCATGGCTGCCCACAAATTCACATGTAGATGACTACTGAAATCCATCACAGCATACAGTCTCATCAACATGCTTGGGGAAACAGGTGTTTTTCTGTTAATCTCAGATCCCTTAACGCGCGCAATACCCCGTAACGTTGATTTGACCAACCAACTGTTTTCAAAGGGATGCGCATAGCCACATTCAAGATGAAGAAGTCTTATGATATTCAGATATTGCCTCACTGAACTAGGTTTTAATCTCCTGGCTAAGTATGCCGCATACAATACCACGTGCCACTGGGTAACTGGAACTGGTGGTTGCCCAATAGCATTGCAGAATCCCATGTATGCGTTGAAATGTGTTTTGTAAGTCCGAACTGTATTTTCAGCAAAGGTTGATGCTCGATACTGTCCCACTGCCTCACACAACTCTGTAATCAGCGGTCTTTGCTGAGAAGTTCCATCTGCAACACAATGCAACTAATGATCTAACAGACATGGACGAGATCAGTTCACGACACAATGCTATTGGACAAACGAAAGACTTTCTCCAGCTTCCAAGTAACATACACAACTTATCAAACTTTCCCTTTTCATGAAGACGTGATATTGTATCGGGGATTACATTTAACTTGCCGGGGATATGCACAGCTTTTACAGTGAAGTTATATTTAGCACTCATCCAAAACAACTCCCTCAAGCTCTGGTTCACTAATTCCTGTTTACATCTTCCTCTATTAATTATAGCCTTTGCTACTACACTATCTGTGTACACAATCACAAGTTTATTACACCACTGCTTAGCCCATCGGCGTCCTGCATGAAGCAATCCAAGAACCTCCTTGTAATTGATATGCAAAGCATCTGCTGCTGGCCAATCTGCTGTCCACTGAGAGTACTGCCACTCACCCTGTGTGAAAATACCTGTTGCTGTAGTAATAGCATCGATATGCACCGGAACTTTGTCGTAAGTGCAGTAATAAACAGTTCCATTGAACACTGCAAGATATGACATCCACCACGCTAAATCTTTCTTAAAGCCACAAGTTAATACAGTCTTATCAGACTGTTGTTTAAGCACGCCTATATTGTCTAAAATGCGACGGAGAAAAAATCTGCCTCCCCGTACCACATTACATGCCCAGTTCAATAATCCTGCTAAGCTCTGCATTTGTCTTTTTGAAGCTCTTTTCCTATTTGCAAACTTCGCTAACTCTGTTTTCATCTTGTCCAGTTTCTGTTCTCCTAGACTTATCCTACAATCACGTGTATCTATGTCTACTCCTAGAAAAGTTATTTTCTGTGCTGGACCAATAACCTTGCTCCAACTTATCTCAAAACCAAGTCTACCAAGCAGGTTAAGTAGAGTATGGAGTGCGTAATTGCACTCGTCATATGTAGGTGCACAAATAAAAAAGTCATCAATATATACCACAAGGTATTTGAATCCACGACGTCGCATCATCCTTCTGACAGACTGTGATAAACGATGAAACACACTTGGTCCTAATCTAGATCCAAACGGCAGACGTGAATCAAAGAGTAAAGTCGGATTTCTATCGTTTGTAAAGGTCCACTGTAGCCCTGTCAACTTGTAATCTATGGGATGTATTCCAACGGATCTATACGCAGATTTAATATCTACTTTCGCCATGTAGAAATCCGGCTTTGCCATAGCACATGCATCTTGTAATGTTTGAAACTGGAGCGGCGGTGACGTTGCGTAATCATTCATAGCCTCGCCAACAGGGCGACTACCATCATGTATCAGTCTCACACTCGAAATATCCTTCGGAATAGCAGCCATTGGACTTATAATTGTTGGACTTTCAGTTGAAACTATATAGTGTCCCAGATCAATCTGTTTTTTAATCTCTTTCTCAACCAGTTCTTTATTTTCAACGCTGACTGAAGATTTATGGTTTTGTGAAACAGCTTTATGTGGAACAATTTCAACGTCAGAAATTCTAAAACCATATTCCAAACCATTTAACAAGTATTCTCTGTCTGTATCACACACTAATTCAGATTTCCAAATTGTTAACTTTGATGAAAGAGAGTTTTTCGACGCTAGATATTCTGTACTAAAGGGTGATGCGACGACTGGATGAGTGACAGGTATTCCCTATTCCTTATCTGTTTTGTCTCCCGACTGGTCGTAATCTGTCAGTGGGTGATCTTTGCCACATGAGGAGCACACATGGTCATAGTTACACCTTGACCCGTAAAAGCACTTGCCTTTGTTGAATTGCCAACAAATTGGTTTGATCTGTCTTCCTCCTCTGAAACCAGTTTGGAGTTTTTTCGGTGCAGCGTTCATAATACTGCCTCTCTCCTTGAGTCGCACTGTGGTCAGATGTTGACCATCGGCACCCCATCGGAACTGGAATTCTGCCTGTTTCTCCCTATATTCATAGTCGTATGCGAGAACTGATATCCATGTATACCGACAAGCCAACTCGCCGATCTTAGCAGTGTATGCCAGATAGTCAACAATACTAAGCTCATTCAATTTGTCTGTACGCATCAACTCAGCCATAATGCAAGCATTTGCAGAGATCCATTGGGCAGGACTAACAGTTTCCAACTTTGATTTCTTGGGTTCATTTAGCTTAATGGTAACGCCATCCCCTAACTCAACTTCCTCACAATCTTTAGCATGTAACCCTAATCTCGGTAAAAAGTCAACAATGTACAAAGGTTTTTCTGCTGCCTTACCACGTCTAAGATAAACCGATGGATCCAAATCAATTCGCTCTGAAACAGGTCGATCTTGATGCTTGTCATCTGGATTAGGCTGGCCCAACAACTGGTCAAGAATTCCAACGGGATTCGGTCCGTTAAATCGATCCGGTTTTCCACGCTGTATACCACCCGTAGCTGTCATGGACGTATCTTTAGTTTTCATTGCACTGATAGCAGACTCGATCGCACGACGATGACCAGTCTTTATTTTAAGAAGGTCAAAATCTTCAGCCTGTATGCCAAGTAAAGCGTCACGTGTCTCAAAACCCTGCTCTCTCAATGCGTCGGCAACAGCACATGGTAAACGCAACTTGTCGACGAATTCATCCACATCGAACGACACCGTAGCTTCCTGCTCGGTCTTCATAAAGCCAGACATACCAGCAAACGATTTCTTATCCATGTTCCGCGCCAATACACCCAAGTGTACTATAGATAGTAAAACAAATACTATTCGTGTTTTGACGTGACGCTCACGTCAGCCATGCCGCTTTGTTAAATGACGGAGAAATATAGGGGAAGTAACTCTTCCTGGAATAAATCAATTTAATAACACCCTATAGGTAAAGGGAGATAATCTGACTTGTTTTAAATATATTTCAATATGAAATACACTTATACTTCTTTGACGGAATGAACTGTGATAGATTTTGATCGTCTGATAATAAATTACAAATCTGTTTATTTATTACAGTGTTTATCTTAACCAAGTGCAAATTAAGCATGATATATCAGAGAATTAAAGGTTTTTACTAAAAGGAATGTAACATATGACGACATAAAACATGAATAAACAACGTTTCGGTATTTTAACAATTGTTCACACCTTCGTGTTTTTATGGATGCTACTTATAAATGCCATTCAAACACTTGATGTTTAGACAGTTGATGAATATGTGTTGCCCTTGATACTAATAAATTTAGAATATTATTCTGTAGCAAAGTTTATCCCCTATACCATGACCTCTAAAGACAAAGAGCATGTATTTTCAAAATAGGCAAGTGATCATTTGTAAGTTAAAAATTCGTTCTCAGTCTTATTGCTTGTTATAATCGGTCAGTTTACGACGCTATATTATAGTTTGAATTGTCTAAACAACTTTCAGCCAATGACATACATTGTCTTTGTATTTTCACAATTATAATGACCAATGAACAAAGCTGTAGCAAATTATGAACCACATGACACTGTGGGTAATCCGAAATAATTGGCTCAAACAAATGAGGAATTTGATTTTCTCTGCATTTTCATATCAACATAATTTCTACTTTTTTGTCATTAGAAACTTTAATAAACTTGTTTACCTTAAATATGTATTTAACAACTTCAATTAGCCAAATATTAAATCATCCTATTCCTGTCGCATCACTTTCAGTCACGGTAGATTCAACCTCAAGCCATTTGACACACAAAGACAAAGACAGGTTTACATTTTCCATTTTGCCGGGTAAATTTAGAATCTGTTCGCCACATATTTTCCTCTTACACTCAACTTATATAGGGTCCTACCTTCATGGACATCCCGGACAGAAACAAATGCGTTTGTAATGTTTAGAATGAGGGACCGCAAGTGTACAACGCACATTATTGGTAATGTCGCCAACTTCAGTGCGAATAGTTACGGTTTCGATTCCCTTCTGTTCTGTTTTGATATGTTTAAACTTTTTCTTTTGTATCGATTGATAGGTAAATCGTGAAATCTAAAGAGATGCTAGGTTTTATTTTTAAAAATCTGTTTAACCTTTAGTCGTAGTAAAACTTCAAAATTGGTGGTAATATTAATCTTACAGAGAGGATATTATTAGACATGAGTTCATCTGAAAATTTAATTACCTGATTAAAAGATTCTACCTGAGACAGCTTGCACATTCACGTGCATGAGGATATAGAAATATAATTTAGGTTGATAAATCCATGATGAATTAAATAAACCCATGTAACACGAAGTGGAAGTTTACAGACTATATATCGTTATCTTCTTCTTATAATAAGGTTAAATGACATGTTTTCATGTTATCAAGTTATACAAGTAATCATTCATGGGTTTATTTTAATGGTTAGCCTCCCACTAGACTAGCAAACATCCAGGCAAGACCCTCATCATGCATTGTCCACCCGCATGAACATCCAGCACCGATAATCACCAACAATTTCATGTTCCATTCACCAGATCTACTCAGTTGCCCCCCCCCCCCCCCCCCCCCCCCCAAAGCTTGCCTTTTTAAAGTCTTTTCATGCCTGCTCAGACGTAATTATAAAAGGAACATAAAATGAACATGAAACTCGATCTTAAAATTGACAAGGGACTTTATTCTAGTCCTCGTTGTATCAAAGGTTTTTTTTGCTTTCCTTTTTCAAATTATGAATGCTTTAGGCTGTGCATAGATTTGCGTGGAATATTGTGTATATGTAAATAATCATGTAACGTACTAATTAATTGTCGAGGATGTGCATTGAGTCTCTTTTATGTGTTTTGGACAGAACACTTTTATCCTATCGCATTTACTCGATGATTAATTTTCTAGTAAAGGGGATTCAGTTTTCTCAGTGAGGCTTGATTATCCATTGGTAACTGTATAATTGCAAGTAATGTCATAACAAGAAGACGGTGACCACAGTGTCAATCAATCGTAATTTTGGTATATTCAAAATGTGATTTATCAACTGACAATTACTATTTCTCAAAATGAACTGCCAGATAACGTAAAAATGACCCTTGGGTGATTGATATGTATAAATCATCTGATAGAATACTAAACATATAATTAATTTGGAATGAACATATCAGTTTGGACTTTGTTGTGGTCGATGACAGTTAAAATTGGAATGATATATAGGATAAAGTTATTTACAGATATGATGTAATCAGAACTTAAATTTAGTCATTTTCTTTAGTGTATTCATCTTAATTTATTTGTGACAAGGACATAGTTTTATTTTTTTGTGTGAAATGTAACACAAGTTTGTACTATCGAAGGTATTGTTATCTAAAATATAACCATGTTAGTATAAGAAAAATTAGCGAGTTGTGAGGAATTACGGATTATCTGCCGATCTGAACGATTTGTCTAGAAAGAACTCTCATACATTGAAGGTGGGTGTTGTGTTCAAGTTTAAGTCTGCAGATTACATTGCTGTTATTACAGGACAATATATTGACACTTCACATTCGCTGATGAAAATGACATTATGTTTCATATCTTGTTTCATAACTGACGATCAGACTTCAACAGTTGAAATATATCAAACGGAATAGACTGAGAGATTACACTGTTGAAAGGTCAACATACTCTTGAATTGGTAATATGTTTAAAACATATATTCATTAAGTTGGGATCTAACTCTACCAAGTAACTTAACAAAATAACATCATTCAACTTACATTTGGCATTTCTTTCAAATCAAAATCTAACATAAAAATGATAACATATTTCCAGTTGAAACAACTCAAAGGTTTTGATATACTAATTGCATTCAAGATGTGAACAGTTTGTTTCTATTAGTATGTACATTTGTATTTGTACACTTAATACACAGTTAAATACTGTGCACGCATCTTAGTTCTATTTTGTCAAGATGGATTAAACTAGTCCTTCCGTATAATAAGTATAATTGTCAGGTAAATAGTACTCCAATACGTGTAAAGATCAAAAACAAAACGCGACATCATGAGCAGACTGTGATATAGAAATTTTATATCCAAACTTTCTCACACAATCAAGATATGGGCATCTAAATAATTTGCTACTAACGCTCTTTTTCCAGTAAAATTCTGATGTAACTGTTGACCTTTATTCACAAAATGAAATTTACTTGTAAATACTATCGCAGAATGAGAGAAACCTAGTCAAACGTGAACTAGCAGTATAGTAGTAGAAAATAATGATATGAATGAAATCGTATTTTAAGAAAGCATTGTAATGTTCTGATAATTACTACCACGATTTAGATGTTTAGGATTGCTAGTCTTGGACCGAAATAATTTATTGCGACCAATTGTTTATTGTTTCAGTGTTGAAATTGAGTTGGCAGTCCACCTGCTTAAGAAAGTAGAAGTAGAAGGGGAATTTGCTTTTTTCATTACATATGTTGACAGCTTCGGTGTATTATGGTGTAGTTAAGAACAGGTAATATCTCACACTGACAGGCACACAATTGAAAAGCAAATTTACATTTTGTTATCCGATGTGACGTCTTCCTATCGTTAGCATTGACCGTAGCAACAGTCCACCTCCGTGGTCGTGTGGTAAACTGTTGGTACGGTCAGTGCTGGCGACGGTATAGGATATGGGTTCCATTACCGCAAGAGACTCGGCCCGGAAAAGTACACACATTTGTACTATCGAAGGTATTGTTATCCAAAATATAACCATGTTAGTATAAAAAAATCAACGAGTTGTGAGGAATTACGGATTATCTGCCACGAGTTAATTGCTGTGATAAACTCCGAGCTTGAGCGAGTTTGGCATAATAATTCACGAGGGACAGAAACTTCGTAATTTCAAATAACCCGAGTCAATTTTAATGCGTAAAAATTGAAAACAAAACGCGACATCATGATCTTAGAGCAGACTGTGATATGCAAATTGTATATCCAAACTGTATCACACCATCAAGATGTGGGCATCTAAATAGTTTGCTACTAACACTCTTTTTCCAGTAAAATTCTGATGTAACTGTTGACCTTTATTCACAAAATTAATTTTACTTGTAAATACTATCGCAGAATGAGAGAAACCTAGTCAAACGTGAACTAGCAACCTCCCAGTTGCAATGCAAGAGAGGAATGTAATTACGTCACACAATGTCTCCATGGTTAAGGACGTTACAAAGCCTTGACGTTACGGCAGTTCAGCCGTCGACTCTTGCATGCTGCTTCGCCTTGCACTTGCACCTAGCACTGTAATTACGGTAAACATAGATTGAATGTGATTTTTTATATTAGATGTTTTACTGACGTGTTACTTTAATTAGGTATGCTCGAAACTGTTCATCTGTGTGATTTAGCTCAAACAGGACAATTCATGAATTTGCCTAAAATAGTTCCGTCAACCCATCAAAAGGCAAGTTGTATTTAGGAAAACTGTATTCCCATGACCATTACGAAACTGTTAATACCTGGGTTTTTTTTATAAGTATAATTTTGACAAATAAAGACGTAATGAACATTGTTACACCTTTATATGATCGATATTTCTTGCGATTTTCATAAGATAACACTTAAATTGTGACTGTATGGAAATCGTCTTTTTCCAAGGGAATTTTAAAACTTGCTTCTTTTGTCAAACATGATCCCAAGATTAGGTTAAACCTTTATCTGATTACCATTTTGTGCTATTTTCTTCCATGACAGCGAGTGCAGTAACTGTAGTCATAATCCTGGCTTAAATAAAAGTCTATATTCTAAATTCAAATAGTTCAACAGTTTACTTCATAATTTTCATAAAGTCTTGTAGATATGGTTTAAAGTATGACGATCCAGTGGCAGAGAAAAAATTGAATGTTACAAATAGGTAATAGTTAATATTCAGGACAGTAAACAGTTTCCATTAACTACCACTTTAAACCAACTCTGTCCATTTATTTCAACGTCTGTTCATTTTCAAATATTTATATTCAACATTTAAGATAGGAACAGTACGGTAACTAAAAGGTTATTATCATGATCACTTATCTTTTAAACAATTTCAAATCGTTTAGCACTGGAATCAATCGTTTGCATTCGTGAGCACATTTCACTCGATTTGGGAGCTCACCAACGGAGGCCAAGTGTAATTACCGTCAGTTATATGGGAATTGCCTTCCCTTAATGATATACGTCAATTTGTCTATCAACAAGAAAGTCAAGATAGTGAGTGGAATCAGCAAAGCAAAAAAGGACAAACTGGAGACACATGAGAAACTGCGTAATTTCTTCAACCGTGTGTTGAATCCATTTACGATCTGGTCTGATATTTGCCCAGTGGAAAAGTGTTTTATTTCACCCCATGACAAAATGCAAATGATAAGAAAACATAACGTGACATTTGTTAATTAAATTAAATAGAAAATCTCTCTTCGAAATATCCTTTAGCTATTTAACATGATTGAAAAATTCTATTTGGAAAACCATGAACATGCCATCAGCATCAACTATTAATAATCACATTATCTGAGTAAAATATCCTAATAGTTGACATTTCGCGTCAAATGTCGTATAACTCATTAAGTTAAGTGGACATATAAATTAAAATATACGGTTTCTACTTCAAGAGATGAGCTAAACCTGGTATTCCACTAGAATGTCAAATGTTCTCTTTATAAGATTTCCAAAAACAATGCAAAGGTTCGCAAATGATGCTTATTTTATTAACTGAATGTTAATATCGAGGCCTTATGCGCCTACTGGCGTGGAGAGATTTAAGATTAAAGTAAGGAATATCGTGTTGCTTAATCAGTGACGTTATATGATGCTACTCACGGTGATCTGTTGTGATCTAAACTTAATACAAGCGATCTTTAACACGCATGGCTTGCACAAATGAGAAAGATGACCAGGTTATCGGTATACAGTAATAAACAGGTGTTCATATGGCATAATTTAAAGGGAAACATGATATGTTGATACAAATTTATGAACATCGCCATTTTATCTCATTTAATGTTGTGCTCTACCCCAAATATGCAGTGTAATTGCACTAATGCACCCAGTCTGAATATATCGAAAACACATATTGTGTGAGTGTTGGGACATTAGATATATCAGGGAAACATTTTATATGAATATTTGTATATCTCAAGTTTTACTCACTTTGGTGGAAGTCGTATTTTAAACTTTATAAAAGCAATCAATCTTGTTGACAAATTTAAACTTTTTTAAATCAGCTTTTATCAAGATTTTGATAATTTCCTGCTGTTTTTGCGGCCTTTGTGTCGTTACGTTGATTGTTATTGCAATATTTTAAAAAGATTAATTAACTTAAATTTCTCGCCGCTAATGGCTGTGATACTACAGCAACGTTAAACATTAACTCAATATCGGAATATATGGAGTGTAACATTTTTACGTGAGAAAGATTGTGGTCAATTATCACTCTTCTGTTTGAGAGGCATTCTAGAATTTTGTGTGATGAATTTAATGATGATCAACTTATTCATTCAACAATAACGACTTTACGGTATAGATCCTTATACCGTTATTGTCGCTATCATCTCCTAATCCTTTGTCTTCGTTATTCTCACTCTGCAAACAAATGAATAAAGTGTGTCTATGAGTACTTAGTCTAAAGCGAAGTATTAGTTTTGAAATACATTTTACATGGTTTGTGTTTGACAAGTTTGCAATATATCCCCTATGAACATCTTAACTTAAGAATATACATAAATTATTCTTGCTTTATTGATTAAAATAATAGTTGCATTGTTGCAAGTTATGCTTATGTGAACTGAAACTTCGTATAACTTTCAAGGAGAAATTGTTTTTGAAAAACCCGAAATATAAGATTTACTAAATGTCAAGGATACAATATCAAAAGTAAGATCAGGCCAAATATACAGTGAAAAGGCGTGCACAGCCTGAAGAAAGAAACATCTACCACCTACAGAGGCTTATAATAATAATAATAATAATAATAATAATAATAAAACTTTATTACCTCGAAAGGAATTCATTTTGTATCATGACAGAGCTCGTGTACATGCATGGCAATTAACAGTCACAATTGGTTAACTTAAGGATCATTTAACAAACGAATGCTGAAGGGAATAAATGTATTCAGACCTATATTGGTTTTGTATCGAGGTAATAAGTATCTCCTTCCAGAAGGAAGTTGAACATATTCACTGTGCAACACATGATCTGGATCCGACAAAATTTTAAGGACAGATTTGTAAAATGAACTCCAGCTATTTTACCAGCGATGTGGACAACTTTTTCTAAGCGAGATTTGCAAACTTGCTAACACTGCGGAACCTGCGATCTCTCTTGAATGTACTTGAATGTTTAAGTAGTCCTTTTATACAGATCTTGTCAAGATCAACTTGCCCTAAGTCACATGTCGTCTTTTCATACGTCATTAGTGACATTTATTCCCAAAATGAGCTCTGTAGTGGAAATATACAGATTCCTAATAGTTACATTTACTTATAGTAATAAGAGGGATCTGAAATGTATAGTGCAGACCATTGATAGTGTTCACACCAATTGTTGAATGTTGCGTATTGGCAGTCAGTAGCATAGTATTGCATTGAGTGGAAAACGAAAGTCGTACATACATTGTATACATATCTGAATGAATTAATGTTACACATGGACAATGCATTTTGAGCTGGACAAGTAGAAAAAAAGGAATGAACGCACCCTGTGACAGTCGTCATTCAACTTCAGACATTCAAAGCTTCTAATGCATACGCCATCACTTAATTGCATTTTATGTAACTTTCATTCTGACGAAATTAGTTCTTCATTTGTCTTATTTATCATGTACAAATGTATTGTTGTGAAAGCAGGTGTGATGTATTACAAACAAACAAGTTTCATTCATCTTAGCTTCATTTAGCATCCATCAGTGTACTAGTAAATTGTCTTATTGTATATTCTCATTCTCAATTTTCCTTAGATTCAGGACTAAAGTTTAAGGAAACCATACATTTAAATAATCTAGTACTCAAGTGACATTCTTCTTGCCAATCAATTTTACAAATATGTATCATAATATCTAAATATTTTATTTACATATCATAATTTCAGCTCGATAAATTCATAATTATTAAATATTAATGAGTAAGTTGAACTGAAATTAACGAGATATCATTACCAACATGACAGAGCTGAAGCATACAACTCCAACACCAATGACAAAAAGATGCCAAGATACGTCTCACTTGGGGTTGACTCTTCACGCAGTCTGAGTACGGATGTATTTTCTTATGACGCTCACAGTTCTGGATTATATTTTCATCATTGTGAAAACTTAACGCTTCAGAAATAGGTTTATTCCTTGAACGTGGAATCATTTAATCTGAAATGTTGAATTTCGTTCTTGCGCTTTTCACTTGTAAATGAATATCACAGAATTGAAAAACTGTGAAAGTTATTTGTCAAAGGTATTAATTTCTTATTCTGTTTTCAACACTGTATGAACAATGAAGGTTTTTAAATTGTGTCTGCCGCTTTGAAAGTTCTCTATTACATTTTTGGTTTTGGGCAGTTATTTTCTTAGTTATTTCATCAAATTGAAAGGATTTGAAACATTCCGTATTTCTATTATCCAAGGATATCAATTTCAAGGGTTAGTTAAACTGACTGAAAAAGTAAACAATGGCGGGATGAGGAAAACAAAGGCTGTATTTACTGTTCATGCCAATTTGAAGGTGAGACGGTGCAGTAAACATTGACAAACAGCTTTCTTGTATTAGAGTCGTCAATCTGTTAGCCCTCTGTTTGCATGTGATTGTCTTTTAATTGACTCTCATCATGTTGAATCCCAGCTCGTGATGGTTCAAATATAGTGGAATTAAACAACAATTGCCATTATATAGTAAAAAAGAAATAGTGAAAAATGTTAAAACATTTTAAACAGATTATTTCAACATTTGTTTTTATTGTTATATATCTGTTATCATAGTATATTAAAATGCAAACCAAAACTAAATGTCCGTTGTTGTAGTTGAAATGACCATTCAAAATGCAGAGGCGGTATTAATGCAGAAATTCTGTCCTTTGTCAAAACAAATCCTTAAAGAAATTCTAGTACAGTTGCAAACATTGCAATAATATCTATCCCTACTAATGTTATTGTCCTGTTGAAATGAGAAAATCATTAACTTTGTAATTCACGTATGATCAATTAGTTCTAGAAGTGGGCGCATGAGGAAATCTCAAATGACATCCATTGCGATTGAGATACAACATGTCTCATTTAAATTGTAGAAGGGACAACATAAGTCAGGGAGAAAACACCAGGATGGGTTTTCTTTGATGTATATACCACCATGCGTTTTAAATACAAAGGAAAGCAATCGTGTAAATGTTTCAAGCCCTCGTGATCTACGTTTGAGGCGCATAACATATCTCAATTTAGGAACGGAGCAGAATAGATACAAATAAACACTCTTCTCATGATCACCAATCCTCTTTGGTCTAGTGGGATAGTCTTGGGCCACAAGTCGGAGGGTTGCGGGTTTGATTCCCGCAATGACAACTATGCAAATTTTAAACGTGGACTTTTGTTAGTATCAAACTGAACAGGAGATTGACGTTATTTGGAGTTCTTACCATTAGATTGTAAAAGTTAAGGTCTTACTAAATGTTGAAAAGTAACCTGCTATGAGGCTAATTTTCGACAGTTGGTAAAACTTCTAGTCGTAGTAAAACCTTAAAATTCGTGGTGAAACCAGCTTACATGTTATTACAAGAAATGCAGTTACCACAAAATGTACAGAGATATCCTGAGACTTAAAGTTAAACACTGAAAACAGTATAAGATGCATTATGTAGCCCTCAGGGGATATGTATATGTTAATGATTTGGTGTGGAACAATCATTCACGATTTTAATAAAAATGGTATTATATTGTGACGTCATACATGTACATGTAGCTGTATAACACTAGTTTTACATTGCAGTTTAGATATTACAATTTAGTATCTTCTCATGGTATCGTGTATTTCATTAATTTTTTGACATTTTGTAAATACGTGAAATAAGTTGAATAACTTTATATTCATCCATTTCATTATCGAGTTATTTATTATTGTTTATAACATGTACATATATGCAACTCATAATATCATTTTGTAAGTACGTGAGAAAAGGTTACCTAAGTTTGATAACTTGATCTTTATCCAATTCCTCATTACATAAACTCTGTTTAAGAAGGTCAGATACCTTTGTTTATGAACATCTACAATTGTCAGATTGTGTCTTGCATACATGTACCCATTTAGTTTTATTCCATTTTTCATACAGAGTGTCATAACAGATACATTAAAATATAATAATTGTGTTGATACGTACACTAAAGTTGTGTATGCAACACAACTATTTACCCCAGAACCTTACATGATATATATATATATAAATAAAATGAAATGCGTTTTCGAATAAAGAGTTACTTCCCCATTTGATGAGTATGATGGTTAGATTGAGGATATCTCTTCTATCCTCTGGTAGCATCTTTGTTATGTTCTAATCGTATAAACCTACTTTAAAAAGTGACATTTTCATTAAAACTTTCATGAAAGAAAATGCATTTTGATTGATGAGTCTATATTTTATTTTTAAAAAATCATTTTTTTTCTGAAAGTTGAGTTATGAAGATTTACTGCATATTGCCTTGAACATTGTATTTCCTCATTTTAATTCCCCATTCCTCATATAAATTTTGAAATTTCTTTAGGAAGAAAAACACAACATGAATAATAATAAACATTTTTATTATACACAGAGTTATTATTGATCTCATGCTTTGCATACTGCGGTATCATGTTATCTTTATGACACTATCATATTCTGGACCAATGTTTCTAAAAAATAATGCTAAATTTGTTAATGTGTTGATATTGTGTATTATTGTTCCTTAAATAAAAACAATAACTTTATTTGGAAGTAATGCAGAACATGCAATATTAATGAAATAAGTTGGGTAATAAAATGAATTGTATTGTAATTGTATTAAGAACATATACATATTGCGTAAAACAAAATGATGTCTTACGGTATACATCCAATATGTACAGATAATGAAGTAATCTAAGAACCAGACCATAACCCGGTGGAGCAGTTATTGAATTATCAGTTGTATTATTGAATATATTTCCTAATCCATGACATCCCTTTACGCCGCCAGTAAGTATTCAATATCTCGATGTCAGCAGTGTACAGATATTACACATACGTTCTACTATGTCCTTTACTTCTCCAATCAGTTCTCTTTCGATGGATGTATGATGAAAGTGCCCTTTTAGATCCAAGTGTACAAATGATCCAGTCTTGAAATGTTTTACATTAACCAATATCTTTATAATCTAATGCAATCAAATACATATTCATACATCTTTCATTCATCTGTGATTAGGCGATATTCGAGAGAATTGCAAACACTAGTTAACATGCCTGTTCTCTGGTCAAAGAAAATCTGGCAAGTGAAAAGCAAAATCTCAGCTCAGTGATAATCAACTATACTTAACCTACGATGTATGTATAACCGCTTAATTACATCAAACGGTTTCTAAATGTAGTCATTGGATTCATCCTGATCTATATACCTTCTTCAGGGATTTATCTAACAGCAGTATGTTCTGAAACTACACCATGTATGGTCAGTGAAGCGATGCCTCTTTTAGGGTAATAATATGTGAGTATATTAACTATCCATAACATTAATAATAAGTGTGAACATAACAACATGTTGAGAGTAATGTGGATCTACACCCGAATACGGGAAATACTGCCGAAGCGCTTAGTAGCAGCTTTGAAAGTACAATTCCTTCAGGGTAATAATTGTAGTACTTTGAGCATGCATTAGGGGTGCACTATAAGTATCCCCCCATTATTATTTACGACCCTCAGACCAGGAACAATCTGCTCTATAAGAACTTATTCATTACACTGGGTAAATTTAGTTTGTGTAGGATGATAACATAATTTGAACCAAAATGATATATCATTGATACATTTTATTACTTTTCTAAGGTTAACTTTAACTGGAGATATAAAAAGGGCAGCTGATGTACGTATTACATTATTTTACCTAATTAGTAGTCCAAAGTGTCTTCCTTTTTCCTCTTTAGTGCAAATAATTAATAAATGATGAGTCTGAAAATTACTCAAGAAAGATCATGAGGTTCGTCCAGCCCAACAGACGTTCCAATGCGAATAGAGAGTGTAAAGAGAATGGGAAATTGGTCAGACATCATTTAGCAATGAGGAGGAAATTGACAATAATGTGCCACATTCCAGAAGGACAACAACCCTAAAGGGAAATGCTTACAAATGAATTCATAGAAACTTCACTTTATAAGCAAAAAATCATTGAAAAGGATTTGAACTATAGTGCTTCAATGTTATGGAACGTAAATGATGGATTCAAAAAAATATAAATCTAATCTAAAACAGTTTAGTGAATGTACAATCTTGAAGACACTTTACACTTCAAATAAGAAAAGAAACTATTATCTGTAGCACCGCTCATCATGGCAATATCAAAGCAATTTCGGTCCATGCAAAAGTTAAAGAACAAAATCCATCTTTTACTTTTACCCATTACCAATCTTAAAATATCACATTTAACACTATGCTATGATGCTACATTGTTATATTCCTACTTCGACATCTACTTTAAGACATTTCTGTTCGCAACTCAAATGCCAGAACACCTAACTGATTTTACAGTGACAAAATATTGGTAAAAATATTAATATATTAATCAATGGAGTTTGACATTTTATTGTTTCAGCCTTCGTAAAATATAATGTGTTCTTGATGTGCTACATCAGTACACCATATGTTTAATTTAATGAATGAATGAATGAATGAATGAATGAATGGATGGATGAATGAATGAATGAATGAATGAATTAATTAATAGAGTACCTGTAACAAGTATTAGGCATCAACTTCACTGGAGAGTGTATAGGTGCATACTAGCATCAAGGAAGTCTGTTAATGAGTCTAAACTTAACCGAGTTATCTGCCCATATCTGCTGTCATAAAACATCAACTTATTCTCAATGAGGATATTAAACAGCAAAGTCTTTCTCCTCGAAACATAGTGTGTACATTGGATAACATGTACAAACTGTTGTACCAGCAATACTGTGAAGTATGTGAGGCAGGCAGATTCTTTATGGCAAAAGAATGTTATAAAGTTCAACAAACTTAAATAAAAACTTTTGAGTTAAACAAATCCCAGTGAAGTGTCATCAGATGACCAATTCATGACAAGGAATATCCCTGAAATCTAGAGAGAGAAGATCACCGGGGAGAACATTGCAGTATTTCTTTTAAGTTCAATTAACAATGTAACACATGTCCCATGATTAATCAGTCAGGACAAGGGGCGTCCAAGCATTAATGAATTCGTCACAAGATTGAAGAAATTAACCCATTTCTCATGTTTCCCCCTCAGGATTTCGCCAGTCTCTGCTTTACTGAAATGATTCTTCCAATCTTTATCTTCTATTTGATTGACAAATAGTGACGTGTATTATTAGGCGAGCGCGATTGCCTTATAATTGACTGATATTGACTGTGATAAGATGTTCGTGAACCTCCAAATAGAGTGAAATTTCTCAAGATAGTTGACTGGTCAAAACATTAATAAACCTTTAGATTAGTGTCACACATATATATGTATATAATAAGGAATTCTTATTATTTTTAGAAGTGTGTCTGGTAAATAATTAATTAAAATTGCAGATATCATTTTTTTATATATTAAAATATATATTCTACGAAATGGCTGGAATTCCTTTTTCTAGGAATCAAATGGACTTGAATATAATGGGAATATGGAATCGAATATAGTGTTCTATGTATTACCAAATCAACTTCCAAGGATAGGTTTATTACCCGACGTTGCTGTATCTAAAACGCAATAACAATAATAATGGTCATCATGCAATGATGCAATGTTCATGATGTCATGACAAAGTGATATTTTACAACTTATCAACATATGCACTCAATATGATTGATTGTTTAGGTTATACAATGTTATTTCAGTGCAGTCTACCATCTCTTTACAGAGGATAATGCATGTACAAGTCTCATGTACACTAGAATAAATATTGCTACAGATAACCAATAATTCAAAATTTCCAAACAGGCACGCAATTTACATTCCAAAATATTCACATACATCTTCGCTTTTCTGTCTTACTGTTAAACAGAATGAAACACAAAACTGAAATTACATCATTACACTTTGTAAAATGTGATTCTGTGTTTCAATTACCAAACACTCAAAATGAAGTATCCATTGCTCTCAATCTCATGACAAATATGTCACAGCTGTCGACATGCAGGTTGAAGAAGCACCACAATCTCTTATATTGCAATCTTCAGCACATGGACTGTCAGTTCAATTTTGTGCAAGCCACAAGGGAAATAAACAATCGATTCCTAGGAAACTACTTCGTTGACAACAGAGGAATTTAAGTACAAACATATAACTGATGTCAACAGATTTGGTCTCTACTTGTTCCATCAAAAGATCACGTTGTAACTGACCAACATTCATGTCCACGAGATAGACAGTTTGCAGTGTATATATGTGGAGGTCACCTATAGCTGGAGGTGACAAAGCAAATTGGTCATCATGTCCTGAACACTCCTTAACTCATTTTATAACGTCTCCTTAAACTAATCAAATCTCAATGTTCTTGCATAGTCTGGTCGGTGAGATGCTGTTTGTAAGATTACATTTTACATTAATTATTTATCTCTTGAGGTGTTTCAATAGATACATAAGGAACATTATGTTTGGGTTTGGGTGCAATGGTTCACTAGTGCCAATTGATACTCGCATGTTTCACAGCAATGCATAAGCACACTGGTCTTCCAGAATATCAAGTAAAAGATTCCACTAACTCGCTAACTCGATCGCCGTCATCTTGCTGGTTTGTTGTCTGTTCATCTGTACACATGTAAACATACAGGTCTCCGTCAGCGTCCGTAGTAACAGCTAGGTCAGTTACTTTCAGGGCGGTCAGGTTCTCTCTTCCTCTTATCCCGAAGTGGAGCATGATATCCAAGAACACCTGATTGAAAATTCGAACTTAAAACTTCAGTGGCGAGGTTTTCAAATTCCACAGATTTACCTTTTTTTGACTCAAATATTCCCTCAAAACACGTACGGCAGTCGACGTTGCCTTCTAAGTGTTTTTTGCATCAACATTTTCCAAAATGTAACTTATTTCAACTTCTGAAAGTTCATCGAAACGACTTTGTTTACGATCTGTCATCTCGGCGTTAGGAAATGAAGCGAAACGGTGATTCCGTCAAGCAAAACAATTTGATTGGCGGAATCTTAGGGAAGTCAACATCCAGGTGTATTGAAATCTATTTTAAGTAACTCAAGTCAATACCATAAAACAAGTCGAACCATAAATGCTTTTCTGTCGCCGATCACGTGATCACCTCTCGACCAATCAAATCGCTCGAAAAACATGCTCACATAATAGAACCTGGTATTGACTACTGACCAATAACCCTTGTGGCATTATTAAAGTGAACTGTGGTCTGTATCATAATCCTGTTCAAGCTACTACATAGTGGTAAAGATGTGTCCGAATGTATATCATTTATTTGGAAACTTGTGTAAACTCAGTGTAGCTGATACTGTTGGGAAGCATGGTTGGTGTTAAACATGTCTTCATCTATGTATTCTATTATCAGATAGATACTTGTACAGTCTTATAAGGTGACATAACTTTTACAATTGAATGCTTTATCTCGATTGTACATATATGCAATAGGGATATTCCAGGGTTCTACAAGAAGACATTGAATTCGATAAGAACTGTTCAGTACCAGAATCAGGTGTTGACTGTTATAGCACTGTGCAATTTTGACATCCTCAATTTGATCTTCATCACACATCTACGTGCAAACATTTATTATCTCTGAGTCTACGCAGTTAAACAACCACAAACAGGTTTTACTGTCTTCATTTTAATTACTACGTTTGTTCAGCAATCAACTAAAACACAGTAATTAATTTCTACTTGTTCTAGATCGGCCTAAGCAAGAGTGTAAATCTATATTTAGGTCTGATATCACTTTTCAAGGAACTCACAAACAGCTATCAGGGTATCCTTTGCCAAGGCAAAGCTAAACCGAAATTTAACATTTAACACTTATTTAATGATTTAAATATGTCCCTTGTACATGCAACCATGATTTTAGTTATTTGAAATTTCTTTGATTTGTGGCAAAAAATCTCAAAATATATATCCTTACATTTGTCAATAATCTCTCAATATCGAACATGAGGCTTTCAATAACACATATGTGCAGAAGTATGCTCAAATTAATCGATTCTGTATTTGATGATACCTTAAGAATCCCTTTGGCATTTAAAAAGGTCACACACACAGTAAAATTCAGAACAATTGCATAGCAAATTGCGTATTCCTTTAACCATCTGCGAATTCAGTCGTAATAATGTTTTCGATTTATTAGTGAACGTGGTTTTAAAAAGAAATAATTAAGAGTTCTTGTGGCTTCTTCAGGAAGTAAGTTAACATATATTCAAACCTTTCGCATTAATGTCACAATTAAAAAAAAACATAATTGTAATGTTTTCTAATCTTTAAGATGTTGGAATCTGTAATTCATTACATTAGCGTAGCATTTGTGACAGTTGTAAGCTTCATTATTTCTTTAAAGAAATGTTCCAATCAATTTGGTATTTAAATCCAATTACAGCATATCCTATCAACATACATAATAGAGGGGATTCTGCACAGTAGTCAAACATCATTGACAAGAGCATACATCTTACAAATAAATTCCTGACTATAGTATTAACAATTCTTTGATATTCATACACCAACGATCGTAACTACTTCATATTCAGGTAGTCGCAGATCATGTAATATCTTGTTATCCCCACAGACACTCACTGTCCTTATTATTGTAAGCGTTTCAACTGTCACACAAGATGGTCATTGAAAAATATATGTCCTTAGAATGTATCATTTCTCTTATTATAAAAATAATATTCTGATTTCAATATTTCGTCTTTATTGTTTTACTTTCGTAACTGCAGGTTTTCTAAATCATTGTGACGTATGTTAATATTTTAATCCAATGTTGTGTAAGGATGTATTAAAAAAGCATTTCTCTATTGTACAGTGTATTGGGATTTTTTATTTATCATGTTTCCCGGTATAACAAATAAAAAGTGTATTTGTGTCAGACTTTGGCGAACACAACACATACATTATAATTTTTAGTTTTGAAATTAATGATTCCGAAAATGAAGAGTGAATATGACAAACCTAATTTCATCACAGGATGAGATATAACCTAGAAGTTTTAATTTATTCACGAAACAGTACACAAAGTTGAAGATCGTTTTGTGGTCGATATACGGCTGTAAACCACTAAGAAATAGTCATAAAGTAAGTACTAACACGATGTACATGATTCTTTGAGATCTGACATTACCATTTCCCTGAAATCCTGTTCATGAAAGTAGTTTAGTCACAAAATCATATGAAGTTAATGACCTTGTAGTTAGAACAAATGAAAAAGAACTAGTTTCCATGTGTTTATGGATTTATCTCTGAATGGATACTGAACTACGATATTCTAGCTTTATTCTTTCCAATTCAATACACTACACTACCAGGTAAAAGAAAGGATACCAAATGGTCATCATAGTCAAACACAAAATACGGAAAATTCGATTTGGAATGTTTTGATAAACACATTACACATTTCCATTTATCAGTGTATGATACATATTCACTTCAAAATCACATCTGGTGCTGAAATTACCTTTACAATAACACCTCTATATCGATATGAAAGACGGTTACATTTTGAACACATATACTGTATTCCAGAGAGTACAACAACAGATTCAAAGGTCAATAACCACCAATAGTTATCACATCTGTCTAACGGACCTGACGATGACAAGCGTCTGGACAAACTACATATACTATCTGACTCATGCATGACATATGTCATGATAATCTTGTAAGTTTGTAGTCATCAAGAGCAGTCAACTGAAATCAGATGTTTTGCTTATTTCAATGTGGTCTCGCAGTCTTGTTATAACATCCATTCAATAGAAATATACATCTACAATGTGTTCGTAAACATTATCTATACTCTATCTAAATTACTACCTCCCCAAAAATATATATAGTACACTGACAGTTTGCATTTTATTTATTAAGGTAAATTCTTCTTTTTCAATGCATGAAGGAAACTCCAAATTTTCAATTGAAAGGTTGATTGCTGGGTGAATTGTAATACTTTTATTCAAACACATCATCAGTGTTAACAATTTGTTCTGTCACGTATTTAAGACATCACAGAAAACAACTGAGTTTCCATTACCTGACTGTCAAGAAACAAGAAAATAATATATCACAGCTGTCGATATAGACGATATCAATACAGAAGTCTTCTCTATCCAGTCAGCTCAATTCTGAATGTCACACAGGCACAAGAAACACCAGGTTGATTTACTACTTCTAACTTACTGATTACTGACCCTTTAATATTTATTAAATATCTTTGTCTTGTAATGTAAAAATGTTATATTTACACTCGTGGTTGCGCCACTCGTGAAAATATATATAGACTTCTATTTCACTCAATGAGATGTGCATCATATTCGACGAGAAATGTCAAATATTCTGCATTTATCTAATTATGTTGTTATATTTACCAAGTTGCATCATCCCTTACCTGATGGTGTGTAACTGGAGAAACAGTCGTATCTAAAGTTTTATAATTACCTAACTATCGGCATTGATGAGTGATTGCAAACTCTGCATTGATTTGGTATATACAATGAGGTGAGTTGAGGTGAGATGGGGTTTAACGCCGCTGTCAAGAGTATTTCACTTATACAGCGGCTGCTAGTATTATGGCAGGCGGAAAGCCCGCAACACCATGTGGTTATGAATTGCGGTGAAACCTGCGCGCATCGGCTGGAACTAGCGAACCATGGGTAGTACTACGTTGAAATTCAGTGTAACATAGCACCCAAACCTTACTGCGTGTAGAACAGCTCTCTACTGCAGAGAAAGTTGCCGTGCCCCAGGCGGGATTCGAACCCCGGACCTCTTGATCCGAAGCCGAACGCGCTAACCACTGCGCTATTCCGCCCCCTATATACAATGAAAGTTGTAAAAAGCAGATTTTACTTACAACACACATAATAATTAGGACAACATACTTTTAAAAAGAATGCTTCTCAATAGGACAGGACAAGTTTATATCAATTAAAGCAAAATTAATTCTTCTCTTAATAACTTAATATGCAAAGGGAATTATTTATGCTTGTTTTATTACCATCAGTATCAGTGAACAATTCATCCTCAATATGATCAACTTGATATTCAACCCTGTGCATTTTGGATCTTGTCACAGGTATTGACCGACTTATTTTGGCAACATGATTGAGTTCACCACGTTTGTTACAGCGTTTACAAAGTGCTACACATCTTCTGGACGGGTGCTGATAGCCACAGTTGTTACACAAACTAGGACCTTGAGTGTGTGGTGACTGATTAGTGGGGTTGGTTCTATTGCATTTTTCAGACAGACTACCGTTCTGCTCTCTCTGTTTAACTGCATGAACAGGTGTGACACTATCTACAATGTGAAGCTCATGATTCTGAACCTTACAGTAGTTGACATCACAGCATTTGATACAAGACAAGACAAGACAAGAAGATTACAAGGAGAGGAAGAATGCAGATACATGATCTGCACGTGCACTCCCGGCATGTAGTATTGTAGTGTGTGAGAGCACTGTCACCGTTAAATGAGAAGATATCGTTACAACTAAACCTACCCCTCTTCATTGTGAACTACTATTTCGTATAAAAAAGACAACTTTGCCTGGGCTCCATAGGTCCATCTAGTGCCTTAGTGTAACAACAAATATTTCTTAAAATAGATAACAGATTTTGTATTTTTGGTTCGAATGCTTTTAAAGAATGAAAGGAATTGATGTGTTTGTAGGATTAGATAGAACGAAATCAAAATTATTCCAATTATACAGTTTTTGAAGGAGAACACTCTGATGGGCATGTTGTGCCTTTGAGGGTTAAAGTATCACACAAAGTGATCAAAATAGCAGAGATGATTGTCCACAATATGGACATAACTGACATCTAACAATTTGGTTACAAGACAGAAATGTACCTGAAACTTCGTATTTGGCTAATTTGTTTTTTTACAGCAATTGTTCAACATTAGTCCTACCTTGGCAAATAATTATTTGGTTGCAGAGAATAAAATAATTTGTTGACAAGCATATCGGATTAGTATGGTTGCAGTGGTTTTCAAATTTCGCCAAGTGCGTGACGTAATGAAACCAGTAACACATCCTCTCATTGGCTCATTTTGTATCAACCATTTTTAAACAACACAAAATTAAATAACAGTTATTAATTCTGGTTGTTTTTATTCACATTTCTAGATACAAATGATTCATTTAAATAACAAATTACATTATCAAAATAACTGTGCAGTCAAGGATATCTATGACAGCAAATCAAAATTGTAATGGGATTTGACAACAATTCAAATTCATCTCGGGGCAACGTTGTAAAAAGAATTGAAATTAAGGCATATTTTTTTACAAAATGGGTCAAAATACCTACCAAGACATGCCTTATGGTATGTTACATTAAACAAGATTAGTGAGTAGTTTCTTCTAAAGCATTAAAATGATAGCAACATGATACTTGCAACCAAATTCAAAGATTTCAGGTTATGTATCATGCAATGGATAAAAACTTCAGCTATCAGGAAAACTTCATTTGAACAGTTTTGAAGACACTATTTTAGACACTCTGTCATTCAGACCTTCCAAATACTATTTGGCAGGTGTATTAGATAAATCACTATTGGCATGCTTTTTGCCTTCATTAAGTGCAAGATTTATCCCATGGGATCGCATTTATTCTATTTGAACTATTGCAGCATAAATATTAATTTTTCCTCCAAAAGTGCTCGCTTGTTTGAGATCAAGGACAATATTTATGTACAAATGATATCGGTTCAATCGAACTGTCACCAGCTGAAAATGTGTGTTACTTACTCGAGTTAATGTATTTTGATATCAGAAGACACTTGGTGGACATTCTCTGTTTTATCTTGAATTTAAGATTTGTCCCGGATTTTCCCCCAAAAGAAAGTTCTAGATATATTGCTGTTATTGCTTTAGGGTCCTTTAATTTATCTTTGTTGTCAGTCCTTGGCTGACGGGATAGGTCTCGCGGGACGGATCCTGTATATGACATCTACTAATTGTATATTTCACTCATCTGTCAATGTCTTGTTTTTGGAAACAAATTATTTTGGGAAAAAGTTAAAAGAAAAACTTCTTTACAACAGGACGTTTCGCAATACAAGCCAAATTATCGATTTTCTTAGGGATTCCATTTCGCAACATCTCAACGAATTTATACCTTAAGCTGTAATTACATTTTATTGAAATAGTTTGTTTAAATAGTGTTATTATCTACATCGTACTTACATTTTCATAGATATATTTATCTATCATATACATGTAAGTAATATATTCAGAAGATATTCAGACAGAAGATTAAATGGGGATTTTTATAAAATTGTAAAACATAATCCTGCTTTATGAATTTGCTTTTGAAAAAAAACATCATTATGTTATGGAATGAAATGGTGCATTCCGATATCAGGAATAATATGTTGTAATAGAGTACTGATTAGATAATAGAGAACTTGTTTATTAAAACTGAAGCTTCAAACTTAGACTGCCATCTTCTCATACCAGGTACCCAACTTACTACTTGGTACATTTCGAAAGAAATATAGTCTGTCAACTCATACTTCTTACAGCACAGTGGTTGAAACTTTCAACTATGCCTGCTAATATAGTCACGTATTCCAGGGATAAAACATGAATGCTATATTGCATTGATTCTGGGGTAAGCTAGTCTATGAATAGGAGCACAGAGATAATAACGTATTTATTTTCAAATAATGTCTCGTTGAATAGGAATAATATATATGTATCTCTGTGAATTCAATTACAAAAGTGACGAATAGTATTAATTATTTAACGTTTCAAAGGAGAATCTGAGAGATAATTTCTAATGTTGTTTCTTTTAATTTTCTTATATATATATATATATATATATATATATATATATATATATATATGTGTGTGTGTGTGTGTGTGTATCCCCTATATAAAGGTAAATAAATATGTTTTATACCGCAAAATCTGCAGTTTGCATTCGGAGAAAATAAAGGTAGGTTCATCTAGAGGAATTTCTGCACATTCTAGCATACTCGATTATTCATACTGATTTCAATTACTGTAACTACAGAACTATTAAAACCCCATTATTTTAGTTGAACCTATGAACATTGTTCCTCCTGACTTTTGGAATCCAATATCTGGCGTAGAGTGTAACGAGTTGTGAAGAGTCCTGGTGACAAGCAATATATGTAACGATGGTTTGTCATCAGATACTCCCTCCAGACATACATTTCATTCCAATTTAATCACTTCATGAAGCAGTGG
This sequence comes from Gibbula magus, assembly GCA_936450465.1. Taxonomy (NCBI): domain Eukaryota; kingdom Metazoa; phylum Mollusca; class Gastropoda; order Trochida; family Trochidae; genus Gibbula; species Gibbula magus. The sequence continues at coordinate 50,372,941 of OW388304.1, read as the reverse complement.
GTCATTCTCAACGTTTTACGTTCATCTTTGTAAAAAAACAATACATTGCCCTATTTGAAATGTTATATGTGATATACTGATTTTGGGATATATTGTCACCGATGGTGATACATTTTGTACCTTGATGTATTGCCAACCTTCCCGATACTTGTATCATGATATATTGTTTAGAAATAGTTTGCATCCATTTTTAAGATTGCGAGGGTCAAAATGTCAATATCATGATACTATGATGTATTGTTACACCTCTGTTATATACCTCAAATCATGTACTTTGCATCCGGAGATAATAAAAGTTGACTTCGTGTAAAGGTATTTAAGCCTATTTAAACCTCATTGATTTATTTGAACATATGGACATTGCTCCTTCTGAAACCAATATCTGGCGTTGAGTGTAATGAGTTGTGAAGAATCCTGGTGACAAGCAATATATACAGTGTACAGATGGTTTGTCAACAAATACTCCCTCCAGACACATTTCATTCCCAGTTTAATCACTTCATGAAACAGCACTTTACAATCATCCCTATAGAAACCAATACATCATCGTATTTCAGATATTCTGTTGTGCCCTGAATTGTAATAAAAATCGCAAATTGTAATACCTGCCGTGAATTGTAATAAAATTTGCCCTGAATTGTAATAAAGTTTTCAGAAATCACTTTTATACCAACAATTCAAACAGAAAGAGATTTATATTACAAATATTTCTTTAAAAAACTATTTAACCATCAAACACTTTCATATATAAAGGGTTATTTCAGTCTGAGACGAGTTTATTACAATTTGAGGCAAGCGATAGATTTTTTGCACCCTTGCCCTGAATTGTAATAAAGTTTTCAGAAATCACTTTTATACCAACAATGTCAACAGAAAGTGATTTCTATTACAAATATTTCTTTAAAAAACTATTTAACCATCAAACACTTTCATATATAAAGGGTTATTTCAGTCTGAGACGAGTTTATTACAATTTGAGGAAAGCAATAGATTTTTTGCACCCTTGCCCTGAATTGTAATAAAGTTTTCAGAAATCACTTTCATACCAACAATTCCAACAGAAAGTGATTTCTATTAAAAAATCATCTTTCAAAAACTATTTAACCATCAAACATTTTCATTTACAAAGGGTTATTTCAGTCTAAGACGAGTTTATTACAATTTGAGGCAAGCGATTGATTTTTTGCACCCTTGCCCTGAATTGTAATAAAGTTTTCAGAAATCACTTTTATACTAACAATTCCAACAGAAAGTGATTTCTATTACAAATTCATCTTTAAAAAACTATTTTACCATCGAACTTGTTCATTTACAAAGAGTTATTTCAGTCTGAGACAAGTTTATTACAATTTGAGGCAAGCGTTAGATTTCTGGCACCCTTGCCCTGAATTGTAATAAAGTTTTCAGAAATCACCTTTATACCAACAATTCCAACAGAAAGTGAATTCTATTACAAACTCATCTTTAAAAAACTATTTAACCATCAAACATTTTGCATTTACAAAGGGTTATTTCAGTCTAAGACGAGTTTATTACAATTTGAGGCATGCGATTGATTTTTGGCACCCTTGCCCTGAATTGTAATAAAGTTTTCAGAAATCACTTTTATACTAACAATTCCAACAGAAAGTGATTTCTATTACAAAATCATCTTAAAAAACTATTTAACCTTCAAATAGTTTCATTGACAAAGGGTTTTTTCAGTCTGAGATGAGTTTATTACAATTTGAGGCAAGCTGTAGATTTTTGGCACCCTTGCCCTGAATTGTAATAAAGTTTTCACAAATCACTTTTATACCAACATTTCCAACAGAAAGTGATTTCTATTACAAAATCATCTTTAAAAAACTATTTAACCATCATACTTGTTCATTTACAAAGGGTTATTTCAGTCTGAGACGAGTTTATTACAATTTGAGGCAAGCGTTCGATTTTTGGCACCCTTGCCCTGAATTGTAATAAAGTTTTCAGAAATCACTTTTATACCAACAATTCCAACAGAAAGTGATTTCTATTTAAAAATCATCTTTAAAAAACGATTTAACCATCAAACATTTTCATTTAGAAAGGGTTAATTCAGTCTAAGACGAGTTTATTACAATTTGAGACAAGCGATTGATTTTTTGCACCCTTGCCCTGAATTGTAATAAAGTTTTCAGAAATCACTTTTATACTAACAACTCCAACAGAAAGTTATTTCTATTAAAAAATCATCTTTAAAAAACTATTTAACCATCAAACATTTTCATTTACAAAGGGTTATTTCAGTCTAAGACGAGTTTATTACAATTTGAGGCAAGCGATTGATTTTTGGCACCCTTGCCCTGAATTGTAATAAAGTTTTCAGAAATCACTTTTATACTAACAATTCCAACAGAAAGTGATTTCTATTACAAATTCATCTTTAAAAAACTATTTTACCATCGAACTTGTTCATTTACAAAGGGTTATTTCAGTCTGAGACGAGTTTATTACAATTTGAGGCAAGCGTTAGATTGTTGGCACCCTTGCCCTGAATTGTAATAAAGTTTTCAGAAATCACTTTTATACCAACAATTCCAACAGAAAGTGATTTCTATTACAAACTCATCTTTAAAAAACTATTTAACCATCAAACATTTTCATTTACAAAGGGTTATTTCAGTCTAAGACGAGTTTATTACAATTTGAGGCATGCGATTGATTTTTGGCACCCTTGCCCTGAATTGTAATAAAGTTTTCAGAAATCACTTTTATACTAACAATTCCAACAGAAAGTGATTTCTATTACAAAATCATCTTAAAAAAAACTATTTAACCTTCAAATAGTTTCATTAACAAAGGGTTATTTCAGTCTGAGATGAGTTTATTACAATTTGAGGCAAGCTGTAGATTTTTGGCACCCTTGCCCTGAATTGTAATAAAGTTTTCAGAAATCACTTTTATACCAACAATTCCAACAGAAAGTGATTTCTATTAAAAAATCATCTTTAAAAAACGATTTAACCATCAAACATTTTCATTTAGAAAGGGTTAATTCAGTCTAAGACGAGTTTATTACAATTTGAGGCAAGCGATAGATTTTTTGCACCCTTGCCCTGAATTGTAATAAAGTTTTCAGAAATCAGTTTTATACCAACAATTTCAACAGAAAGTGATTTCTATTACAAAAATTTCTTTAAAAATTATTTAACCATCAAACACTTTCATATATAAAGGGTTATTTCAGTCTAAGACGAGTTTATTACAATTTGAGGCAAGCGATTGATTTTTTGCACCCTTGCCCTGAATTGTAATAAAGTTTTCAGAAATCACTTTTATACTAACAATTCCAACAGAAAGTTATTTCTATTAAAAAATCATCTTTAAAAAACTATTTAACCATCAAACATTTTCATTTACAAAGGGTTATTTCAGTCTAAGACGAGTTTATTACAATTTGAGGCAAGCGATTGATTTTTGGCACCCTTGCCCTGAATTGTAATAAAGTTTTCAGAAATCACTTTTATACTAACAATTCCAACAGAAAGTGATTTCTATTACAAATTCATCTTTAAAAAACTATTTTACCATCGAACTTGTTCATTTACAAAGGGTTATTTCAGTCTGAGAAAAGTTTATTACAATTTGAGGCAAGCGTTAGATTGTTGGCACCCTTGCCCTGAATTGTAATAAAGTTTTCAGAAATCACTTTTATACCAACAATTCCAACAGAAAGTGATTTCTATTACAAACTCATCTTTAAAAAACTATTTAACCATCAAACATTTTCATTTACAAAGGGTTATTTCAGTCTAAGACGAGTTTATTACAATTTGAGGCATGCGATTGATTTTTGGCACCCTTGCCCTGAATTGTAATAAAGTTTTCAGAAATCACTTTTATACTAACAATTCCAACAGAAAGTGATTTCTATTACAAAATCATCTTTAAAAAACTATTTTACCATCGTACATTTTCATTTACAAAGGGTTATTTCAGTCTGAGACGAGTTTATTACAATTTGAGGCAAGCGATAGATTTTTGGCACACTTGCCCTGAATTGTAATAAAGTTTTCAGAAATCACTTTTATACTAACAATTCCAACAGAAAGTGATTTCTATTACAAAATCATCTTAAAAAAACTATTTTACCATCGAATTGTTCATTTACAAAGGGTTATTTCAGTCTGAGATGAGTTTATTACAATTTGAGGCAAGCGTTAGATTTTTGGCACCCTTGCCCTGAATTGTAATAAAGTTTTCAGAAATCACTTTTATACCAACAATTCCAACAGAAAGTGATTTCTATTAAAAAATCATCTTTAAAAACTATTTAACCATCGAACATGTTCATTCACAAAGGATTATTTCAGTCTGAGATGAGTTTATTACAATTTGAGGCAAGCGATAGATTTTTGGCACACTTGCCCTGAATTGTAATAAAGTTTTCAGAAATCACTTTTATACTAACAATTCCAACAGAAAGTGATTTCTATTACAAAATCATCTTAAAAAAACTATTTTACCATCGAATTGTTCATTTACAAAGGGTTATTTCAGTCTGAGATGAGTTTATTACAATTTGAGGCAAGCGTTAGATTTTTGGCACCCTTGCCCTGAATTGTAATAAAGTTTTCAGAAATCACTTTTATACCAACAATTCCAACAGAAAGTGATTTCTATTAAAAAATCATCTTTAAAAACTATTTAACCATCGAACATGTTCATTCACAAAGGATTATTTCAGTCTGAGATGAGTTTATTACAATTTGAGGCAAGCGATAGATTTTTTTCACCCTTGCCCTGAATTGTAATAAAGTTTTCAGAAATCACTTTTATACCAACAATTCCAACAGAAAGTGATTTCTATTACAAAAATATCTTTAAAAAATTATTTAACCATCAAACATTTTCATTTACATAGGGTTATTTCAGTCTGAGACGAGTTTATTACAATTTGTGGCAAGCGTTAGATTTTTGGCACCCTTGCCCTGAATTGTAATGAAGTTTTCAGAAATCACTTTTATACTAACAATTCCAACAGAAAGTGATTTCTATTACAAAATCATCTTTAAAAAACTATTTAACCATCCAACATTTTCATTTACAAAGGGTTATTTCAGTCTGAGACGAAAACTATTTAAACATTATATTTTGTAAATAGTTCCCTCAACTTGAGATGATTTTTTTACGATTTGAGTAAAGTTGTACATTTTGGCACACTTGCCTAAAAGGTGCAGTAGCACGTTTTTTCGCTCAAATAAGTCAATGAAATGAATTTGAAAAATAATGTCACCAATAGTAAAACACCATTCTCTCTACGGAAAATCAAATTGAAAATGAGTGTACATGGTTTGGTAAAGCCATGGGAATCTTTTTTGTAATGCGAAATCATTAAATTGTGTTCACAATAAAATGGCCGCCATGCAATTTTTGCTTTATACGCAACACCTTTATTATCACTACGGATAATTGGTCTGTGTAAGAACATGTTTTACCCTCTAAAATTAATATAAATGACATAAACTATCATTATAAATGGGAAATTTGAAAAAATAAAATTTGCAAAAAACGTGCTACTGCCCCTTTAAATTGTAAGAAAATTTTAAGTAATCATTATGGAAAAATATTTTTTTAAATTTAACCTTTATCTATTATAAACCATTCTTTCAAACAAACTATCTAAACATCACACATTATACGTTCAAAAAAGTTTTTTCAACTTGAGATGATTTTATTAAAATATGAGGCAAGCTAACTGTACCAAAAGCCTGTATCATACATAAACAACATGTTCCATACCATACTAATTTCAGGATGTTCGGAGAAAATATACACAACTTCAATTACAACTCCAAATGTGAAAGCTTTGCAGAACTCTTTCATACGCGTTACCTTGTACGGAATAAAATATGCATGAGTTGATTTACAAAAACATTGGAGATGCATTGTTTATATACAGTAAATATGATTTATGTACAGGGTTATTTTTCATAGCAATAGCATTAACGTGTAACCATAACCCTAAACAGTAAAGACCATAATAATGAAAAATGTTTATTGTTTTATCATGATTGGCTAATGACTTGGCATGGTTTTTGCTTTTTCAACTTTCCTCCCAGAACCAATGTTTCCAGAGAGCTGAAATTGGATGTACATACTCCTTGTTTGAAGAGTATTCTAAATTGTAGATTTGGTGATCATGTGACCCCAAATGTGGGTCACAGGAGTCATGACCTAAAAAGTTTTTTTCATCTTCTTCTCCAGAACCAATAATTCTTGAGAGTTTAAATTCTATGCACAGACTTCTTGGCTGAATAAGATTCTAAATTGTAAATTTGGTGACCCCGTGACTCCAAATAAGGGTCACAGGGGTCATGACCTAAAAGATATGTTCATTTTCTTCTCCAGAACCCATGACATTTTATGTACAGACTCCTTAGCTGAAGGGGATTCTAAATTGTTAATGTGGTGACCCTGTGACCCCAAACATGGGTCACAGTCTAAAATTCTTGCTGTAAGAGTTTTGAACTCTGAGAATGTGCTTTGGGAATTGCAGGAATTGAGAAAAGAAAGTAACTTTGCAGTTAATCTTATTCAATAGGATTGTGAAATATATGTCGACTTAAGATTTATATTTACATTATGGATATGTTTGATGTAATCAATGTGAAATGAGAACTATTGAATAGCCTATGAACTGAATATTGTGACAGGCTGCAAAGGAATAAATTGAAGAAGAGTTAATAATTGTTTTTTTTATTATTTATTTTACATGAGATATGTGAAGTGAATGTGACTGGTGATGAAATGATAAGAGAAGACTATTAGAAGTAGCTACATGGAATCAAGACATCACATCTTCCTCTTCAGTCCCAAAAGTATGAAATGATATATACAGACTCCTTGGCCAATTGGGATTCTAAATTGTAGATTTGGTGAACCTGTGACCCAAAATATAGGCCACAGCTTAACAAACTTGTTGTTAACAGTTTTTAACTTTTATGTGTTTCATTGAATAGTAGTACTCCCTTATAAAAGACCAAAGGGAGAGTCATCTCATCTTTTTCATGTGAGAGTCCTAACATGTGGTTTGAGAAATACAGATATTGAGAAAAAAAGTCACTTTGCGCTTAATCTTATTCAACAGAAATGTGAAATATATGTTGACTTTAGATTAAAATCTACATTATGGATATGTTTGATGTAATCACTGTTAAATGAGAACTATTGAATAGCCTATGAACTGAAATATGATAGTCCGCAAAGGATTAAATTGAAGTGTAGTTATGACATTTTTTTTATTTTACACGAGATATGTGAACTGAATATGACAAAAAATGTATAATAATATAATAATGTGATAAGATATGACTTTTAAAAGTAGATCGTGACACCACATCTTCTTCTCCAAGACAGAAACAATATTTAAGTGTGGGGAAAACAACAATTAAAATAGTACGTTTTTGATTAAACGTAATTATTTATACTTACCTGTTGACTAGACCTACTTTGCCTTACCTCCCAGGGGTAATGCTATTTCAACCTTAATACAGACGAACTTGAAGAATGGATGAGGGGTGCGTAAAATCCCTTATCCAAGGGCCGGTAAGTCTAGATGGTCTCGTGACGTCACTACCGGTTCATATCACTCTCCGAAAGTCCCAAAGGCAAGACAGACCAAGTGGGGAGGATGGGAGGGCCTAGAGCGTAGGTCTAGTCAACAGGTAAGTATAAATAATTACGTTTAATCAAAAACGTACTATTATTTAAATACCTATCTGTTGACACCCTGTGGTGAGGACAAGGCACAGCCCGGGAGATACCATCTCTACCGCTAAGCGGATCGAAGAGACAACCCTGCCACTCAACTTTCGATCAACATACCGCCCCCCAAACCCCAACAGGGAGGGGGGGGTCAAAACGAAGTTAAAGAAAAAACCAACAGACACGAGAGTAAGCAATGTAAACCCTGTTTATTTACAATAAGTCCCAAACGCGTCTAAGAAGGATGACCCCTTCTTGGTCTGGTTGGGGGGACCACCTTCGTCTGCGCGAAGACCTGTGGACCCAGCCTAGAGATGCCTTCAAGATCAGCAGTGGAGACATCTCGTAGGTAATGGTTGGCGAAAACCTCTGATGAACGCCAAAAACACCCTGCCATGACATCCGAAACCGCGATGTTGCAGTGATACGCCATCGTGGCTGAAACTGCGCGGATCTCATGAGGATTGGAACGCGACGGCGGAGGCAAATCAGCGGCCTTGTACGCATCAATTACCGCCGATCTTAGATACACCCCCAACGCTCGCTTGTCTAGTTCCTTGGTGCTCCTGGGTGAGTGAGGCAAGAACAGACGACGCCTGCCATCCCTCAGCCTGCGGGTACGCTGCGTGTACACCCTCAAGGCTCTTACTGGACACAAAGAGAGATCCACCTCATCTGAGTCCGAACCCAGAGCTGGGATAGAGAACGTACGTCCCGCTTCATCCGCTGCTTGGTTCTTACAGACAAAATCAGGAGCCAACCCCAGCGAGGCGGAGCCCCCCTCCCTGACCTCAAAACGTAGCAGGTCCGCCTGCAACGCATGGATCTCTGAAATCCGATCTGCAGAGGCCATGGCCACCAGAAAAATGACCTTGATGGTGAGAGGGAGGAGAGGCACGTCGGAGAGCGGTTCATACCTATCGGAGCGCAGGTGGTTGAGCACAATGGCTAAGTCCCATTCAGGTGGGCGAAGCCTGGACCTGCCGTCCACCGAACGGAAGGTCTTAATTAGGCCCTTGAGGACCGACACATCCAATCCTGGCGATCTCTTCCTGAGAACCGACAGGATGGCCGACATGTTGGTGTTAATTGACGACGCCTTAAGATGTCTAGTGTTGCGAAGGTACACCAAGTACTCCGCAACCTGAGGCACTGAAGCCTCTGCCGGAATGAAATCCCTCTGAGCACAGAACGAGGCGAAGGCCTGCCACTGGAAATCATAGAGCTTCCTAGTGGTTTTCCTATGCGAGGTAGCTATTGCGTTGGCGACGCACTTAGAGTATCCACTACTCCTTAACCCTCTTTTAATACAAGCCAAGCGTGAAGGGAGAACACCTGAGGGTTCTCGTGTAACCTTCCGCTTGGCCTGCTGATGAGCAGATCCCTCCGTATCTGAATCGGGACCGGTTCCTGCCGACAGAGCCGACGGAGAGGAACGAACCACGGCCGGGCTGGCCACCAAGGGGCGACCAGCAGGAGACGAAGAATCCGAGTTTCCCCTATCTTGGCTACAACTTGGGAGAGGATGGCCGGCGGCGGAAAAGCATAGGCGTCCATCCCCTCCCACCCTAACGAGAGCGCGTCTAAGCCCATCGCTAGCGGGTCTGGCACTGGGGAGATGTAGGTTGGCAATTGGTGGTTGAGACACGTCGCGAACAGATCTATCAGCGGGGTGCCGAACTGGAGACACAACCCCCTGAAAACCACCGGATTCAGTTGCCACTCCGTTGGGGGAGGGGCATCCGGACGTGACAACGCGTCCGCCAAGACGTTCTTGGCACCTGGAATGTGGACCGCTCGAATGTCCAGGTCCACCTCGTCCACCAACTCGAAGAGCTGGAGTGACACGCGTAGCAGAGACTGTGCCTTGGTGGACCCCTGCTTGTTTATCGACCAAGCAGCCGCCGAACTGTCCGTGTGTACTAGCAGGCACTGGCCCCTCAAGGGGACCTGCCAGTGTTGAATGGCAAGACGTACTGCGTCCAACTCGAGGACGTTGATGTGTAGGTTCCGCTCTGATGGGGACAAAACTCCCGCCACCTGTTCGTGACTCATGTGCGCTCCCCACCCTTGGGTGGAGGCGTCTACAAACAGGTGAGCTGAGGGGGGGCGAGGACGAAGTGGAACGCCTGCGAACACACTCTCGTCTACCCGCCACCAAGCTAGGAACCGATGTAGGTCTGGGGTTAAGACTATGTCGTGACGACAACGCGTCTCCCTGATGTGGGGATTCAGGAACACCTGTAACGGGCGAAGGAACAACCTCCCCCTGCGGGTCAGGTCCTGAGCTGACGTTAATAACCCCAACACTCTTTGCCACTGACGTAGGGAGAGCGAGGCATCGAGCGCGCGATCCATAAGGCGATCGTAACGAGCCATCCGCTCCCTCGTGACGAAACCGCGGAACAGCCGGGTGTCTAGGATAGCCCCTAGGAACTTCAGACGAGTTGCCGGAACCAAGTCCGACTTCTCTAAGTTCACTAGCCACCCCAGACGACGGAACAGGTCCATCGTGAACATGAGCTGCGCCTCGAGAACGACCGGGGAGCGGTCGTGAGCGATCCCATCGTCCAAGTACATTAGGAACTGAATGTCGCATTGGTGAAGGAATTGGACGATGGGCTGATTCACCCGTGTGAATAACCAGGGGGCGGACGAGATCCCGAACGGGAGCACGCACCACTGAAAATGTCTGCCGTCCAGGATGAAGCGGAGGTACCTGCGGTCCCGATAGTGAATCGGCACGTGCAGGTACGCATCCTGTAGATCGAGAGACACCATGCAGTCTGAGCGCTCCAAGGACCGCATCACTGAGGGAAGCGTCAAGAGTCGAAAATATGGCGGCCGAACGAGGAAGGAGCGGTTGAACACCTTCAAATCGTGAATTAGCCGCCATTTTTTCGAGTTCCTTTTGGGTATTACGAACACTGGGGAGTAAAACCCCGGCGTTAGATGCGGGGTCAGGACCTCCTGCACCGCCCGTTTGGAGATTAATATCTCCACCTGTTCCAATGTCAATTTGAGCCGGTCCCCTGCTAAGGGACGCTCCATTGGAGTACAGGTGAGGGGCGGCGGAGACGAGACGGGAATGCGGAACCCCTGACCCAGAATCCGACACACGTAAGGGTCTAACCCTAACTGTACCCAGTTGCTGACAAAGTCTTGGAGGCGACCCCCCACCAAGCCCTCCGACACCGGAACGAGTGGAGGAGGGAGCAGCGGGGGTGACCACGAGTCACTTCCTCCACTTCTTTTGCGGGGTACGACCTCCGGCGCCAGGCCGGGGGGACTTGGGGGACTGACCCGTGGATCCACGGCCACGACCTCCCCGCCGAAAGTCCGTTTTCGCTTTCTTGGGGGAAGGTTGGCCACTGCCCTGGCCTTGCCCCTGACGAAAATTGGTCTGCGGACGCTTTGGTGTCGTTTGCCTCTGCGTGACGAGCCGATTAGTGAGGTCTTGCTGTTGGGCCTCCTATCGTGCTCTCAAAACCTCCGGGATACGACCACCAAACAGAGTTTCAGCGTGAGCAGGGGCATGTCGAAGGAAGTTCTTATGATCTGGGTTGAGACCTGACCGGTAGAGGAAATTGTCTCTGCGAAGCACTGTTATACTCGATGAAATCCGCGACGCTGACAACATGATCTGCGCAAGGTCCGCAGCCACATCACCAAACGCTTTGAACAACACCGGGTCCCCCGCCTCCATGCCCGCCTGCTTAGCACAAGCCAGCATCGCCTGACATGTGAAAGCCACGTTGTTCCCCAAGCCTAACACCGAACGCGCCTCCCTGTCAAGATGAGAGAACTGTGCCTCAGACACGCGGTGAAGCAGGTTGGTGGTAAACAACCGGGACGCCCCCTGATCAAGGGGAGGCGGAACAAGCTGAAAAGGGACCGGATACAAGGGCAGACGCCGTCTGCGCTTGTCCGGCACCACCAAAGGCGGAAGCAAACGATTGGGCATCGCAGATGATACGACTTGCTCCATATCCTCGGTGGCCTCCAAAAGAAGCCTATGAGGTGGAAGGGCAAGACGCGCGGGAGGTACCTCGCCATCGGGGCCAAAGGAAGCCCTCCTGGCCGCCGACGTGCGCGGACCCGTCACGCTGACTTGGCTAAGTGGAACGTCCGCGAACGAAGCCACTTCGGATAGCATAGCTATTGTGTCAACCACTGGAGGATCCTCCGACGATCCCGTACCCTCCGCCTCCGTTTCTATACTGATGAACGGAGGGTTCGACACGTCCACGTAGCGGGTGTCACGTTCCGGTGAGTCCGGCGAGGAGTCACGTAAGGGTGACATCACCGTGACACGCCGCTCCGGGGTGCGAGGGGTACGCGAAGGAGTCGCGGGTGCGGAGGCCCTAGCGGACGAGGAACGCGCACCCTGAGGTACGTCATCCGCATAGGGCTCACACGATCGCGTAGTTGTAGTGTGAGTAGGTAAGTTCCGCGGACCCAAACGCGCATCGAGCAAGGAAGAGACCATATCCTTGACGGATGCCAGAAGGAGTGAAGGATCGACCTTGTCGAACCTAGCCTTCTTGGACTTCTTCTTCTTGCTCTTGGGCGTAGCGGGTCCGCCCACCTTAACTCTAAGCGGAGACAACCGTTGGTCCGGCGAAGGAGGGGACAACGGGTGAGTCCGCGAACGAGAACCGGAACACGACGGCGGAGGGGGGGAGCGTAACTTCGACCCCCAAGCGGGTTCGGACAGGTCCGATTCCCTGTCGAATTCATCCGCCCGTTCCGTGAGGACAATGTCAACATCCTCCACCGGAGACGGATGACGAATGGGAGACACCTCCCTACGTTGAGCTGACGACGTACGCTTCTGTGACGCAGCCCTATCGGCCACCGACTTGCGTATGGCGGAAACGTACGCGTGGAACTCCGATTCGGAGAGAGGAGCGCACTCGTCGCAACGGTAATCCTTTTCGCAAAGGTCCTTGCACTTTCTGCATAACAAGTGCGGATCCTTAGAGGCGGACTTCCTGCCTCCGCAGTTCGTGCAGAAGGCGGAGTACATGGCGAACGGTAACGATAAAACGCGTAACGTAAGCGAAGGTAGAGACAGTCGAGTCACCTACACGGCGTCGCAACAAAAACTCTGAACTCGAAGAGCACAAAGTCAAAATCAAGTAACCACCCGCCAAGGTAAACAAAGACGAACAAGCCAAACCAAAAAATAGGCTAAACACTAACAAGATAATTCAATCTTTATTCACATAACATTCGTGCGTGAACCAAACCTTAAGTGACTGGCGTAGCGAGTCACTTGAACCAAAGTGAGTCACCCTAAGGGTGAGTCACATATAATCGACCTAAGTCGAACCAAACCCTAAGCGACTGGCGTAGCGAGTCACTTGAACCAAAGTGAGTCACCCTAAGGGTGAGTCACGTATAATCGACCTAAGTCGAACCAAACCCTAAGTGACTGGCGTAGCGAGTCACTTGAACCAAAGTGAATCACCCTAAGGGTGAGTCACGTAGAATCGACCTAAGGCGAATGGTAGGCGAAAGCTAGCAACGGGCAACGCGAGTCACTGACGAGGAGTGTATCCACTGCTCCTTAACCAAGCTAGTGACTCACCTAAGGCGAACAACTAGCGAGCCAGTGACAGGCGAGGCGAGAAGCCAAGCGAGACGCGAAGCACTTGAGTACGGACCGCAGGCGAATGACAAGCGACAAGCGAATGACAAGCGAGGCGAGTCACCCGCGTAGGAGAGATACCACTGCTCCTTTACCTTACGCAAGTCAAACCCACAGTTTCCTAAGGTACAGACCGATAAGCGTAAGCCAAGCGAGAGCGAATGACAAACGAAGCAAGCCAAACGAATTAGGAGAGATACCACTACTCCTCTACGATACGCAAGACAAACACTTAACAGTTAGCACTAGAGTACAACCGACAGGCGTATGACAAGCGAATTAGGAGTGATTCCACTAGCTCCTTTACCGTACGCAAGTCAACAACCCACAGTTAACACTAAAGTACAGACCGAAAGCGCGTGACAAGCGAAAGCGAATGGCCAGCGAAGCGAGTCAAACGATTAGGAGAGATGCCACTACTCCTCTACCAGACGCAAGACAAACACCTAACAGTCAGCACTCGGAACGAATGGCGAATGACCAAGCGAAAGCGGATGACAAGCAAGCGAGTCACCCGCGTAGGAGAGATACCACTGCTCCTTTACCCTACGCAAGTCAAACACCCAACAGTCAGGTGAGAGAAAACAAAGAATCACGAGCTGCACGTGCGGCGCATGCAATCCACCTACTCCGGATGGTCGCTAGCTAGCACATGTCAACAAGGCCCCTTGAAATCTAACACCTACTTGAAAAACAGATTGTAAACACAACCTGCACTAACGAAGAACAACGTTGATGATATCTCTTGAACTAACAAGAGAAAAATAGCAAGTTAGCAACCCAAGTCGCTAAAACCCCAGTCACAGAACAAAACACGTCTGCCTTGCTCTGCAACTTTTAGGAGAGTGATATGAACCGGTAGTGACGTCACGAGACCATCTAGACTTACCGGCCCTTGGATAAGGGATTTTACGCACCCCTCATCCATTCTTCAAGTTCGTCTGTATTAAGGTTGAAATAGCATTACCCCTGGGAGGTAAGGCAAAGTAGGTCTAGTCAACAGATAGGTATTTAAATAATATATAATTCACTGGCTGTGAGTCCAGGGTCTGCATATTGTGTAAATGCATTGTGTTGACTTGGGCAGTCACTGTTAATACACACTTTCAGGTTACTTCAAACCTCTCTGCTTTGTTACAGTCTGTGTGTGAGACTGGTTCAGTCTTACACTCAGATGCTCAACAGAATTTATTCATAAAACATCAACATTTTATTAAATATTGAAAAGCAGCATATGAGAAACAGGATTTTCAGAAACAGATATCAGGACCTTTTAATAATGTAATAAATGTTGATATTTCCAAAATATAAATAAGAAACTAAAATAATATGAATGTGGATTAATGTGTTACCAATTATGATAATAAATTAAAAATTTGATGGGCAATGCCTTATTATGTGATATCTTAATCTTGTCCCTAGCGATAATGAATAACACAATTTCTGATGAGGTTCAATGGCTCTATTTTTGTAATAATAAAAAAAACATACACTGATATAGTATTGACATAGTAACACATAACGTATCATAAAACTAATAAACAATATGCTGTTCGACCGTAGCAAAGTTTTCCCTATTCGAATGTCTTGAATGCCATGAATGTCTTCAATTTCATTGTTTTCTTATTTTTCAAGAATTGTGCACTTTAATATCATTAATATATTTCAATTTGACTGTGTTTTAATCATGTATTAATAGCAAATATTTATAAATGGTTATATCCTTTCGTATTTCGTTTCCACCAAAAATAGATAGATAGAACCCTTTTTAATAGGCCACGTTATTTACATAAACGAATACGAGATTGAAAGTGATTGAAAGGTGAAGTGAATGTTTATTCAAGAAATGAGCTTGATGTATATGAAACTGATTAAGTGGTAAATGGTAATCAAATCAGGCACAAAATGTTTATTTATTACAAGCCCATGGACACAAAATAATACTTTTAAACTTTAGACCGTGCCACACAAAAAGAAGTCTGCCATACACTTTAGAAATGAGGATTTGTACGATTGAATTCAATTAATGCACGCTTAATAAAATAATTTCTGAAGTAAAGATATGTTTACGCTCACAGGAATATCCATACTTTTTTAATGAATATGAAAGATGAAAGAGTCAATAACAAAATACTGCCCCAGGACAAAGTCGGTTTTGAATGTCTTTGATAAGCTTCTGTTTGTTAAGGTGTATTAAACATTTGAGTGCTTAAGTAGCTATTTCAAAAGTTGTTATGGGACAACATGTTTTGCATTCATTTAACTATTATATGGATTATAGAACTTAAGTTAATAACCAATCAAAACGCATGTTATATTCAGATAAAATAATTCCCATGATCATTCTGAAAATTTTAATATCCGGAATATCAAAATATCAAATCTAACTGGGGGCGGGATAGCGCAGTGGTTAGCGCGTTCGGCTTCGGATCAAGAGGTCCGGGGTTCGAATCCCGCCAGGTGCACGGCAACTTTGTCAGCAGTAGAGAACTGTTCTACACGCAGTAAGGTTTGGGTGCAATGCTACACTGAATTTCAGTGCAGTACAACCCATGGTTCACTAGTTCCAGCCGATGCTCGCAGGTTTCACCGCAATGCATAGCCACATGGCATTGCGGGCTTTCTCCCTGCCTGATACTAGCAGCCACGATATAAGTGAAATACTCTTGAAAGCGGCGTTAAAACCCAACTTACCTCACCTCAACTCAAATCTAACATATCT
The DNA here is from genome assembly GCA_936450465.1 of Gibbula magus. Taxonomy (NCBI): domain Eukaryota; kingdom Metazoa; phylum Mollusca; class Gastropoda; order Trochida; family Trochidae; genus Gibbula; species Gibbula magus. Next base: position 50,356,838 of record OW388304.1, on the reverse strand, counting down.
ATCCTTGACCAATATGTGAAAATTAAATCAATTGTGTAGTCGAGAAGAATTGTGAAGAGTAAAATGCGAAGTAAAAACGTAAAAACATTCAAACAACAGCTTAATTTGTTTCAAATGAACAAAATAGTTCTATTCCTGTAATAAAGTACAAAAGATTTCAATGAATTTCAAAGAAAACAATTTCGGAACATGTTCGTATCTATTTAAAGGGAAATTCAGCGAAATTTAAGGGGAAATGAGATTTTCGTATAAAGCATAATTTTAAAAGTACAACTCCAAACATATTATATAGCTAATAACGTGGAAAGGCCGAATTAAACAGTATATCAGACAAACAGAAAATCTGCCAGCCCGACTTTGTGTCCACAAACAACAGAGGTACGCTGTATCCCTCTCAGTAAACATTTGTACGTTTGGCCGAAAGGAAAGACAACACAAGTTAGACAAAATCAAAGGAATATTTAAAAAAAAGAAATATTTCATGAAGAAATACGAAACTAGGCTGAATGCTATTAAATGCTATAACGTAATTTAATACGATGATCTCATGACGACCAGTGTATCAGTGTGATCAGGTATGTTGTAGAAATACATACTTCAAAATACCGATACGCTGGTCGATATGAGCCCATTGATTAGACATCGATTATTCCAGTCAAATCCATCTGATTTTTAACCTTTCCGTATGTATAACCTTACTTCACATGAGAAGCACCAACTCAAAACTATTCTAAGTGTGTTGTTAAAGGAATTTATGCACGGATCTAAAATTTGTTCTAGAAAGTAAGGACATTTGGACTATTTTTATATACTTTGTTAATAGCATTCGAAGGTTAATGAAGCATATCTAATGCTATTAACTATTAACCATTTATCTGTTAGAATAATAATTATTGAGTTACACAAACTGAAATACATGAAACGACGTCAAACTCTTTAATGAATTTTTTTACAGATTTCCCATTTTAGCCATATCTTACATGGGTTTTTTAGTTTTATTTTATCACTGGACATTTCATTTCAACCAATTTCTACAGCATTACTTTAGGCAGTGATAAATGAATAGAGAACAAAATTAAGCATCCCTACAATTGAAACGTAAAGGTGATTCTGTGAAAATGTTAAGATAAATCGACCGAATTTAGCACTCATCACATTTAAATAGTATGTTTTGTGAGTTACTTATTTTATACATTTAAAAAAATTCTTACTGACCTGTTGAAGGTTACAAAATTAATATCGCACATGTGCCGAGACGAAGCCATAACATAATATTCCAAATTTAAAGAAAACAATATTGTCATCTTTTTTAGTTTCACGAATATTTATCATCAATAATAAGTTACTGACCGAGTGTTAAAATTTCATCCTTTTTTTCAATTATGATATTCCAAATGCTATATCATACGATTTAAAAAATAAATTTAGATTATTTTGAGTTCAATCAGTTAGTCAATCTTTGATATAAATGGATCAGTACAATACTGTGTGGATATTATTAGGAAACCTAAATTAAGTATTCGGGATTTTTGCTGAAGTCATTTGTTATTGGCATGTTTATTATTATAAGGGGAGAGGGAAATATATAGTTTTAGTTTATTCGAGTGTCACGCAATTTACAATAAAGCACCAGGATACAAATAAAACACATTTGGTAAAACTGCCCGGCCGTGTTTGATCATTAAAAGATATATATTAACCAAATTAGGAAGTCTGGATAGCATATTGTTATTATCGTGTCGTTTTAAGGCGAAAGTCATGAATACCTATTATTTTTATCGTGTTGTTTTTTGTTTTGTCTAGCTTTATTCAATATTTAAACTTTTCTGTGCAGAGCATTCCCGCTCAACGACTGGCCCGATTTAAAATGAAGTTTTCAGGGAGCTAATCTCGTGACTCAAACTGATTTTGTCCGATTTTTTTTTATTTTCGTGAGTTATCTACCCTAGACGGAAAAACTTCAAACCTCATATATCGCAAACTAATCTCGATAATGTCATAAAACCTTTACCAAAACAATGTCTGCCGATTACACTCATAGTGGTTTTCAGTCATTATTATTATTTTTGTTTGTGAATTCAAACAAAGGAAAAGAAACTTGTGTGTACTTTCGCTGTTTTGAGGGTCGCATCCTTTTTTAATAACAGCAATACATACAGCTAAGTTTGATAGTTCTTGTTGAAGCTGAATAACTGAGTTTTAATGTTGCATCTTATGAAGACTGAATTTCGACTTTAAAAGGTGCGAATTCCAATAAGACAGTTTATATTTCTGTTTATGATCTATAAAAGGATTGAATCCTTAAATAGCTTGTAAACATCTGTATATCATTAAATGGTGTGAAAAGGTTAGAAAGTTCCAAACAGAGATGAAACATACATTGAGCTTCCTCTACCACCAGAGATCACACGCTGCCACGCAAAGCGTGAAAACTAAACTGACAAATGATCTCTGTAAACTATTATAAGTTTGAATAAAACATCATTATAATGAAGTAGTCACTGCATGTGAAGTTTTTAAGGACCACAACATAGAGTGAATAGTTGAGACAGAACATCTACACATACCATGGGCATACTTTAAGGAGAGGGTCCCATTTCTACATAAGTTGAAAAATTGAGGAATTAATAAATGAACAACAGGAAAGTTGAAAGGACTATTTTGACAATATAATGTTATAATGTTTGAATACTTATTTGGGAATGTTTTCGTAATGGAAAACAATTTCGTTTGGAACAGTTGGATTAAAAATGATTTAAGAAAAATTCAGGGCAAAGTTGTCCAAAATGTATCACAAATAATTCGTATGAAGTTCTAATTATTATTTAATAAATATATTGAATGATGTTTAAATAGTTTTTGCTAAAAACTATCTTCTGAATTTTTTTTATTACAATTCAGGGCAAGGGTGCCAAAAATCTATCGCTTGCCTCAAATTGTGATAAACTTGTCTCAGACTGAAACAACCCTTTGTTAATGATAATGTGTTATGTTTCAATAGTTTTTTACAAATGTTTTTGAAATAGAAAACAGTTTCTGTTGGAATTGTTGGTATACAAGTGATTTCTGAAAACTTTATTACAATTCAGGGCAAGGGTGCTAAAAATGTGTCGCTTGCCTCAAATTGTAATAAACTTGTTGCAAGTTGAAACATTACTTTCTATATTATAAAGTATGATCTTTAAAATAGGTTTTTTTTTAAAAAAATTGTAATAGGATACAGTTTCTTTTGGATTTGTTTTTATAAAAGTGATTTCTGAAAACTTTGTTACAATTCAGGGCAAGAGTGCCAAAAATGTATTTCTTGCCTCAAATTGTAATAAACTTGTCTCAGACTGAAACAATCCTTTGTTAATGAAAATGTTTGATGTTTAAATAGTTTTTTTAAAATGTTAATTTTTGTAATAGAAAACAGTCTCTTTTGATATTGTTGGTATAAAAGTGATTTCTGAAAACTTTAATACACTTCAGGGCAAGGGTGAAAGAAATCTATCGCTTGCCTCAAATTGTAATAAACTTGTCTCAGACTGAAATAACCCTCTGTAAATGAAAATTTTTGATGGTTAAATAGTTTTTTAAAGATGATTTTGTAATAAAAATCACTTTCTGTTGGAATTGTTGGTATAAAAGTGATTTCTGAAAACGTTATTACAATTCAGGGTATGGGTGCCAACAATCTATTGCTTGCCTAAAATTGTAATAAACTCGTCACAGACTGAAATAACCCTTTATATATGAAAGTGTTTGATGGTGAAATAGTTTTTTTTTAAAATGTTTATAATAGAAATCACTTTCTGTTGAAATTGTTGGTATAAAACTGATTTCTGAAAACTTTATTACAATTCAGGGCAAGGGTGCCAAAAAGCTATTGCTTGCCTCAAATTGTAATAAACTCGTCTCAGACTGAAATAACCCTTTGTAAATGAAAATGTTTGATGGTTAAATAAATTTTGAAAGATGATTTTGTAATAGAAATCACTTTCTGTTGGAAATGTTGGTATAAAAAAGATTTCTGAAAACTTTATTACAATTCAGGGCAAGGGTGCCAAAAATTTAACGCTTGCCTCAAATTGTAATAAACGCGTCTCAGACTGAAATAACCCTTTGTAAATGAACAAGTTCGATGGTTAAATAGTTTTTTAAAGATGATTTTGTAATAGAAATCACTTTCTGTTGGAATTGTTAGTATAAAAGTGATTTCTGAAAACTTTATTACAATTCAGGGCAAGGGTGCAAAAAAGCTATCGCTTGCCTCAAATTGTAATAAACTCATCTTAGACTGAAATAACCCTTTGTAAATGAACAAGTATGATGGTTAAATAGTTTTTAAAAGATGATTTTGTAATAGAAATCACTTTCTGTTGGAAATGTTGGTATAAAAGTGATTTGTGAAAACTTTATTACAATTCAGGGCAAGGGTGCCAAAAATCTAACGCTTGCCTCAAATTGTAATAAACTCGTCTCAGACTGAAATAACCCTTTGTAAATGAAAATGTTCGATGGTTAAATAGTTTTATAAAGATGATTTTGTAATAGAAATCTTTTTCTGTTGGAAATGTTGGTATAAAAAAGATTGCTGAAAACTTTATTACAATTCAGGGCAAGGGTGCCAAAAATCTAACGCTTGCCTCAAATTGTAATAATCTCGTCTCAGACTGAAATAACCCTTTGTAAATGAAATTGTTCGATTGTAAAATAGTTTTTTTAAAATGATTTTGTAATAGAAATCACTTTCTATTGGAATTGTTGGTATAAAAGTGATTTCTGAAAACTTTATTACAATTCAGGGCGTGGTGCCAAAAATCTATTGCTTGCCTCAAATTGTAATAAACTCGTCTTAGACTGAAATAACCCTTTATATATGAAAGTGTTTGATGGTTAAATAGTTTTTTAAAGAAATGTTTGTAATAGAAATCACTTTCTGTTGAAATTGTTGGTATAAAAGTGATTTGTGAAAACTTTATTACAATTCAGGGCAAGGGTGCAAAAAATCTATCGCTTGCCTCAAATTGTAATAAACTCGTCTTAGACTGAAATAACCCTTTGTAAATGAAATATGTGATGGTTAAATAGATTTTTAAAGATGATTTTTTAATAGGAATCACTTTCTGTTGGAATTGTTAGTATAAAAGTGATTTCTGAAAACTTTATTACAATTCAGGGTACGGGTGCCAAAAATCAATCGCTTGCCTCAAATTGTAATAAACTCGTCTCAGACTGAAATAACCCTTTGTAAATGAAAATGTTCGATGGTTAAATAGTTTTTTAAAGATGATTTTGTAATAGAAATCACTTTCTGTTGGAATTGTTGGTATAAAAGTGATTTCTGAAAACTTTATTACAATTCAGGGCAAGGGTGCCAAAAATCTATCGCTTGCCTCAAATTGTAATAAACTCGTCTCAGACTGAAATAACCCTTTGTTAATGAAAATGTTTGATAGTAAAATAGATTTTTAAAGATGATTTTGTAATAGAAATCACTTTCTGTTAAAAATGTTGGTATAAAAGTGATTTCTGAAAACCTTATTACAATTCAGGGCAAGGGTGCCAAAAATCTAACGCTTGCCTCAAATTGTAATAAAGACGTCTCAGACTGAAATAACCCTTTGTAAATGAAAATGTTTGATGGTAAAATAGATTTTTAAAGATGATTTTGTAATAGAAATCACTTTCTGTTATAAATGTTGGTATAAAAGTGATTTCTGAAAACCTTATTACAATTCAGGGCAAGGGTGCCAAAAATCTATTGCTTGCCTCAAATTGTAATAAACTCGTCTTAGACTGAAATAACCCTTTATATATGAAAGTGTTTGATGGTTAAATATTTTTTTAAAGAAATGTTTGTAATAGAAATCACTTTCTGTTGAAATTGTTGGTATAAAAGTGATTTGTGAAAACTTTATTACAATTCAGGGCAAGGGTGCAAAAAATCTATCGCTTGCCTCAAATTGTAATAAACTCGTCTTAGACTGAAATAACCCTTTGTAAATGAAATATGTGATGGTTAAATAGATTTTTAAAGATGATTTTTTAATAGGAATCACTTTCTGTTGGAATTGTTAGTATAAAAGTGATTTCTGAAAACTTTATTACAATTCAGGGTATGGGTGCCAACAATCTATTGCTTGCCTAAAATTGTAATAAACTCGTCACAGACTGAAATAACCCTTTATATATGAAAGTGTTTGATGGTGAAATAGTTTTTTTTTAAAATGTTTATAATAGAAATCACTTTCTGTTGAAATTGTTGGCATAAAACTGATTTCTGAAAACTTTATTACAATTCAGGGCAAGGGTGCCAAAAAGCTATTGCTTGCCTCAAATTGTAATAAACTCGTCTCAGACTGAAATAACCCTTTGTAAATGAAAATGTTTGATGGTTAAATATATTTTAAAGATGGTTTTGTAATAGAAATCACTTTCTGTTGGAATCGCTGGTATAAAAGTGATTTGTGAAAACTTTATTATAATTCAGGGCAAGGGTGCAAAAAATCTATCGCTTGCCTCATATTGTAATAAACTCGTCTTAGACTGAAATAACCCTTTGTAAATGAAAATGTTTGATGGTTAAATAAATTTTGAAAGATGATTTTGTAATAGAAATCACTTTCTGTTGGAAATGTTGGTATAAAAAAGATTTCTGAAAACTTTATTACAATTCAGGGCAAGGGTGCCAAAAACTTAACGCTTGCCTCAAATTGTAATAAACGCGTCTCAGACTGAAATAACCCTTTGTAAATGAACAAGTTCGATGGTTAAATAGTTTTTTAAAGATGATTTTGTAATAGAAATCACTTTCTGTTGGAATTGTTAGTATAAAAGTGATTTCTGAAAACTTTATTACAATTCAGGGCAAGGGTGCAAAAAAGCTATCGCTTGCCTCAAATTGTAATAAACTCGTCTTAGACTGAAATAACCCTTTGTAAATGAACAAGTATGATGGTTAAATAGTTTTTTAAAGATGATTTTGTAATAGAAATCACTTTCTGTTGGAAATGTTGGTATAAAAGTGATTTGTGAAAACTTTATTACAATTCAGGGCAAGGGTGCCAAAAATCTAACGCTTGCCTCAAATTGTAATAAACTCGTCTCAGACTGAAATAACCCTTTGTAAATGAAAATGTTCGATGGTTAAATAGTTTTATAAAGATGATTTTGTAATAGAAATCTTTTTCTGTTGGAAATGTTGGTATAAAAAAGATTGCTGAAAACTTTATTACAATTCAGGGCAAGGGTGCCAAAAATCTAACGCTTGCCTCAAATTGTAATAATCTCGTCTCAGACTGAAATAACCCTTTGTAAATGAAATTGTTCGATGGTAAAATAGTTTTTTTAAAATGATTTTGTAATAGAAATCACTTTCTATTGGAATTGTTGGTATAAAAGTGATTTCTGAAAACTTTATTACAATTCAGGGCAAGGGTGCCAAAAATCTATTGCTTGCCTCAAATTGTAATAAACTCGTCTTAGACTGAAATAACCCTTTATATATGAAAGTGTTTGATGGTTAAATAGTTTTTTAAAGAAATGTTTGTAATAGAAATCACTTTCTGTTGAAATTGTTGGTATAAAAGTGATTTGTGAAAACTTTATTACAATTCAGGGCAAGGGTGCAAAAAATCTATCGCTTGCCTCAAATTGTAATAAACTCGTCTTAGACTGAAATAACCCTTTGTAAATGAAATATGTGATGGTTAAATAGATTTTTAAAGATGATTTTTTAATAGGAATCACTTTCTGTTGGAATTGTTAGTATAAAAGTGATTTCTGAAAACTTTATTACAATTCAGGGTACGGGTGCCAAAAATCAATCGCTTGCCTCAAATTGTAATAAACTCGTCTCAGACTGAAATAACCCTTTGTAAATGAAAATGTTCGATGGTTAAATAGTTTTTTAAAGATGATTTTGTAATAGAAATCACTTTCTGTTTGAATTGTTGGTATAAAAGTGATTTCTGAAAACTTTATTACAATTCAGGGCAAGGGTGCCAAAAATCTATCGCTTGCCTCAAATTGTAATAAACTCGTCTCAGACTGAAATAACCCTTTGTTAATGAAAATGTTTGATGGTAAAATAGATTTTTAAAGATGATTTTGTAATAGAAATCACTTTCTGTTAAAAATGTTGGTATAAAAGTGATTTCTGAAAACCTTATTACAATTCAGGGCAAGGGTGCCAAAAATCTAACGCTTGCCTCAAATTGTAATAAAGACGTCTCAGACTGAAATAACCCTTTGTAAATGAAAATGTTTGATGGTAAAATAGATTTTTAAAGATGATTTTGTAATAGAAATCACTTTCTGTTATAAATGTTGGTATAAAAGTGATTTCTGAAAACCTTATTACAATTCAGGGCAAGGGTGCCAAAAATCTATTGCTTGCCTCAAATTGTAATAAACTCGTCTTAGACTGAAATAACCCTTTATATATGAAAGTGTTTGATGGTTAAATAGTTTTTTAAAGAAATGTTTGTAATAGAAATCACTTTCTGTTGAAATTGTTGGTATAAAAGTGATTTGTGAAAACTTTATTACAATTCAGGGCAAGGGTGCAAAAAATCTATCGCTTGCCTCAAATTGTAATAAACTCGTCTTAGACTGAAATAACCCTTTGTAAATGAAATATGTGATGGTTAAATAGATTTTTAAAGATGATTTTTTAATAGGAATCACTTTCTGTTGGAATTGTTAGTATAAAAGTGATTTCTGAAAACTTTATTACAATTCAGGGTACGGGTGCCAAAAATCAATCGCTTGCCTCAAATTGTAATAAACTCGTCTTAGACTGAAATAACCCTTTGTAAATGAAAATGTTCGATGGTTAAATAGTTTTTTAAAGATGATTTTGTAATAGAAATCACTTTCTGTTTGAATTGTTGGTATAAAAGTGATTTCTGAAAACTTTATTACAATTCAGGGCAAGGGTGCCAAAAATCTATCACTTGCCTCAAATTGTAATAAACTCGTCTTAGACTGAAATAACCCTTTGTAAATGAAATATGTGATGGTTAAATAGTTTTATAAAGATGATTTTGTAATAGAAATCACTTTCTGTTGGAAATGTTGGTATAAAAGTGATTTCTGAAAACCTTATTACAATTCAGGGCAAGGGTGCCAAAAATCTAACGCTTGCCTCAAATTGTAATAAAGACGTCTCAGACTGAAATAACCCTTTGTAAATGAAAATATTTGATGGTTAAATAGTTATTGAAAGATATTTTTGTAATAGAAATCACTTTCATATGGAATTGTTTGGTATGAAAGTGATTTCTGAAAACTTTATTACAATTCAGGGCAAGGGTGCCAAAAATCTATCACTTGCCTCAAATTGTAATAAACTCGTCTTAGACTGAAATAACCCTTTGTAAATGAAATATGTGATGGTTAAATAGATTTTTAAAGATGATTTTTTAATAGGAATCACTTTCTGTTGGAATTGTTAATATAAAAGTGATTTCTGAAAACTTTATTACAATTCAGGGTACGGGTGCCAAAAATCAATCGCTTGCCTCAAATTGTAATAAACTCGTCTTAGACTGAATTAACCCTTTCTAAATGAACATGTTCGATGGTTAAATAGTTTTTTAAAGATGATTTTGTAATAGAAATCATTTTCTGTTGGAATTGTTGGTATAAAAGTGATTTCTGAAAACTTTATTACAATTTGCGATTTTTATTACAATTCAGGGCACAACATATTCTATGTCAAACAAAAACAATTTGTTCTCTAATGAAACAGCAATAGTTCGTCTTTGAGAGGAATTTAAGAATATGTTTACATGTATAAATTTTAAATAATTTGTTTTCAACATACGATAACTTGACACATTTTAAAGTGACTCAATTCCATATATCAATGCAAAGAAACGCTCTTTATAGGAAACATGTCATAATATCAGAACACAATACAAGAACATATAGAAACATCATGTAACAATACTATGATGAATGAATGAATGTTCAACGACACCACACATATTTACAGTCAGACCCCGTTATTCCGCACGAGCTGGTTTAGTTGAAATAGCACGTAGGCGATTATGCGAACCATCATGTGTATAGGAATGCACAGAAACTTTTGTAAATACTTTTGTATGGATGACTGGATTTCCAAATATAAGGAGTCCGGGTAAATGATGTCTCATTGTAAATCAGTTGTCTCTGAGCTGAATAATTACTCCACAGAACAGTCCTGACTATATCCATCAGCATTTGTAGTTTTCGTTTAACTATGTAATTTAACCAGTCTACTCGCTCGTGATATATTGTTAATACTGACATCCACACTGAGTACGTTATACAATAAAGGACATCAAAGGAATTTAGGAGTAGATTTGCTATGTAGTTCCTCTTCAAAAAGGAATTGTATGTAACTCAATATCACTCATGGATGTTTTAAATGTAATATCGTCTACTAAGGAGAAACATCCTTGGATCACAGGAAAGAAATGGGCACTGTCTGGATACGAATTGGTTCCTTTGATTGCTACACAATCTGTAGTTAATCTGGTTTACTGTATAAACGTATGCCTAGATACTTCATATCGTCTCTGATTGAACATGGTTGAGTGTCCCAGTAATGTTCATATCCCAAGTAGACTATGTATAGCCTGAAGGTAAACTCTCTGACAGATGTTTTCGTGGTAACTGATTTGATTTGAAATGTGAAGACTTATTGGAATGCCTGGAAGTCACCCTATGCATGTTCTTTTTAAACCAAAAGGTTCAAATCCTTGGAAACTTTTTTTTTAAATTCAATTTCCAGTTGCATGGACATGTAACGAAAATATACGTTTCTTCCCTAATTCCAAGTCTACTATTTCCTCCCTAGTTATTAAAGGCGAATCTAGTATCTGCTCTGTTACTCCATAATGTAGGTCAGAGATTAACATATTTTCTGTCCATCTACTTTCGGAAGATTCATCCTCCAGATATTTCACTTTAATATTCCATTTGGAAGTGATCAAATCTCTTTTACATTTGCAAAGGCTTTTTAAGTTGAGATCTTTTAACGCATTCCAAAATTATTTCGAATCATTAATACTATTTCAATCAATGTGTGTTTATTTCTGTTATACTCTCGCAGCAAAACGGTGCGATATTGGCAAAGTGGGGTTAAACAATAACTCACTCGCTCATTCTGTAATATTTGTTACGTTTTTGTATGCACACAAATGACATTTGTTTCCTATTTTCTTGTAGTTTTCATAATTTCCTATAATTTCTAAATCTGTTCAAAGATCTACATCGCTGATATTGTCCATTACATCTATACTCAGTTACACAATTGTTTATTAAACATATGTTGCCATTATAAAGCACGTGATGAAGATGAGTTTCCATGTTCACCACAGCAACATATATAGTATAAAGAATTAAGTAGCAATAACAGCTTTCCTAGATATTGTCAATAGATCTCAAGTTTAAGGCATGCGGTATAAACCAGCAATCATTTGGGTAGAGGTTCAAAGATAAAACTGCTCAAAGGAAACAGTGAAGGGGGAAGAGAGATAGTGAGAGAGTGATTGAAAGAGTGCGGGAAATACATGTAGATATTAAATAGAAAAATAGCCACTCCATACTCTGATGTTGTCTGATTTTTCCTAATCAATAACGATTGCAACATTCGGAACACCTCGGTCATCTCTGTTACTCTCACACGTGGCTCTCGTAGTTTCGATTTGGCTGATAACTTAAAATCTCCAATTTTTTAGTCAGGGCTACATCGCTCGTTCATAATGTGGATATAAAGTACACAACATAAATCAAGACATATCGGCGGAGAATCAATTAAGAATTAAGCTTTTAATACTAGATTCAATAAAAGAGTACTTATTATTTTCTGTTAATCGTTATTTTCCTCAATAAATGGCCATGTCCCAGTCCATGAACTAAAACGATACAATCATCTGAAAACCGTGAACTATTTCCATTAGCTTATCTTGAAAAATGGAAATCCCATTTACATGTAAATTCTAAAGCAGAGTGTCATACCCTATTCATGTGTCTATTCACTGTCTTCAACTCCCTTCTATTGAATACCATTTTTATTAAACTCGTGAATGATTTGGTATCAAACTCGCTTTCGCTCGTTTTATACTTTAATCATTAACTCGTTTAATAAAAATGGTATTAAATAGAAGGTCGTTTAGTATCCTCTATTTATCAGTGCTTTAATTGTTCACTTTATTGTTTCGATGATTGGCAAGGTAGGCATAACATCAATCTATCAAATGAATAATGACAACAACAAAATCTATTTTGAGCTGATTTTTATGAAAAGAATGAGGATAAGTGAAGCCATCATCGACCAGGCGACATACTGTGCATCAAAAACTGTATGTAAAGCCTCGCCAGCTTGTATTAGATCCATTCTAGTGGCAGGTATTTTCGTCCTATTTCATTGAAGATTGATGTCTAATCAATACATTCTTGAAATACTTCACATTGATTGTAGAGCACTTGATATCCGATTGTGACTGAATTGTATTCAACCTAGCAGGAGGCTTTAACTAGCTTAGGATGCTTCTGAGTGAACATTCTGCAATAAAGGAAACTGCACATTGGCCGTAACCTGCCCTCTCTCAACTATTGATTTGCATCCCTCTCTAATGCGTTTGTTTTTCTGAGACTTTAATTGTAGTGATGAACCAGTCCGAAAACTATTTCTACATCGTAAAATTTATTGTCAAAGTTGTAATGTTAGTTCGTTAGGAGGAGGCACTTGAAGACTATTTCCACATTCTTAATTTCTTCTACCTTTATACCTCATATTTTATGTCGCAATCAATTGAATATGTTCTGCTAACAAAATGTCTAAACACAATGTCCTTATAAATGTGAGCTGACAATGTTGATCTACATTATTTTCAATCATGCAATTTTGAGATATATAGACGATATCAAACACTGGTTAATGGCAGCAACAGTTTTGGCAGTTTTAGAGAATGACTCGAGTTTGCCTAAAATGTTTCTAAGATTATGTTAATCCTCCCTGAACAAGTAAGCAAGAGGAAGGTAACCATGTTTGACATTGTCCCATTGATGCATTTGATAAGACGGTTTATGAATGTTGGCATTTCTCAGTGACACAATACAAATTTCGTTGAAGAAACCATTCTTAACACTAGGGTCAACCTTTTTGCTTTAGTTAAGCTTGGAAGTAAGCCAGTAAGTCTACTGTAGTGAGTTAAAGTAACATTAGAGTAAAAGTGTAACCTAGATCTTAATTAGAAAATGACGTCTTTTCATGTTGTTGATTGATTTTTGTGTAGCTATTGTCCATTTACATACATATTAATTTTATATATTTAGTTATTAAAATGTAAAAAAAGAGAAATACTAAAAATGTACAGCAAATATTGGCCAAACTCTGTGATTTAAACAAACACTGATTACGTTACGTTGTGAAGACATTTACTTATTATATACCACATACTTTCATAATATAGTGCATATTGTTTGAACAATCACATTTGTCAAATACTGGTGTAATACACATTGGACACTACTCATGTGTTAAACTAACATGAAAAGTGACCTGGTATTCACACGGAACCGTTACATGAAATGAAATCAATTTAACCCATGGATACTCTAAAAGGGCAACTCAGTTAGCATTACGTTAAGGGTCACTTTCATTCAGTTAGTATGCTCCTAACCTCTCTGGATAAGTTATATTTGACTTTCTCTACGTCTTCGCTTACAACAAAACATTTTTAATATTTCAATATGTAAAACTGCTTTCTGTAAAAACTTATCAAAAACTGTCAAATTTATATTTCAATGTTTGTTTTCATTTTCACTCAAGCATGAAAGAATAATACACAAATATAAATATAATTTTTATCCTCAGATATGAACCATGAAAAGCTAGAAAAGTTGCACATGCCAATAAATCAAACAACACCCTATCGAGATGTACTGACTGTTGCTGAACATTCATATTTCAATGTTACATGGTTCAGTATAAATGGGCTAATTATCCAAACGTGGTTTTTTTTAAAGTTATCAATATCAGACACAATGACAAACTTAGATTCTTAGTATGTATATGTTAATTTAACTTGTTGACTAGTTGACTTTTCATCAATTGAACATAAACTATTTAAATTCACTAAAAACTATAAACATTGACAGGTTAATAATATTCAAATATAAAGACAATATCAAAAGCAGTACATCAAACTATATCAAATCGTAAGGCATGAATCATTGTGTCACTTTCAATATTGTTCTACCATTTCAGTATTGCTCTGAACGTTGCTTGATATAACACGTATGTTCTTATAACTAAAACACTTGGTAAATTCTTGGTTGTTATGTTGGATAACATGTTAGGAAATTCTTTTTTATTGCATAATTATTTAAATAAAAGAGATCATATATTGACCTTATAATTTCAACTTCAGTGCCATGATCATTTTCATTAAAGAAAATGATGTACCCTATGTTTTTGATTAAATATTTGAAGTCGAGTGAGATGATTTGTACTGATATCAACACATATGAGATTTCAGTGCGGAGATATAGCAACGCCAAATTAATATATTATGAAATATAATCTATGTCGTTATGGATAACCTACAATACCTCTCAATGTGAGCGTCTATAAATTCAACACAAGGACAGTATTCAAGAGTTGAAGATCAACAACTACCAATAGTGATCACATCAGCCCACAACAATAGAAGCTGACAACGGCCTAGACAGTCTACCACCAGCGTATGATATGTGACAAATGATACTACAAGTTTCTAGACACTTTGGGAAGTCACCATCCAGAATTTTGAAAGTTGACCTATAGTTGTTTCTAAATGGTAATAAAGCAAGTCAATGAAACAAAGCTAATTTCATTCATGTGAATAGAGAACTTTCTGACTTATCAGAAACGGTAAAGATCAGAATTTATGTCTAACTATTTGTATATAACGACTACTTTGTCAGTCATGAAGCTGACCTTAGATAATGATATCTTCAGCAGGAACATTGCAGACTTACTATTGATCAAATGTGTTTTCTCATCCATTGTAGCCTTTCGATATTTAAGAAATAGTTGTAAATGATTCATGAGTAATGATTTACATATCTTACGGTAATAATTATGAATATCCATATTGATGAATACCGTCTGGCATCTATCTATATCTGACACCTGACTGTGCATTCTAATTATTGTTGCAATGTAATTGTCTACACGAATGTAACTTCGGGACATTTATCTTTCTTCTGAAAATTATCAATCTGCCCCTGTCAATGGATTCCATGTTAGTCACAAGTCCAGTCATCTTTACGCCATTGCTATCACGTCTGCATTACAGATATCAAACACAATACGCTGATTATAATACATATTACTTACATTGTGTTATCTGTATTTCCCTCATACCTTGACTATACGAAAATGCATATACTTACTAATTGTGTTTCCCTAATGACTTGAATATAGGGAAATGTACTCCAAATTTTGGATTAATGGGAATAAGGATTTGGCACTGAAGCACAATGTGATTTCAATTCAAAGAATGGATTTCCCTGAATATTCTGATCAAAGTGCTGTCCTCGCCCTAAAAAACTGTGGCTGACTGTTCATGCTGTATATCAACACCTGGATACTAGACAATTCACTTAATGAAAACGATTTTACAAATATGTTAACGATGAAGAAATCTGGAGTATTAAACCATTTGCTGCTAATTACGCCATATGGCGACTTTACGCATGATCTGTCACGACCAGTGTCGTCGCTTGGCGCGGTCTTTTTGTGATTGAGAGACGTCAATCGCGCTGACTGACCCTTCGTTATGGCCTTGATATAACGAGAGACGCTGTTTGGCGTCAACACAATGTTCTGATTGAGAGTTTGTTTTGATTGGTAAGTTATTCACGGTGGTATTACATCTTCACGGCGGTATTACATCTTCCCACGTCATATCATGTATTTACGAACGTTAACAATTCATTCACCTCTAGAACAAACAAACTTACATAATAGTGTTATCTGAAACTCAAATTACCGTCTGCAAAGAATCTAACAACCCAATTGATAGATCAAAATATATACTCAGCTGGCAATCTATGTTGCACTTGGTCGAAATTACAAGGTGTGATCAATGTCCGATATAATCTGTTGGTTTGTGTTGTTACACTATCATGTTTGAACGAAAGGCAAATGGGCTAATCCGACGAGATGATGTTGATCTTTTACAGAATGTTAAACATTTTCATCCTGTAATAAACATTTAACTTGAATAACGGTGTGCGTATGTTATGTTTTTGTTATTCGTATGTTTTCACTTTTCATTTGTGTTTATACTATAAAAACATCCTTATATTGCTTAAATTTACATCAAACTTAATATTTGAATCCAACTTGGTCTTATACTAACGCGTAATCCGCTCTACAGGTCACTCGTTGTTGTTGTTAGATCAAGTTCAAGTTCCTATTCACTCAAACCACTCACAGTGGTACATAGTACATTTTACATGTGTAATAATACAATATTACAACGAGGCAAAATCATAAGTATTTTGTAACTTGTTAGATAACATTACTGTTTTTCATATTCTTTATTAAGATAAATTAACGATATCTCTATATAATAAAATAGTAAGCAAAACCTTACAACGTGTAATAAAAATAAGACTACTCTTTAAGGAGATAAAAATAATTATGTATGATCAACTTCTTTATTTAACAGTTGCAACGTTCACAGGTACTTCACTCTTTGTTGTAATACGAAGTTTTGAGTTGCGTGCTCTTTAGTGTAGGAGGTGCGAAAAGCGCTCTTCCAATGAGAAGGGTGGGACACCGCTGCTTCCGGCTGTCATGGCGCGGTTGTCAAAGTCAACAAAAGCAGACGACTGATTGTAACTGTAGCGATGGATTTCCCGATTGAATCAATGTTAAAAGATCAGCTGAAGGCATTTTTAAGTAACAGAGGAATGACTGGAAGTGATTATAATGTTGTACAGTTACGGGAAATCGCCAGAAAAGCGGCTGAGTTGAATTTGCCAGTAATCAAAACCCCAGATGATACTGCCAACTCCATCCAGGTGCGAACTCGTGTTGTTGTCGATGGCGAGGTTGTACAGTTTCCTTTTGCATTATCACCGGAGTTGAACAAGTGGAACAAGATTTGAAAGCAGTGCCTTCATTTTCTGAAGCTGATGTGTTTGTGTATTTACTTTCAAGGTGTGAGTGGAGTCCCGATCGTCTGTCCAGATATAAAGCTGAGAGGGGTTATGGATTGTACACAGCACATCATGTTCATTCATTACTGTGCCATCAACTTTCACACTCTCATATTTACATCAAATCAAAGTGTATACGAGAAACCTCTCAATCATCTCATCCCTACAACACCTGGATTTTAATGAATGAGTCTGGAAACTGTGTGTGGAAACTGTGGATGCGACTGTACAGGGTAAATTGATTTTTTACTAAATATTATACAGATTCTTTAAAAAATATGTAAAAAGGTATTTGTACGCCTAAATGGATCAAGATTCAACAATTTTAACAAACTTTAGCATTTGTAAATCTTTGAAATAAAAAAAAATCCTAGTTTATTAAGTTAATTTTTCTCCAAGAAACATAGTACCGTATTTCCTTGAATAGCCTAGGCCTTTTTTTAAGACCACCTTCAGCCCTGGTGTCAAATCATGAACCGGCGTCAATACGACACCGACCGGCGGCGTCTATTAGTTTTGGCAAGATAAATAATCTTGATGAAATAAATACAGGAATATAACCATGACCATTTCTCTTAAACATTAATTTTTGGTGGTGTATATTTATTCATTTTTTAAGAGGAACATATTTAAACATATGGCTATTATTTACGGTAAGAGAAAACCAATGCTTCACATAAGAATCCATTAGTAATCAAATCACCTGGCATATATTTTTGAAACGGCCATACCACCCAGAAATAATTCGAAACCTGGCGTTAATTCAAGGATGTACGGTATATGTTCCTTTTGTTGTAAAAACCAATACATTGTCCTGTTTGAGGTGAGATGAGGTGAGTTGGGGTTTAACGCCGCTTTCAAGAGTATTTCACTTATATCGCGGCTGCTAGTATTTTGGCAGGGAGAAAGCCCGCAACGCCATGTGGCTATGTATTGTGGTGAAACCTGCGAGCATCGGCTGCAACTAGCGAACCATAGGTGGTACTGTGCTGAAACTCAGTTTAGCGCACCCAAACTGACTGCGTGTAAAACAGTTCTCTACTGTAGACAAAGTTGCCGTGCCCCTGGCGGGATGCCCTAGTTGAAATGTTAGATGTGATATACTGGTATTGGGATATATTGTCACTGATGGTGATACATTTTGTACCTTGATGTATTGCCAACCTTCCCGATACTTGTATCATGATATATTGTCTAAAACTATTGTGTTTCCATTCTAAAGATTGCGAGGGTCAAAATGTCAATATCATGATACTATGATGTATTGTTACACCTCTGTTATATACCTCAAATCATGTACTTTGCATCCAGAGATAATAAAAGTTGACTTCGTTTAAAGGAAGTTAAGCCTATTAAAACCTCTTTGATTTATTTGAACACGTGGACATTGCTCCTTCAGAAACCAATATCTGGCGTTGAGTGTAATGATTTGTGTAGAATCCTGGTGACAAGCAATATATACAGTGTACAGATTGTTTGTCAACAAATACTCCCTCCAGGCACATTTCATTCCCAGTTTAATCACTTCATGATACAGCACTTTACAATCATCCCTATAGAAACCAATACATCATCGTATTTCAGATATTCTATGTCAAACAAAAAACAATTTGTTCTCTAATGAAACAGAAATAGTTCGTCTTTGAGAGGAATTTAAGAATATGTTTACAAGTATAAAATTGAATACTTTGTTTTCAACATACGATAACTTGACACATTTTAAAGTGACTCAATTCCATATATCAATGCAAAGAAATGCTTTTTGTAGGAAACATGTCATAATATCAGAACACAATACAAGAACATATAGAAACATCATGTAAAAATATTATGATGAATGAATGAATGTTCAACGACACCACACATATTTACAGTCAGACCCCATTTATCCGCACGAGCTGGTTTAGTTGAATATCGCACGGAGGCGTTTAAGCGAACCATCATGTGTATAGAAATGCACATAAACTTTTTAAATACTTTTGTACGGATGACTGGATTTCCAAATATAAGGAGTCCGGGTAAACGATGTCTCATTCTAAATCAATTGTCTCTGAGCTGAATAATTACTCCACAGAACAGTCCTGACTATATCCATCAGCATAGTTTTCGTTTAACTATGTAATCTAACCAGTCTACTCTCTCGTGATATATTGTTAATACTGACATCCACACTGAGTACGTTATACAATAAAGGACATCAAAGGAAGTTAGGGGTAGATTTGCTATTAGTAGTTCCTCTTAAAAAAGGAATTGTATGTAACTCAATACCACTCATGGATGTATTAAATGTAATATCGTCTACTAAGGAGAAACATCCTTGGATCACAAGAAAGAAATGGGCTCTGTCTGGATACGAATTGGTTCCTTTGATTGCCACACAATCTGTAGTTAATCTGGTTTACTGTACAAACGTTTGCCTAGATACTTCATACCGTCTCTGATTGAACATGGTTGAGTGTCCCAGTAATGTTCATATCCCAAGCAGACTATGTATAGCCTGAAGGTAAACTCTCTGACAGATGTTTTCGTGGTAACTGATTTGAATTGAAATGTGAAGACTTATTGGAATGCCTGGAAGTCACCCTTTTCATGTTCTTTCTAAACCAAAAGGTTCAAATACTTGTAAACTTTTTTTTTAAATTCAATTTCCAGTTGCATGGACATGTAACGAAAATATACGTTTCTTCCCTAATTCTAAGTCTAATATTCCCTCCCTAGTTATTAAAGGCGAATCTAGTATCTGCTATGTTACTCCATAATGTAGGTCAGAGATTAACATATTTTCTGTCCATCTACTTTCGGAAGATTCATCCTCCAGAATGTTTCACTTTAATATTCCATTTGGAAGTGATCAAATCTCTTTTACATTTGCAAAGGCTTTTTAAGTTGAGATCTTTTAATGCATTCCAAAATGATTTCGAATCATTCCTACTATTTCAATCAATGTGTGTTTATTTCTGTTATACTCTCGCAGCAAAACGGTGCGATATTGCCAAAGTGGGGTTAAACAATATCTCAATCGCTCATTCTGTTATATTCGTTACGTTTTTGTATGCACACAGATGACATTTGTTTCCTATTTTCTTGTAGTTTTCATAATTTCTTATAATTTCTAAATCTGTTCAAATATCTACATCGCTGATATTTTCCATTACATCTATACTCAGTTACACAATTGTTTATTAAACATATGTTGCCATTATAAAGCACGTGATGAAGATGAGTTTTCATGTTCACCACAGCAACATATATAGTATAAAGAATAAAGTAGCAATAACAGCTTTCCTAGATATTGTCTATAGATCTCAAGTTTAAGGCATGCGGTATAAATCAGCAATCGTTTGGGTAGAGGCTCAAAGATAAAACTGCTCAAAGGAAACAGAGAAGGGGGAAGAGAGATAGAGAGAGAGTGATTGAAAGAGTGCGGGAAATACATGTAGATATTAAATAGAAAAATAGCCACTCCATTCTCTGATGTTGTCTGATTTTTCCTAATCAATAACGATTGCAACATTCGGAACACCTCGGTCATCTCTGTTACTCTCACACGTGGCTCGCGTAGTTTCAATTTGGCTGATAACTTAAAATCTCCAATTTCTGAGTCAGGGCTACATCGCTCGTTCATAATGTGGATATAAAGTACACAACATAATTCAAGACATATCGGCGGAGAATCAATTAAGAATTAAGCTTTTAATACTAGATTCAATAAAAGAGTACTTATTATTTTCTCTTAATCGTAATTTTCCTCAATAAATTGCCATGTCCCAGTCCATGAACTAAAACGATACAATCATCTGAAAAACCGTGAACTATTTCCATTAGCTTATCTTGAAAAATGGAAATCCCATTTACATGTAAATTCTAAAGCAGAGTGTCTATATCCTATTCATGTGTCTTGATGTAAGTACATTCAAAACAAAAAAGTTATTTATTTGCAGTGTTATGAAATCTTTATAAAATAGTTATAACCTGTTATGCTCTTCTAGAAAATCCCCTCAAATTGTTAATTTATCTGTCTGCTAATGGACAAATATCTGGAAAACATGGTATGAAGTCAATGTTGTTACACCAAGTCTCAGTGAAACCAATAGTATCAAATGTATTCCATAGGTATTACGTTCTTTCTGTTCCAATTTTATATTGGAAAACTTAAATATGTAGCATTATTACTCGCCCGTGTAAGATACTGCAGTGTAATATGTATACGGCAATATTAAACTAGTGTAATACCGCCGCATGTATGACGTCACAATTGGAGTAACGTGGTCACAATGGTATCGGACTTGCGGGAATCATAGTTTCAGAGCCATGTCGGCTATTTCGCTGGATTATATGTTGGCGAGCAATAAACAGAATACTAAACTCCCTTCTATTGAATCCCATTTTTATTAAACTCGTGAATGATTTGGTATCAAACTCGCTTTCGCTCGTTTTATACTTTAATCATTAACTCGTTTAATAAAAATGGTATTAAATAGAAGGTCGTTTAGTATCCTCTATTTATCAGTGCTTTAATTGTTCACTTTATTGTTTCGATTATTGGCAAGGCAGGCATAACATCAATCTATCAAATGAATAATGACAACAACAAAATCTATTTTGAGCTGATTTTTGTGAAAAGAATGAGGATAAGTGAAGCCATCATCGACCAGGCGACATACTGTGCTTCTAAAAACTGTATGTAAAGCCTCGCCAGCTTGTATTAGATCCATTCTAGTGGCAGGTATTTTCGTCCTATTTCATTGAAGTTTGATGTCTAATCAATACATTCTTGAAATACTTCACATTGATTGTAGAGCACTTGATATCCGATTGTGACTGAATTGTATTCAACCTAGCAGGAGGCTTTAACTAGCTTAGGAGGCTTCTGAGTGAACATTCTGCAATAAAGGAAACTGCACATTGGCCGTAACCTGCCCTCTCTCAACTTTTGATTTGCATCCCTCTCTAATGCATTTGTTTTTCTGAGACTTTAATTGTAGTGATGAACCTGTCCGAAAAATAGTTCTACATTGTAAAATGTATTCTCAATGGTGTAATGTTACATGTAGTTCTATAATTCACCAGAGGATACACTAATTCCACGACTAATTCCACATCCTTAATTTCTTCTACCTTTTTACCTCATATATTATGTCGCAATCAATTGAATATGTACTGCTAACAAAATGTCTAAACACAATGTCCTTATAAATGTGAGCTGACAATGTTGATCTACATTATTTTCAATCATGCAATTTTGAGATATATAGTCGATGTCTGTCTTTTCTTGACTAATACCATTATCATCTCATTGAATGACATGGTATTTGTCAAGAATTAACAGATATTATATTTATTATATACTGTTATCCTTCTGATTATGCCATAACAGGGTCATTTCCGTTACCACAGTAACAATGTGACGTCATAAGAGAAATCGCTACGTCCTACCATTGTTTATGGTGTCAGATTATATCAATCAGAGGTCAGAGAGAAAATAAGTTATTTCATCTGCAGCTTGATATATGGTTTGTTTCACTCATAAATCCCAGTATTTCATTGTTTCGCATTTAATAAAAGCTTATAACTGTTATCATGGATAAATACAGTAAAGTGATGTTCTGAGCAATTATGGTATCAAACAATGGTTAATGGCAGCAACAGTTTTGGCTGTTTTAGAGAATGACTCGAGTTTGCCTAAAGTGTTTCTAAGATTATGTTTATCCTCTCTGAACAAGTAAGCAAGACGAAAGCTACCAGGCTTGACATTGTCCTATTGATGCATTTGATAAGACAGTTTATGAATTGTGGCATTTCTCAGTGACACAATACAAATTTCGTTGAAGAAACCATTCTTAACACTAGGGTCAACCTTTTTGCTATAATTATAATTGAGTTAAAGTAACATTAACGTAAATGTGTAACCTAGATCTTAAATGTACAGAAGAATTGCTAAAGTAATTAGAAAATGACGTATTTTAATGTTGTTGATTGAGCATTGTGTAGCTATTGTCCATTTGCATCGACATGTTAATTGTATAGTATAGTTATTAAAATATAAAAAAGAGAATACTAAATATTTACAGCAAATATTGGCCAAACTCTGTGATTTAAACAAACACTGATTACGTTACGTTGTGAAGACATTTACTTATTATATACCACTTACTTTCATAATATAGTGCATATACAAACACATTTGTCAAATACTGGTGTAATACACATTGGACACTACTCATGCATTAAATTAACATGAAAAGTGACCTGGTATTCACACGGAACCGATACATGAAATGAAATCAATTTAACCCATTGATACTCTTAAAAGGGCAACTCAGCTAGCAATGCGTTAAGGGTCACTTTCAATCAGATAGTATGCTTCTAACCTGTCTGGATAAGAAATATTGGACATTCTCTACGTCTTCGCTTACAACAATTTTTTTTTCATATTTCAATATGTAAAACTACTTTCTGCAAAAACTTGTAAAATTTATATTTCAATGTTTTATTTTTCATTTTCACTCCAGTATGAAAGAATTCTACAAAAATATAATTTTATCCTAAGATATGAAACATGAAAAGCTAGAAAAGTTGCACCTGCCAATAAATCAAACAACACCTTATCGAGATGTACTGACTGTTGCTGAACATTCATATTTCAATGTTAATTGGTTCAGTATAAATGGGCCAATTAGCCAAACGTGTGTTTTGGAAGTTTATCAATAGCAGACACAAATTACAAACTTAGAATCTTAGTATATATATGTTAATTTAACTTGTATAACTAGTTGACTTTTCATCAATTGAACATAAACTATTTAAATTCACTAAAAACTATAAACATTGACAGGTTAATCATATTCAAATATAAAGACAATATCAGAAGCAGAACATCAAACTATATCAAATCGTAAGGCATGAATCATTGTGTCACTGTCAATATTGTTCTACTATTTCAGTATTGCTCTGAACGTTACTTGATATATAACAAGTATGTTCTTATAACTCAAACACTTGGTAAATTCTTGGCTGTTGTGTTGGATAACATGTTAGGAAATTCTTTTTTATTGCATAATTATTTAAATAAAAGAGATCGTATATTGACCTTATAATTTCAATTTCAGTGCCATGATCATTTTCATTAAAGAAAATGATGTACCCTATGTTTGATGTTGTGATTAAATATTTGAAGTCGAGTGAGATGATTTGAACACATTTCAACACATATGAGATTTCAGTACGGAGATATAGCAACGCCAAATTTAATATATTATGAAATATAATGTATGTCGTTATGGATAACCTACAATACCTCTCAATGTGAGCGTCTATACATTCAACACAAGGACAGTATTCAAGTCATTGAAATCAGAGTTGAAGATCAACAACTACCAATAGTGATCACATCAGCCCACTACAACTGAAGCTGACAAGGCCCCAGACAGTCTACCACCTGCGTATGATGTGTGGGAAATGATACTACAAGTTTCTAGACACTTTGGGAAGTCACCATCCAGAATTTTGAAAGTTGACCTATAGTTGTTTCTAAATGCTAATAAAGCAATTCAATGAAACAAAGCTAAGTTCATTCATGTGAATAGAGAACTTTCTGACTTATCAGAAACGGTAAAAATCAGAATCTATATCTAACTATTTGTATATAACGACTACTTTGTCAGTCAGGAACTGACCTTAGATAATGATTTCTTCAGCAGGAACATTGCAGACTTACTATTGATCAAATGTGTTTTCTCATCTATTGTAGTCTTTCCATATTTAAGAAATAGTTGTAAATGATTCATGAGTAA
This sequence comes from Gibbula magus, assembly GCA_936450465.1. Lineage (NCBI taxonomy): Eukaryota > Metazoa > Mollusca > Gastropoda > Trochida > Trochidae > Gibbula > Gibbula magus. The sequence continues at coordinate 50,331,852 of OW388304.1, read as the reverse complement.
TGATTTACATATCTTACGGTATTAATTATGAATATCCATATTGATGAATACCGTCTGGCATCTATCTATATCTGACACCTGACTGTGCATTCTAATTATTGTTGCAATGTAATTGTCTACACGAATGTAACATTTATCTTTCTTCTGAAAATTATCAATCTGCCCCTGTCAATGGATTCCATTTTTAGTCACAAGTCCAGTCATCTTTACGCCATTGCTATCACGTCTGCATTACAAATATAAAACACAATAGGCTGATTATAATACATATTACTTACATTGTGTTATCTGTACTTCTCCAATACCTTGGCTATACGAAAATGCATATACTTAATAATTGTGTTTCCCTAATGACTTGACTATAGGGAAATGTACTCCAAACTTTAGATTAATGGGAATAAGGATTTGGATAAGGATTCTATACATATATTTCTTAAACGTTACTAGTTTGTCCATTTTCTACTGCTGTCAAAGTTTGTCATAAATTCATATACTGTCCCAAGAGTATGAAATAAAGAATATGATGATGATGATGATGATGATGATGATGATGATGATGATGATGATGATGATGATGATGATGATGGGTTGATTATACAAGGCGATTTAAATTTATCACTTGAGATTCGTATGTAATTGATAAAACACACAGAGTGACATATTTACCACAAATTTAGGTAAAATACAAACTTTTCTAAATGTTAATACTCTAAAAGGAAACTTAATTTGCCATGGTTTCATATCAAGTCTTGACAAATAACTTTTTACATATGAGTTATTACCATTGAGGTATGAGAAGCCACAATATTATCATGAAAAATGATAAGTCTGAATTCAGGTTGTGCAGGGACTTTTTTTTAGATTATTAAGCTGACGGGTGATCTATTGTTTCGCTATTTTCAATTGGTATAGCAGGTACAGTTCAATAAAGGAGCATGAATATTATATTAACTTACTTCAGAATACGCTTTGGTATATTAAATACTTTCTTAAGAATACTATGCATAGTACAGTATGAGTTCGTAACTTTCTAGTCCCACTTTCACAATAAGTACGAGTGGACCCTCAAGCATGAAATGATACCAATTTTAGGCACGAGGACTCTTGAATAGTTTGATCAATGTTCAATACGCTCCCAGCAGGCACAAGACGTCTATTAGACGTCTAGATGAGGTCTATATCTGGTTTAGACGTATAACAACGTCTTTTAGACGTTGATTCAACGTAGCCATTTCGACGTTTAATCCTAGATGTTAATTCAACGTCTAATAGACGTATAAAGTTCGACCAGCACATTTTCATATTTTGTGATGTGTTATTGTGTATTTCAGCTTGAAGTGTTGTTTTCTTCAATATGTGTGTATAGAATGACGTTTCTATTATTAATTGAGTAAAATTTAAAAAAGGTAGGCCTATGTTGTTTTTAATGCTTTTCAAATATATTTTATATTACATATAGTTTAAACTTTGGATAAACATTGACATTATGTAAAAAGCATGCTCAAAGTATTAATGTATTCTTTTAAAAATATGTAAAAGTAATGATTTATTCTTTTAAAAAATTATAAAAATATTCCCTTTTTGAAGGGATTTGAACTCCAATCCGGTTCGATAATCGTATGTGTAGTGCAGAGTTGCGGTTCCTATACCTCTAGATGTCGCTGCGTATGTTCACGCATGCGCTGTAAATCACAACTTGCGTCGTCTGCAATGAAACGAGTGCTGTCAAAATCATTGAACCGGATGGCAAACGTCGAACAAACTGGTCAACAACTCTCATCGAGGAGGAAAACAAGCCCAAGGAACGTCTGTTAGCAAAGTTCAAAGGATATGAAACAGCCCTGATGAAAAGAGATTGTCCGTGTGACGCCGTGTTCTCGACAACATTTACCGGTATGTAGACCGTTACTGCGTTAGTAAAACTGGCGTAGCGTTGTGTACATCGATTCTATGTAAAACAAAATCAAAACAGATTTTTGCCCTATGAAATACAAGACTCGGCCTACTGTAGTAAATAATAAAATGCCACTTATCGAAATAACGGCCTGCACGCCTGCCCGAGGCAGTCAACTTTTCTGTCGGACTGCCTTGAATTTTTCCTCCCCAGCCCGACTGTCTGACAGTCCTCAAACAAGATAAAACTTTATTTTGAATATTACCAGCCATGTCTTCGAGATGTTCCAATAAACCCATCCAACTTCGAAAGATACCGAGAAAAATTCATATTGTGCATCATGACTATAGGGCCTAGTAAATCGTGTGTTCAGTTACACTGTGGTAAAAAAATTAGATCATTGACAGTGGCAGTTTACTGTCACATTGAATCACTTTTGAAAAATACTTCACACACAATTATATTAATGCCTCTTAAATAGTGTCATTCATATATATTTAAGAATGATCTGCATTTAAATAGGCCTAATTACATTGAAACTGGCATGGGATTTTCCGATCTATTTTTAGAGTTTGAGCTTACTGAATATTTCAACAACATTCAATCAAAGGCAATATCCCTTTGTAACTTAATATTTGTTACTAATAGATAATATGAAAATCAATAAATAAATAAGATAAATTCGGCTTAATAAATAAAACAGAAACAATAACACAGCACGAGAGTTACGGCAAATGTTCTTGCTTCATGAAAGGGTCAGCCTATTTGTTCATGGGGGAAAGAGGGGGCCAACTTTGAGAAGGAGAGTGAACCATCTTCTGAACATTTGTTTATATATTTATAATAGTTTTCGTTTTGGATACTTTGACAACAAAACAATAGATAAACTATGACTATAGTCTTACATTTTCAATATTATATCACAAGTTAGTTGGCACTATATATTACTGTACCCCTTTCACTATAATAGATTGTTCCAGCACAGATTTCATGGAATTCAGTAAACAAATGATTGAAATATCCTGTCTTGAAGGTCGACATAGTTAGGAATTATTCTAATTTAGATTCAATTCAAATGAATTTGCTTATGTCACACAGTCACATAATTGTTAAAACTAATTAAAATCCTGAAATGACACAAAACAGTATGTATAAGTGATATACAGTATAAGGAATTAATGATAAAATTTACATGATTGAATTTGAAATTCATAAAAATTTTATTCAAGAATGTTTTCATTCAACATTCACACTGTGTTGATTATTGCCATCTGACTTTTGAAATTTACATTAAGGCTTTTGAACATTTATTGTCAGATCATAAGTTTGAAATATTTACAATTATTATATATCATAATGTTGAAGGTAATATGTTTAAAATCTGCAAATGACTGAATTATAATTTAAGAATATTTAATCACCATTATCGTAAGAATGGTCATTTTGCATTAATCTTGATGTCAAGATGTATGTAGACTTAGTGTAACAGTTAAAAAGTTATGTTTAGAGTTGAAAATAAGTTGAATTTCAATAGATGAAGACAACCTGAAACAGGGATTGGGTAGGGGCCATTGGCCTTTGCACATTGGATGAAGAAATGGCCTATTGAAAATTTAAATTTTACTGTTGCTATAAAGGTGCCTCCCTGCTGAAGTAACAGATATTTAACAACATTTTTAAAAGAATTAACATGTTACACCTTTTGTTTTCTAAAGTCAGTTCAAATGAATAACAATGCCTACTAATGAGACAGACTGACAGCTGATGAAACCTTCTTTTTAAAAAAAAATAGAATTTAATATTAAAAAATTATCAATATTGGAGTTTAAAATTATAAAATATAATCCAACATTGCGTTCATATACGTGTTAGTTTATCATATTGTAGATCTATGTCAGCCAATCACAGAAAAGAGAAAACAAATTACTTTCAAATAATTTAAATTGTATATAAAAATATCGGAGAAAAGAATGAAATTGTTCTTTCTAAATGATTACAATAGTCATATACATGTAGTTCAATCTGGCATTACTTTATATGTTTAAAACCAAATATCTATGTACATTTTCATTCAATTAATTATCATTTACACAATGTCACCCCTATCAATTTTAGGTCATTGCCTACAAATAGAACATGTATCATGTCCCTGACCCATGAATGATATTACCTGGTATTGTGTATATCAATCGATACACAAACTGAGAATCACAATAAAGTTTGTGATGGGTATTTCAACATGTCAATGTTGCTTTAGTTTTTTTTATAGACTATCATTTTAAAGTAAGTAAAAAAACGTTTGTGTCTAAAATGAGAAGATAATAGAAGAAATGAACACTTTCAACCATAATCAACAATACAAGCAAAATAATGTAAAATTTTGGAAAAAGATGGTCAGACATTTCATAATATTTTCTTGGTTTTGTTTCAGGAAATCCAGTTTGTTACAAGAACTGATGAGAAAGTGGAGAAAACAAATGCCAATTTGACAACACAAAGCATAGAGGTAAAAATAAGTTATTATGACTATAAAATAGATACATGGTTCATTATTAGTTTAATTTGTGATGTACTCAAGTCAAATTTAGTGTAAGAAAAAAATCCTGTCTTGCATGATGTAAAAATTTCAATATAAAAATTAGAAAAACATAAAAATTTGGCAATTTCAGTTTTAAAATGATCATGCATTTGCAGAGAATATTTACCATCTAATTCAGTAAATGTATCATTAGTATATAAAATAAATAAATAAAAAGTACCTACTTTTAATTTGACAGTTTTATTAATTTAATCACATTTTGTTTAAAGTGATTCAGAATCAGAGTTGTTTATTCAATTTGATAAATTCAAATTTCAAAATGTGATATTTTAATAAATGATTATGTCTTTGAGCATATACAGAACAATTTCAAATTCAGGGCAATCACATTTACATTCGCAACCATGCAGTTCACATATAAATGAAGTTTTCTCTTCCAAAATTTTAAATTTTGATAATTCCAAAATCTTGTAGGAAAGGTTTAATAGATAGAGCCCTACGGGTATCTGTCTTTCCTCGATATACCATGTTTATATCATTTTGTGAGGTAAAAGAAGTATATATTTCAGCCACGAGTGAAATATTCTTTTTCTAACTCATAAGATGAGTTAAACATCATATTTTCACTGTGACCAGTGACTGATGTGATTTGACGTCATGAAACAATGGTCTGACCTAGCGCATTGGCTTATGACGTCACAGAGGTACTGTGGTGAAGGGCTGTTCCCAGTGGTCAGTCAACATGAAAATAACCATCTTTTGGCATAATTACATGGGTAACATCATAATATAATAACTAGAATGTTATTTTGTTATGATCCAAAAAGATTGTAAAAGAAGGTTGGGGGGGGGGGGGGGGGGGGGGGGGGGGGTGGGGTATTAGTGAGCCACACTCACTTTTTTGCTTCTTATAATTAATAATTTATTACTTAACAAGTTAACATAAATGAGTTGAAGCTTTTAACAATTTTCAACACTGATCTAAATATTCTTGTTATGAACGATTGGTTAGAAAATAAAGTTTCATTGTACAATAAATTTCTCAATACCCACTTGGTACTCTGATTGCATGTTTTCATTTGAATTAAGAAAATGCATCATTACATATTTATGTATTTTACAGTCAAGGACAAGCCGGATGCCATTCATCGGCCCAAAACCGATGATGATTCAAAGTTCCCCTCTCCTTCTCTACCAGAATTCAAGTTGATCGAAGATTTGGCAGAGAGTTTTACTTTACAGAGCGGTTTTGATTCGGAAGGTAAGTGAACCAAACCACTAAATATATAAAGAATATACCAAAGTTAAATACTTACACTATTACATAATCAAATACAAGTAAAATATTTGAGATATTACCTGATAAATGTACAAAGTATTGAACATATTTTTTTTTTCCAGATACTACCAGGAAGACCTGGAAGGAGGTCACTCAGGACATGGTTTTCAATGACAAGGCCAAATTCTTTTTAATTACTTCTGTAAGATGCCGACAGCGTTTTTCTAAAAGGAAACTATAATTATTTCATAAGAGTATTCACATGAATACATTTGTACATTATAAGTGTCAAATTTTAATCGTTTTAATTGTACATTTAATTTGTATGCCATTTCTTTCTGTTAACCAAAGACTCATCTACAATCAAATAGAAAAATACGAAAACACATTGTATTTCAGTATGTCATACATTCTTTTGTTGTTAGCTGCAAGACACTGCTGTGTACCTTAGGGGAACATCTAAGTGTATTTTTTCCTGTCACAATGTATGGTATGTTAAATATTTTGTCATAACCTCAATGTGAAACAGACTTTACAGTATGGATTGATATACTGAATAAATTAGTTTATATTCTATGGCTTGTTTTATTTCATTGTTAATTACTACATTGTTTATTTTTAAGGCACAAATGCACACATCTTACCTGTAAAATAAGTTAAATTAAATCAACATGTTCCATTGTTTCTAAAACATTACAGTGAATTCAAAATCAATAAATGTTGTTTTGTTAGAAATGTGAATTATCTTAAAGAAGATAGTATATTCTACATTAAATCCAATTTCATTAAGAATGTGTGCAAGTGTGTCTTAAATCCGGAATTTATTGTGGAATTCGACAGCGTCACATGGTAATAAGGAGCCACACCACAATTATAAGATGTCTTTAGACGTCTGTTAAACAACTTTTAGACTTTTAAACGTCTATAGACATCTTTTAAATGTCTATAGACATATTTTAAACGTCTTATAAATGTCTTTTAAACGTCTTATAGACGTCTTTTAAACGTCTAGTTCAGGACTATCTTTAGTCGTCTAAACAACGTCTAGGCTTCAACGTCTTTTAAACTTTCATTTTAGACCTATATTTAGACGTCTTTTCAACGTCGTGAGTAGACGTCATTTAGACGTTTAATAGACATCTTTTAAACGTCTATAGACGTCTTTTAAACGTCTAGTTCAGGACTACCTTTAGTCGTCTAAACAACGTCTAGGCTTCAACGTCTTTTAAACTTTCATTTTAGACCTATATTTAGACGTCTTTTCAACGTCTTGAGTAGACGTCATTTAGACGTTTAATAGACGTCTTTGTGCCTGCTGGGCTATGTGTCACTCCACATATAATACATTTCCGGCTGACTGAATGTCTTCACACCAATAACGGAATATTGAACACTTAGCGTAATCAAAGTTTTCAACAAATATTTTAAAGGAGAGAGGTGCTTCTTATATGAAGATTTAAAATATGTATCTGGATAAAAACAAATGTAATGTGAATATATAAATGTAGTGATATCGATGGCACATCAATGCAATGTTGTGATATGAAGAATTAACTCTGAAGTATATCAATAAATTAAAAACTTATGATGATGAAATCCCAGGTGTTTTTTTGCATGTCTCAGTATTAAAATCACAACCGAAGTTCTCTGTTGCAAAACTAGTTAAATAGGTAAAAATGATGTAGACCGGGAACATTCTTAGATATTGAATTGTAACCAGAAGCACCTGTCAAACATTAAATAAAGAATTGCATTATTGTACAGCGTACATGCTTTGTAGGACTCCCTGAATTTATGTTTGATATATATATATATGATTGCGAACCAGTGGACTTCAGTGCAACGAAACAGTAGTAGTTGAAGGAATTACATCTAGCAGAGTGCCTATGCCTTATATTTAGCCATTCTAAATTCGAATGTTGCCAGATTAAATAATTAATTGGGATACCTAAATCCGGTTAAGTTGTTTAAAGTGTTCTAATGTGAGTCTGAAGCTACCAGTTGTTTGAAGATTGATTATTGCAATATATGTGGTGATACCGATACATATTCTGTTCGACTATGGTGAGTAGCATTCTGATAAGATGCTACAGACGAGATGTAATTGTGTCACTAGCATCAGACGAGATTAGAACCAATATGTTGCTGAAACACAATGATCAACCTATTTAAGCCTGGATAGAAGATATAATATTCATCTTCATCAATATGCATGTCATGGCTGCAGTTGATGCAATCTTTACAAAATGAGTTCTAGGTTTTAATGTCCTCTTCCTTTGTAACAGAATATGATCCAAATAATCTAGCGTCAATCTCATTCGGATTCGACGAATGTCATTCAAACGTTGTTGGACACCAAACGTTATTTAAGAGTTTATTGATATTCCATTCACAGTCAATAGCCATATAGGAAGATGGACACAGGGTAAGATTTTTCATGTAAGTCCCATGGGAGTTACACATTCTCCTGGCTGTTGATTGGCTGTTACAGAAAACAAAAGATTTCATTGGTTGGCGGAACTACTTCATTCATCTTTCTAACTTTTTCCGACTGGTAACTTGAGAAACCGTCTTCTGCATTTAAACATGTTTTATTTGTTACCCGTTGTTGAAATAAGCGTTTTCTTACGTGTGCCGACGCATTAATATCGGAGGAAGCAGTTAAATTGTCCTAAAATTAAAGAGACTAGCGGTTGCTAATTTACTATAAAACTACAGAAAGTTTCAGGAGTGACGGCTTTCTTTCGAATACAATGACGTCATAAGCACGAGCGGTTATGACGTCACAGTATCGATTGTAACGTCACAGAGGTTTTCGGCTTGAGTCGACTTGTTGTTGAGCTTCATAGACCTCTTTATAAGAAATGAGTTACTTATATCATATAATAATGGATTGAGAGCAATGGGCAGAAATACAAACCTTCAACTAAAACCACAACTATATGTTATTATAAAGACATTTTCGCAGGTGACATTTTAATCGGTCTATCAAGAAGGATAGCTCCGTACGTAGTGAAACAACGTCACATAAGTAAGAATATGGAAATCCAGCTTCTCCTCGGGTCCTTTAAGGGGAACCTTTCGCTTTTAATATTCGAGTTCTTTCTTTAATTTGTTATTTGGGTAATATAAACAATAACCAACTCGTGACGGGGAATGACAGATTATATTTACCTCGTTATATCAATTGTATAATTCTCTCGCAAAGGCCCGAGAATTACGCAAATGATATAACTCGGGAAAGCTAATCTGCAATTCCCTGTCACTCGTTAGTTATTGTCTAAATATATTATAAATACACATTACGGTAGAATAGAACTGATGTCAGGTGACGGGAATTTGGGTGAGGTGAGGTGATTTGGAGGTTTAAAGTCACTTCAACAGTGTTTCACTTGCATCCAGGATGCTAGTATTACTGGAGGGAGAAAGCCCGCAGTTCAAAACATTGCGGTGAAGCCTCCAAGCATTGACTTTAACGGTCTGGAATTCAGTGCAACACTGGCTTGTCCTGCGCCATTACTGTGTATGAAACACTATCCTTAAATACAGTCACATTCTTTAATGAGCAAGTGTAGACGATCTGATTACACCATAGTGGCGACGGTAAACTAATTGTCCAAATTTCATATACTACATTTTATTCTAAACAGTGTCCTAAGTACAAGTTATCATTATTATTGTTAATTGTAAGGTAATTTATGCATTCTTTCCAATAATCTAGTCAAGTGTTTCATTGTGATTGACTTGACATTGATACTTGGCAAAATACCAAAGTACTGATTTTAGTCCAAATAATTTCACTCAACTTGCATATTCATCCCCAATCGCCAAAAATATGATAATTAATTGTTTCCTATGAAAACCGAGCACCATCCTTATACATGTTCAGAAATCGCAACAATAAGTCCAACTTACATGTGTACATATGACCAATAAAACATTACCAACCGAAATTTGTCTGTATGTCTGTTGTAGATAAGTTCCAACATAATCTTTGACTAATTGGCACGCATCAACCACAATGCATTGGTCAGTTTTCGATCAGAAATCACTACTATCACCTTATAACGTCACTACACTAAGTCAACTGAGTATACAGAGCAACAGCGAGTACTTCTTGAAAAGATAACGCGCTGATAAGGGTTTGCATATGTGACTCGAAACAATACACTGGATGCCCATTTAGTTATCTCCAGCTTAATCAAAATAGTTTAAACAAGTATAGTCGGCGTGTTACAGTTCATGGCGCAAAAATAAACAAAGTAGACTCGATTGTGTGCATAGACCTGCAGTTACGTTTGTCCATGTATGGATCCGATCATTAGTTAGCTTGTTGCAGAGTACAAGGTTTATGTTACATGAGGGAATACATCACTCTGACCATACAGGGATTTAAACTGATTTCTGCTTTTTGAAGTTTATCCTTTTCTTTTGCTTTTTTTGTGACACCAAATTCAGATTGACATTGGCAATACTTGTCTGAGCTGACATTCATTGGGAAATAAACCTTTTACCATACACTTATTTAAACTGAGTTCTGCTGTATGAAGTTTATCCTCTTCTTTTGATTATTTTTGTGATACCAAATTCAGATCGACATTGGCAATACTTGTCTGAGCTGACTATATGTGCAGTTCATCTGCACCATGTAAAGTCATCAAATACAGTGAAGTTTTTAGGTTTCCGACGTTTTCTTTCACTCCCCTTCCATTAAAAAGAAGTTGTACCGCTTCCAATCACGCATCGCGTCCATGAAAGTGTAAGAAAAAACATAAATCTATAAAAGTGCATGTCTCAGTTTGCGTAAATTATTATCACGTCAGTCGGTATCTTAAAATCGAACTTACTGGAAAATATGATACACTGCAATCACACGCATCACACATCTAGAAGACCAAACGTGTTCAATATTTGTATCTGTGACAACCATAGTAATGCTACCTGAAGTAATTGATGGCGTCGGTCGGTGGTTGACGTTACTAAAATAGAAATAATCTCATGCTACACAATGGTGGATCAAATACACATTGATCAACTACATAAAATCATTTATCCTCTCAGATTTATGAAACATACACATTTATGTGACGTTGATTTCTCACAACAGCGAACATCTGCGTTTACACCACTAGGGCAAGTTATTAGAAATGGTTTGGCAAAGATATAACCGCCCAGGACATAACTTGCCCAAGTCGTTTAATCACCCTCACTGCGGTAGTTATTGACGCCCTCGCAGAGTTGATTTCAACAACTACCTTGTGGGGGTGATTAACCTATATGTATGTCCATGCTATACAGACAACATACTTACATGTCCCCAATGATTGGGGATATACAAGCTGAGTGGAGAGTGCAATGAACTACAATGTAGATTAGGCGGGTAACAGGGTACTCTTTATCCCACATTCGAGATGCAATTTTGCTAAAATTATCATTTTTGCTTTTATGTTTTCACTTTCAATATCATTATGATTAAAACTTTAACTTTTAAAACATCACCATTCGCGTTCTTTACTATCCTTTAATTCATTGTAGCACCTTCAGTATAGCATTGTACCCCAACCTGTCTGTATGTAGAACAGTTCTCCGCTCTAGCCTATGTTGCCAAGTCCCTCGCGGGATTCGAACCCCAGACTTCTTGATCCAAAGCCGAACACGCTAACCAAAGTGCTATCCTGCCCGATTTATGGAAGACATTGAACCCATCATCTCCACTATAACAACTATTGCTACACAGAAGCACATCGTTTCCAAAGAGCAATAATTGTTTCCAGTATGTGTCAACAGCGACGTCATTCGGGATTGTACAGGTGTTGAAATGGTGTACGATGTGTAATAGTATTATATCTGTTCTTCAGTTTTATGTTGACGAAGAAACTATTTCTGAAAGTGACTAGTTATATTTCGTGTCAAGGAACAGTTATCCAATTGAACGACCAGATTCATTTGTGCACGAAAACGTGCAAACTTAAAATAAAAGCACTGCAAGAGCTGGGGTCTACAATCAAGTGAACAAAAATAGAAATTAATGGAAAGTATTGACGGTTTAATACCTACATATAGCATGGGTTCCTGTAGTGAAGTTATTATCAATTAACCAGGAGTGTGTGGTTTGTGGTGGTATATATTTCAGATATTTTCTGAAAGAATTTCATGCATAGAATTGGCAGTTTGATAGGTAGTGTAGAGGTTGATATGATGAAGAATGAAGAACTATTTTATGTATTTGCAACTTCTTTATACTTTTTAGGCGAAGTTTTAATACAGATACTAATGTCGTTGTCAAGTAAGTGTTAGTTTGTTGTTACTTGTAAACCTTAGGCAACGGTGGTTAGAAATGTTGCCTGTTTTCACCAACATGAATATCCTGCAGCCACCAAACAATACATAGAATGAAAAACCTGTTCAACATATAGGCTAGTTGATGCCTATCTTGTTACAATAGAATGATTATATATGTGTGTGTGTGTGTGTATAAATCTGCTATCATTTACACACAAACGAAATCCTTATTTTCGAATTCAGGACCATATTTATATATGACAGTCGTACAATAACATAAAACAATAAGGCATTGTTGAATGAAATTTGGTGTGTCAAATAGTTGTCATTCGGGAATTTCAATTTCTTTTGATTCATATTGTTTGCTGTTTTTTTCTGGAAACTCATAACAATATTTTAAAAACTATAATGCTGAAGTCAATTAAACTATGTATGTGCAATACAACCATCGGGTATATGTTGATTTGATTGTCAATTACAATTCTGTGTGTGTGTTAAAGAATTGTGTTAAAACTCCATTGTTATTGTTCAATAAAACGTTACACAGAATATAACCGACTTTGCCAGCTTGTATTACATTTCATTAATATAGATAAATAATATAAAACGTTGTACGTTGTTAACAATGTGTAATTTAAAAAAAAATTGAACTAATTATAAAGTAGTTCCGTATGATGAATGAAAACAGTAGTCGCCCTGCCAATTGCAACTACCTATGATTTAAAATAAATCTCATTCAAGGCACATCTGTAAGAGATTTAATATCAGCTAACTTTCATCTTAATCTGACAACATGAAAAGTGATTATTTGAATAATCCTAGAAAAGTTGATGATACATAAGAAGATGGAATTCCTCACCTCATTCTCGCATTGTACTATCTATTTATATATCTATACACTTGGAAATCAATTAAGCAATACCAATTTTTTAACAGCAAAGATTATTTACTCTTCTTCCCCAATGACTGCTCCAGCCTATCACGACGTACAGCTAATATAGTTTTCTCTTGCTATCAGCTCATGATTTATTTAGGAAGATCGAGATACGATTAGGACAGGCAGACGTGATAAATTGAGTCAATATATACGTGACATAGGACACTGTGACCAATGAACTGTTTCACTTTGCCCTGTTTGGTCAGTTCCATTGGTGTCAGCTCGATGTTGATAGAACCATTTTTTCTTTATATACTTGTATCAATGTATTTTGTAGAACATTCTTCTAAAAGAGGTGGTTCTAAGGCGAATCTGCAATTTTGTTTGTTTGTGAAAGGTTAGCAATATAACCAAGTTCCTATAACATTAACATTAATTATTAATATTAATTATTAACAAAGTAATAAAGGAACATAAGAGCAATTGATTGAAGTTTGCTAGAACCAAAGAATATTGTAGATGTAAATTGTGCATACACAATTCTTATAAATTGACTTTTGAGAACATTCACGTATTGGGATTTTGTTGAAAGAAACATTATGCACGTATTTGTCGAGTGAATGTTAACCAACTTTGAGTTTTTGTGCACTAGAACATTTTTGGGGGTAAAATTGATCACTACGATCAATGTCTGATTATAATGAGCAACATTTTGCAGGGCATTACACACGAGATACAATTTACTACTTTGGAGTGGGGAGAACAATATCAAGTTACACTTGTTCAGTTACACCTTGAACAGGATACGACCCTACTAAGCTGAATTGAGAACGATGCAATCGCTATTGGACATCAGATGCCTAACAATCAATAGGAAGGATTTCCTGAACGGATTGATTACCAGTTCATCTTCAATGATGTATTACGGAACTACCGGCCTGTAAAATTGGGCTGATTACACCAGAGGTTCAATTCTAGTTCAGCTCAATAGATATTTTATAACTATCAACATATACAAAGAGATTAATACCAAAGAGGAGATGTCATTTGTTTTTACAACACGAGTGACTGTAAAATTATGTTTTCCAGAGCGAGAGCGAGGACAATGTCATTTTACTGGCATGAGTGTTATAAACACAATATGACATTACCGCGAATGTGTTAATTTGTCATCGGCAGATAACCAGATATAATAGAAAAGTATCGGTATCGTCAATTGTGAAGTTAATCGTGTCAATACCTTCTTGTTGAACTATGTTTTTGTGCTTTTGATCAATTCATAACTGAGTGTAATATCTGCATAATTGTCATATATTCCTTTCCTAAGTGTATCTCTGCCACTTCGCACTCTTCTTTCATCAAATTACAATAGTATGTATATACAAAGGACTTCGTGTATACATTGGTGTGCCTTTTGATACTTTAAAACTTTGTTCATTGACCAATGTGGAAGCAGGGGTAAGATGAGTGAAATGTGCCCAATAATGCTTTTCTTGCATCAGTTCATTTAAAAACCTTCTTAGGTATTTACAGTAGTTTAATCGACACTCTTCCACATTACTGATGTAATGCCATATATCTGGAAAATAGTTTATGAAATAAAATACGTATGATTCCAAAAGCAACCCCAATCATATGAATCAAATTGATAAACTACTGAAAATAGATTATCATTAAGAAATGATACGTCAAAGGAAACACCACTAAGCATAAACATATAGATATGTTTATATGTACAGATTAGTAATGCATTCTTGATAAATAATGATATTTCGAACATATATCTCTACAAAGCGGTGATTAACATAATGGTGAAGACAATCAATATATCATGTTGGTTTAAGTATTCAAAAATAGCTGACCCGTCATTTCATGAATTAAATTCAAAACTTCTGACATCAATATTACGACATATTGTTTTATTTCAGGGACCTGAACATTACTGAGAAATTAAAGTAAACACTCGACTCATTAAAGCAGAGAAATGTATTAGCTTGGTGAAAGTAATTTCGGTCGCATTAGGTCTTATTAGGCTAGGTACGTTTAACACCGCTTCCAAGAGTGTTTTACTTATATTACGCCTGCTAGCGTCATTGCAGGGAGAAAATCCACAATGTCATGGCGACTATGCATTGCAGTAACAATAGCGAAGTGCTGAGGTGGGGGTGATTTTGGGTTTATAGCCATTTTAAAGAGTATTTCACACAGGAATTACATGACACTCGACTTCCCCATATCAACCGTTGATGTCTTAACCAGTAAATAGTTTAATGATTTGAAAAAGGATGAGGAAGCATCGCGAGTGTTTATTACATATGACAGTTGTTATAGGCCTATACATCGGCGATGATGATTTGAATGCAACATTGCTTCATGAGCTATGACCTTCATGACGATTTGAAGAATAAAGCTCTATAATCGCTGTTCAATATATTTCAAATTTTCCCACTTTGGGGGGAGGGAGATATTGAGTTGAGATGTTTTTGCGGATCATGTAAAATGAGTAGTATTTGTTAAAAGGCCGTATTTGAGATTTTGCAGCAATTAATTTTGCATATTCCTCATTTCGGACAGTTTATCTGCTTTAGAACTAATCAGTATCTGTCACATTTGCAATTAAATCATCCTCCATAATAGTTTAAGAACAATCTATCAAATCATTTGGATAATGTCTGTTATCAAATAACTATTCCATTAAAGAGACTTTTCACACGTTTTGCGTTTCATTAGTTCAAAATAGAATTGGCTAATAAAGTTTCACAATGTCACATGTCAAGAATCTTAGAGGCATTCACATTTGAACAAGAACAGCTAGTGACACGTGACTACTGTAACACAATATAAATAACACAAATAAAGCCTTTTGGCTCTGAAGCTCATCAGGAACTATGTTACTCATTATCTCTTAAGGAAACGATTAGGATATCAAATAATATGGCATTTCAAATTTAAAATGTGTTACACATTAATCCACATGCATTTTAAATATAAACGACCTTTGCATTCTATTGTGTTAATTCTTATTTGTATTCTGGAAACATCCAAATTTAATACTTATTGAAAGGGAGCCTCAGTATCAATAGTTGATAAAATGGCGATATTTTATGAATGTATCATTTTTTCAGAGTCTGAGTGTAAGAGTGAACCAGTCTCACACACAGACTGTAACACAACACAAAAAGTTGAAGTAACGTGAAACCTCTGTGTATTAGCATCAATTATGGGATATCTAACGAGCTTCCCCTTTCATATCAAGTTTATGTCCCGAGTGAAATAACTTTGCTTTGTCTCGAGCCTTGGCGAGAGATGAATCAATATCATTTCACGAGGGACATAAACTTGATATGAAAGGTGAACGAGTTATGTATCCTATTTATTACCAACATGCATTTCATACGATTTATTGTGTTTTAAAATATATGTCTGTTGTCCCTATAAGGGAACGGAACAGCGGAGTAATATCAACCCTGTCACAGCATCTATAAGCTCATAATATTGCGACGTTAAATATTCACGCTTTTAAAATCAAACCACTCTATAATCCGTGATATTCGGTATGGCAAAACCGGTTGCACTAGTCATGCTGAAGGAAGCATACGTAATATAACATCTCACGACTCGAGGACATGAGATGCGAGTTATCCGTCCTTTGAATGACGTCATGTCATGGCGGCCGCCATTCTCATGTTTCTCGTCATCAGAATGTGTAAACAAGCTAAAACAACCTCATTAAATGTAAGTTTTAGATGAACATCGCCGTTGAAATGGCTTTCCTTTCAGTTATTTGTGCCTTGTGAGTTTAAATTCACTGTGCACCGTTACGAACACGTTATTTTCACCGAGATTCTGAGCGTTTGGTGCAATGTCATTCCCAACGGTAAGATTGAGAGCAAAAAATGTTGCTGCATTCTAAACTTTGTGTTTATAAGTTGTGCTCTAGTCATGATGTAATTGTATTTGTTAAATATTCATTAAAATCAATCATTGCGGTGACTACGAGTTCCTGAATTAAAGCGAACACTGAGATAAATATTAAGTATAAGTGTTGTCGAAAAAAAACTTGTTATTTCATGAATGAATTCAAATTCGTTTTATGAATGAATAAAGTAGTCAAGGTAGTGTCAACGTGCATCGTTAGCCAATCAAATTACTTGAAGGTGTTATGACACATATGACCACTTGGCTCCCTCCAAGGAGTGCCCACGGTGGCAACAGGAATCTAAAATCCTCAAACATAAATTCACGCAGAATATCTCTTTCCCCGAAGCAAAACGCCTTGTTCTTGAGGGTCCTAAACCCTCATACTCAACCATAGTATCATCAGCAACTGCCACTAAATGCTCTGTATCAACTCAGACAGACATTCAGTGGGTGAGTGATCCCCCAACTCAATACAAACTCCGCAATTCAACTTCTTCCACAATAGGCACCATGACATTCCCTCTTCTTTCCCTTAAAGAGCCTGTCAAGCCGACAGGATCTAAAATACCTCCAACTTCAAACAAAAATCCAAAACCACCAACCTCAAAACATAATTCCAAAAATTCCAAATCCAAAACAGCAAACCGCACTCCCAAAGGCCTAAGGAGTTCAGTAGAGGTATGGATCTGGTAACAAGTATGGATCTCTTGACCTTGAGTCTGATGACGTCCATCAGACACAGCGTCTCTTAACAACTCGCCCAAAAAGGGACACAGTGTTCAGTCCTTGGATCGTCGCTTTTCCCCGGTAAAACATCCACCATGAGGCTTTAAATATTTTATTTTATCCTCGCATCTATGGCGATTCTCCAGTGGAATTGTCGAGGCTTTAGGGTCAATTTTAATGAATTGGGCTTGCTAGCCCAAAAGAACAATCCCCAAGCAAAATGCCTTCAAGAAACTTATTTTAAAGAATCTGATAAAGTCGCAATGAGACCATTCACTTTTTACAATTCTTTCTCCCCTTCTGCTGATAGGGCAAAAGGGGGTGCATCAATTTTAGTATGTGATGGAATTATCCACAGAGAAATTCAATTAAAAACACAATTACAAGCTGTTGCTGTCATTATTCAAAACTTTAACTCTATGCTCTTTATACATCCCACCATCTCAAGATCTCACTATAAAAGATCTTGATCAACTTGCTACTCAAATACCTAAACCTTATATCATCATGGGTGATTTCAACAGTCACAATCCCCTCTGGGGTAGCAATACCCTTGATACTAGAGGGGAAATACTTGAAAGTTTCCTCACCCAAAATGATTTATGTCTATTCAATGGGTGTAGGTCTTTTCGTAGGAGGATCCTGTTCGTAGGAGGTATTTTCGGTCTATTCGTAGGAGGATTTTTAGGTCTTTTCGCAGAAGTAGAAAATTCCAATGAAATATTTTAATGTTGTTTTTGTTAATAAAGACATTAATGAGGTAAGTATATTCACATTCACAAAGTTTAATCCTCGCTTTGATGTCTTTGATGTCCAGACCGATGTTTGATAGGATTATGTTATTATGTTTTATGTTATTGTAAATTAAAAACATATCATCTTTTGTTTTGTTGTTTGTTTGTTATAGACTGTTTGTTATTATTATCTCTGATTGGAGATTAGTAACTTTCGGTGAAGAAGTAAGTCGCAGACAAAGCATCTGGCAATTGTCAATCAAAACATCTCACAACCTATAATTACTGGTTCTCCTAAGCGGAGAAGCCGATGAGAAGACTAATTTATGTACTGAACAAACATGTATGATATATAAGCTACTAAAATAAGATATGAGCTCATTCACCATCAACCATGGCCCTGTGCGTTGTATGTGTGAAAGAAGTACGACCGAGACAACATGCGATCCATTGCGACAGATGCGACCAGTGGCAACACCGAATTTGCGAGACAGGAATGGACCTATGGACATACCGGCAGCTCGCCAAGGGACTGATAGACCTAGATTTCAACTGTAAGAAATGCCAGACGCCCACATCACCACCGACCTCACCAGCCCCTCCGTCACCACCGATCTCACCAGCCCCTCCGTCACCACCGATCTCGCCAGCCCCTCCGTCACCATCGATCTCAGCAGCCCCCCTGTCACCACCGACTTCACCTTCGCTGATCGGATCTCCCGTCGTAGACTCGTCGTTTGACATGACGATGGCCACAATTGTTGCTCAAGAGGATGTGTTTGAAGAGTATGTATAACATAACATAAACGTAACATAAATTTATAATATACAATTTATAATATAATATACTATAAAGTAATATACTGTAAATAAATAACAATATTTATGCATGTAATATGCAATATATAACGTAACAGAATAACAGTCATATAGTAATCGCTCGATTTTACAACTGTTTATAATCATTTATTTGTCTTTCAGTTCCATCGCTGACCCGACTCCGCAGGATATTCCAGAAGATCAGCCCCAACAAGCGGATTGGACCTTACTGCCCACCGGTTCGAAGCGTGGGAAACCACTTTTGGTAGACAACTGTGGTTACTCTTACACTATTCAGGTATAACATTAATTCCTTTTACTTAAAAATATATTATACAATCACAATATATCATCACGGATGGCCAGCTGGACCAACGCCAGGGAGCAGCTCAAATGAGAAAGTCCGACGCTATTTTCAAATTATGGGACAAATTTACCAGGCATGAGTTGACCGTGTCGCAGTTGTTGCGACAGATCGCGAATGTGTCAAACGCCCTGTAAAACTGATCTGTACTGATCGTTTGCAAGTTTGAAAATAATTCCAGTGCTAAACCAGTGCTAAAGAAAATGTGTTGTACAAGTGTTGTGACAATATTACTCAGTGCAATTGTTGTGACAATATTATTTCGTGCAATTGTTGTGACAATATTACTCAATAAAACTTACTGTAAAATAAAAAACAAGTTGAAGGAACATTGATTGTTTGAATATGCATTTTATGGCGCTTCAATATGACATTGATATTAAAAGGAAAAGAAAACCCAATCCAAATGTATTTGTTCTGTTTTACATTTTAATACATTTCCGGATAAACAAAACAGGTGCAACACAAGAATGATAAAAACATTCATTCATAAAAACATATATTCATAGCCATCTTCAAGGGAAGCAATCCTAAATCAAGCAAAGTCATCCTCAGTTTCGTACCTTGGAAACACTGTAATGACACAAAATATCACGATTAAACAAATAATTGTATTTAATATATTAACAAAAAAAAGTTAAACCTACCTAATTCATAATATATTATCACTCCTACGAATATATTTTTTTCACTCCTACGAAAATACCTTCTACGAATAGGATCCTCCTACGAAAAATGCACTGCTACGAACGGGATCCTCCTATGTCAAGACCGTTTCCCTATTCAATGATGGTTCAAACACATATCTACATCCTGCTACAGGATCATATACAGCTATAGATTTATCAGTAACTGATGCATCCCTTTTACATGACTTCCCATGGTCAGTCCATGAGGATACATGTGGGAGCGACCACTTCCCAATTGTATTAGAACCCTCATCACCTATTCTCGAGGAGCACAATCCTCGTTGGAAATTTTCCAAGGCTGATTGGGATACATTTCTGCCCTATGCCGTGATCGTATTATATTTGATGAAATAGTTAATGCAACTGATCCTGTTGAGGTCTTTTCTTATTGCATATTGCAACTGAAACTATCCCTAAAACCTCGGCAAATCCACGCATTCACAAACCATGGTTTATTGAAAACTGGGATACTGCCATTAAGGCACGTAAAAAAGCTGAACGCAAGCTCAGTAAACGACCTACAAGAATTAACTTAGATAACTGTCGCAAGGCTCGAGCTAAAGCTCGACGCACAGTCAACCAACAAAAACGCGAATCTTGGAGAGACTATGTCTCTAAGATCAATTCCAGAAGACCTATAAGCAAATTCTGGAATATGATTAGTAGAATTAAAGGCAAAGGTTCCAAATCTACAATAAAACCTCTTAAGGTCAACGATGACCTTCTCACCTCAAAATCTGACATTGCCAATAAGTTGGCTGAAACCATCTCTAAAAATTCTTCATCTGCAAATTACGTCCCTGCTTTCCAAAAGTACCAAAAGGTACAGGAAAAACGACCACTTAACTTCACATCTGACAATGGAGAGGATTATAATGAACACTTCTCCTTGTCAGAGCTTAAAACTACACTTTTCAAAGCTCATGATACAGCAACCGGTACTGATGAAATCCATTATCAGCTTCTAAAACATTTACTGGAACCTTGCCTTGAGGTCCTACTTCATGTATTTAATCATATTTGGGTAACTGGTGAATTTCCATCTTGTTGGCACAATACTAGCGCTACTATTGTGCCTATCCCAAAACCTGGGAAGGATCATACAGACCCTTCCAACTACCGTCCTATATCCTTAACAAGTTGCATATGTAAAACTATGGAACTGATGATCAATGTTCGTCTAGTTTGGTACTTGGAAACTTATAAATTACTAACTGATATTCAATGTGGTTTTCGCAAACAACGCAGTACCACTGATCATCTTGTTCATTTAGAATCATTTATTCGTGATGCATTTATTAACAAACAACATGCTGTCTCCATCTTTTTTTATTTAGAAAAAGCTTACGTCACTACATGGAAGCATGGCATCCTAAAAGATTTATTTGAATTTGGCTTGCGAGGTCGTATGCCTCATTTTATATCTAATTTTGTACATGACCGCCTATTTAAAGTGCGCGTGGGTTCCACCCTTTCTGATTTCTTTGATCAAGAAATGAGTTTCCCACAAGGTAGCATTGTATCTGTCACATTATTTAGCATTATAATCAACAGCTTGGTTAAAGTCTTAAATGACCATACAGATGTTTCACTTTTTGTGGACGATTTTGGAGTTTCCTGCAGAGGCAAAAATAGCGCCAATTGCAACTCTGCCTCAAAAAATTCAATCAATGGTCGTTCGAAAACGGCTTCAAATTTTCCAAAGCTAAAACATCTTGTGTCCATTTTTGCAATATGCGCAAAATGCACCAAGATCCATAACTTTTTCTGGATAAAACTCCAATGTAAGTCGTTCCTGAAGCCAAATTTCTTGGTCTCACTTTTGACAGTAAACTTTCTTTTATTCCTCATCTCAAAAATCTAAAAGCTAGATGCTTAAAGGCATTAGACCTTTTAAAGGTCGTATCAAACAATAAAAGAGGTGGAGATGAAGAAACTCTTCTTCGTCTCTATCGATCACTCATCTGCTCCAAACTGGATTATGGATCCATAATCCTTGGATCTGCCCGCCCCTTTTATATTAAAATGCTAGATACAATTCATCAACAGGGTGTCAGGCTTTGTCTTGGGGCCTTCAGAACTTCACCTGTTGAAAGTCTCTACGTTGAAGCTGATGAGCCATCTCTTGAAGATCGGCGCATCAAGCTAGCACTTCAATACATCACTAAACTAAAATCTTACCCTTCAAATCCTGCTTACAACTGCGTATTCAATCCAGAATACCAGCAGTTGTATAACTCAAAACCCAAAGCAATTCCACCTCTCAGTATACGCCTTCAACAACATGTTGAAGAATCAGATATTGACCTCTCAACAATAGCAGAGCACGGTTTGCTTGCCACTCCCCCGTGGCAGCTGCTCAAGCCCCGTGTTAATCTCTCTTTAACCAAATATAAAAAATTTGACACTGATCAATTGGTATTTCAACAGGCTTTCTACGAGCTCAGTGATTTTTTCACAGATTAAGATACAAGTATATACAGACGGGTCTAAGGATGGCCCCACAGTTGCTGCTGCAACTGTGACTCCATCTAAAACATATGCTTCCAGACTGCACAATGGCAGTAGCATTTTCACTGCAGAAGCTAAAGCCATCCAAAAAGCCCTTCGGCACATTGAAAATTCATCTGCAAATTATTATAGTATCTTCTCTGACTTCTTTGTCCTGCTTGCAGGCCATTAAAAACTGCAAAACTGATCACCCCATAATTCGGGATGTATTATCACTTCATTATACCTGTCTCCAATGCGACATCGCCTTTTGCTGGCTTCCTAGCCATATGGGTATTAGAGGCAATAGCAAAGCTGATTCAGCAGCTAAATCAGCACTAAACCTCAAACTTATTTCCCGAACTAAAGTTCCATATACAGATTCAAAACCAGCTATTAAATCTTACAATAAACAATATTGGAAGTCCCATTGGGACCAACAACAGTATAACAAACTTCACACTATTGTGGCAGGCGTTTGTAAATACATTTTAATAATAAACTTGTTGTTCATGTCATGTCTTTCTGTTTTTATTTTGATATGCTTTTAGTTGTGGGTTAATAGTTTTCAGTTGTAGTGCAAGTAGTAGCTTTAGCTTAAGATTTCATGTGCATTGGGTTAGTCTATTGGTAATAATAGGGAGGTTGGGTTAATCCATTTTATCATATTTATTTCTGTCAAATTAACCCCAAGCTGTCCTCCTATTGGCTGATTTTGAATCAGTTCACTGACTTCCATTTGCACATCGATCACTGCACTGATGACAGTAAGACAGACAGACGAAAAGGGACAATTTATATATAATCTAAGGTTAGTAATTAATATAATCATTATTATAAATGTAGTTTGTAGAGTAGTGTAAAGTATTCATATCTAATTATATAAATCATATATCTAATAAACTTTGTATAACTTAACTTGTAAGTGATTGCCGCCATTTTGTATAATCTAATAAGGTGCATAACTTACTTCATCAATACTATTTTAATCTAAAGTAAGCTTTTATTTCTTTCTCTTCTTTGTATGAATGTTTCTGAAGTGAATGTGTAATTGAGTGAGTGAAGGAATATTTAGAGTAAATGCTGTGTGAATTAATCATTCATGATAGTTATTATTCTAATATATGATTGTGTATTGGTTCATCATGTCTTCAATAAGGAACCATTTACTTATTGTATATATTATATTCAGAACATGATGATGGCAAGAGATTATCCTCGTGGTTAAGGACTGATCACCCCGGAACCACATTCAGGGTATGCCTATTTGTATATTTTAATGTTTCATGTATGCTTTATATATATTCTGCTATTATGCATTGAATGCATAATGTGATGTTTGTAATCATAATGTTAATTGCCAGATTGTGGTAATTAAGTGTAAGAATGTATCTTTTGTATTGCTTCACTATGTGTCATTTGAATATAGTGAATGGGTAAATCTTTTATAATTATCTCCCTTTGTAAGCGTATGATATGTGTAATAATCATTGATGTATTGCTCTATCATATATTGGTAGTTCACCTTGAAGCAATGATTATTGATAATGCATAATGTATCTTTGTCTATGTATTTAGCATAATATTATATGTTATGCAGTAATGATGCAAGGAATGTGTTATATATTTTATGAATATTTATGTTGGATGTTGATGTATTTAATATTGTATTACATTGTGTTTTGCAGGGTGTATATATCGGTTCTACGTGCTTCCATCGCACTGAGAATAAACTTTCACAACCCGTGACCAGTGTTGGTTATTTCTTTACCCCTACACACGACCGGTTACACTATCCAACCTCATTTAGGCTACAAAGCTCTATCCTCTTTTACCCGGCAGGAAGTTTGTGTCCTACGACTATGTCGTATTGGACACTCTCATCTTACACACTCATATCTTTTAAAGGGGGAAGACCCCCCCGGTATGTATACCCTGTCAGTGTCCTCTCACAATCAAACACATTCTATGTGAGTGTTGGGACACTGCACATATCAGGGAAACTTTTTAGCCTTCTATTTCAATCAATCAGGTTTTTACTCATTTTGGTGAGCATCGTGTTTTAGATTTTTTAAAGGCTATACACCTTATGGACAAATTGTAAATTTTAACTTTTCATTATCAGCTTTTATTCAACTTGTGATAATACGCTGATGTTTTTGCCGCCTTCGTGCCGTGTTCTGTTTTTCAATTGCAATTTTTCTTTTTTAAATTAGGCAAATAAATTAAATATCTCGCCGCTAATGGCTGCAATACTGCCGAAACGGCGTTAAACATTAACTCACTCACTCACTCCCCCGACGTGTATCCCCTGCCAGTGTCCCCTCACAGTAGAAAACATTTTGTGTGTGTGTTGGGACACTGCTCATATCAGGGAAACATTTTACCCCAATATGTCCATTTCTCAAGTTTTTACTTACTTTGGTGAACATCGCGTTTTAGATTTTAGAAAGGAAATTAATCTCTTTGATAAACTATAACTTTTATATATTCTATATCAGCTTTTAACCAAATTGTGATAATTTGCTGGTGTTTTTACGGCCTTCGTGTCGTTCTTGTATACTTTTGCTATTATTTTCAATATCTAATTTAATAAAATTTCTCGCCGCTAATGGCTGCAATATTGCCCAAGTGGCGTTAAACAATAACTCATTCACTCATTCACTCACACTTTTAAAGGAGAAGAGGAAATTCGTCTTGAGGTCCTTACCTCTCTGACCTATCTTTGAGGCCAGAGATAAAATCCCCTACAAATAAAGACACATTCTAATGCATCACTGTTGTTTCCTTTAAATTAGGCTTCGAATCAAGGGGTCCGGGGTTCGAATCCCGCAAGGGGCACGGCAACTTTGTCTGCAGTAGAGAACTGTTCTACACGCAGTAAGTTTTGGGTGCAATGCTACACTGAATTTCAGTGCAGTACCACCCATGGTTCGCTATTACCAGCCGATGCTCGCAGGTTTCAACGCAATGCATAGCCACATGGCTTTGTGGGCTTTCTCCCTGCCATAATACTAGCAGCTGCGATATAGGTGAAATACTCTTGAAAGCGGCGTTAAACCCCAACTCACCTTATTAACTGAGAACATAGTAAGGAGTTTGTGAGAATAACGTTTACTTATTACAAAATGAGGTTGCAATCCTATTCACATTGTTGACGTCAAGTACATTTTTAGATTATGAACGTGTAATTTTTCCTGTTTCATACCTACGTATTCAATCACGTCTAAGCGTAGGTTGTTCCAGTTCTGGATACCTTCGGCATATGAGTGGATGACTACAATGTGGCCGCCCTCATCTGAAAGGCCTGAAAAGCTTATGGCATGGCATGGTGTCCAGCGTCCGTCCGCCCGTCCCACTTTTCTCAAGAACCACGTATAGGGAGCTGATATTTTGTGTACATACTCATTGGCCAATGAGATCCTAATTTGTAAAATTGGTGACCCTATGTCCCAAAAAAGGTTTTTAAGGTTGTGACCCCCGTGACCCTATTTTCATCTTGTTCTCTAAAAATGTCTAGAGAGCGGAATAGTTGTGTGCAGACTACTTTGCCAATGGGGATTCTAAATTGTAGATTTCGTGACCCCGTGACCCCAAATTGGTTCATAGAGGTCACAACCTTCAAAAGTTATTTTTATCTTTTTCTCCAGTTCCAAATGGGGATTGTAGATTTCGTGACCCTGTGATCGTCACGTCGGGTGCATGTGATTGTTGTGTTGTGTCATCTTTGCCTTCAGGGTGATGAATAGTTGAATGAAGGTCGACTGTTTCTTGTCTTGAAGAAGAGCGTAGACCAGCAGATGGTGCACCATTAAGAAAGTTCCATCACATAAGAAGGTATCTGCTGCACTAAGGTATCTCATCTTGTCCAACATGACAAAAGTTATGAATTTGTTGTCCTCTTCTGAGTGGAGGAGGAAGTCTTCGCCTCTTGTTGTCTTTTGGTACTCTTCCGGTAAGTTGATGTTGGCCCTCAATTTTGGAAGAACTGGCAGCATCTTCGCTTTCGATCAATACAGGCAAGAGTCTGCCGAGTGGTATAAGGGGAATATGCTGCATGAAGTCAATTTGACTGAAAACAAAAGACAAAATAACTATGATACATGTTCACATCTTATCAATGACAGCCATTTTTGAACTGTCATAAATTGATATAAACTTGAAGAATTCAATTCATTCACAGCCATCTTTGGAAGCCAGAGATGGTTTGACATGCCACCTATAGGCTGCTTTCCTTGCACCGACTATTACACTTGGTTGGCCGGCGTCAAACAATATGTTCGGCAGAAATATATAGGCTCGTCATTTGAAATGATACTTACCTTATTTAATTATTCATTCATTTGTTGTTCATGCAAACTGCCTCACATAAAATACAAAAATAGATCCATCCCTCAAAAGTCACATCTAGGCACCCTGGTTGACATTCGTAAGAAGTTTTGGGTAGCTTGAATGTATAGTTTAGGAGATATGCTCCGCACGAAAATGATTTCCTTTCCAGAGTCACTGTTTTGTGATGTTGTCAAAGTAAAATTCAGAAATCGGTCTAAACCTGAAAAGGCACAACTAAAGATCATGACTAACATGTGTAGCAAGTTTGGTGAAGCTAGCATGTTTAGTTTGATAGATACGCTCCGGACAAAATGAACGGTATACACCCCACTGACGCTGTAAGTTGGGGGTATAACAATAAACACTATAAAGTCTCAGAGTAAGGCAACTATCGCCAACATTGAGTGTACCAACAGCTTACCAAACGACCATTTCGCCTCGACATAGTTGCTGGCGATAGTTGCCTTACTCTGAGGGCGTGGGTTCGAATCCCACATGGGACTCGCCTCGAAAAAGTACAAGAATGTGTACTATTTAAGGTAGTGTTATCCCAAATATAACCATGTTATAATTGTTATAACGTGTTATCATTGTAAAAATAAGTATTACCTTAGATATGGTTGTTTGTCCTTACCGCGATGTTAAACATGCTACATGCCCCTGGCTGGAACACAGCACGACTGATCCACTGGTGGCGGTAGTGCCCATCAGCTGTTCCAACTTGCCGCCAGCGGGAACTCGGGCCGCGATCTCGGCGAACTTCGGTCTGATGGACACTGCTGGTAAAGGCCGGTTCACACTGTGCCGAATTTGACAAAAGATGGAAACACGAATTTGAAAATGTTCAAATTCGCAAAGGATCGTAAGCAATCGGGCCATTCGTAAACGCATCTTAAGCATTCGTTTGGTCATCGGCGGAATTTCTTCTCTGTTCGGCGGCAACATCGGGAGAGCGAGCAAAATATTTGACATGTTAGTTTCGTGGTGCATTCGTGTCCTCATTGTGCCCTTCGTATGTCTATCGAGATGACATCGTATGATTCGTATCATTATCGTATTTGCCTTCGCCTGTCCATCGGAACCATAGGGCATATTTCACAAGCGAAGGCCATACGAATGTAACACGAAGATGACCGAAGTCATAAGAAGACAACGCGACTGCGATCATACCTTGCAAGAATGCACACGGTGATTATACCATGTCGTATTGACTAGGTTACGAGGGCATTTACTACATCAAAAGGTTTATGTCAATATGAGACATGTAATGATATAAATATTACATATTATAACCTGTGTAATATATGTAACAATACCTCTATATATCACAATGAGTATGAAATATATAGTACCTTATATTTACCACTTAGGTATACATGCATCTGGAAAATGTATCTGTACTATAAAAAAAAACTCATTACGTACATCTATAAGCATGCATTATATTAAACATTGAATGTATTCATATAGGTATCGTAAATAAATACATATATGTATTATATATATAGATATGTATGTGTGTGTAATGAATATATTCTTACTTAAGTTCCATCGTGATAGCATCGTAATGCTAAACGATGGTTATACGCAGGTAATCACGAGGATTGAAGATAGTCGCGTTGCCTTCTTGTGACAATCGAGGAGCAAAGTGTTTAATATTTTGGCGATGGTACCGATGGACAGACGATGAGAGTACGATAATGAAAAGAAGTAACAAGATTGCATCTCGATGGTCGTGCGAAGGGAAAGATTGAGACACGGGCTGACCACGAAAATGAAGATTCGCACGCGGGTTCGGAAGTTTTTTAACACACAAAGATTTTCGAACATCCGCCGATGGTGCAACCGAAGGCGGAAAGGGTCACGTGATTTCCTGCTGTCATGGCAACTCACGCTAGACTGGTTTCAGCAACTTTATTGACTATATGTTTGCTCCATTGCTCAATAGTCATCCTAATTATATAATTATCTCATAAGCTTATCCAGAGTGGTAATTTGGTAGTGGGGATTCAGGGGTTTTTGTATTTTGTATTTTTCTTTTTTAAATTAGAGAAAAACATTTTAAAATTTTAAAAACTTCAAAAATGTTGTATGTAACTTTGATATGTAGC
Source organism: Gibbula magus (assembly GCA_936450465.1). Taxonomy (NCBI): domain Eukaryota; kingdom Metazoa; phylum Mollusca; class Gastropoda; order Trochida; family Trochidae; genus Gibbula; species Gibbula magus. The sequence continues at coordinate 50,302,795 of OW388304.1, read as the reverse complement.
ACCATGCACCAAGTTCCATATAATATAACATGTTTTAAAATGATTCTCCATGGTGTATAAAGGAGTAATCAGAGTTAAAAGAGAAAAAGTGCGGTTAACTCATTTCGGCAATCTCTTGTTTTCATAGCAGTAATCAGGTTTATGCTTTCTCTGCCATACTAAAACAAAGTCTATATTACGCTGTTCCAGTATTTCCTAACATTTGAAATTAAGCTTTCCCGGGCCGACACCGAGAGGCCAACCGTCACAGCAACAGAGTTATATAATGTGGATGTCACGTGATGCTTGTATCACCAAGCTCATCTTCCTATTCTCATCGCATACTCGTCGAACTCTTCATACGACGTCGTGTTGCCATCATGCTGTCATCGTGTTGTATTCGTACTGACTATATAACGTTAGGCCAATGCGACGATCAACCCGACATTCGCATTGCATTCGCATTGTAGTCGTGTGTTACGTCGTATTACATCGTGTTACATCGTATTGCCTTTTGACTGCATCGTACCTGCTCCGGATTTTGATTAGTTTTTAACCAAAATCGAAACCAAATTCGTGCGAAATGAGAATTTTCTGATTCGTGTTGGCATCTTTTGTCATATTCGGGACAGTGTGACCCGGCCTTAAGAAAGGGAAGGGCCATGACCTTTCGCACGAACATCTTAACTGAGGCATGTTCAGAACCGCGAGAGTTTTTGATAAATGGTGAATAATACGTTTTGTTCAGGAAAAAACTGCTGAGTTAAGCGAACCAGTTTGGGTGTAAAGAGTAATAAGAAAATACATTTTTTCTTCTTTGGGCCAAAACCCTCCTCAAATACCTACTATCGAGAATGTCCGCCATATTGTTTTTGTGCGTTAATTAAAAATAATTTTTATTTTAAATAAAATAAATATTGAAATAATGTCCACAAAGAAGCAGAAATATTACCATTCAGAATGCTCAACTGTGGTATATTTAGTCCAAGCAAAGCTTCCATACCCATAGCAAAGATGAACTGCTTCACTTACTCACGGTGCTAATCTTTATCAAAACAGTCAGAAATAAGATCATCGAAATATTACCCTCAGTTATGTTTCAACTTGGTTGTGTTATAAGCTTGTATTGTGTATATCAATTATGATATATACGTAAACAGGACTGTCCTCTTGAATTGTCTTCCTTACTTTCAGGATCAGCATTTCAAATCGTTGGAACAAAAATGTTCACAGTATTGGTATTCCTTTCGCCACCACATTAGAAACAATAATGTCAAATCTGAAGGTTGTTATTTTCTCTTCTCATCACATTTTATAATCAAATGTGTAAGGTATATACATAAACAGTGGTGCGTCAATTACTACAAGTTAGAGTTGTTCGCTTATAACTATAGGGTAAAGTTGGAGTTCAAGTCGATGTCTAGTGTACATAATGTAATTGCAGGTTTAATTTTGTTTACGAATGCAATAACATTATGACTGTTTAATAAACTTTGAGTCAGTATTCAACAATTTCTCAAAAATTGACCTCTTTGATAAACTTTAATTTTTAACTTTTTCTAAATCAGCTTTTACCAATCTTGTGATATTTCGCTGGTGTTTTTACGACCTTCGTGTCGTTTCATGCTTGTTTTTGCAAATATTTTTTTAATTGGGCAATTAACTTAAATTTCTCGCCGCAAATGGCTGGATACTGCCGAAGCGGCGTTAAGCAATAACTCACTCATTCACTCAAATGTTGACATTTATAGGAGTTCCCATGTCACATGATTGTACTTTCAACGTAAACAATTACTCCTTTGTGGCATGAAGAAAATGGAACTGTCCCATGTTCTGTTTAAGATGTAATAAAAGAGACGTGGCTGTATTTGTATCATGCTTGTAACCCACTGTGGTTTATTTCTGCCCAGGCGATGGGCAAGGCATATCTCACGTTGACAGTCAGATAATGGAAACGACGTGGATCACATTTGTTTCTCAATGATGTCTTAAATGGAACAGAACAAATCGTTAACACAAGAGATTTTTTTGAAGAAAATTGTTACATGATGTCCTTTTTCAAACATGAACCAGTTTGGAAGATTTCGAATCAAAGAATAGGAAGAGGTCAAAATATACAGCTAATGAACAGCAATAGTTTATTATACTGTAAATTGGCCAGAAGATTTAGTGCAAACAATGTTTAACTTTAGGACTGAAGTGTGTTGAATTTGTACACGGACTATTTGCAAACAACCGCAGTGCACTCACTCGAGGGTAAACTTGCGCATGCTCAGTTGCCATTTATCGCGAACGACAACGAGTATCACACTTGGTTGCCGGGCGTCAACCAATATGGCCGACAGAATTATTATAGGCTCAGCATTTGATAAAAATGTGATTATACTTATACTATTAATTATGTTATTCATTCATTTGCCAAATTATTCTGTGTTGAAAGATACTCGCAGGTTTCACCGCAATGCATTGCAACATGGCGTTGCGGGCTTTCTCCCTGCCCTAATACTAGCGGTCGCGATATAAGTGAAATTCTCTTGAAAGCGGCGTAAAACACCAACTCACCTCACCTCACCTATTTGCAAACATTATAGCTCTACATGGAAACTTGTAAAACTTCATTTCAGTTGACAACTCTCGTTGTGTAGAAACCAACTAAGTTGACACACATGGTATGGTCAGGTCAGACAGTCGGTTGTCTGGGGCGTGTGTCAACTTTAATCTTTAGAATAATGTGCCCACTAATGCTGTTTCACTTCCTTGTGCTATGTGTGGACTTCATCCTTGGCTAGACGAATTTGACAAACAAGGTTATTATTATTTAAGATTTGATGAAAACTGTAATTTTGTTAAGATCTTCAATGCAAGAGTAATATATTGACTCAGGCAGTTTTTGTCAAGACTCCTACACGTCCTTCAGGAAAGCAGACAATACTATCTGTTGTCAGAGCTTTTGTCATTTCATTTTCCACAACTACGAGTGATGACAAGATGACAATAGCTCACTTATCGATCAATTAGCCTTCATTATTTACATCTGTTTATTCTAATGCCTCTGAATGGCTGCAATACTGCCGAAGCGGCGTTAAACAATAACTCACTCACTCACTCACTCTAATGCCTCTGAGCTTCTGATGTTATCATTAAGCACCATTTTTGTTTGTTGTAACTCAATCAAATATGTCAAACAGTTATGAATATATGTGAGTATTATTTTGTTAATCAAAGTGAAATATATTGTCAAATGTATGTAATTTCGCACTTTGGAGCTTTACCATTGAATTCATAGCCACCTTGCCGTTGCGGGCTTTCTCCTTGCAACATCCATGATATAAGTGAAATACTCTGAACGTGGTGTTAAACCGTTATCATAACGTCACAGTTTATAAAATCGAACTTACGACATTAATTATGGTACTTGAATAATATGAAAAGGGGAACGCAATACTGCTTGCTCAGTTGTTAAAATATATTAAACATTCCTGATTATACATATCAAGAGATATATATATATATATTTATTTTTTTTAAATTCAACAGAATATAATGTCATTTGATAATCTAAAGAAAGCATGCAAATGCGTCTCTGCTTTAGCAAGTGATAGTGTACTAATACGAATAATGCTGTTTTGGAAATGAAGTAATGAAACACTTCATTTTGTAACTACTCTAAATTGAGACAGCGGCAATTGGTGGTCACCTTGTCATGGTGCTAATCAAATGACAAATACACCTGATATCCTTTTTGAGTTTAGAGATTTTACCATGTAGAATTATTTATATAATTGGCCAGGACCACACATAAATGGCGTCATCTGACCAGTGGCATCTTCTAGTGAATTAGGACTGAGCTCGTCATGAACTTGTAATGTTCACCTATCACGATGTACATTTAATATAGTTTTCTCTTGTGGGAGTCAGATCATGATCAAGTTAGGCAGATTTAGATTTGATTAGGAAAGGCTGACGTGATACATTGTGTCAGTACAGACGTGACGTGGAACACAACAACAGATAATGTTGTACAAAGAATGATTTGATCGTCAATATATCAAGTTCAACCAGAGAGAAACTTCTAATGATATTATACTCTCTGTTTAATACTTCCTGATATATGTTATACTAGCTGTAGAAAGATATTTTCATTTATCATTACCTTCATATATAACCCAATTGGGCGGGATAGCGCAGTGGTTAGCGCGTTCGGCTTCGTATCAAGAGGTCCGGGGTTCGCCAGGGGCACGGCAACTTTGTCTACAGTAGAGAACTGCTCAACACGCAGTAAGGTTTGGGTGCAATGCTGCACTGAATTTCAGCGTAGTACCACCCATGGTTCGCTAGTTCCAGCCGATGCTCGCAGGTTTCACCGCAAAGCATAGCCACATGGCGTTGCGGGCTTTCTCCCTGCCATAATACTAGCAGCCGCCATATAAGTGAAATACTCTTGAAACAGCGTTAAACCCCAACTCGCCTCACCTCATTCATACTTAATATTTTGTTATGTAGGATATGTTATAGATATATGTAATAAATCTATATGTTTGACATACTGTAAATTTGAAACGCTTTTGCTGTCTATTCAAACCTATTTACAACTTTCCCAAAATAGCTGATTGGGTAAACTGAATCTATTTCAATATTGTTTAAAACAGCATGACACAGACAGCGATCACTGAGAATGAACTTTGTTTTGTTGAATCCAAAATAAAACGGACAATAAGATCGAATATACTTTAACAAAGATTATACTACTATTGTATGCTAACTTGAATTTTAACATTGCTATAGATAAGTTGGTAGCCAACGTCCGAGAATATCAGTTCTGGTTTACAAATGTGGGATATGTTACAACATATCTATGTTTCAACATTTTGTTAATTTAAATTAAAAAACACTTTGCGGTTTATTCAATACTATGTATAACCTCCTCATACATAAAGGTAAAACAGTATGACAGTGATCACTGTGAATGTACTTCGTGTGTTTTTTAAATTAAAGTCAAACCGATATTAACAAGGATGTGGTGTGCGTACTCCAAGCGAATATATTTTAACAAAGTGTATGTTGCCATTGCGTGTATACTTTTAATTTAAACACAGTAATTCAATTTGCAACAAAAAATCACATAAGGATCGCAAATTGCACACGAAACCACACTTTTTTTTACATTTTTTAAATGCAAAAATATTAATATAACGTGTACTGACATGTAACAGATGACATGTTCTGCATGCCAATAATGTTGTATAACACCCACGGAAAAGAAACAATAAAGAAACAGAGGGAAATATTGCCATCTAGAGATAATTGAGTAACATTTGTTTCTTTTGTTGTTAAAATATAGCTATACTGACGTAAAGATTAAACTGCGAGTATATTTTTTTCTAAGTCAGTTCACAATGGCATGCTGCCTTTACACTATGCAATATGAAAAAGACATGCGACTGCGATAAATGCTCAACTAATTCACAGTTACATCAAATACTGAGAGAATTTAACAAGGAAATGAGAGAAAAAGTTGACAAACATTTCCAATGTGTGACATTCATCTCACATCGATCGTCTATTAGTTACTCCTGAAGAAATGCATTTGGTAACTAAATTGTTCAAAATTACTTTACTTTACAAATGATCGTTAACTTTAACAGACATATATACACATAATGCAACTTAGTCTGCAGTGGAGAACTGTTCTACACGCAGTAAGGTTTGGGTACAATGCTACACTGAATTTCAGCGGAGTATCACCCATGCTTCGCTAGTTCCAGCCGATGCTCGCAGGTTTCACCGCAATTCAGGCATATGGCGTTGCGGGCTTTCTTCCTGCCATAATACTACCAGCCGTGATAAAAGTGAAATACTCTTGAAAGTGGCGTTAAACCCTAACTCACTCACTCACTCCTGCCATAATACTAGCAGCCGCGATATAAGTGAAATAATCTTGAAAGCGACATTAATCCCCAAATCACCTCACCTTAACATGACGATTGGGTGCGACCTGATGAGGTGACGTCTTCATAACACGGGACTAGATCACCTATTTTCTACCTTTTTTCTAGCTATAGATCACTTCCATAAATAGAGGCTGCGATTATATTCGTTTGCTTGATGATCAGTTGTCGATGTATAGCACAGAAAACGTTTTACAATATACATGGGTTTGATACTTGAATTAGGACGTCCATGACAGTTTGAATATAAAAGTACTTTATCACTAAAAGTGCTTAAACTTACAGTGAAGGAGATTTTTCATCGCCAAAATTGGCATTTTTGATACCTGTTTATTTCTTTATGATTCTTTCATGCAAGTAAATGTTAAAGAGAACATTTTAATGCCTTTGGGACACTGAACAGAGGCGTGACTTAAGACTGTAATAAAGGTTTCTTTTGAGTCCACAGCTGTCTTTTATTATTAGTTCTGATGCGTCGAACAATGCATAGGAAATTTGGCCAGTCCTGTAATAAAAAGACAGAATCATATTATGATGGAACATATTGATACATTACTATGCAGCTTGAAGTGTTCAGTTCAGATATTCTGCATTCATCTAGTTTAACATCACGTAAGTGTTTGTAACATGTAGGGCCTATAAGCGGTTGAATGTAATGTATATCACGTAGGTGTAAGTAACATGTAGGGCCTTTAAGCGGTTGAATGTAATGTTTATCAGGTAAGTGTTGGTAACATGTAGGGCCTATAAACGGTTGAATGTAATGTATATCAGGTAGATGTTAGTAACATGTAGGGCCTATAAGTGGTTGAATGTAATGTATATCAGGTAAGTGTTGGTAACATGTAGGGCCTATGAGCGGTTGAATGTTATGTATATCAGGTAAGTGTTAGTAACATGTAGGGCCTATAAGCGGTTGAATGTAATGTATATCAGGTAGGTGTTAGTAACATGTAGGGCCTATAAGCGGTTGAATGTAATGTATATCAGGTAAGTGTTAGTAACATGTAGGGCCTATAAGCGGTTGAATGTAATGTATATCAGGTAGGTGTTAGTAACATGTAGGGCCTATAAGCGGTTGAATGTAATGTTTATCAGGTAAGTGTTAGGAACATGTAGGGCCTATAAGCGGTTGAATGTAATGTATATCAGGTAAGTGTTAGTAACATGTAGGCCCTATAAGCGGTTGAATGTAATGTATATCAGGTAGATGTTAGTAACATGTAGGGCCTATAAGCGGTTGAATGTAATGTATATCAGGTAGGTGTAAGTAACATGTAGGGCCTTTAAGCGGTTGAATGTAATGTTTATCAGGTAAGTGTTGGTAACATGTAGGGCCTATAAACGGTTGAATGTAATGTATATCAGGTAGATGTTAGTAACATGTAGGGCCTATAAGTGGTTGAATGTAATGTATATCAGGTAAGTGTTGGTAACATGTAGGGCCTATGAGCGGTTGAATGTTATGTATATCAGGTAAGTGTTAGTAACATGTAGGGCCTATAAGCGGTTGAATGTAATGTATATCAGGTAGGTGTTAGTAACATGTAGGGCCTATAAGCGGTTGAATGTAATGTATATCAGGTAAGTGTTAGTAACATGTAGGGCCTATAAGCGGTTGAATGTAATGTATATCAGGTAGGTGTTAGTAACATGTAGGGCCTATAAGCGGTTGAATGTAATGTTTATCAGGTAAGTGTTAGGAACATGTAGGGCCTATAAGCGGTTGAATGTAATGTATATCAGGTAAGTGTTAGTAACATGTAGGGCCTATAAGCGGTTGAATGTAATGTATATCAGGTAGATGTTAGTAACATGTAGGGCCTATAAGCGGTTGAATGTAATGTATATCAGGTAAGTGTTAGTAACATGTAGGGCCTATAAGCGGTTGAATGTAATGTATATCAGGTAAGTGTTAGTAACATGTAGGGCCTATAAGTGGTTGAATGTAATGTATATCAGGAAAGTGTTAGTAACATGTAGGGCCTATAAGCGGTTGAATGTAATGTATATCAGGTAAGTGTTGGTAACATGTAGGGCCTATAAGCGGTTGAATGTAATGTATATCAGGTAAGTGTTGGTAACATGTCGGGCCTATAAGCGTTTGAATGTAATGTATATCAGGTAAGTGTTAGTAACATGTAGGGCCTATAAGCGGTTGAATGTAATGTATATCAGGTAGGTGTTAGTAACGTGTAGGGCCTATAAGCGGTTGAATGTAATGTATATCAGGTAAGTGTTAGTAACATGTAGGGCCTATAAGCGGTTGAATGTAATGTATATCAGGAAAGTGTTAGTAACATGTAGGGCCTATAAGCGGTTGAATGTAATGTATATCAGGTAAGTGTTAGTAACATGTAGGGCCTATAAGCGGTTGAATGTAATGTGTATCAGGTAGGTGTTGGTAACATGTAGGGCCTATAAGCGTTTGAATGTAATGTATATCAGGTAAGTGTTAGTAACATGTAGGGCCTATAAGCGGTTGAATGTAATGTATATCAGGTAGGTGTTAGTAACGTGTAGGGCCTATAAGCGGTTGAATGTAATGTATATCAGGTAAGTGTTAGTAACATGTAGGGCCTATAAGCGGTTGAATGTAATGTATATCAGGTAGATGTTAGTAACATGTAGGGCCTATAAGCGGTTGAATGTAACGTATATCAGGTAGGTGTTAGTAACATGTAGGGCCTATAAGCTTTTTGAATATAACGTATATCACCACAACACTGTGACAATTATATAAATAGAATAAGTATTTGGGGGTATTTTCTTCGACCATAATTTAAGACATTATACCCATAAATTACGGAAGGAGATTTTCTGTCTAAAATAGCTAGATCGAGTCGAATATAACGCAAAATGCATCGTGGGCGGAAATGTAAGCAAGGTATTTTGTAATCGGTAAGTTTTTTTCCGACCAAAAATCCTATCATGCAGCTGGAATAATTGAGTGAGTGAGTGAGTTGGGGTTTAACGCCGCTTTCAAGAGTATTTCACTTATATCGCGGCTGCTAGTATTATGGCAGGGAGAAAGCCTGTATCGCCATATGGCTATGCACTGCGGTGAAACCTTGTGTAGCATTGCACCCAAACGTTGCTGCATGTAGAACAGTTCTCTACTGCAGACAAAGTTGCCGTGGCCTAGCGGGATTCGAACCCCGGACCTATTGGTCCAAAGCCGAACACGCTAACCACTGCGCTATCCCGCCCCCTGGAATATTTGAAATTTATCTTAACAATTGCATTTCAAACATAATTATGGTGGTATTGGTACCTGTCTAGCTATCACATGTATCAACGGGACGTTATCATATATTGGAAAGAGGTCTACACACAAGGATATACAAGTGTTCATTGTATTCTGCTATAGAGGTTTTTTCCGGAAAATGTCCGACAAAAGTAATAGCATGACAACCCTTAATAATTACAAAATGGTTTTGTTACACTAATTTCCGCGTTTCTGATTGGACGAGAGCTCTCAAAAACCTGCTGCCATTTCTCGATGAATGCAAAAAAAATGCTGTTACACACCGGAAGCGGGAACTACTTTCAAGTTGACCTTAACCTTGATCGCCATGTCTATTAATAAGGCAGAAATGGGGATTCCCACATCGGGGATTTCCGGAAACATTTGCTTTCAGGAGCCAAGTTTTTTAGTTTGTACTGGCAAGCAGTATTTGCAAATCAAAAAAAAGAAACATATACATCAGTTTTCAATGTTTTTAATTACGATATATATTATATACTTATCGGCTGCCGCACCCGCTCCTGCCATACTGTAGCTACGATTTGGCCGATTCAGACATTTCTCCCGATTTCGGGAATTTCTTTCTCGATAATACATCGTTCGATTTCGGAAGTGATAGAGATCTGCAACATATGTTGAATGAATTAGTTCAATCAGATGAACTTGAGAAGGAATTCCTCGAAGGTAAATTAAATTTCTTATTGTTTATAACGTTGTATGATATGTCTAAAATATACAAGTTACAAAGCATAAAAACATTATCATGAAAACATCTCTGCTTGCTATTGTTTTCTTCTTTATCTGCGGCCGCAGTAAAATAATTGGAAAATTGAAATATGGAATGAAATTTTCGATTTGCCGTAGAATAAGTAAGTTTATCATTTTTTAGATGTTCCGATGAACGATGAGGACATTCAAAGTGAAACTGACATGCAGTCAATAAACATTGTCCACGAAGGTGAGGTCTAGTCGAATAAAATCAAATGTTACTTAGGTATACAACAATAAAGCCTAAAAGCATCATGAACATTTAATGTTATGAATATCAAGACGAAATACGAAAACGTAAATCATATACTCAATTTAAAAAATTAGGCTTGAGATGTCATCGAATTTCTTTCTTCAAATTGAACTTCTCATCAATAAAACATTAATAAATCGAGTAAAATTGTTGTGATTTTGTTGTTCAGAAAACCGTGAAAACAAACCAGTGGCACCTCGATTCAAAAGGCTTTCAGAGGAAGAACTTGAAAATATTGAAAGCCATGGTCAAAGTGAATCGACCAAACGGAACACCAAATGGGGAGTGAAAATTTTTGAAGGTATATACAGACTCCATATTGATATTAAAAAACCCTTTTAAATTATAAACACGTACATTTTTGTAAAATAGTCAGGGTTTTCTTTTAGTTTATGACTGCAGTAAGCTAAAGTTTTGAGAAAAATAAAAATTTGGAAATAAAATTACAAGGCGTCCTATTTTTAAAATTACAAAATAAAAAAAAATTAAACATGGTGAATCTAGTAGATCGTTTATACTTCACAGCTTGGTGCATAGAGACCGGTCGACCAAAGCTCGACTTTGATGTGGCCTCCCCAGATGTCATCGCTGACTACCTGAGGGAATTTTATGCTATTGCCACTCCTATGCAGACGGAGACAAGGAAAAAAGCCCTCCCGGAGTCACTCGCAGCCGAATACCACAAAAACTCACTAAAAAACATAAGAGCTGCATTAAACCGAAAACTTAAAGATTGTAGAAGGGATGTTGATATTGTAAGGGATAAAGTTTTTGACAGGGCTAACAGACTTCTAAACGCAAATGTAAAGCTTATGGCAAAATCAGGTCAGTCACGCCCAACACAGCACAAACAAATTATTCAAGGGGGGGATTTAGAAAAGATCAAAGATTACCTGAGTGCTGAATCCAATGCCGAAATTCTTTTGCTTAGTAATTGGTTCAATCTTGCTGTCCATTTTGTGAGTAGGGGGTTAGAATTCCACTTTCAGCTAATGCCAACTTCGTTTGTTTTCAGTGAGGATGATACGGGTAGGGAATATGTTACTCTCAGACATGATACACAGCAAACAAATATCCAGGGGGGGTTGTCGGAAATGAATGTCCATTCTGAAAAACGCATGTATGCAACTGGCGGGGCAACTTGTCCACTTGCAACATTAAAGAATTTTCTGTCACACTGCCATCCAGAGGCAACAAGTTTTTTTTGCAGGTGGAGAAAAAACGTCAGCTCCGACGATATTTGGTACACGACAAAGCCAATTAGCAAACGTATGTTTTCTGATTTCATGCCACGTGTCTCAAAACTTGAACAGTGCAGTGTCGTATACACAGCTCATTGTCTCAGAGCAACAGCTATTCACATTCTTAGCGAAGCCGGGGTGGAACTCCGACACATTATGTTGATGTCGGGTCACCGTAATGAGGCCTCTGTCCGAAGCTACAGTAGAGACTGTAGTTCTCACCAAAAGCGCGCAATAAGCGATATTCTTGCTGTTCAGAGTCCATCAAACGCGCTTTCGCTTGTCCCGTCCTCACAAGTCCCCGACATTCAAAACCGAGTACCTGCCGCCACATTCCCCAACCCTGAAAGTAATGCTGTGTCCTTGCAGTCGCCCGTTGCCCCGGTATCCAACACTGCAGTCAACATAAATGCTCCAAAATCCCTTTTGGCATCTCGTGGTATCCTAAACAACTCCTCTTTTGAAAACTGCCAGTTCTCAATCTACATGCCACACGCCTAACGCCTTCGACGTTCAAACGTAACTGTTCACTTCCGCTATGGTTTAATGACGTCACAAAATAGCGCCATGTTTGAAAATGAATGTTGTCAAATGAAACATTTGTTTCTTTTACTGTGTTACCTCATAATTTGCTGAAATAATGATATCTTGCAAATACAATGTTGTTCAAATGTTTAAAACGTGTTTTTGTTGTGTTTATGTCATGTAAGAATGAAATGCGAGGCGTACGGATAAGGTTGTAACGCGGTATGACCTAGATCACTCCACCATGTATTACTACGCCGCTGTTGAATGAACTCTGGTCGATGTACGTCGGTGTATCAGAGATTAATGACACGATTTTCTTCATAAATAATCTTTTTAACGTTAGATTTCGTAATTATAAGGATTGTTTTACATGTTTTGTGCCTCTATCGAAGTATAACAGCAACAAATTTAGTATAACATCGCTCCGCTACGCTAGGCGATGTTATACAATTTGTTCCTGTTATACTTCGATAGAGGCACAAAACATGTAAAACAATCCTTAAAGAAATCATCAATGTTTCAATAAGGAAACCCTACAGATGTAAAGAAAATCGTGAACTTCAACTAGACCTTGGAATTGACAGTGCCAGATCAAAGTGTACCAAGGAGTGATCTCCATGTCAGTGCTAGTTTCGTGAGTTACACTGGTGACAGGTCTTCGCTGATTAGTTTCAATACTGTTCATTGTATTTGGCATCTTTGATGTGAGCTGTCATTGCATACATGAATAAAAGGGTAACATTAATATACAACTATAAACTACAACTACAAAAGGTCTGAGACGAAATCAAAGTAGTTCTCCTTCGATTTAAGCTCAGATCAATCCAAACACAATTCTAGGATATTAGAGAAGGTTTTATAAGGTATTATAATTTACATGAGTAATGCCACTATTATATATCAGATTATTAAAGATTATTAAAAGTCAGTAATGTAAGTGTTATTGAACGTCAATGTTGTGATGAAAATGTAAAGGTTTGTGTGACGTGAGAAGGAATTGCAATTACTTTTTAAATTAATCAATTAGCATAAACTCATTGCGGCTTATGGCTGCGATATTACTGAAGCGGCATTAAACAAAACCTGATTCACTCACAATTCGGATAACGATAAAGTGAGAATATTACAATTAAATTGAAGTACATTAATACCAAATGTATATTCACAATACAGTTTAAAATAATTGATCAGATATTTTGAAATGACTAAGAACAATTACATGGATGCTTGCTGGGATGATAGAAGTACGATTATTATCATCAGTTAATTTAATGGCTGGGATACTACCGAAACGGCGTTAAAGAATAACTCACTCGCTCACTATTTGGATAAAGATATAGTGATGTTATTACAATTACACCGAGGTACATTCATACCATATATATATATATATTCAGAAAACCGTTTGAAATAATTGATACTTTGAAATGAGTAAGAACAATAATTACATGGATAGTTGATGGGATGAAGTACGAGGGCTGTGTGTTTTTTTTACTTGTCTCTGCAGTTGTCCGCAAGAGACAACATTTTAAAATTACAACCAAAAAGCATTTGCATGTTCACACATTCACTGATCTTTTAAGTGGTATTACTCAACCCTGTCACTTGATTATCCTCATGGTCATAATAAGGTCTAAGAGACTAGTAAAAGGAATATGACTCTCACTTAATTAAGGATTGTTTTACGTGTGTTGTGCCTTTATCAAAGTATAACTCCAATAAATTGTATAAAATACACAAGGTATGGTAGCACATTTATCTGCATTCATCGAGATAGTTTCAGCCGATGCTCGCAGGTTTCACCGCAGTGCATAGCCACATGGCATGCGGGTATTCTTCCTGCCATAATACTAGCAGCCGCGATATATATATATGAAATACTCTTGAAAGCGGCGTTAAACCCCAACTCACCTCACCTCACCTCACCTTACCTCACCTCTTGAAAGCGGCGTTAAACACAAACTCACTCACCCACTCATCGAGAAAGCAGCTTTTTGAGAGCTCTCGTCCAATCAAAATTGCGGGAATAACTGTAACAAAATCATTTTGAAATTATATTGATTTAACAATGAACGTTGATTAAGAAGAAATTTTAACATATCTGTCACACAAGTAACCGCCTCCCCACTAATGACTGCCAAGTCATAGTTAAATATTAGATATTGATAATTTTAAAGAGTGACATATAATTGTTTATTTATTTTTATACTGAAATATCATCATTAGGCAGTGCAATTATAAACTGTCAAAGACTTAATAGATCATCAAAGCTATTAGTATAAGATTTAAATCAATACATCAGTCTGTTTCTAATTCAAGTGAGTTAGTAAGCTATTGTTTAAGCCCACTTTGAAAATATTATATCCATTAGTGGCGAGCAAAAACAATTTAAAGTTATGTTGTAAATATTGGAGTATCCGGGTGTGTCATGTGTCAACCTTTTAACGCCTACTTCTACCTGTCCATTAGAGAAGAAACAGAAAACAGTTACTGTTCAAGTTTTCAGGATGAACACTCCACAGTTGTTAGTGTTTGGACTCTTGATTGTCAGTATAAAATGTGACCCTATAGAATTGCAGTTACTAAATCATCTTTTTACAAACTACAGTAGGATTGTTGTATCTGGACCCGCGGCCGACCTTGTGAATGTTTCTATGTTTGCGAAAGTGAGACACATTGTACAGTTGGATGAGAAACAACAATTCATGAAATTGGCTCTATACATCAGAGTATCATGGACCGACGAATCCCTGTCTTGGAATATTTCTGATTTTCCTGGAATACACCAAACCGTCTTGCCAGCAGAAGATATTTGGACTCCTGATCTTGGTTTTCCTAACGCAATGCAGAACGATCGTAGACTAAAAAAGGAGTCGGACCATGTTACCATATTTAGCAGTGGACAAATCATGTGGGTTCCTGACTATTTCGGAGATATACTGTGTCCTTTGAATCTTGTGAAATATCCCTTTGATAGTCAAAAATGTGCAATTCCAATTGAGTTATGGATGCACTGGCCTCGCATAAACTTTCGTGAGTTTATTACAGATGATGGATTGCTTAAAGTAGAAAACGGAGAGTTGAATTGGTCCAAGATCGATCAAATCGTACATCAGGAAGAATAATCATCAATATTCAAAGAAGAAGTGCATATTACGTAGTTACACTGGTCATTCCTATCACAGTTACTTCAATTCTGAACCCCTTTGTGTTCCTCTTACCGGCTGAGAGTGGAGAAAAGATCAGTCTTTGTTCAACACTTCTTGTCTTCTACTCAGTGATGTTGAGTTATATATTCGAGGGGATTCCTTCAATATCACTATCAATGCCAATCCTTGGAATCTTCATGGGAGTTCAGCTGATAATGTCGTTTCTTGCTCTCATAGTTACTGTGGTGATTTTGTATCAGAAGAACAGCAGTATCTTACAAGTCACACCTCAAAATGGAAATGAATGCAATGGAAAGGACAAAACTAAGAAGTATGACAAAGTTTTCTTTTATGTTTTTGTGGGAAGTGGTCTAGTCCTACTCATAACCATATCGGCATACATTTTGTAAATGAGTGCTTAATGTTCCAATACACAGTCCGGTTCAAACTACATGAACACTTGATTACTTTCTAATCATCAATAGTTCCCTCCGATGCTCGCAGGTTTCACCGCAAAGCATAGCCACATGGTGATGCGGGCTTTCTCCCTGCCATAAAACTAGCAGCCGTGATATAAGTGAAACACTCACTCACTCACTCTAATCATCAATTGCATCTTATTGTATTGTGTTTTTTTCAACATGGGACATTACTACATGATTTAATATATTATAAGTTGTATGCTTCTCACGAGGGTAATACGGTCTCATGTACCATCTGTGTACCAGTGTCGTCCGGGCCTTCAGACCGTATTGCCCGAGGGAGAATTATACAACGTATTTATCTTTCCGTCATGTCAATATAATTAGTATTGTTATATTTATTGCTATTTGACTGCCGATGACTGATCAGTTGATATCGCTTGAATGGCCTTGACCCTAAACGTAAACAACATGGCGTCACCTATCTCGACTGAAATGTTAAAAGTAGTATAATGTATTACTACAAGCTTTTTAAATGCCTTAACACGATTTGTGCTTGGTTTAATTGAGTGTGCAAGCAATGCAAAATAAGTTTTGTTTCCAAACAAAGCAACTGCTATTGGAAAAATAAGTCTGTAATTAATAGACCCGTAAACAGCTGATCGAATTGTTCAAAACTCTGTACACCACGTGGGTCATTTTATAACAAATAAATGGCGTCATCTGAGCAGGGGCATCTTCTAGTGAAATAGGACTGAGCTCGTCATGAACTTGTAATGTTCACCTATCACGATGTACATTTAATATAGTTTTCTCTTGTGGGAGTCAGATCATGATCAAGTTATGCAGATTGAGATTTGATTAGGGAAGGCTGACGTGATACATTGTGTCAGTACAGACGTGACGTGGACCGCAACAACAGATAATGTTGTACAAAGAATGATTTGATCGTCAATATATCAAGTTCAACCAGAGAGAAACTTCTAATGATATTATACTCGCTGTTTAATACTTCTTATGATATATGTTATACTAGCTGTAGGAAGATATTTTCATTTATCATTACCTTCATATATAACCCAATTGGGGGCAGTATAGTGCAGTGGTTAGCGCGTTCAGCTTCGGATCAAGAGGTCCGGGGTTCGCCAGGGGCACGGCAACTTTGTCTACAGTAGAGAACTGTTCTACACGCAGTAAGGTTTGGGTGCAATGCTGCACTGAATTTCAGCGTAGAACCGTCCATGGTTCGCTAGTTCCAGCCGATGCTCGCAGGTTTCACCGCAAAGCATAGCCACATAGCGTTGCGAGCTTTCTCCCTGCCATAATACTAGCAGCCGCCATATAAGTGAAATACTCTTGAAAGCGGCTGTAACCCCAACTCGCCTCGCCTCATTCATACTTAATATTTTGTTATGTAAGATATGTTGTATATATATGTAATGAATCTATATGTTTGACATATTGTAAATTTGAAACACTTTTGCTGTCTATTCAAACCTATTTACAACTTTCCCAAAATAGCTGATTGGGTAGACTGAATGTATTTCAATATTGTTTAAAACAGCATGACACAGACAGCGATCACTGAGAATGAACTTTGTTTTGTTGAATCCAAAATAAAACGGACAATAAGATCGAATATACTTTAACAAAGATTATACTACTATTGTATGCTAACTTGAATTTTAACATTGCTATAGATAAGTTGGTAGCCAACGTCCGAGAATATCAGTTCTGGTTTACAAATGTGGGATATGTTACATCATATCTATGTTTCAACATTTTGTTAATTTAAATTAAAAAACACTATGCGGTTTATTAAATACCATGTATAACCTCCTCATACATAAAGGTAAAACAGTATGACAGTGATCACTGTGAATGTACTTCGTGTGTTTTTTAAATTAAAGTCAAACCGATATTAACAAGGATGTGGTGTGCGTACTCCAAGCGAATATATTTTAACAAAGTGTATGTTGCCATTGCGTGTATACTTTAAATGTAAACACAGTAATTCAATTTGCAACAAAAATCACATTAGAGGATCGCAAATTGCACACGAAACCACACTTTTTTTTACATTTTTTTAAATGCAAAAATATTAATATAACGTGTACTGACATGTAACAGATGACATGTTCTGCATGCCAATAATGTTGTATAACACCCACGGAAAAGAAACAATAAAGAAACAGAGGGAAATATTGCCATCTAGAGATAATTGAGTAACATTTGTTTCTTTTGTTGTTAAAATATAGCTATACTGACGTAAAGATTAAACTGCGAGTATATTTTTTTCTAAGTCAGTTCACAATGGCATGCTGCCTTTACACTATGCAATATGAAAAAGACATGCGACTGCGATAAATGCTCAACTAATTCACAGTTACATCAAATACTGAGAGAATTTAACAAGGAAATGAGAGAAAAAGTTGACAAACATTTCCAATGTGTGACATTCATCTCACATCGATCGTCTATTAGTTACTCCTGAAGAAATGCATTTGGTAACTAAATTGTTCAAAATTACTTTACTTTACAAATGATCGTTAACTTTAACAGACATATATACACATAATGCAACTTAGTCTGCAGTGGAGAACTGTTCTACACGCAGTAAGGTTTGGGTACAATGCTACACTGAATTTCAGCGGAGTATCACCCATGCTTCGCTAGTTCCAGCCGATGCTCGCAGGTTTCACCGCAATTCAGGCATATGGCGTTGCGGGCTTTCTTCCTGCCATAATACTACCAGCCGTGATAAAAGTGAAATACTCTTGAAAGTGGCGTTAAACCCTAACTCACTCACTCACTCCTGCCATAATACTAGCAGCCGCGATATAAGTGAAATAATCTTGAAAGCGACATTAATCCCCAAATCACCTCACCTTAACATGACGATTGGGTGCGACCTGATGAGGTGACGTCTTCATAACACGGGACTAGATCACCTATTTTCTAACTTTTTTCTGGCTATAGATCACTTCCATAAATAGAGGCTGCGATTATATTCGTTTGCTTGATGATCAGTTGTCGATGTATAGCACAGAAAACGTTTTACAATATACATGGGTTTGATACTTGAATTAGGACGTCCATGACAGTTTGAATATAAAAGTACTTTATCACTAAAAGTGCTTAAACTTACAGTGAAGGAGATTTTTCATCGCCAAAATTGGCATTTTTGATACCTGTTTATTTCTTTATGATTCTTTCATGCAAGTAAATGTTAAAGAGAACATTTTAATGCCTTTGGGACACTGAACAGAGGCGTGACTTAAGACTGTAATAAAGGTTTCTTTTGAGTCCACAGCTGTCTTTTATTATTAGTTCTGATGCGTCGAACAATGCATAGGAAATTTGGCCAGTCCTGTAATAAAAAGACAGAATCATATTATGATGGAACATATTGATACATTGCTATGCAGCTTGAAAGGTTCAGTTCAGATGTTCTGCATTCATCCAGTTTAACATCACGTAAGTGGTAGTAACATGTAGGGCATATAAGCTTTTGAATATAACGTATATCACCACAACACTGTGACAATTATATGAATAGAATAAGTATGTTGGGGGGATTTTCTTCGACCATAATTTAAGACATTATACCCATAAATTACGGAAGGAGATTTTCTGTCTAAAATAGCTAGATCGAGTCGAATATAACGCAAATGTAAAAACAGTTCAAGGGTAAGCAGTAACTGCTAAAGCTTTATGTATTTTGTAATCGGTAAGTTTGTTTCCAACCAAAAATCCTATCATGCAGCTGGAATAATTGAGTGAGTGAGTGAGTGAGTGAGTTGGGGTTTAACGCCGCTTTCAAGAGTATTTCACTTATATCGCGGCTGCTAGTATTATGGCAGGGAGAAAGCCCTATTGGCATGTGGCTATGCACTGCGGTGAAACCTTGTCTAGCATTGCACCCAAACGTTACTGCGTGTAGAACAGTTCTCTACTGCAGACAAAGTTGCCGTGCCCTAGCGGGATTCGAACCCCGGACCTTTTGATCCAGGTATTGGTACCTATCTAGCTATCACATGTATCAACGGGACGTTATCAGATATTGGAAAGAGGTCTACACACAAGGATTTACAAGTGTTCAGGGTATTCTTCTATAGAGGATATTTCCGGAAAATGTCCGACAAAAGTAATAGCATGAAAACCCTTAAAAAATCATCAATGTTTCAATAAGGAAACCCTACAGATGTAAAGAAAATCGCGAACTTCAACTAGACCTTGAAATTGCAGCATTAACTCTGTCTATACAGACAGTGCCAGATCAAAGTGTACCAAGGAGTGATCTCCATGTCAGAGCTAGTTTCGTGAGTTACACTGGTGACAGGTCTTCGCTGATTAGTTTCAATACTGTTCATTGTATGTGGCATCTTTGATGTGAGCTGTCATTGCATAGTTTGTGTAATTGACACAGAGTTTTATCATAAAACATGAACAAAAGCGTAACATTAATATAGAACAATAATCAAAGGTCTGAGACGAAATCAAAGTAGTTCTCCTTCGATATAAGCTCAGATCAATCCAAACACAATTCTAGGATATTAGAGAAGGTTGAATAAAATATGGAAATTTGCATCAAGTTGTACCTGTGTTTAGAATCGATCTCCAATTCATCATGAAACAAGGTGGATGACCTCTGCAAGCGGAAGTCGGTTCACATCGAGAGTTATAAAAAAAACTATATATACAGCAGCTAATAGGACCATGACACTAGAGATAAAAAAAAAAAAACAAGTGCCTGGGGTTTCCTGTTATTGCGATTTGACAAGTGAAGCGCATCTCTATTCCATTTGTCATGTATTGATTGATTATTCAAATGAGCTACATCCATTCAGTGTGACATTTCCTGCGGGATGGAGTTGAATAAATAGATTATTATATGACAGTAATGTGATAGATTATTACATGTCAGTAGTGAGATTATTGTAACTTAGTCACAAGATTGATTATAATGCGTTAATCGTATGACTTAATAATATGATATATGTCAGTAATGATATCGATAAGGATGTGAGTAGATATTATAATGTACGTGAATAATGCCATTATTATATATCAGTATTATGAGAGATTATTAAAGGTCAGTAATGTAAGTGTTATTAAACGTCGATGTTGTGATGAGACTATAAAGGTTTGTGTGACGTGAGAAGGTACATGATGCAATGATGTGTTGGTGTTTTTTGCGGCGTTTGTGCCTTGTTTGGCCTTTGCAATTATTTTTTAAATTAATCAATTAACATAAACTCATTGCCGCTTATGGCTGGGATATTACTGAAGCGGAATTAAACAATAACTCACTCACTCACAATTTGGATAATGATATAGTGAGAATATTACAATTAAATTGAAGTACATTAATACCAAATATATATTCACAATACAGTTTAAAATAATTGATCAGATATTTTGAAATGATTAAGAACAATTACATGGATGCTTGCTGGGATGATAGAAGTACGATTATTATCATCAGTTAACTTAATGCCTGGGATACTACCGAAACGGCGTTAAAGAATAACTCACTCGCTCACTATTTGGATAAAGATATAGTGATGTTATTACAATTACACTGAGGTACATTAATACCATATATATATTCACAATACAGTTTGAAATAATTGATACTTTGAAATGAGTAAGAACAATTACATGGATGTTTGATGGGAAGAAGGTAAGAGGGCCTTGTGTTTTTGATACTTTTCTCTGCAGTTGTCCGTAAGAGGCAACATTTCAAAATTCCAACCAAAAAACATTTGCATGTTCACACATTCACTGATCCTTTAAGTGCTAATACTCAACCCTGTCACTTGATTATCCTCATGGTCATAATAAGGCCTAAGAGACTAGTAAAAGGAATATGACTCTCACTTAATTAAGGATTGTTTTACATGTTTTGTGCCTTTATCAAAGTATAACACCAATAAATTGTATAAAACACACAAGTGATGGTTGCACATTTTATCTGTATTCATCGAGAAAGCAGCTTTTTGAGAGCTCTCGTCCAATCAAAATTGCGGGAATAACTGTAACAAAATCATTTTGAAATTATATTGATTTAACAATGAACGTTGATTAAATACGTATAAAACAAGAAATTTTAACATATCTGTCACACGAGTAACCACCTCCGCACTAATAACTGCAAAGTCATAGTTAAATATTAGATATTGATAATTTTTACAAAATCAGTCATTTGCTTTCATATTTAAGTACATTTCACAAATATAGAGTGACATATAATTGTTTATTTATGTTTATACTGAAATATCACCATTAGGCAGTGCAATTATAAACTGTCAAAGTATGATTAAATAGATCATCAAAGCTATTAGTATAAGATTTAAATCAATACTTCAGTATGCTTCTAATTCAAGTAAGTTAGTAAGCTATTGTTTAAGCCCACTTTGGAAATATTATATCCATTAGCGGCGAGCAAAAACAATTAAAAAGTTATATTGTAAATATTGAATTATCAGGGTGCGTGTGTGTCAACCTTTTAACGCCTACTTCTACCTGTTCTAGTCAATAAGAGAAGAAACTGAATACAGTTTCTGTTCAGCGTTCTCAGGATGAACACTCCACAGTTGTTAGTGTTTGGACTCTTGATTTTCGGTATAAAATGTGACCCCATAGAATTGCAGTTACTAAATCATCTTTTTACAAATTACAGTAAGATTGTTGTACCTGGACCCGCGGCCGAGCTTGTGAATGTTTCTATGATTGCGACCGTGAGTCACATTGTACAGTTGGATGAGAAACAACAATTCGTGAAATTGGCGCTATACATCAGAGTATCATGGACCGACGAATCCCTGTCTTGGAATGACTCTGATTTTCCTGGAATACACCAAACCGTCTTGTCAGCAGAAGATATTTGGACACCTGATCTTGGTTTTCCTAACGCAATGCGGAACGATCGTAGATTCAAAAAGGAGTCGGACCATGTTACCATATTTAGCAGTGGAGAAATCTTGTGGATTCCTGACTATTTCGGAGATATACTGTGCCCTTTGAATCTTGTGAAATATCCGTTTGACAGTCAAACATGTGCAATTCCAATTGTGTTATGGATGCACTGGCCTCGCATAAACTTTCATGAGTTAAGTTCAGACGGAAAATTGCTTGAAGTAGAAAACGGAGAGTGGATACTAAACGAAATAAAAACAGAATTGGTCCAAGATCAATCAAATTCTACATCAGGAAGAATAATCATCAATATTCAAAGAAGAAGTGCATATTACGTAGTTACACTGGTCATTCCTATCACAGTTACTTCAATTCTGAACCCCTTTGTGTTCCTGTTACCGGCTGAGAGTGGAGAAAAGATAAGTCTTTGTTCAACACTTCTTGTCTTCTACTCAGTGATGTTGAGTTATATATTCGAGGGGATTCCTTCAATATCACTGTCCATGCCAATCCTTGGAATCTTTATGGGAGTACAGCTGATAATGTCGTCTCTTGCTCTCATTGTTACTGTGGTGATTTTGTATCAGAAGAACAACAGTATCTCACAAGTCACACCTCAAAATGGAAATGAATGCAATGGAACAGACAAAACTAAGAAGTATGACAACTTTTTCTTTTATGTTTTTGTTGGAAGTGGTCTAGTCCTACTCATAACCATCTCGGCATACATTTTGTAAATGATTGCGTCACGGGGGAATAAAGGATATGGGCAATAATGAGAAAATACATTCTATACTCAGATGCACTGAAACCGCACCAACTTGAACATTTGGATATTTGGAAAAAAGTCCATATTGTACGTCAATCTTGCTAATCCGCCAGAAGCTACCTCAAATCACTGCAATAATGTGTAACAGTTGTGTTTATGTGATCGTGGTAACTCGTCACTGAACATGTTACCGAGACACGAAAATGTGAAAGTGACTGAATTGGAATGTTGATATGCATTGTTTTTTATGCATATTTTAGGTATAACATTTGGCCTTTCAGAAACAAGGGTCAGTACATTACCTACTGTCCTGTTGGAGACATAACGGTATACCAATATGGGCACCCAAGAACAGAAAACATTGTATTAATTTAGGTGGGGGTGCCCAAAAAAGCCATTCGACAGCTTGGATGCCATCAAATGATCATCGTGAGACTGACCCATGGCTTCCACTAAACATGGTAAATCAGGGACCACCCTTGACAGCAACGTGTAGCATCTCGACAAATAGACACATTGTACAACATCATGTACAGAACCGCACATTACTAGCTACCCTTGTTTTTGCTGTTGTAAGAGAGAGGCTTGGGAACACTAGTACGGACACTATTCCCCTTGTGCTGATGTGTTAATTTAATTGAAGTTTTTACAGTCTCTGTGAGTTGCTGTTGCTTTATTTGTATTTATAATTGGCCAACCCACAAAAATGTCAAAAATAAGAAAAAGAGTAAAATAATATCTCGCCAGGACATTTTTACGGCCTTTGTGTCCCTCCCTCCCTCCCTCCCTCACTCACCTCACCTCACCTCACCCCACCTCACCTCACCTCAACCCAGTCGGGATAGCGCAGTAGTTAGCTCGTTCGGCTTCGGATGTATGAATGTAAAAACATGGTCATAAAGTACTGAATTTAACATCATGTTGGGTATATCCTAATTTCCATTCTATGAAGACTATATTTATGAAATATTAAATACATTATCAACATTTTTAAGAAAAAAATATCAACATCAGTCTTTAATAATTCGTGAAATGACAATGATTGTAACATGATTTACAGCATTCAAACTTCCAAATAATTACACTTGAACATGGGTACAAGCATAGTCAAATCATCACTACGCTCATTTTGCAACCCTTGGCTTCTCTGTCGAAAAGTATCCTGATATTTTCCACCAAAAGTGTAGCACTGCGCTTGAAATTATGTTTCGATATTATCAGTAAATGAAGCAATAAAATTCGTTTTCTAGCATCATGATCTTATTCATTGAAACATCTATCACATTGTTGATGTCTTTGTCTGTGTTTCAGTAGTTTTAACCCCGTGGGGTACGTAGGTTAGAATAGGCCCTCAGTTCCTCCTGCTTGTCGTAAGAGGCGACTAAAAGGGGGCAGTCTGTTTGCCGTGGACTGCGACCTGTACGGGTGGAGGAATGATGCCTGGTGGTTGAGGGTTGTGTGTAGCAGAATGCTACTAATGACCAATACACTGCTTCGGCCCCGACTTCATCTAGACAGGTGGCCCGGTTGGTCCGGTCCGGTCTGGTCATCAGCTGGTCATGCCAAGCACTTGGTTGCGCACATCTTTGCTATCCTTCTTCTTAAGCTGCTACCTCTCTTTTTACAATTATTTTCTTTACTTTCTTTATGATCTCTTGCATACCTTCACCATCTTTTCACAACGCTATCCTTCCCGATGTACCTATCTCTAATTTCTGTTTGCTATTCTTAATGCTCTCTTGCACTCATTTACCAACTTTACTCAGCTTCTAAGATAGCGATGGCCAATGGGTCAATCCAGTGAAGAATTGGCAACCTTTTTAATGGAGTATATCATCCTGGTATCCCCGGTGCTGTCAGCAGGAGCCCCGCTGACATGCACCATCGCCCGTGTTGGTGCTCCGTAGAGGGGTGGATCCGGGATGTTGAAACTTTTTCCACCCAACTAAAACCTACAGGCAAAAAGAAGCAAGCCTTTTTCAATGGATGACAGTCGCTCTTCTGATGAAGAGCAAACTGCATCAAAATCAAATGCAACCAAATCAACATCTACATCAAAATCCTCTACCTCTATTGAAGTTTCTCAAATTCAAATGTTAATTCATCAACCGCAGGCAGCTGGCCTCGATTTTGGGTCATATCATCGATCGATGATACACCTCTACACCTTAATCCCTTCGCCACCACCAAGACCATCCAAGGGCTGGTTGGTGATGTGAAGGATGTAAAGAAGATTAGGAATGGGTACCTTCTGGTTGAAGTAAAATCTAATCAACAGGCAACATCAATTCACACATTACAAACCATTGTTAGCAAGCCTGTAAAGGTCACACAACATACTTCACTCAACAGCAGCAAGGCCATCATCCGAGATAAAGATCGGTATCTCGAGGACTCCAGCGAACAAGAGCTCCTGGATAACCTGAAGAACAAAGCCATTACAGCTATGACGGAGGGTAACATCATCAAAACCCACACCTACCTTCCAACCTTTTCACTTCCGCAGGCTCCAAAAATTTTAAATGCAGGCTACTACAAATTCTGTACAAAACTATATATCCCTTACACTCTCCGCTGCTACCAGTGCCAAAAGTTTGGCCATGGAAGGCTGCAAAGCTGATGAGCGTGTTTGTCCACAGTCCGGCAAACTCGAGGATAAAAGCCATCCAAACATCAGCAAGGAGTTGCCGAAGTGTGTCAACTGTGCTGGCGAACATATGGCCTCCTCCAAGGAGTGCATATGGTAGCAACACGAGTCTTATATCCTAAAAGTAAAATTCACCAACAACATTTCCTTCCCTGAAGCAAAACGACTTGTTACTGAGGGCCCAAAGCCTTTTTATTCAGCAATAGTATCTTTAGCAAATTTCCCTAAATGCTGCGTCTCCACTCAGACGGACATTGAGTGGATCAATGATCCACCAACCATAAAAACGTTGCGCAATGCAACATCTTCAACCATAGGTACCATGACATTCCCTCTTCTACCCAAACGCAAAAAAGCAAATCAAATTCCAAAACCTAATTAAATCTCAAACCAAAAATCTAATTCCAAAACTGCAAACAAACCCCGAAGGCCACAATAATGTAATAGAGGTCTACAACAGGTTTGGATCTCTTGACATTGGGTCTGATGACGTCCCTATGGACCAGGATGATATACTCCATTAAAAAGGGGGTGCATCAATTTTTTACGTAATGGAATTATCCACATAGTAATTCCATTAAAAACACAATTACAAGCTGTTGCTGTCAGCTTATCATTATTTAAAACTCTCTGTTCTATATATATTCCACCATCTCAAGTTTTACTATAAAAGATCTTGATCAACTTGTTACCCAATTACCTAAACCTTTTATCATTATGGGTGACTTAAACGGTCACAGTCCCCTCTGGGGTAGTAATAGCTTAGACTCTAGGGGTGAAATACTCGAAATGTCCTCAATCAAAATGACTTATTTCTATTTAATGATGGCACAAACACATATCTGTATCCTGCTGCAGGATCATATACAGCTATAGATTTATCAGTAACTGATGCATCCCTTGACATGACTTTTCATGGCCAGTCCATGAGGATAGTGCGGAAGCGACCACTTCCCAATTGTATAAGAACCCTCCTCACCTATTCCCGAGGAGCACAATCCTCGTTGGAAATTTTCCAACGCTGATTGGGGAAGATTTTCTGCCTTATGCCGTGATCATATTATTTTTGATGAAATAGTTAATGCAACTGATCCTTTTGAGGCCTTTTGTAAAGGTCTCATTGATATAGCAACCGAAACAATCCCTAAAACCTCGGCAAATCCAGGCATTCACAAACCATGGTTTAATGACACCTGCAATGCTGCCATTAAGGCACGTAAAAAAGCTTAATGCAAGCTCAGTAAACAACCTACAAGAATCAATTCAGATAATTGTCGCAAGGCTCGAGCTAAAGCTCGACGCACAGTCAACCAAAAAAAACGCAAATCTTGGAGATGCTATGTCTCTAAGCTATGTCTTCTGACGAAGAGGCTACTCCATCAAAATCATCTTCAAATTCAGCATCAAACAACTGGCCAAGATTTCTTGTCATATCATCTATTGATGACAAACCACTGCGCTTGAATCCTTTCGCCACCCCCAAGACCATTCAAGGTCTTGCCGGTGATGTTAAGGATGTTAAAAAAATCAGGAATGGGTACCTATGGTGGAATGCAAATCACCACAACAATCAAAATCATTGCAAACATTAAAACTCATTGTGGACAAACCTGTCAAGGTTTCTCCACACACAACATTAAATAGCAGCAAAGCCATCATCCGAGACAAGGATCGATGTCTCGAGGATGCCACCGAGCAAGAGCTCCTTGACAACCTCAGGAACCAGGTGGTGACAGCAGTTAAATGCTTCACCATCAAGAGGGAGGAGAAAACCATTAAAACGCACGCCTATCTTCTAACCTTTTCACTTCCTCAAGCTCTTAAAATAATAAATGCAGGTTACTACAAACTCTCAACTGAACTCTATATCCCTAACCCCCTCAGTTGCTACCAATGTCAGAAGTTTGGCCATGGAAGCAACTCTTGCAGGGCTGATGACCGTGTTTGTCGTCAGTGTGGCAAGCTCGAGGATGAAAGCCATCCAAAGGACTGCAAAGAGTTGCCAAAGTGCGCCAACTGTTCTGGCGAACACATGGCTTCCTCCAAGGAATGCCCTCGGTGGCTACAGGAATCTAAAATCCTCAAAATTAAATACCCAAAATATCTCCTTCCTGGAAGCTAAACGCCAGGTTACTGAGGGACCAAAACCCTCGTTTTCACCCATAGTATCTTCAGCAACTACCCCTAAACGCTCTGTCTCAACTCAGACAGACATTGAATGGATCAATGATCCACCTACAAAAACTACTCTCCGTAGTTCCACATCCTCTACAATAGGTACCATGACAATCCCTCTTCTGTCTCTTAAAGAGCCTGTCAAACTGACAGGTTCTCAAACAATCCCCAAAGGAACAAAACCATCAAATCACAACTCAAAAGCAATCAACCTCAAAAACTGCTTCAAATAACTCAAAATGAAAAACATCTAACCGCACTCCCAAAGGCCACAGGAATGCGGTCGAGGTCTACAACAAGTATGGATCTCTCGACCTCGAGTCTGATGATATCCTTATGGACGCATCAGACACAGCATCTCTTAACAACTCGCCCAAGAAGGGGCAGAGAGGTCGGTCCTCAGACGGACGCCTTTCTCCAATAAAACTTCCAACATGAGGCTTTTAATATTTTACTATTTTATCCTCGCATTTATGGCGATTCTCCAGTGGAATTGTCGAGGCTTAAGGTTAATTTTAACGAATTGGGCTTACTAGCCCAAAAGTTCAATCCCCAAGCTATATGCCTTCAAGAAACTCATTTTAAAGAATCTGATAAAGTTGCAATGAGAGCATTCACTTTTTATAATTCTTTCTACCCTTCTGCTGATAGGGCAAAAGGGGGTGCATCAATTTTAGTGCGTGATGGAATTATCCACAGAGAAATTCAATTAAAAACACAATTACAAGCTGTTGCAGTCAGTCTATCATTATTCAAAACTTTAACTCTATGCTCTTTATACATCCCACCATCTCAAGATCTTACTATAAAAGATCTTGACCAACTTGTTACCCAATTACCTAAACCTTTTATTATCATGGGTGACTTCAACGGTCACAATCCCCTCTGGGGTAGCAATACCCTTGATACTAGAGGGAAAATATTTGAAAGTTTCCTCACCCAAAATGATTTATGTCTATTCAATGATGGCTCAAACACATATCTGCATCCTGCTACAGGATCATATACAGCTATAGATTTATCACTAACTGATGCTTCCCTTTTACATGACTTCTCATGGTCCGTCCATGAGGAACCATGTGGGAGCGACCACTTTTCAATTGTATTGGACCCTCATCAGCTATTCCCGAGGAGCACATTCCTCATTGGAAATTTTCTAAGGCGGATTGGGGTACATTTTCTGCCCTTTGCCGTGATCGTATTATATTTGATGAAATAGTTAATGCAACTGATCCAGTTGAGGCCTTTTCTAAAGGTCTCATTGATATAGCAACTGAAACTATCCTTAAAACCTCGGCAAATCCACGCATTCACAAGCCATGGTTTAATGAAACCTGTGATACTGCCATTAAGGCACGTAAAAAAGCTGAACGCAAGCTCAGTAAACGACCTACACAAATTAATTTAGATAACTGTCGCAAGGCTCGAGCTAGAGCTCGACGCACAGTCAACCAACAAAAACACGAATCTTGGAGAGGCTATGTCTCTAAGATCAATTCCAGAACTCCTATAAGCAAAGTCTGAAACAGATTAGTAGAATTAAAGGCAAAGTTTCCAAATCTACAATAAAACATCTTTAGGTCCACGATCACCTTCTAACATCAAAATCTGACATTGCCAATAAGTTGGCTGAAACAATCTCTAAAAATTCTTCATCTTCACATTAAGTCCCTGCTTTCCAAAAGTACCAAAAGGTACAGGAAAAACGACCACTTAATTTCAAATCTGACAATGGAGAAGATTATAATGAACGCTTCTTGTCAGAGCTTAAAACTGCACTTTCTAAGCTCATGATACAGCAACCGGCCCTGATGAAATCCAGTATCAGCTTCTTAAACATCTACCGGAACCTTGCCTTGGAGTTCTACTTCAGGTATTTAATCATATATGGGAAACAGGTGATTCTCCTTCCTGTTGTCACAACACTACTACTGTGCCTATCCCAAAACCTGGGAAGGATGATACAGATCTTTCCAATTATCGTCCTATAGCCTTCACAATTTGCGTATGTAAAAACTATGGAATGGATGATCAATGATCGTCTAGTTTGGTACTTGGAAACTAATAAATTACTAACTGATATTCAATGTGGTTTCCGCAAACAATGTAGTACCACTGATCATCTTGTTCGTTTAGAATCATTTATTTGTGATGCATTTATTAACAAACAACATGCTGTGTCTATCTTTTTCGACCTAGAAAAAACTTATGACACTACATGGAAGCATGGCATCCTAAAAGATTTATTTGAATTTGGCTTGCGAGGTCGTATGCCTCATATTATATTTTACATGACTACCAATGTAAAGTGCGCGTGGGTTCCACCCTTTCTGATTTCTTTGATCAAGAAATGGGTGTCCCTCAAGGTAGCATTTTATCTGTCACATTATTTAGCATAAAACATCAACAGCTTGGCTAAAGTCTTAAATGACCATACAGATGGTTCGCTTTTTGTGGACGATTTTGGAGTTTCCTGCAGGGGTAAAAATATGCCATCAATGCTCAACAAAATTCATAAATGGTCGTTAGAAAACGGCTTCAAATTTTCCAAAGCCAAAACATCCTGTGTATATTTTTGCAATATGCGCAAAATGCACAAAGATCCAGAACTTTTTCTGGAAAAAACTCCAATCAAAGTCGTTCCTGAGGCTAAGTTTCTTGGTCTCACTTTTGACAGTAAACTTTCTATTATTCCTCATCTTAAAAATCTAAAAGCTAAATGTTTAAAGACATTAGACCTTTTAAAGGTCGTTTCAAACAATAAATTGGGTGGAGATGAAGAAACTCTTCTTCATCTCTATCGATCACTCATCCGCTCCAAACTGGATTATGGATCAATAATCTATGGATCTGCCCGCCCCTCTTATATCAGAATGCTAGATAATATCCACCACCAGGGTCTCAGGCTTTGTCTTAGGGCCTTCAGAACTTCACCTGTTCAAAGTCTATACGTTGAAGCTGATGAGCCATCTATTGAAGATCGGCGCATCAAGCTAGCACTTCAATACATCACTAAACTAATATCTAACCCTTCAAATCATGCTTACATCTGCATATTCAATCCAGAATACCAGCAGTTGTATAAGGTAAAACCTAAAGCAATTCCTCCTCTCGGTATCCGGCTTCAACAACATGTTGAAGACTCGGATATCGACCTAACAACAATAGCAGAGCATGGTTTGCTTGCCACTCCACCATGGCAGCTGGTCAAGCCCCGTGTTAATCTCTCTTTAACCAAATATAAAAAATCTGACACTGATCAATTGGTATTTCAACAGGCTTTCTATGAGCTCTGTGATTTTTTCACAGATTATAAACAAATATATACAGACGGGCTGCTGCAACTGTGACTCCATCTAAAACATATGCTTCCAGACTGCACAATGGCAGTAGCATCTTCACTGCTAAAGCCATCGAAAAAAGCCTTTCGGCACATTAAAATTTCAACTGCAAATAATTATATTATCTTCTCTGACTATTGTCCTGCTTGCAAGTCATTAAAAACTCTAAAACTGATCACCCCATAATTCGGGATGTATGATCACTTCATAATACCTGTCTCCAATGGGACATCGTCTTTTGCTGGCTTCCTAGCCATATGGTTATTAGAGGCAATAGCAAAGCTGATTCAGCAGATAAATCAGCATTAAACCTCAAACTTATTTCCCCAACTAAAGTTCCATATACAGATTCAAAACCAGCTATTAAATCTTACATTAAACAATCTTGGAAGTGCTATTGGGACCAACAACAGTATAACAAACTTTACTCTATCCAACCTATTTTAGGCTACAAATCTCTATCCTCTTTTACCCGGCAGGAAGCTTGTGTCCTACGACGATGTCGTATTGGACACACTCATTTAACACACTCATATCTTTTAAAGGGGGAATATCCCCCGACGTGTATCCCCTGCCAGTGTCTCCTCACAGTCAAACACATTTTTGTATAAGTGTTTGGACACTTCACATATCAGGGAAACTTTTTACCCCAATATTTCAATTGCTTAAATTTTTAGTCACTTCGGTAAACATAGAATTTTAGACTTCTTTAAGGCAGTAAACCTTTTTGATAAACTATAATTTTTATATATTCTATATCAGCTTTTAACCAAATTGTGATAAGTTGCTGGTGTTTTTACGGCCTTCGTGTCGTTCCTGTATGCTTTTGCTATTATTTTCAATATGCTTAAAGCATTAGACCTGTTAAAGGTCGTGTCAAATAATAAATGGGTTGGAGATGAAGAAACTCTTCTTAAGTGAGTTGGGGTTTAACGCCGCTTTCAAGAGTATTTCACTTATATCGCGGTTGCTAGTATTATGGCAGGGAGAAAGCTCGCAGCGCCATTGGGCTATGCACTGCAATGATGTGAGAAGCGGCTGGAACTAGCGAGGTGAGGTGAGAAGAGTTGGGGTTTAACGCCGCTTTCAAGAGTATTTCACTTATATCGCGGCTGCTAGTATTACGGCAGGGAGAAAGCCCGCAACGCCATGTGGCTATGAATTGCGGTGAAACCTGCGATCAACGGCTGGAACTAGCGAACCATGGGTGGTACTACTCTGAAATTCAGTGTAGCATTGCACCCAAACCTTACTGCGTGTAGAACAGTTCTCAACTGCAGACAAAGTTGCCGTGCTCCTGGCGGGATTCGAACCCCCCGACCTCTTGATCCGAAGCCGAACGCGCTATCCCGCCCCTGAAATTGAAGAGGCCGCTGTAAAGCACCGTTCAGCAAAACCAAAGAACACGTTGAAACGGAACAAATGGGCAATATCTCGCAACAACCAACATACTACTCTAAACAAAGAAGTGATTCCAGCCCTGGAGGTAATGTCACCTAAACAATTAAACTACTGGCTATCGAAGTTTGTGTGTGAAATTTTAAAACAGGACGGCGGCGAATATCCCCCCAAATCCTTATTAAGACTATGCATGGGAATTCAAGGACACGTACGATTAAAGAACAAGGTCAATCTCAACATACTGAGGAGCTCTGATTTCGAGGATTTCCGACAGGTACTAGATGGCAAAATGAAAGGATAAGCACATGAAGGCCTAGGATCAACAGCTCAAAGCACAACCTTTCACTCCTGAAGAAGAAAATATGTTCTGGAGAAAGAAGATTTTAGGAGACCATAACGCTAGAACCTTGCTGAGAACAATGCTGTACTTGAACGGCAAACATTTTGCGTTGAGAAGCGGTGACGAGGACAGATCACTTAGATATATATCCAGCCAAATCACCCTTCACCAGAAAGACGGACAGGAATATCTTGAGTATACCGAAGACATGTCGAAGACAAATCAGGGTGGATTAAAACATCTCCGAGTAAAACCTAAGTGTGTGAGGATCTATCAAAGTTAAGATAGTGATCGATGCCACATCCGCCTCTACAAGCTGTACATGAAGTTGAGCCCCAAAAGTGGTGAGTATGCATGAAAACCGAGCGAACTGCTGACAATCACTTTTCACATCATTACTTAGAAAATAATATTGTTCTTGACAATGACGTCATCTTAGGAAAGACAAAACATGTAAACTTAAACAGTAAATGATACGATGAGTGTGTTTTTAGAAACGCAAGCCATCCGTTCTTTTACGTTACATCTGCTTTGTGAATGAAAGATCACTGATTTGCTCACTTACTGGCTTAACATACCTGTTTACAAGTGTTATATTGAAATTTCATTCATCATTTTATACCATTTACTGTTTAAGGAAGGGACGGCGCTTTCTACTTGACCCCTCAGCAACAAGTTCGGTAGAGTCGTCAGGCTGTGGGACACAACAACTTACAGAGAATGGTTCCTGATATTGCTAAGACCGCGGGTCTACAGGGACATTATACCAACCACTCGCTGAGATCAGCTGCTGCTACGACTCTCTTCCAGGCTGGAGTAGACCAGCAGCTGATAATGAAGCAAACTGGTCATCGCTCTGTTTCTGGTCAGTTACAGTACATTTACAGTCAGCACATATAGCACCTGTGTTTATTTCTTATTTTTTTTAATTATGCGTGTTTGTACTTAAAAACTATCAAAAACCAGATATACCTTTTCCTTGCATTAGGATATGTTAAGCCATATTCATCACAACATATAACTCTATTGTTACAAATTAGCTAGAAATTTTGCATTCGCAAATCATAAGTTTATGATTAGTTTTGTCAAATGTCCTACAATTTGAGGCCAATATTTCCATTGTTTACTTTTTAGCGCTAACAATTATAAATATATATTATACAGTCGTTAATATCATACCAAATACTGCCTTGTGACTCTGTTAGTATTAACACTCCTAATTACCGCAACAAACTAGTGACTGTTATGCTACCGTTCCAGGTGTGCGATCATACAAGCGAGAAAATGAGGAACAGATGAAGATGGTCAGCAACATTCTCACTAAGAAACCGAAGACTGAAACGCGTTGCAACCCAGACCCTCAAATTCCAGGTGGATCATCCGAAGAAACATCTGGTGTGTTTAGTCTTCTTAGTTCTAATATAATTGTAATTTTGAACATTATGTCATTAATGGCCAAGAAAACTACAATGCTGTAAACCCATTGTGGCCTTGTCTGTCTCAAGATTCCGTTGATTATGACTTTGTAATAAGTCGGAAAGCAAATGTGCGTTACAATGATACTTACATAATGCTCTTTTTATAATGTTTTTTTACAAACATATCTGACAATGAGCTATCTCTTTAAATATCCCGGGTGCAGATGAGACTGAACATACATATTACTACCCAGAAAAAACACTGTATAAAAGAGCATGAATACTTAAGGTAATTGCATTGAGTGATAAGTATTTGTAAATGAGTTAGAATCAACCTTTAATGTTAAAGGTACGTCCATTGTATTGTTTGGTGTCAAATATGTCAAACGTTATAAATGTGATGTTTTAACTAGGAGTACTGACTGTCTTCGAAAATTATTTTAATGATAGTCGACAGTGAATTCTGAATGAAAACCAGATAAAGCATGCGCGTCAGTAACTGTTAATAGTTAACGTAATGTTGGAAACTTCTTTACAACAGACACACATAAAAAGTTGGGTTGACAATGTTAGATAGGTCATACTAATATTGTGCATGTAATTGGACATGTAGTTTTTAGGGTTTTTTTCAAATTTAATTTTATGTTATTTTTTTTCAAACTTTATTTTATTTTGGTCATTTACATACACAATCAACGCTCGTTATATAAATATATATATAGATAAATATATATGCAGAGAATTGGTAATTTACTCTTTTTCTCTGCTTCTAATATATCATACTTTATTAAGATCAATTGTTTCTATTCTCAAGGTATCAGAAAATAACATGTTGTTTGATAGTTTGATAGTGCTTTGGACTCAATCTGCGATTTTTTACCAGTTACGTTTCAATATTTTGCGTTCATATATTAAGTGAATCAGTGTGTTAGCACTTTCCCCACAGAAATCACATATGACACTATCTTTATAACCCATTTTGGTCAATGATATATTTGTAGGTAATATCTGGACAGTGTATCAAACGATATTGGAACCATTAATTGTTAGTACATGTGTGGCATCTATGAGTAGATCGATGTATTATTTTCAGTTTTTTCTCTGAGAGATTACAATCCAAATATTTCTCCCATTTTATTTCGTAATTTTGTTTACTGTCATTTATGTTTTCAAATTGTAAGATATCGTAAAATTCCCTACATCCCGTTTTATATCCTACCACATTTTCGAGAAAAAATGGTAACATTGGTTTCGCTAGTTTCATGATCAATACTTTACATTGAGATTTTGTGTAATATTTTATTGCTGCAACAAAACCCGCATATTCAAGGAAATTGGTCTTTACATTGAACTATAATGAAGGGTATCTATATCGATATAGCATCCTGATTATCAATAATGTCGTTATCATATTTTATACCACCACTTTCCATTATTTTATTGTATATTGGTTTCCCGTTAACCGTTATGTTAGACTTGTGCCACAGGTGCTGTGTTATTATATACGTTGTTGTTTCCGTTTTTGTCCTTTAATCGTTAAAATTTCACCCCAAGCTTCTAATACATTTCTTCAAAAAGCATCTGTTTTGCTCTAGTCAAGCATGTTAGTCAACACATTATGTTTGATCTTATCTGGTGTATTTCTCCATATAAATTTATAAATTATTCAATTCTTTTATTGTTTCGTCGGTAGGATAAGGGAATGATGAAAAGAGTTGATTTATTTTTAGGAGTAGCCAACTCTTAAACGCTATGTTTCTACCAAGTGGCGTTAAGTCATAGCCAAGCCACATATTCATTTCAATTTTATACTTTTGAGTTTATCCTTATAGTTTCGTTCAACCATTTCTGCCAGGTTATGAGTAACTGTTATTCCTAAGATTTTGAAAGATGTTTGTGATCAGTCTAGTTTCCAATTGAACCTATTCAAATCAAACTTTCTTCAGTTCTGTCAAGTATTAAAGTGGTATCATCAGCAAACTGTGAGATATTCTACATAAGCAATTATTATTAATTTTATATTTGGGTTGTTTCTCCGTATGATACTATGTATTTATGCACATAAGATGAATATATAAGGAGAAATGAGATCACCTTGTCGGAATTGATAATTAACAAATAGAGCCATGGACTATGTAGCTCATCAGGATTCAATTGACTAAGTATCTAAGGTTGAATATCTAAGTTATCGACAGTGTTTACAAACAAAAAATAGCATTTTAGATCATGGCCCTGTGACCTAGATTTCGGTCACAGAGTCACCGAATCTACAATTTAGAATCCCAATTGGCCAAGGTGTCTGCACACAACATTTCAGCCTTTATTGGTACTGGAGAAGAAGATGAAAATACGTTTTTAGGTCGTAACCCCTATGACCATATCGGGGGTCAAGGGGTCACCAAATATACAGGTTAGATTGCCACGGAGTCACAAAAAGATTTCGGTTTTCTAGATCCTTTGGACCTGAAGAAAAAGATGGGATAGGTTTTCAAGGTCATGACCCCTGTGACCCTATTTGGGGTCACTGGGTCACGAAATCTGCAATTTAGAAACCCTTTTGACCAAGGAGTGTCCACATAAAATTAAAGCTCTCTAGAGATATTGTTCTGAAGAAGAAGTCGAAAAAGCAAAACGATTACAGACAGACGGGTGGACAGACGTCGTACGCCATGCCATGTCATAAGCCCATTCGTGCCTTTTCAGGCCTGAAGAGCTAAAAACTAGAGCTGAAACCATTGACAAGATTATAAAAATCTTCATTTGGTCAATAAACAGTCACTAATGTCAGTGTTTTTCGGTTGCTATTTCAATCTTGCGCGCAAAAGATTTCCCGTTTCATTACCCTGCTAATTTGAATTCAAAATCATTTTTAAAAATTATGGCTACACCTCTTGCATTACTTTTATATGTTATAAACCAACAATGCTCTGTTCCCTGTTCCCTTTCAATTGTGTTCTGTAGGTCGGTTTGATTAAGATTGATCGCTGCTGTACTGACCCCATTAGCTCTTGAATACCAATCAACCCTATGTCCAGCACATGATATATCATTTATCATTTAAGGGCTAGTTCTGATTTTCAGAGTTTCTAAAATGGAATGTTAAGAAAACGCTGACCTTTTTTTATCGTGTACCGTACTGTAAGCCAAGACATCGGGCTTTCCCCGTCTGATTGATTAATTGTTAACCCTTGGATACACTTCGATGATTTCCTTAAAACTTTGGATACAGATGATCTAATTGTATTTAACCCTTAGATAATCTTTGACGATTTTATTTAACCCTTAGACCCCTCATTATGTACGGACATTAATGATTAGCCATATTATTTTATACAAGGACTTTGGGAACTTGAGGATATATGTAATACAAGTAGGAAAAACATCGGCCCAATTTGTTACAATACCAAACCTGCATTCTGAATTTCTAGGGATATGTTATGAACGAATTGATCCACAGTTAGTTCCCTTGACCAATCTGCTTGAACGGAAATCTCGTTCAGTGTCTCGGCTTTTGGCCCTGATTAGACATTGCCATGCAACTTGGTGTTCCAAAGTAATGCAAATTCATAGGAATAAACTTCACATTTAACCTAAGCATTCTGTGACAATCGTCAGTTAATTATTGCGACTTCATTTTAACCCTATTACACTTTCATATATTCATTTTTAGACGAACTGGCTACGTTTTATCATTTGAATGTCAAAATTTAGCTTCATTGGACATTTCCAAGTTTGTAAAAGCACTTCTAAGGTGTTTTTCTTACATATAATTCCATAGCAATATACATGTATGTTGTTAAAAAATGCTTCAAAGTAAGTGGTATTTGTTATAAATATTAATGAAAGAACTCCTTTTAACCCTCAACCCTGTCACCTGATTATCCTCATTTACATAGAGGGCCTGGCAACTTTGTCTGCAGTAGAGAACTGTTCTACACGTAGTAAGATTTGGGTATAATGCTACACTGAATTTCAGTGCAGTACCACCCATGGTTCGCTAGTTCCAGCCGGTGCTCGCAAGTTTCAGCACAATGCATAGCAAAATGGCGTTGCGGGCTTTCTCCCTGCCATAATACTAGCAGCCGCGATATAAGTGAAATACTCTTGAAAGCGGTGTTAAACCCCAACTCACCTCACCTCACCTCATTTACATAGGAAAGCCTAAGAAACCTGTAACAAAACATTACTCTTACTTATATGGATAAAAAAACGAACGTTGACTGAAGACACATAAAACAAGAAATATCACACAATAACCGCCTCTGCATTAATAACTGCCAAGTCATAGAAAATATAAGATATTGACAATTTTAACAAAATCAATAATTTGACTATCATTATACCCATTAGCACAAGCTATAATAGCAGGATAAATACTTCAATCTGCTTCCAAATCAGGCACATAAGTGAGTGAGCTATTGTTTAACGCAACTTGGACAATACTACATCCATTAACGGTGAGAAAATATATTGTTGATTGAAGACGTATAGTAAATATTGGAATGACTTTATATCACGTGTCAACCTTTAATGCCTACTTCAATCTGTCCTGGTCCATTAGAGAAGAAAGAGAAAACAGTTGGTGTTCAGCGTTCGTAGAATGAACACTCCACAGTTGTTCGTGTTGGGGCTCTTGATTGTCAGCATAAAATGTGACCCTATTGAATTGCAGTTACTAAAGCATCTTTTTACAAACTACAGTAAGCTTGTTGTACCTGGACCAGCGGACGAGCTTGTGAATGTTTCTATGGTTGTTAGTGTGAGTCACATTGTACATTTGGATGAAAAACAACAGTTAATAAAACTGGCACTATATATCAAAGTGTCATGGTTCGATAAATCTTTGTCTTGGAATGACTCTGATTTTCCTGGAATACACCAAACCGTCTTCTCAAATGAAGATATTTGGACTCCTGATCTTGGTTTTCCTAACGCAATGCGGAACGATCGTAGACTCAAAAAGGAGTCGGACCTTGTTACAATATTTAGCAGTGGAGAAATCTTGTGGATTCCTGATTACTTTGGAGATATACTGTGTCCTTTGAATCTTGTGAAATATCCCTTTGATAGTCAAACATGTGCAATTCCAATTGAGTTATGGATGCACTGGCCTCGCATAAACTTTCATGAGTTTAGTACAGATGATGGATTGCTTGAAGTAGAAAACGGAGAGTGGATGCTAAACGAAATAAAAACAGCATTGGTCCAAGATCGATCAAATCGCATATCAGGAAGAATAATCATCAACATTCAAAGAAGAAGTACATATTACGTAGTTACACTGGTCATTCCTATCACAGTTACTTCAATTTTGAACCCCTTTGTGTTCCTGTTACCGGCTGAGAGTGGAGAAAAGATAAGTCTTTGTTCAACACTTCTTGTCTTCTACTCGGTGATGCTGAGTTATATATTCGAGGGGATTCCTTCAATATCACTGTCCATGCCAATCCTTGGAATCTTCATGGGGGTTCAGCTGATAATGTCAGCCCTTGCTCTCATAGTTACTGTGGTGATATTGTATCAGAAGAACAGCAGTATCTCACAAGTTCAAACCCAAAGTGGAAGTGAAAACAATGGAACGGACAAAACTAAGAAGTATGACAAAGTTTTCTTTTATGTTTTTGTTGGAAGCGGTCTGGTCTCACTCATCACCATCTCTGCATTCATTATGTAGATGTTTGCATGTTATGTTTTTCTTTCAAATGAAGACCACTCATGTGGGATAAAGGGTATGGGCAATAATAACAAAATACATTCTATTTGTTTACGTTAGATTCTGATTCTAACTGCATGAACACTTGATCACTTTCTTATCATCGATTGTTTCTACAAATTTTAAGGGATATGGCACAAAGAAATATTTACTTTTGAATATTTTTTTTCAACATTGACCGATTTGATCTAATTATATCAAACGCATGCTTTCAAAGAATTAACTTAGAATCCCTTGTTTAGAACAACAAGGTTGAAATAAGGACTTTTGAAACGACATTTTTATCATCATTTTTCTCATTTTCAATAGGAGTATATCTGACACATCTATTTCAGATATTGCTTAAAATGAAATATGATGTGCAAAGTATAATTCACAAACGAATTCAGAAATAATAATAGGGGGTCACTGAACGTTTGTCATCAATTAACATCATTTCTTAAATTTCCTAATTAAACGTGAAAACCTGACGTCACGGCAGTTTATATCAAGTGCCTATCAAAAAAGTATTATTGAATATACTCTCAATCTAAGAGTGCATGGTTCAATAACAACTATCAGTTGATTGTACTTGTTGATTATGCATCACTAACTTTAGATATATTTTCAGTTGGAATGATACACATAGCAACATATTTACCACAAATGTAAGTGATGGTAATGTGGCATGTAAACAGACCTTTAAAATGATGTGAATTCAAGCATTTTCCGTTAGTTTACAGGTAAGCCTAATGCATATATGTTTAAACTTATTCACAACAAGCAATTGTTATCCCAAAATGTTACCGTCAGTTTGGTGTCTCCGTCTCATCTCTCCCGTGTGGATAGGTGGGAGGTTGTATTATACACTAGAATAAGACTATGGCAGGAATATGGGTGAAATAATAACCGCCAAGCGAGAGGTTCGCAGTGATAACCAACCTTGTGCGTAGCGAAGGTGGTTATCACTGCGAATCCCGAGCTTAAGGTTATTATTTCACGTATAGCACACAGTTCAAACATATATTTGTTCAAGGTGACTTGTTTATTTAAGTGATATGTTTATGAATAAAACGAAATAAAAGAGCTGATTTTAAAGTAACGATTAAACAGTATTCTATCTTCATACAACCATTAAACCATGATTAGGTGATCCATCACATAAAATGCACAATTAGTTGTTTTTTGCACCGAAAATTGAGTTACAAAAAATATATTACAAACAATGTTTTACATGAAAAGGGTAGCCAAAGAACTAAATATTATATCATCATGTTCACAGTCATCAACAATTTAATAATATTAAACATAATATACCAATCCCAGAATAATTAACATCAAACAATGGAAAGTTGTTTTTTTCTTCCGGGAGTGTTAAAATACAATCAGTTCAACAAAAAGTATGGCTACACCTCTTGAAATGCTTTTATATGTAATAAACCAACAATGCTCTGTTCCCTGTTCCCTTTCAATTGTGTTCTGTAGGTCGGTTTGATTAAGATTGGTCGTAGCTGTACTGACCCCATTAGCCCTTGAATACCAATCAACCCTCCGTCCAGCACATGATATATCATTTATCATTTAAGGGCTAGTTCTGATTTTCAGAGTTTCTAAAATGGAATGTTAAGAAACGCTGACCTTTTTCTGATCGTGTACCGTACTGTAAGCCAAGACATCGGGTTTTCCCCGTCTGATTGATTAATTGTTAACCCTTTGATACACTTCGATGATTTCATTTAACCCTTGGATACAGATGATTTAATTTTATTTAACCCTTAGACCCCTCATTATGTAAGGACATTAATGATTAGCCTAATTATGTTATACAAGGACTTTGGGAACTTGAGGATATATGTAATACAAGTAGGAAAAACATTGGCCCAATTTGTTACAATACCAAACCTGCATACTGAATTTCTAGGGACATTTTATGAACGAATCGATCCACAGTTAGTTCCCTTGACCAATCTGCTTGAACGGAATTCTCGTTCAGTGTCTCGGCTTTTGGCCGTGATTAGACATTGCCATGCAACTTGGTGTTGCAAAGTTATGCAAATTCATAAGGAATAAACTTCACATTGAACCTTAGCATTCTGTGACAATCGTCAGTTAATTATTGCGACTTCATTTTAACCCTATTACACTTTGATATATTCATTTTTAGACGAACTGGCTCCGTTTTATCATTGGACATTTCCAAATTTGTTGAAGCACTTCTAGGGTGTTTTTCTTACAGATAATTCCATAGCAATATACATGTATATTGTTAAAAATGCTTCAAAGTAAGTGGTATTTGTTATAAATATTAATGAAAGAACTCCTTTTAACCCTCAACCCTGTCACCTGATTATCCTCATCTACATAGGAAGGCCTAAGAAACCTGTAACAAAATATTACTCTTACTTATATGGATAAAAAAAAACGAACGTTGACTGAAGACAAATAAAACAAGAAATATCACACAATAACCGCCTCTGCATTAATAACTGCCAAGTCATAGAAAATATAAGATATTGACAATTTTAACAAAATCAATAATTTGACTATCATTATACCCATTAGCACAAGCTATAATAGCAGGATAAATACTTCAATTTGCTTCCAAACCAGGCACATAAGTGAGTGAGCTATTGTTTAACGCA
Organism: Gibbula magus; assembly: GCA_936450465.1. Classification (NCBI taxonomy): domain Eukaryota; kingdom Metazoa; phylum Mollusca; class Gastropoda; order Trochida; family Trochidae; genus Gibbula; species Gibbula magus. The sequence goes on along the minus strand of OW388304.1, from coordinate 50,259,914 downwards.
ACTTGGACAATACTGCATCCATTAACGGTGAGAAATTATATTGTAGATTGAAAACGTATAGAAAATATTGGAATGACTTTATGTCACGTGTCAACCTTTAATGCCTACTTCAACCTGTCCTGGTCCATTAGAGATGAATCAGAAAACAGTTGGTGTTCAGCGTTCGTAGGATGAACACTCCACAGTTGTTCGTTTTGGGGCTCTTGATTGTCAGCATAAAATGTGACCCTATGGAATTGCAGTTACTAAAGCATCTTTTTACAAACTACAGTAAGATTGTTGTACCTGGACCAGCGGACGAGCTTGTGAATGTTTCTATGGTTGTTAGTGTGAGTCACATTGTACATTTGGATGAAAAACAACAGCTAATAAAACTGGCACTATACATCAAAGTTTCATGGTTCGATGAATCCCTGTCTTGGAATGACTCTGATTTTCCTGGAATACACCAAACCGTCTTCTCAAATGAAGATATTTGGACACCTGATCTTGGTTTTCCTAACGCAATGCGGAACGATCGTAGACTCAAAAAGGAGTCGGACCTTGTTACCATATTTAGCAGTGGACAAATCTTGTGGATTCCTGACTATTTTGGAGATGTACTGTGCCCTTTGAATCTTGTGAAATATCCCTTTGATAGTCAAACATGTGCAATTCCAATTGAGTTATGGATGCACTGGCCTCGCATAAACTTTCGTGAGTTTATTACAGATGATGAATTGCTTAAAGTAGAAAATGGAGAGTGGATGCTAAACGAAATAAAAACAGAATTGGTCCAAGATCGATCAAATCGTACATCAGGAAGAATAATCATCAATATTCAAAGAAGAAGTGCATATTACCTAGTTACACTGGTCATTCCAATCACAGTTACTTCAATTCTGAACCCCTTTGTGTTCCTCTTACCGGCTGAGAGCGGAGAAAAGATAAGTCTTTGTTCAACACTTCTTGTCTTCTACTCGGTAATGCTGAGTTATATATTCAAGGAGATTCCTTCAATATCACTATCAATGCCAATCCTTGGAATATTCATGGGAGTTCAGCTGATAATGTCGTCTCTTGCTCTCATTGTTACTGTGGTGATTTTGTATCAGAAAAACAGTAATATCTCACAAGTCCAGCCCCAAAGTGGAAATGAATGCAATGGAAATGACAAAACTAAGAAGTATGACAAAGTTTTCTTTTATGTGTTTGTGGGAAGTGGTCTGGTCTTACTCATAACTATCTCTGCATTCATTATGTAAACGTCTGTCAAATCAAGGCCACTTCCGTTGAATAAAGGACAGTAAACATTGAAATGTTTTATTTGTTTCTGTTAGTCTCTGTTCCAGCACACCGTCAGGTTCAACACTACATGGACACTTGATTACTTTATTCCTACTTCATCAATTTTATTGGCAAACTTTCAGGAGAGATTGGATAACGATTATTTTATTGTATGTTTCTTAAAATGGCAAGTTTATTATGTATTGTATGCCAAATATAAGAAACTTTTGGGGTCACCAAACGATTTAAAGAGTTTTCGGCATTAATAATGATACTCCCGTCAGCAAATAATGTTATTTTCTAGTCTTGTGATCTTATTCAATAAAACATTTAGCTGATGTTTTGTCATTGGAAATTATATTTAACCTTGCTTAAAATAGTTTTTAAAATGTGTCGGTATATCAATCATGCATAGGAAGATTTTAAGAGTTCTATGTTGGGTCTGTAATATTTTCCAAAAGTTAGTCTGCATCATGTTGCATTTAAAAAACATGTTTAAAAAGCAAAAATGAATACTTTAAACATTGCTTTTCATTAGTTTACCACTTTGATGAAAATATAATTTTTTTTCATTATTACCCTTGGCTTACAAAATGCCCTGAGATTTTCTTTTCTGAGACCTACAAATAGCAAATAGTTCACGTCTTTCATACAACCAAAGTAGATCACATATAGCTTTGGCTGAGTAAGCAAACAAAGTGCTGCTGTTTTTATTCTGCAAACATACTTTTTTAAACCTTGATGCTATTCATATATACCCAGACAAAATACATTTTTCTTGACAAATGATACATCCATGAAAACACTCAATAGTTATAACATTATAGTATCGTAATCATCAATAATTAATGCTTCTGAAAGATACAGAAATAAGGAGTAACCCGAACTTTAAAGATAAAACGTATTTTCAAACACGAATAACGTGTTATAAAAGGAATTTGAGTACATTAATTGATACATCGGTTAAGGAGAGGTGAATGTCTCCATCAAGTTGTCCATTACATAAGGTAAGGCATACGCAATATTCATCAAACGTGAATTAAGTACGAGTATATGTCGCGCCCACAACGCACGAATAACAGAGTTCACATACCTTGAAACTAGACACTGATCCATTTTCTCCCTTGTAACCCAAATCTTAACTCACCGTAGAAATATTTTATATCAATGACTCTGTGATATGTACATAATTAATCATACTTATGTTTAATGTTTAGTGCAATAGTTTTAGTGTCTCTCATAAATCGCTGAGCGATTGGTTGTGTATTCAAGTGAGACGAAAATAAAAAATATTCTGTCTGTCTGTCTGTCAGCTTCCCGGGCTCAGCTTGGTGGACCCAAGAAAAAAGAAAACTAATTCACGAAATAATTAAGAAAAAGTTCACATTATCTAGACCCTAGCTGGTCAAGATACAATTATTTGCAGAGTGCACTAGTATTTATCCATACGCTACGTAGGCCTATGGAATTTATATCTAATGTCATTTTACAAAATAAACAATCTAGGCCTACTGGTGAATTTATTTATGTTAATTTAACATTAATAAACTGTAAAATATTTATATTATATGTTCTTTTGTTGTCAATTGAAAAATCGTCATTGGACAATGTATTATCTGTGAAAGGCAATACCGTTTGTAGGATAAGTCGTTCATTCGTTTATGAAGTTCGTTCAGATAAATATTTTCAATAGGCCTAACGTAATGATTCATAGTAATTTGTTCTGTTATATTTTTCTTATCAATTCAACATTAAATTTATAATGCATTATCCCACATTTTGCTTGTATAATTTTTGTTGATAAGATCGCAAACCTGCGTCCCGGCGTCGCCAATCCTCCATGCACCATGTATATTTGCTGTTACTAAGTGTCATTTGTCTCTATTATTTTTAACATAATTAAGCTGGATCGTCGATGACATTTATTTTCCACTCCATGATTTATTACTTTTTTAACAAAATTTTATTTAGAAAAACGTGAGTAGGCGAGGAGGCTTAGACTAAACCGTTTTCGCCAGGCATACTGTAGACGTTTCCGCCAATTTTTAGCCGTTTTCGCCAGTAGCCGTTTCGGTTCGTAGCCGTTTTGTCCCGTTCCCTGACCAATACACTGCTTCGGCCCAGACTTCATCTAGACATGTGGCCAGATTGGTCTGTTCAATCGGCTGGTCATGCCAAGCACTTAGTTGCGCACATCTTTTCTATCCTTCTTCTTAAGCTGCTATCTCTCTTTACAATTCTTTTCTTTACCTTCTTTATGCTATCTTGCATACCTTCACCACCTTTTCACAACTTTTCTTCCTGATGTACTTATCTCTACGTTCTGTTTGTTATTCTTAGTGCTTTCTTGCGGACATTCATCTACTTTACTCAGCTTCCATGATAGCGGTGGCCCATGGGTCAATCAAGTGAAGCATTGGCAATGCTTTAGTGGAGTATATCATCCTGGTATACCCGGTGCTGTCAGCAGGACACCCGCTGACATACATCATTGCCCTTGTTGGTGCTCCGAGGTGGATGGGGATCCAGGTTGATGAACTTTTTATCCAACAAACATGTGTCTTTTGGGTAAAAACAAGCGAAATCTTTCAACAGATGATTGTCCCTCTTCTGACGAAGAGGCTACATCATCATAATCAACTAAACTTTCAAAATCTTCCAACTCAAAACCTTCAACTTTAACTTTATCTTTTAATTCAAATTCAAGCACCTTTCCTCGATTTCTGGTCATATCATCCACTGATGATAAACCTCTCCGTCTTAATCCTTTTCACCACCGCCAAGACCATTCAAGGTCTAGCCCGTGATGTAAAGGACGTAAAGAAGATTAGGAATCGGTACCTTCTTGTGGAAGTAAGAACAAAACAACAGGCAACATCACTTCTCACCTTGCAGAAAATTATAGATAAACCTGTTCAGGTTTCCCCACATACATCTCTAAACAGCAGCAAAGCCATCATTCGGGACAAGGATCGCTGTCTCAATGATTCGTCAGAAGAGGAGCTCCTTCACAACCTCACGACTGCCTGGTTCTTGAGGATCCTAAACATTCATACTCAACCATAGTATCATCAGCAACTGCCACTAAATGCTCTGTATCAACTCAGACAGACATTCAGTGGGTGAGTGATCCCCCAACTCAATACAAACTCCGCAATTCAACTTCTTCCACAATAGGTTCTATGACATTCCCTCTTCTGTCCCTTAAAGAGCCTGTCAAGCCGACAGGATCCAAAAGACCTCCAACTGCAAACAAAAATTCAAAACCATCAACCTCAAAACATAATTCCAAAAATTCCAAATCCAAAACAGCAAACTGCACTCCCAAAGGCCTAATGAATGCGGTCGAGCTCTACAACAATTATGGATCTCTTGACCTAGAGTCTAATGACGTCCTTATGGACGCATCAGACACAGCGTCCCTTAACAACTCGCCCAAAAAGGGGCACAGGGTTCAGTCCTTGGACCGTCGCTCCTCCCCGGTAAAATATCCACCATGAGGATTTTAATATTATATTTTATCCTCGCATCTATGGTGATTCTCCAGTGGAATTGTCGAGGCTTTAGGGTCAATTTTAACGAATTGGGCTTGCTAGCCCAAAAGTACAATCCCCAAGCTATTTGCCTTCAAGAAACTCATTTTAAAGAATCTGATAAAGTTGCAATGAGACCATTCACTTTTTATAATTCTTTCTCCCCTTCATCTGATAGGGCAAAGGGGGGTGCATCAATTTTAATACGTGATGGAATTATCCACAGAGTAATTCCATTAAAAACACAATTACAAGATGTTGCTGTCAGCTTATTATTATTTAAAACTTTAACTCTCTGTTCTTTATATATTCCGCCATCTCAAGATCTTACTATAAAAGATCTTGATCAACTTGTTACCCAATTACCTAAACCTTTTATTATCATGGGTGACTCCAACTGTCCCAATCCCCTCTGGGGTAGTAATAGTCTAGACTCTAGGGGTAAACTACTCGAAAGTTTCCTCAATCAAAATGACTTATGTCTATTTAATGATGGCACAAACACATATCTACATCCTGCTACAGGATCATATACAGCTATAGATTTATCAATAACTGATGCATCTATTTTACAAGATTTTTCATGGTCAGTACATGACCACTTCCCCATTGTATTAGAACCCTCATCACCTATTCCCGAAGAGCACAATCCTCGTTGGAAATTTTCCAAGGCTGATTGGGGTACATTTTCTACCCTCTGCCGTGAACTAATATATATATGATGAAATAATCAATGCAACTGATCCTGTTGAGCTAAAGGTCTCATTGATATAGCAACTGAAACTATCCCTAAAACTTCGGCAAATCCACGCTTTCACAAGCCATGGTTTAATGAAACCTGCGATACTGCCATTGAGTCACGTAAAAAAAGCTGAGCGTAAGCTAAGTTAACGACCTACAAGAATTAATTTGGATAATTGTGGCGAGGCTCGAGCTAAAGCTTGACTCAAGGTCAACCAACAAAAACGCGAATCTTGGAGAGGCTTTATCTCTAAGATAAGTTCCAGAACACCTATCAGCAAAGTCTTGAATATGATTAGTAGATTAAAGGCAAAGGTTCCAAATCTACAATAAAACATCTTAAGGTCAGCGACGACCTTCTCACCTCAAAATCTGATATTGCCAAAAAGTTGGCTGAAACAATCTCTAAAAACTCTTCATCTGCAAATTATGTCCCTGCTTTCCAAAAGTACCAAAATGTACAGGAAAAACGACCACTTAATTTCAAATCTGACAATGGAGAAGATTATAATGAACACTTCTCCTTGTCAGAGCTCAAAACTGCACTTTCTAAAGCTCATGATACAGCAACCGGCCCTGATGAAATCCATTATCAGCTTCTAAAACATTTACCGGAAACCTGGCCTTGAGGTTCTACTTCAGGTATTTAATCATATTTGGGAAACAGGTGAATTTCCATCTTGTTGGCACAATGCTACTATTGTGGCAATCCCAAAACCATCATACAGATCCTTACAACTATCGTCCTATAGCCTTCACAAGTTGTGTATGTAAAACTATGGAACGGATGATCAATGATCATCTAGTTTGGTACTTGGAAACTAATAAATTACTAACTGATATTCAATGTGGTTTCTGCAAACTACCCAGTACCACTGATCATCTTGTCCGTTTAGAATCATTTATTCGTGATGCATTTATTAACAAACAACATGCTGTGTCTATCTTTTTCGACTTAGAAAAAGCTTACGACACTACATGGAAGCATGGCATCCTAAAAGATTTATTTGAATTGGCTTGCGAGGTCGTATGCCTCATTTTATATCTAATTTTTTACATGACCGCCAATTTAAAGTGCGCCTGGGTTCCACCCTTTCTGATTTCTTTGATCAAAAAATGGGTGTCCCACAAGGTAGCATTTTATCTGTCACATTAATTAGCATTAAAATCAACAGCTTGGATAAAGTCTTAAATGACCATGCAGTTGGTTCACTTTTTGTGGACGATTTTGGATTTTCCTACCTCAATAAAATTCATAAATGGTCGTTGGAAAATGGCTTCAAATTTTACAAAGCTAAAACATCTTGTGTGCATTTTTGCAATATGCACAAAATGCACAAAGATCCATAACTATTTCTAGATAAAACTCCAATCAAAGTTGTTCCTGAGGCGAAGTTTCTTGGTCTCACATTTGACAACAAATTATCATTTATCCTTCATATTAAAAACCTTAAAGCTAAATGCTTAAAGGCATTAGACCTGTTAAAGGTCGTGTCAAATAATAAATGGGGTGGAGATGAAGAAACTCTTCATCTCTATTGATCACTCATCAGCTCCAAACTGGATTATGGATCCATAATCTATGGATCTGCCCGCCCCTCTTATATCAAAATGCTAGATACAATCCACCACCAGGGTCTCAGGCTTTGTCTTGGGGCCTTCAGAACTTCGCCTGTTGAAAGCCTTAACGTTGAAGCTAATGAGCCATCTCTTGAAGATCGTCGCATCAAACTCTCTCTTCAATATATAACTAAACTTAAATCAACTCTTCCAATCCTGCATACAACTGCGTATTCAATCCAGAATATCAGCCGTTGTATAACTCAAAACCTAAAGCAATTCCACCACTCGGTATCAGACTTCAACAACATGTTGAAGATTCAGATATCGACCTCTCAACAATAGCAGAACACGGTTTGCTTGCCACTCCACCATGGCAGGTGGTCAGGCCCCTGTCAACCTCTCTCTATCTACTCATAAAAAATCTAACACAGATCAATTAATATTCCAACAGGCATTTTTTGAGCTATGCGTGTTAAAAAAAAATTTAAAAACTGTAAATCTTTTCGACAAATTGTAACTTTTAACTATTCTAAATCAGTTTTTAACCAAATTGTGATAATTTGCTGGTGTTTTTTTTACGGCCTTTGTGTCGTTGTTTTTTCCGTTTGCAATTATTTTTTAAATTAATCAATTAACTTAAATTTCTCGCCGCAAATGGCTGTGATACTACGTTAAACAATAACTCACTCACTCACTCCTACGACGATGTCATATTGGACACTCTTACCTTACACACTCATATCCCTTAAAGGAGGAAGAATCCCCAGTATGTATACCCTGCCAGTGTCCCCTCACAATAATATTACATTATATGTGAGTGTTTGGACACTCCACATATCAGGGAAACTTTTTATCCTTCTATTTCTATTTTTAAGTTTTTACTCATTTCGGTGAGCATCGTGTTTTAGATTTTGTAAAGGCTATGAACCTTATTGACAAATTCTTAATTTTATCTTTTCAATATTAGCTTTTATTCAACTTGTGATAATATGCTGATGTTTTATGGCCTCGTGCCGTGTTCTGTTTTTCTTTTGCAATTTTCTTTTTCAATTAGGCAAATAAATTAAATATCTCGCCGCTAATGGCTGCAATACTGCCGAAGCAGCGTTGAACAATAACTCACTCACTCACTTAATACAAACTGACTCGACCAGAGAGGTATGACACAAAACATTTCAGTACAGTTCCATCGATAGCTGTTTACTCTCTCAGTGATACCCAGAGTTGCTTGTTGAAACAACTTTTACTCCTAAGGAATCTTTTCAGGAATTAACATTTAACTGATGTGATGTATGGGTTGTATTTCAAGTGTGAAAGAAATCTGAAGAAAGATATAAATGCGTGTTTGACATCCCTATGGTATGCATCATGATTCGTCATGCATGGTAAGAGTGATCACGTCAAAGAACCTTCGACATTGTATAATACAAACTTAACCATGGCACTGTATTGAATAACCTCCAATTTCTAATGAATCTTGAACAAATGAAAACTTATACGTGATGATACATGAATTCTAATGTGCTGATATGAGAATGTTTCAAATCTAATATTAATGATAATAGTTAATTTTGATAGCAGACATTGATGCGCAATTAAATACTTATTTTCAGTGTGATAAGGGAACTAAGTAGGTTTCTGAAGACTGAACAATTGAAATCTTCTTATAAGCATCCTTGAGACAATATATAATAATAATTTAATCAGTTTTCTTCTTTGCTTGTGTCTTAGTGCAAATATCATGTAATGTGAGATGGCATTAAAGGGTCGTATCAAAGCGCCTTTAAAACGTTCATTTTGGATTTACGCTTCGAAAACCAAGAGTTGAATGTTCCATAACACACTCAACCGTAAAAATTTGCTCGCACTTTGAAGTGGCCAGCGGTCAAACTGTCCAAAACTAAAGTTTTTGTTTTCTTCTGTAAAATATCGAAGTGAGTTGGGGTTTAACGCCGCTTTCAAGAGAACTTTACTTATATTACGGCTATTAGTATTATTTCAGGGAGATTGTCCGTCATGGCATCGTGGCTATGCATTGCAGTGATACTGCACTGAAATTCACCGTGGCTTTGCACCCAAACCTTACTGCATGTAGAATAGTCCAGTAAGTAATCAACCGTGTTACACATGGACCATATAACTCATTTTAATCTCATGCAAGGTACCCTTGTACACTTTTAACCCTTCTAGCTCCTTCATTATGCCAAATTATGACAATTTGCACCATAATTTGACCTGACAATCACATAGCTATAGTATGATTCTTTGTCGTTATAATTTATGTAATTGACGTCACAGTGAAAGCCAATTTATGTTATATTTGCACTATGTGTACTAACATTTAGGATGACGCTGTTTAAAGTCTGACAATAGAGTGACAGAGATAAATATTGAATGCTACAAAAAGTTTATAGTTAATATCCAGAACAGTCAACTGCCACATCATAAATAGGTTTCAACGTTTGGGATTTACCAAATATTAATTTATCAACATTTAAAACAGGCATGGTAAGGTAAGGTAAGGTAACAAGATCATCCTCATGACCCAATCCTCTTCGACCCAATTTCAAGTGGTATAGAACTGGAATCAATCAGATGAATTTATCGAGCACATTTCACTCTACTTCGGGGTCAAGGGCAGAAGCCCAGTGTAATTATCGTCAGTAATATGGCAATTGTCTTCCTTAAATGATATATGTCAATTTGTCTATAAAAGCGAAAGTCGGGATTGTGAGAATTGATCCAGCAAAGCAAAAAAGGAAAAATGATGACACGAGAAACTGCCTAATTTCCTGGTTGATTCCGACACTGTATACAAACGCAGTGTATGAGTACTGGGTCTGAAGCAAAATGTTGATATTGAAATACATTACAACAGTAATATTTTGTTTCAAAAGATGCTTGTGTTTGAAAAGTTTCTAATATTGTCCTCTTGAACTAGGTAATAAATTATAATCATGAACTGTTCTTGCTCCATTGAATATATAGTTCACCATTTTGCAAATGATGCTTAATTGAATTGAACTTTTAAGGATATTTTTTTTTTTAAATGAGAAACACCAATTATAAGCTCATTCGAAATTCCAAGGTTAAAACTGTAAGTCATACATGTCATTCCTTTGTAGTCCACATCATTAGTAAGTTCACATATATGTAAATGAATAAACAGTGAGACAGGCCTGGACAAAGAAATAATTACCACCTGCACAGACCTGTAACACTCCGGAACTGTGATCTCTCACGGCACTTTGATGTTTAAGTAACCCTTGTATACAGGTACGTGTAAAGATCCCCTCACTCACTCACAATCTGTCTTTTCTGTCATTAGTGATATTTATTCCGGAAATGAGTTTTTTGCTGGACAAACACATATTCCTGCTGGCTACATTTACTTATATCAGTAAAAGGATTGTGAAATCGGTTCTAAAGGGACGTGAAACTTTGAACCAATAGCTTACCAGTTTAATATATATGTTGCATTTTATTTTGTATTATACATGTAGTAACCTTTTGAGAATGGATGCCGAGAGGTGCAATACCTCAACCACTCACAACATCACTTAGCGTTTTTATCCACCTCCTCACGAAAATGAAAAGATGTGATTTTGATTGTGATACCTGCATATTTCAAAATATGACAATACGTGAATAGCATGACAGCGCAGACCATGGATAGCATGTACATAGTACTTGCTGAATGCGTGCAAGACAGGTATTTGATACCAATCACATCGCATTGCATTTGGTGGGAGACGTAAGTCTTACAAACCTGGCCGAATTAAGTAAATATAACTACGACCCTTGTGACACAGGTGAAAGCATTTGGCCAGTTTGAATCGTCATTCACCTCCAAAATTCAGCGGCTCCATATGCATACTCTTTCACTGTATTGCATTTTCTTGACCATAAGAAATATTACTTTAATTTGAGAATGAAACAAGTACTTCTTTTTGTCTTATTTTTCGTATACCCTCGCGTTACCTGTTTCCATGGTTTTAAGAAAGTAACTTCTGTGGACCTGAGCACTAATGATGTCAAACATCATAAACATCAAAAAGTGATAGACAGCTTATATTTCAAAGATTTGATACCAAATATACAGTTATTTCAGGACAAATTACGGCAAGGCAATGTATGTAATAATGCTACCTTTTACTGATTTCAAACCACAGATGGATAGTGTACAACTACATTTAAGCTAAAATTGTTAAACGTTTTAAGGTTTTTCTTCCTATGTAGATATGTTGCTATGTCACCAATATTTAGCACAAACTCTTTATTTCGGATAAATTAAAGAATTCATTCAGAAAGCAAGTGTAAACTTGTTAGTAGATAAACGACTTAAATATAATGTTACCATACAATCCAAGCACAACCGAACTGTTCAAGCGATATTTCACTTTCTTTGCACTGGGAAATCCACGAAAATGACCTTTTTTTGTGATTCCAAAGATATAAAAATAGATCAGGAATTCCCTTTTAAGGTTATGTAGTTGAGATTAAGTGTTACGTCAGCTTGCTGAAAATCTCCATTGAGAAACTTAAGTTGTGAATAATTTTGTTTTAAATCATCAATAAAGATTGGTCCAAAAGTGCACTATGTAAAAAGCATGAAATTACAATATATGTTCATTAATGAAGTGTGAAGTTGAACTGATTGATGAAATAGTGATGATTTATTGCTTGGATCAAGGGGGAACAACTGATTGATAACCTAGAATCTAACTGACATGCTACAGTGAACAGAGAAAGAACGTCATATGTACATATCATAAAAATAGGTGACCCATGAAAACAGGTAACTCAAGGGTATCGCTGTGATAACAAAGGTGATTTATTTCAAATTAAGTCTTCATTTGTTTAACATTTACGGTCCCACAGTACTATCTAAAATAAACACATTCTAAGTTCTGGTCAAGTCATCACACTAATATTTAAATATGTTTAAGTATAGATTTGTTTTACTTGTGTTCCTTCTTATTCAAGTCCTCAATTGTTTATCAACCATATCGAAACATAAATGGAATGCAATGCCACTTAAGGTCAGATGCTCTAATAAATAGAATGCCAAGTTTTAAAATCTGAAATTTGAAATAGAATCCGATTGCCACCCTTATTTAAAACTTTCAAATGTCACTTTAACATGGAACTTATGTTTACTATCAATTGTTGTGTGATAGCTAGGCAATTAAACTACCGCGCATCAACAAGATTACCAATGATGTTACATTATTTACAGATCAGACAACTGTGATGGTATGCTCTTCAAACATTATCTGGGTCATGACTGTTTAGAAAATATGTAACCTTTATGATGAGAAGAAATGGAATTGGTAAATTAATTCTACACACCATGTATCCTGACGAAATATGTATGCTCCAATCGATGAACTCAAAATAGCTACCAGACAGTATCCAACAGGGTCTATATGAGTTGACAGAGAGGTAAATCTTCGTCATCAATTGGATTTGACAGAATTGATTGAACTGATATTTGGGATTCTATTCAATATGCTATAAATACAGTTCCAATCCTTCAACTAATAATAGTGAAGTTACAATGAGATCTTAAGAACATAAATTAGAGAATCTTTTTTAAATACCAATATTAAACATTGTCATAATGTCATGATTCATTGAAGATTGATATAGATAGAAAGGCTGTACAAAACCCAAATATACATGGCAGCAATACATTCACCATGCTTATTTGATTCAATTACAATAACTTACTAATTCATTCATAATACTTCATATACTAACATGCTTGACAGATTTAACCTAAACACTGTTTTTGTTGTTATCTGTATTAACAGTCTTAAATATGATATGCATTTGTTTGAAATGAAAAGGATACGTCTTTATGACCAAGGATTCAACTATTTGAAATGGTCCATAACATATGATAAAATCATAAATTCTATAGACATGATTTGTACCTTCGATTCTTATTCAGATGAAGGCTGTTTTGTGTACTAAAAGTGTCCAAGAATCATCAATGTGTCATGAAGAAAGCTTTGTGGATGTAGAAGTCGCAGCCCTCAACCTGCTCTTGACAGTGTCAGGTCAAGTTATATAATCGTAATTCATCACCAGTTTATTTGCAAGACTTAATGATTTGATCAAGTCTATAAATATATTTTACGAACACCCACTCAACAAAATACCATAATAAGTAACTGCGCTACGTTATTTTGAATTCCGAATGCATGTACTAAGTTTTGATAATGTTCATTTCATTATGTTAATAATGTTTTGTTATTGTGTATTTTGCATATTATATTTTTGCAGGTGAGGTTTTAACAAAAACAAAGCTTAATTTGTTTCCCAAACCAGATTCTTGAATAGAAATATGTTTAAACCAAATAATGTGATCCTATAACGTAACGATAACGTGACAGATTAGGTACAGTGACCTTCACTCTGTAATATACATTGTCATTAACATCTACATCTATGATTATTATGCTACCTGTTTAACTCGCATGTATAATCGATTCACGGGATTCAAAATATAACCAATGCTCATTCTTTCAGTCATTACGACCATACATTTCTTGTGATTTTGTTTTAGTTTTAGAGGAAATTCCTTGTAGATAGGGGGCGGGATAGCGCAGTGGTTAGCGCGTTCCGCTTCGGATCAAGAGATCCGGGGTTCGAATCCCGCAATGGGCACGGCAACTTTTTCTGCAGTAGAGGATTGTTCTACACGCAGTTTTAATTCACATGTGCCAACATTGTAAGCTGCTGATGAAAGACAAACAAAACAAAATGCTAGAGGTTGATGAGCAAGTGGAGACATTACAGCAGATAAATTTACTCTGATTGTTGGTTATATGTTTCTTCTGCTATTAAATCTCTTAAATGTTACATAAATAAAATGAAACAGACCTTGTCTGACAAGGGGAAATATATTCGCACATTTATCAATTTCCTTTCTTGATCTCTCGCAAATAATTTTAAAATCAAATGAAGAGATGCTTAAGTGGTCACGCTGATAGATATTACTACAAGACGAAGATATGTTTTGTTAATCATGTTGATGTATCCATGTAGGAAACACAATTGTTGATGCAAGTACGTAAGTAGCCAAGTAAGGACATACATGTTGCAATCAAATTCGTATGTAGTTTTTAGAATACTATTATTCATTCCTGTACTTCAGTAAGCTATTTGTACTGCTTGTTTTTTTTTGTTAAAAGTTAATGAATGGCAACTTACGTTGCAAACACTGATAGTTAAATCTTTATCATTTAGAAATGAGTCAATTCAATCACTGTCACTAAAATATCATCTCTGAGTTGCATATAAAGTTACGCTATACATACAGTTTGATAATGCAAGTTCTTTTGCGGACAGTAAAGCGTTATCACAATACATTCTAGTAACTCACATTTACTGCTTTGCGTTCTGTTGACGTAATGGCTTCAATACATATCCTATACATCAACATTAAAGGATATTTAGAGAAGAGACTTAACTGTTCTACTGTATAAATGGTAGGATGTAACTTATCTAACTGTAATTCTAATGTATTACTACAATCACCCGTAATCAATTCACAATATTGATTGTATATTTATACTTTGGAATGATATGATAATACATCCATCATTATTATGGTCAACAATAATTTTCTATTTGTGTTTATATTGTGTGAATTTCGTCAACTATCATCACTTAAAATACGTTCAAGTTCAACAGTAAATGATTTGACTAGATTAAAGGTGAACTGTTATTAACAAGATACAACTAATTTACTAACATGACATACTCAACAATACAATACCAACACCGACGTATGAAACGTGCCAACTGTGGAATCTGCTGGGATACGACTCTTTCAATAACTCATCTTCACATGGTCTCTATGACTGTGTCTGATTAAACAACACTAGGGCCGAGTCTACGCGTGCACTCTCCTTTAAAATCAAACGCATTGACACAACTCGAGTGTTAATTCACAGTTTCGTCTCAGTAATCAAAATAAGAACATTAATTTTCCGATGAAAACAATATAACTTATCTAAATATATATTCACATTGTGTATGCGTAACTCGTTTATAGAGAAAGTTCTTGATAAAATCTTCTTCATTGTTAGCTCGCCGCTAATGGCTGCGATACTGCCGAAGCGGCGAAGCGGAGTTAAGCAATAACTCACTCACTCTTCATTGTAAATAACATATCGTTTTCAAAATACATTCATTTCTTTAAAATTCTTTCTTATTTCACTTGTAAATGCCTTTCAAATTATTGAAAAACTTTGTAAATGTACATAACAAAGGTATTTTTCTTTATTCATGTTACAACAGCTGAAGAACAATCATTGTTTTAAAATTGTACAGGACGCATTGACGGTCTCCTATTACATTCTCGCGTTATCTGGACAAGTATTTCCTTAATTATTTCATCAGGGAACAAGGATGTGATCAATGAAAACCTCCACAATTCGATTGTCCAAGGATATCAATTTCAAGGGATAGTTAAAGTCATTGAATGAGTAAACAATGGAGCTTCATAGAGGGGATAAGGCAGACAAAGGCAGTATTTACTGTTCATGCAAATTTGAAGCTAAGACGATTCAACTAAGATTGACAAACATCTGTGTGGTATTAGAGTCATCATTCTGTTTAGATGTGATTGTTCTTTAAGTGATTGTCGTCAAGTTTAATCCCAGCTCGTGATGGTTTAAGTATGATGGAATGTATAAACAAATACCATGGTTGACCTAAAGAGGAAATAGTTCCAAAAGAATTCAGCATATCGTTTTAACATAGCTCTTTTTCTTAAATATTTGTCAACAATCACTACATTGACATTATATTCATTTTGATTACACGAAATCAACACCGACGCTTGTACAAGAGCTATGGAAATACAATAAATGGTTACAGACTTTCATGTGTTGACAGAACCATTCATTACAAGCATGTCTTCTATCACTGTGATAAAACATCAGTGTATATCATGAGACATGTTTAATCAATTTCTATGTACATAATAGTAATTGGATTGAAGAAACAAACGCACTGTACAAAAGAATGTCTGTGATCACTCCAGAAGAACACTTGATTAGACTTCAAATCTTGTTACTCAGAGGAGGTCTGTTTGCAGACACCCGGTACGTTGTCACAACTAATCCTCCAAGGAATTCAAGACGGATGCAAACATTGTAATAATCGTTATCTCTACCAATTACATTGTCCTCTTGAAATTGAAAATCATTAACTTTCTAATTCACTTAATTCATTTATGCTACATTAGTTTTAACAGTCTCAACTGACATCTGCTAGGATTAAGATTAACTTGTCTGATAAATGACATCTGCATTATGAACAATTGGCAATGCACACGTTGTGTTAAAAATACTCTGTGTATTAAAACTGTTAAATGTTTTATTTCCTTACTATGACAAGTGCATCAAGAACATACAGATGTTGTGTAAAAAAATCTAATAAAGATAATAAAGTAACCAGACCATAACCCGGGGGAGCAGTTATTGAATTACTAGTTGTATTATTGAATGTATTTCCTAATCTGTGACAGCTCTTTGCATCACCAGTAATTATTCAATATCTCGATGTGAGCACCGAACACAAATTATAGATAGGTTTCTATAACACCCCACCGTAGTTATCCAATTCCTTCTATTTTGACAGACATTTGGTGAAAGTTTTACAAATTTTACATTCATCTGTGTGATATTCAGGGGAATTACAAACACATGTTAACATGTCTGTTTTCCGACCAGACTTCAAAGACAAAGACAAGTAAAATCTCAGCACGGAGTCAGTGATAATCAAATATACTTATCCTACGATCTGTGTATAGCCACTTAATCACAGTACGGTTTCCACAAGCAGTCATTGGGTTCGTCCTGAGCTCCTTCAGAGATGTATTTGACAGCAACATGTTCTGACACTACAGCATGACAAGGTAAAAAAGCGATGCTGCTTTCCTTCAGGTACATAAGTAGCGCTCTGAGCACACTTTCTGTGTGGAACAGTGTGCCATATTAATATCCACATTATCATTATTAATCACGTGTATGGCCACTTCATCGCAACAGATTGACACTAAAGTAGATACATGAACTTGAGACCAAAAACAATATACTTTATAAGTCATTTAGTTTCTGTAAGATGATAACATAATTTGAAGCAAGAGGATACCAAAAGGTCCGTTGATAGATTGTATTACTCATGTAAAGTCAACATTAACTTGAGATCATTTAGCTGATGAACGTATTACACAATTTTACCTAATTAGAATTCCAAAGTGACTTCGTTTTCCTTTTTACTGCAGATATTTAATCAATGATGAGTCTCAAAATTACTCAAGAAAGATCATGAGGTTCATCAAGCAAAACAGACGTCCCAATTTGAATAGAGAGTGTAAAGAGATTGGGGAAATTGGTCAGACATCATTTAGCAATGAGGAGGAAATTGACAATAATGTGCCACATTTCATAAGGAATCAGATAACCCTGAAGGGAAATACATACAAATGAATTCATAGAAACTTCACTTTATAATGATTAACCCTTTGTATACGACTATAACCCTCTGCTTTTTTAGAACATAAATTATGGATTTGAACAATTATGAAATCCTTAGCTAAAACAGCAGAGTAAATTTACAATCTGAAGACACTTGGCACATCAAATATGAAAAGAAACATTTCTCCATACACTGCTCAATATATCAATATCAAAGTCATTTCAGTCCATACGATCTTCTTCAGGCAACACATTTCATCTTTTAGTTTTAGTTTCCCTCATGATCTTATAGCATTATCTCAGGTGTACAGTCATGCTTACCCACTTGGAAATTACCTTTAATCAAAGTGTTCAAGCGAGTCTCTTCTCCATTCATCTGATTTAATAGTGAAATAATATCATTATAATATATATATATTAGTACATGGAGTGTAACTCTTTATTGTTATTGTCCATACTAACAACGAGAAAACATTTCAACCTTTGTATAAAATTGTGAGAACCTCTTCTTTGTATTAGAAATGGGTTCATTGCATCATTTTTATAAAAACAATACCTATTCATATTTCTCAAAGACATGCGTTTTACGAAATTGCTATTTTGGTTTCTCCTTAAATGGACAAATTAGAAGAGTCAAAAAGGATTTTTTTTCTTTTCTTTATGGTGTACAACAGTAACGCTGCATCAATAAATTAAGTCCAAGAAGGCTATCTATGTCGGCAACATCTGTTATCTATTACATTTCGATATTTTATAAATCTTTCAAAGACATTCAAATCAACTTTCTCCAGCTTGAGCAATCCCTGGTTTACTCTATTGCAAATGTGGTAACGTTTCTTTTGCTTGTGAATGTATCTACAGTATGAATTATGGTCGTCATGAACAGCTAGGAAAAATAAAATATTTCTGTTCTAAGAATAAGGTTATTAATGGCATAAACTTATATTATCTAAAGGGAAGGTTCTATCATCGACTTATCGGCAGCATCTTCCATCTTGGATTCTTGGCATTTACGTGAATTGAAAACACGCTATATTCAAACCAATATTACAATTTGGAAATAATATAGAATGATATACAATGATTGAATATTTACATAGCATATAATAAAACTGAAAAACACTATGCGGTTAGGTCGTAGCGTTTTCCCCACTTGAATGGTTTCAGTTTCCATTGTGTTTATATTTCAACAAATGTGCGCTTGTCTTTATCAAGTTGTGAAATATAAAGTCATCAAGGCATAAACGTCATTAATATAGGAGGCGGGATAGAGCAGTCGTTTGTGCGTTCGGCTTGGGATCAAGAGATCTGGTGTTCGAATCCCGCCAGGTGTACGGCAACTGTGTCTTCAGTAGAGAACTGTTCTACACGCAGTAAGGTTTGGGTGCAATGCTACACTGAATTTCAGCGTAGTACTACCCATGGTTCGCAAGTTCCAGGCGATGCTCGCAGGTTTCACCGCAATACATAGCCACATGGCATTGCAGGCTTTCTCCCTGCCATAATACTAGCAGCCACGATATAAGTGAAATACTCTTGAAAGCGGCGTTAAACCCCAAATCATATCACCTCACCTCATTAATATATTTCAATTTGATTGTGTTTTAATCATGAGTAATAGCATATATGTAAATATATATGTAAATGAGAATATCATATCGAATTTGGTTTCCACAAAAAATACCCCGATAAACCCCTCCCTTTAAAGACCAGTCATCTGTGATGATGTGCTGTGCACACTTCAGATGGATCATGCCTTTTGGGAAACTGTTTAGTAAATATGTAACCCTTTGGATGAGAAGAAATTAAGGGTAACGTACATCTTAACCACAGGTGTTCTGACGATAAATTGTAATATGTCGGCTCTAATCGATGAAAACCAAACAAAAAACAAAAAAAGTATCTAAACAGACACTTCTACAATATAGCTTCCAGGAACCTGTAACGATGATTTTCTATTTGTACCACCTGTACCACAATAGTCATTCTCTTCTTCGAAGCTGACAAAATGTCAGTAAATGAATGGAAACTTCAATGTTACAAACACGAAAAGTTAATGGTTATCATGTATGGGAGACATAATATCTCATCACTCATTCAAATCACCTCAGTTGCGATGGTGTTCAGCTCTGCGAATATAAGTTTAAAATATGCCAATATGATAATCCTTTTAATCTTTTTGGTGTCTTTGATATATGAATCCTTAACATCAGAAATAAAAGAACCGTTTGAGAAAGGAGAACGTGTCTTACTGTGCTGTATAAATGATAGGATGTAGTTTCACGTTTACCATTTAAGATTGTGCAGTACAAAAGGACCTAATTAATAGTTACAATGATCATTATCTAGTTATAACATCTTTTTGATTTTTATAATTTGAAATGATATGATAATAGAATCATCGTTGTTATGGTCAATGATAATTTGGTATTTGTGTTCATATCTTGGCGATTTTGTCAAATAGTTATCGTCACTTTTAAAAAACATTCAAACTCAACTTTTTTAATGATTGGAATATATTTATATTGAGATAAGAGTATTTAAGTTGAACTGAAATTTACAAGAGGTCATTACTGGCATGACAGAACTTAACAATACGACACTGATACCGAAGAATACAAGTTAAATAAATAGTGAATTTACCAGGATATGACTTTCTTGGTTGTCCCTTTTACAGATCCGTTTTGGTCATATGTTCTCACGAAGGTAAAAGTTCTTCAAAACATCGTCATTGTGAACAACATAACATTTCTGAAACATGTTTATACCTTCAAAGGGGAATCACTCAATCTCAATATTTAAATTTATTTATGTATTACATTTGTAAATGTCTTTCAAAACATTGAACAGCTGATAAAATGTAATCATTTAACAGTAATATTTCCTTATCCATTTTGCAACGGCCAAAGTAAAATCATGGTTTTAAATTGTACTCGACACTTTGACAGTTTCCTCTTACATTTTTTCTTTTGTTGGACAAATTATGTTCTTAATTATTTCATCAGATTGAGGAGATTTGATCAATGAAAACTTCTCTGATTCTATCATCCTAGGATATCAATTCCAAGGGTTAGTTAAAGTTATTGAAGGAGTAAACAATTTCACTTTGTAGAGCGGATTAAGCAGAGAGACGCTGTGTTTACTATTCATGCCAATTTGAAGGTAAAACGACTCAGTACAGAGTTTAGAGTCATCACTCTCTTAGCCCTCTGTTTGGATGTGATTGTCCTACAATTGAATCTCATCATGTTGAATCCCAGCTCGTGATGGTTCACATATGAAGGAAATCAACAATCATGATTAATTAAAACCTAACTAGTTGAACAAATTTTAACATTTTTCAGCAGATTATTTCAACATAATTGCTTTGAAATTTTAATAGTTCACTTTGGTTTCTGTGAATACTCAGTGTCCTCTTTGAAGCCGAGAAAATGTTCAGAGAAAGTGTCAATAACAGAAACTTTTTATGTTACAAAAACTGAAAGTTGTATGAAGAATAAAAAGTCATCACAGAACATATTATTAAAAGATTATTTCAACATACTTGTTTTTATTGAACATTTGTCAATAATCACGACATTCAAAGCCTTTTTTCATTTAAATGCAAACCTAAATTGACCTTACCAAACAATTGGTTTCAGACTTCATTGAATAAACATCATCATCATCATTTTGTTGCTCGAAATAACCACCAACGTTGGAACAAGAGCTATAAAAAAAATACAATAATAGAACACTGAGCTTTGTCATCTTGACACAACCATTCAATACAAGCAAATGTTCGACATTTTATCACAATGACTCAATGTATTTCATGAGACATCTTAAATCCGTTTATGCATTTCTTTTTAATAAATAATAGCTATTGGATTAAAGACACCAACGTAGCTATACAAAGGGGAACCATCGACATGTCTGTGATCACGTCCAGGGAAACACTTGATTAGTCTGTAAAATCGTGTTACTCAAAGAAGTTCTGATTGCAGACACAACTAATCCTCAAAGGAATTCATGAAAGAAGGCAAATATTGCGTTAATCTCTATCCCTATCAATTGCATTGCCCTGATGAAATGAGAAAATAATTAACTTTGCAATTCTGTTATGATCAAGTAGTTCAAGTAGTGACGAAATCTCAAATAACATCCAGTGCGATTGAGACACAACTTATCTTATTTGAACTGAAGAAGGGACGTATTAAAGTTGCAGCTAACAACTGAAATCTGTATATTATCTGTTGTGAGGAGACTGTTAAACTGACCAAATTGTTCTGTAGAATTTAATGTACTTCTTCAACTGTGTATGATGCGATATGTTTATCATTGTAGTGTTATGTTGACTCTCAAACTAACAAACACATCAGTCCTCTGTCCATCAATTCATACAATTGTCAAAACGGTTCAATACAACATAACTGATTAATTAATTCAACATAGTTCAACAGTTCAACAGTTCAACATACAATACAGTATTCAATAAGCAAAGAGTGGTCATATATATTAATATTGTTGTGCGTTATTCATAATTGATATATTCTAGTTTTTGCAACTATGTTCATCTCTGGTAGAGCTTGAGCTTGTATGCCAATCCCTTTTCTTTTTCTCAATTATAGTGTGTTTAAATGAAAGTTGTCAAGACCTGGGGACAGTGTTTACATCAAGTAGGATAACGAGGGGGGTCAAACATTGAACAGGAAAATATTCCTAGATTATTTAATATGTCAAAATCACTTCAGATCTGTTGGAGCAGAAGATTTCCAATTGCAATTTACCAACGTTCTTTGCATTGCTTTAGTCTTCTAATTAATAATTAGTGTACACGTTACCTATAAATGTTAATTGTCCATGACTTGAACCTTGATTGTATTCCCCATTAGGAAATTCCTTCTAGTGCCTCCTGACATTTGCCACATTATTGTCAATTCTTGCTGATTGCTAAATTATGTCTAAGCCATTTCCCATTCTCTTTACACGTCTACTATTGACCTTGGAATCTCGTTACGGCTTATGGTAACTTACAATATGGTTTTTTTCCCTTGTAATTCTAGTATCATGAGGTTTATTTTTACCAGTATTTAAAGCAATATAGTTGTTAATGATCTTGTTTTATTTGAGTTGGTTGTTGCAAGTTGATACTGTGAACTGTTATTAGATACTAGAACTGTTTGATGCCCATTAATATTCAACTGCGGAAACAGCATTTGTCTAAAGTCCTATTGCACATGTATTAATATTAACCAAAAACCAATAGGCTTGCATGTTTAATTGATGATTACAATTTACAATGTGGTTTGTTTTATTTTAATGTTTGCAGTTACTAGGCTGTCTGTAACGTAGTTGCCCTTAGTTAAATGTTTTTCCTTTTTATTCAGTATTGCCTTATGATGGTATTGTGTTGCCATTAGGGACACAGGAACAAGGGTGATTCTTCCCACAGAGGTAGGTGTTGGTTGATCACTTTTTGGTCCAACAGATGTTTACTTTAGACTCTGTTAAAATAATGTATCAGTTAAATATTTAAATCAATAAAATGCAACAATTCTGAAAATAGAATTCTACAACTATCCATTGAATACACAATAAATGATTTCAATAATGTAATCCATTGTGATTACTGGATCAAACTCGAACTTCTACATCACACTTCATAACGTTTATTTCTGTAAAGGGATATCAACATCATGTACATGTAGTTGATTAGCAAATATTTTGATTTACATGATCATTGTTATATATTGTGAACACACTGTTATCATTTAAAAGAATGTATGTTCAATTACAGTACAACAAATGCCACATCAGCACTATGTTCCTGAACACCATTAATAGACATAAACATTCTGTAGTATTGACGTAGAAGTCCATAATTTAAAGTATGGAAAGCATTTAATTGTATTCGGATGTTATATACATTTTATACATGTATTACAGGCACCTGGTATATTTGAAGAAATCCAATGTTTTAGTACCATCCTACTTTTCTATCGGTAAACGTAAAGTAACTATTCATTATACTCGTTTCAGAAAAATAATAAGATGTTTAACTAGGCTGATCACACTCGATATAAAGTAAGTGAGATGAAATATGACATTCAACATGTGGGTGTGGTTATTTACAGCGTTAGTGAACATGTGTTTCACTTGTGAATAACAGAACTGATGTTTTACTGTATACATCCAATACAGATAATGAAGTAATCTAACACCAGACCATAACCCGGAGGAGCAGTTATTGAATTATCAGTTGTATTATTGAATATATTTCCTAATCCACGCCATCCCTTTACACCGCCAGTAATTATTCAACATCTCGGTGTCATATACGACATACACATATGATACATACGTTTCTACTATGCACTTATCCAATTCCTTCTAGTTCGATGGATATATGATGAAAGTGTCCTTTTATTGTATTGTCTAAAACAACCAAGTCATATCATATGTGTTGAATCTCTAATTAAGCGATATTCGCGAGAATTACAAACACATGTTAACATGTATGTAACAACCAAAATCTCGGCACGGAGTCAGTGATAATCAACTGTACTTACCCTACGACCTGTGTATAACCACTAAATCACATCAAACGGTTTCCAAAAGTAATCCTGGATTTTCCTGATCCCCATATCTCCTTGATCAGGAGATTCTTCAACAGCAGTGTGTTCTTGCATTACATCGCATAACTGTCAGGCGATACTTAAAAGACAATAGCACGTTTTTCGCTCAAATATGTCCATGAAATATATATTAAAATGTTCGTCACCAATAGTGACACTCTTCTGAAAATCAAATTAAAAAATGAGTTGTATATGGTTCTGAAAAGGCATGGGAATCGTTTTTTAATTCGAAATAATAAAAGGTGTTCAC
This sequence comes from Gibbula magus, assembly GCA_936450465.1. NCBI lineage: Eukaryota > Metazoa > Mollusca > Gastropoda > Trochida > Trochidae > Gibbula > Gibbula magus. The sequence continues at coordinate 50,235,445 of OW388304.1, read as the reverse complement.
ATTAATATGACCGCCATGCATTTTGCTTTATATGCAACACAGTGCGGATTATAATTGGTTTGTGTAATAAGATGTTTAGCCCTATAAAGTAAATATAAATGTCATAAAATATCATTATAAAATTGGGAAATTTGAAGGAATAAAATTTGCAAAAAAACGTGCTACAACCCCTTTAAGTATGGACACATTATCATTAGGTGCCTAAGAAGTCATTTCTTTGCACGTTGTTATTCATTCCACAAAATATGATCATAACATTATTTGAACATAGAGAATATGGTTGATAGAATATATGATTTCCCTAATCTTAAGATTAACTGGAGATATCATAAAGGCACCTGATTTACGTAGAACACTATTCCAGAGTGACTTCGTTTTCCTTTTTACTTCAGATACTTTTATCTACGGTGAGTGAAAAACTGACCAAGAACGATCATGCGATTCGTCCAGCCAAATGGACATTCTAATGTGAATATAGAGTGTAAAGAGAATGGACAATTGGTCAGACATCATTTAGCAATTGGGAGGAAATTTACCATAATGTGACACATTTCGGAAGTAATCAGACAACACTGAAGGGAAATGCTTACAAGTGAATTCATAGAATTTATGAATTTATAATCATGTATTTTTTGTGTACGATTTGAACTACAGTGCCACTTGTACACAAACAATTATGGATTTGATATAAGATTGTTATATGTGGGATAACACTACCTTCAATAGTACACATTCTTGTCCTTTTTCGAACCCACGACCTCAGATTAAGGGAACTATCGCCAGCACTAACCGTACAAACGACCACGGGACAAACTCGACGTCCAAAAGACGGTAGACGTAAATAGGCCCAGCTCCCAAAGGTGAATGCATTAAATATACATAACATTCAGATAGTGAACAAATATAACATGGATGCATTTGGGAAATTCCCTTACGGGATTCGAATCCACACCCTCAGAGTAAGGCAACTATCGCCAGCACTGGCCTTAGGACATATAGTAGGACAACTCTGAATCATTTATTGAACATAATATGTGTTCTTGTTGTTGATAGTGGGTCTAATGGATGTTATAAACAAGTATTAGGCATCAACTCCACTGAAGGATGTCTGGGTGAATAAGAGCATCACGAAATTGTGTTGATGAGTCGACACTAAACCGAGTTATCTGCCCCTGATCAACTGTCATAAAACATCGAATTTTTCTCAATATGGATATTTAACAGTCACGTATTGCTCCTTGAAAGACTGTTCATCTATCGGGAAACATATAAAACTGTGTTACCAACAACACTCTGAAGTAAAGTAGGAAGACCATCAGAATACATACTGTCTATCAAAGTGTGTGGAGATTGGTCCAACACATTTGTATATGCGTGAGAGGCACAATTACAGATTTTTGTCTTTATCAATTGATATAAAAAGAATTCCTCATACATGGGTTTGAAAGAACTTTATTTCAAGCAAAGCATTTTACTTTCACACTTAAAACGGACCAATACATTCCGAAAGAAATAAAATGTACTTTAAACAACCAACTACATTATGCTTATCTATGGAATGTTGGCATGATATCTTTATGTAGGTTACACCGTATGAATAAACCTTATTTTAAAAAAATTTACTCATGCAAAAGTATACATTATCAAATATGACAATTTGCTTATTTCAATGCGTAATGATTGAAATTTTCTATATTAAGGGTGAAAATTAACATCATGCGAACTGGTACTTATCTTGTTTAATGAATGTGCAAAACTGGGAGCTATCAATAGACAAGAACATGTTTTACATCATTAAGGATTGTCATTGATTTGTTAATTTGTTCTTGATCAATTGCAGTTTCACAGTGTCAACATCCAGTGATAACTACATTTACAAATAAATATCTTGGAATACTAGTCTGTTAGATTTATTTCGAGAAAAGAAAAGTTCCAAACAGAATTGCACACAGAATTGCACACAGAATTGCACACAGAATTTCAGTTACGTTTTTCTAAGATGTGAGTGGATTTATGATGCAGCTAAGATGTAAATTATTTACACTTATAATGAAATGAAGATTTCAAATTCATTTTATTTAAAAACATGGGTATTTTCTGCAAATGTGAACCTTAAGCAGTAGGCACATTACAGAATTGCAAATTACATCAACTGTGATTGATACACAAACTTTCCTAATTCAGAGTGCAATAAGGAATAACGGTTTACAAGTTGAAAATTGAAAGAGTCAATATATATTGATTCTAGCAAAGGAGATAGTCGCTTTGTTAAAATTGCTCTCTGTGAATTAATGTGAATTTAGTTTTTGAATGTACACACCAGTAGAATTGGTAAGCTGTTGGTATCGTCCGTGCTGGTGCCTGTTTGTGCCTGACTCTGGGGGTACAGGTGAATTCAGCCGGGGACACATCCAGACAAAAAGTACAGGAATATCTACTAATAGTTTTAGAGTGTGTAAATGTTGATTAGTTTAAACTAGGACTGGAAAATATTCGTTGATTGTCAGATATGTCAAATGACTTCAGATCTTGTTTTATAGGCGAATGGTTATTAGTTTTCAATTCAAATTCATAATTTACCGTATATCTAATTATTCTTACCAATTTAATTCTGTAAATCAACTTGTCTATGGTTTAAACCTTTGGTGATAATAAATTGGTTACATTTCCAATCAAGAATCAAATCTAATTTAATACCTTCTGAAATGAAGCAAATTATTGTCAATTCATCCCGATCTCTTCATGATGTCGGACCAATTTCCCATTCTCGTTAGACATGTACTATTGATTACTATTGTTTAGCTTAAGGAAACTTACTATCTGCTCTGTGAAATATTATAAGGATGTAAACCAAAAGTTGAAGAAACTGTAAGGAAAAGTAAATTTTCACTCGTATTTGAGACCATATAGACATAAATAATTGCCCAAATTTAAACTATCTATGTTAAGCGCTTTGAGCATGCACTTGGTGTATGGAGGCTAGCGCTATATAAGTACACAGTATTATTATTATTATTATTATTAAGTAACGCTGTAATAGAATATGTTATATATAAATAAATTGGAGCACAGTGGTGTAGTGGTTAGATGGGTACCTGGACATAGGAATGTATGGTCGCGCGGAGCGCTTCATAGGTGGCACCTAAAGTATGATTCCTTCAGGGTAAAAATTGTGTAGCGCCTTGAGCATGCATGTGCATGTGCGGGTTATAAATAAAATAAATTGTCTTCGAAACATACCCTTCAACATAAATTGTTGCTGTTGTTTCCACAATATGTTTATTTTGTGGTACAAGACTTGACTAGTGTACTCAGAATACTTCGGATATCACCTTCAAAATGGTGTTTTTTTATCTTGGTATATCTAAATTAGGATCTTAAAATATCTTTAATAGGACAAATTTAGTTGTGTAGTGTATGAGCCAGAAACACAGTGTTTTATCGATTAGGCTAGGAGCGGTTGTTAAAAATGATGGGATTTTTTTTCACTAGAAACCCGCGTACTCCACTGTGTGGGTAGCGCGTGAAGAGCATGTGTTAAAAGGGAAACTCACAAATGCATGTTTCACAACACCATGCGTAGATTAATATGAAGAATTGGTGGAAATCATTGGGCTTGTTAAAATACTTCGCTGCTTATTTTTAACGAATCCACTGCTCCTCGTACATTGTCCATTGGCCATCATCACATCGGAGGCGATATATGGCGGTGAATGGATTCAAATAATTGTATGTCTCAGATTGCCTTTCCTAGAGGAGAACATTAATTCATTTTTAAAACAGTATGACAGTGATCGCCGTGAATGAATTTTTGGGGTTTTTTTTATCTAAAATTAAACCGATAATAACAAGGAGAATGATGGGTGCACTCGAAGCAAATATATTTTAATTAAGTGTTTGAAAGTATGTATGTATGTTAAATGTAAGTGCATGTAAACTTGAAATGTAAACACTGAAATTCAATTTGTAACAAACATTACTTTGTCGAGATCGGAACTTGCACATAAAAAGTTGTTGGGAAAAGTTATTGTAAATGCAAAAGTGTAATATAAAGTTTACTGACATGTAACTGATGACATTTATGCATGCGACTAATGTTGTATAACACCCACGGAAAAGAAACAATACAGAAATAGAGGGAAACTTTGACATCTAGCGATAATTGAGCGACATTTATTACTTTTGTGAGTTTGAAAAAATTACTAAATATAGTTCCACTCGATCTCGAATCCAAGTGTTGTGGCAACAACGAGACTTATTTTTACCATGCCTTTTCGTGGAATATACGATATATAATAAAACTGACGTTTTAATTGCGAGTATATTTTATTCTAAATCATTACAACATTGCATCCTGCCTATAAAATATGTCATTTGAATAAAAAAAAAAGAACAAGAAACTGCGATAAATTCTCAACTAATTCCCCGTTGAATCAGATACTGATATCCAACATTTCCAATTTGTGACATTCATCTCACATCGATAGAACGTCTATTAATTAATTCTGAAGAAATGCATTGGGCCTGTCAAATAAATTGTTCAAAATTACATTGATCAAATGATCGTTGGTGTTTACACACAAAAATACACATCATGTAGCACTACTTCATTTGTTCATCGATTATTCTTATCTATACATTTGTTAAATGATAAAATACATGTTTTTGTATATTCTATACAATTTTCCTTTTAAAATCCTTTGGATATTCTTAAAGTATTCTGGACAAAATAAGTTAGGAATATTGGGTGTTTTACGATTAATAGTTTATTAGTATGTCAAGTAAAAAATACATCATTTTTATTAATTTCAAAATTTCAAAACATCCCCAACTATTTCTGTCCAGTACATAAAGGGGGCTGGGTGGAATTGACAGAACTGTTCGACATGCAGTAAGGTTCAGGTGTAATGCTACACTGAATTTCAGCGCAGTACAACCCATGGTTTCCTAGTTCCTGCTAGCAGCCGTGATATAAAGTGCTCGCCGCTATTGGCTGCCATACTGCCGAAGCGGTGCTAAGAAATAACGATATAAAGTGGCCTTCTATGTGATATATACTGGAGAGGGCGGAATAGCGCAGAGGTTAGAGCATTCTGCTTTCAATCAAGAGATCAAGGGTTCTAATTCCGCCAGGGAACATGGCATCTTTTTTCTACAGTAGAGAACTGTTCCACACGCAGTAAGGTTTGGGTTCAATGCTACAATGACATTTAGCATGGTTCGTTAGTTCCGGCCAATGCTCGCACGGTTCACCTCAATGCAAAGCCACATGATGTTGCGGTTTTAGAAAACTTCTAATCACCAATATTGGCATTTATGGTACATGTATATCTTTGTTTATGATTCTTTCATGCAATTAAATAGCTTAATGTTAAGGAATATTGTTATGCTTTTGGGACACTGACAAGAGGCGTGACAGTTTCCGTGCTGAAGATAATAAAGGTTCGCATTATGTCAACTCGACAGCTGTAGTTTATTAGTCCTGACATGTCAAACAATGCATCGGACATTTGGCCAGTCCTGTAATAAAAAGACAGAATCGTATCATGATGGAACGTATTGATACATTGCTGTGCAGCTTGAAGTGTTTTAAGTTCAGATGTTCTGCATTCATCCAGTTTTACATCACGTAAGTGTTAGTAACATGTAGGGCCTATAAGCTTTTAAATGTAACGTATATCACCACAACACTGTGACAATCATATGAATAGAATAATAATTTTTGGGGGAATTTTCTTCGACCATAATTTAAGAAATTATAGCCACAAATGACGGAAGGAGATTTCATGTCGAGTAGAGTCGAATTTAACGCAAGATGCATCGTGGGCGGAAATGTAAACACAGTTCAAGGGTAAGCAGTAACTGCTAAAGCTTTATGTATTTTGTCATCGGTAGGTTTGTTTCCGACCAAAAAGTGTTCATGCAGCTTGAATATTTTTAATTTATCTTAGCAGTTGCATTTCAAACATAATTATGGTGGTAATGGTACCTGTCTAGATTTCGACACATGTACCAACAGGACGTTATCAGATCTTTGAAAGAGATATACACTCAAGAATTAACAAGTGTTCATCGTATTCTGCTATAGAAGATCTTTCCGGTAAATGGCCGTCGAAAGTAATAGTATAACCACCCTTAAGGTATCCTCAATGTTTCAAAAAGAAAACCCTACAGATGTATAGAAAATCGTGAACTTCATCTAGACCTTGACATTGAAACATTAACTATGTCTATACAGACAGTGCAATATCAAAGTGTACCAAGGAGTGGTCTTGATGTCAGTGCTAGTTTCGGGTGTTACACTGGTGACAGGTCTTCACTGATTAGTTTCAATACTGTTCATTATATGTGGCATTTTTTATGTTTGCTGCAATTAAATACTTTGTGTGATTGACACAGTTTTATCAGAAACAATGAACAATGAAATAACATTAATATACTATTATCAAAAGGTCTGAGACGACATCAAAGTAAATTTATTCTCCTTTGTTTTGGGCGCAGATCAATCCAATCACAATTTGATGATATCAGAGAAGGTTGAAAATGATATACATAATTGTATCAACATGTACCTGCGTTTAGGATCGATCTCCCATTCATCACGTCACAATGGCTACAATCTCTGTAAACATAAGATATAGAGTCCAGCAAGGGGTCAACGTCAAGAGATCAATGTAAATCAGATTATATAGACAACACATGCAGCTGATAGAAAGATTGCACCAAGAGATGACCAACAAGTGCCCGAGGTTTCCTGTTACTGCACTGTGGTATGTGATCAACATCACCATTCTAGCTGTCATGAATTGACTTATTATTTAGTGAGTGAGTGAGTGAGTTATTGTTTAACGCCGCTTCGGCAGTATTGCAGCCATTAGCGGCGAGATATTTAATTTATTTGCCTAATTTAAAAAAGAAAATTGCAATTGAAAAACAAAACACGGCAGGAAGGCCGCAAAAACATCAGCATATTATCACAAGTTGAATAAAAGCTGATAATGAAAAGTTAAAATTTGTCAATAAGGTGTATAGCCTTTAAAAAATCTAAAACACGATGCTCACCGAAATGAGTAAAAACTTGATTGATTGAAATAGAAGGATAAAAAGTTTCCCTGATATGTGCAGTGTCCCAACACTCACATAGAATGTGTTTGATTGTGAGAGGACACTGACAGGGTATACATACCGGGGGATCTTCCCCCTTTAAAAGATATGAGTGTGTAAGATGAGAGTGTCCAATAAGACATCGTCGTAGGACACAAGCTTCCTGCCGGGTAAAAGAGGATAGAGATTTGTAACCTAAATGAGGTTGAATAGTGTGAAGTTTGTTATGATGTTGTTGGTCCCATTGGGACTTCCAACGTTGTTTAATGTAAGATTTAATAGCAGGTTTAGCATCTGTATATGGAACTTAAGTGGGAGAAATATGTTTGAGGTTTAATGCTGATTTAGCTACCGAATCAGCTTTGTTATTACCTCTTATACCCATATGGCTAGGAAGCCAGCAGAAGACGATGTCGCATTGGAGACAAGAATTATGAAGTAATAAAATATCCCTGATAATTGGGTGATCACTCTTACAGTTTTTAATTGCTTGTAGGCAAGAAAGTGAATCGGAAAAAATAATGTAATTATTAGGGGTTGAATTTTTAAAGTGATGGACAGCCTTAAGGATGGCCTTAGCTTCTGCAGTTAAGATGCTGCTGCCATCATGCAGCCTTGAAGCATATGTTAAGATAAGATAAGATAAGATAAGATAATGTCTTTATTGTCCCAAGGGAAATTTGTTTTACATCATATATACAGTTCTCCAGTTTCAAACACACATCGCAAACAAAATATACATGATAATATTATTTTGCATAATAGAATTTGACTAATTAACATGAACACATCCGAGTTAGTCACACTCACAATTCACTTGATCAAATAAAAATATGACATTATTCAATAAATAGGTCATTGTACGAACGAACACTGTTTGGTATAAAAGAGTAGCGAAACCTGTTTGTTCTCCCAGTCGGCATGCGCAGTCTGCGTCCTGAAGGTAGCCAAGAATATTCCGAAAAAAGGATATGTGATTGGTCACTTAAAATTTTGTTTGTTTTTTTGGAAATTTGCTGCTCATAATATTCGCCGATACCTTCAATTGGAAGTCCAATAATTGTTGAAGCTGTTTAAACAATTTTTGAGAGTTTGTTTTTATTCCGAACAGACAGTTTTCCGTACCAGCTCAAGAAATTAAAGGTCAATACACTTTGGATAAACGTTCTGTAAAATAATCTCAGTATGGTCTGATCTATTTTAAAATGTCTCAATCTCCACAAAAAATGCAAACGTTGCTGCCCTTTCTTATAAATGTTATCAGTGTTTTCATTCCAAGAAAGTTTTGAATCCAAGACAGTACCCAGATATTTGTATTCTGTTACTCTTTCTATTTCACCATCATCTATAGTCACAGCATTTAATGTAGATTTCTTTTTCCTAAAATCTATAACCATTTCTTTGGTTTTCTGCACATTCAAAAACAAAAAGTTTGATTTACACCATTCTACAAATTTTGAAATTTCAGTTCTGTAACTCAATTCAGATTCTCTAATCAGACCAACCAATGCTGCATCATCAGCAAATTTTATTGTCATACATGTTTTTGCATTGGATACGCAATCATTGGTATACAGTATAAACAAAATCGGTGAAATAACGCAACCTTGTGGAGCGCCAGTGGATGTACTTACAGTTGAAGATTGCACTTGGTTAACTCTTACAAATTGTTGTCTATTAACTAGGAATGAATTTGTTGAAGGAGTCACAGTTGCTGCTGCAACTGTAGGTCCATCCTTAGAACCGTCAGTGTAAATTGGTTTGTAATCTGCGAAAAAATCTCGTAGTTCAAAAAATGCCTGTTGAAATATTAATTGGTCCGTATTTGATTTTTTATGAGTAGATAGAGAGAGGTTTACACGGGGCCTGACCACCTGCCATGGCGGAGCGGCAAGCAGACCGTGCTCTGCTATTGCTGTTAGGTCGATATCAGAATCTTCAACATGTTGTTGAAGTCTGATACCGAGTGGTGGAATTGATTTAGGTTTTAAGTTATACAACTGCTGGTATTCTGGATTGAATACGCAGTTGTATGCAGGATTACAAGGGTTGGCTTTAAGTTTGGTGATATATTGAAGTGCTAGCTTGATGCGCCGATCTTCAAGAGATGGCTCATCAGCTTCAACGTAAAGGCTTTCAACAGGTGAAGTTCTGAAGGCCCCAAGGCAAAGCCTGAGACCCTGGTGGTGGATTGTATCTAGCATTTTGATATATGAGGGGCGGGCAGATCCATATATTATGGATGCATAATCCAGTTTGGAGCGGATGAGTGATCGATAGAGATGAAGAAGAGTTTCTTCATCTCCACCCCATTTATTGTTTGAAACGACCTTTAAAAGGTCTAATGCCTTTAAGCATTTAGCTTTTAGATTTTTAAGATGAGGAATAAAAGAAAGTTTACTGTCAAAAGTGAGACCAAGAAACTTGGCCTCAGGAACGACTTTAATTGGAGTTTTATCAAGGAATAATTCTGGATCTTTGTGCATTTTGCGCATATTGCAAAAATTCACACAAGATGTTTTGGCTTTGGAAAATTTAAAACCGTTTTCCAACGACCATTTGTGTATTTTATTGAGGCAGAGCTGTAATTGGCGTTCAATTGATGGCATATTTTTACCTCTGCAGGAAACTCCAAAATCGTCCACAAAAAGTGAACCATCTGTATGATCATTTAATACTGTAGCCAAGCTGTTGATTTTTATGCTAAATAATGTGACAGATAAAATGCTACCTTGTGGGACACCCATTTCTTGATCAAAGAAATCAGAAAGGGTGGAGCCCACGCGCACTTTAAATTGACGGTCATGTAAAAAATTGGATATAAAATTAGGCATACGACCTCGCAAGCCAAATTCAAATAAATCTTTTAGGATGCCATGCTTCCATGTAGTGTTGTAAGCTTTTTCTAAATCGAAAAAGATAGACACAGAATGTTGTTTGTTAATAAATGCATCACGAATAAATGATTCTAAACGAACAAGATGATCAGTGGTACTGCGTTGTTTGCGGAAACCACATTGAATATCAGTTAGTAATTTATTAGTTTCCAAGTACCAAACTAGACGATCATTGATCATCCGTTCCATAGTTTTACATACGCGACTTGTTAGGCTATAGGACGGTAGTTGGAAGGGTCTGTATGATCCTTCCTAGGTTTTGGGATAGGCACAATAGTAGCATTGTGCCAACTAGATGGAAATTCACCAGTTACCCAAATATGATTAAATACCTGAAGTAGAACCTCAAGGCCAGGTTTCCGGTAAATGTTTTAGAAGCTGATAATGGATTTCATCAGGGCCGGTTGCTGTATCATGAGCTTTAGAAAGTGCAGTTTTGAGCTCTGACAAGGAGAAGTGTTCATTATAATCTTCTCCATTGTCAGATTTGAAATTAAGTGGTCGTTTTTCCTGTACCTTTTGGTACTTTTGGAAAGCAGGGACATAATTTGCAGATGAAGAATTTTTAGAAATTGTTTCAGCCAACTTATTGGCAATGTCAGATTTTGAGGTGAGAAGGTCATCATTGACCTTAAGATACTTTATTGAAGATTTGGAACCTTTGCCTTTAATTCTACTAATCATATTCCAGACTTTGCTGATAGGTGTTCTGGAATTGATCTTAGAGACGTAGCCTCTCCAAGATTCGCGTTTTTGTTGGTTGATTGTGCGTCGAGCTTTAGCTCGAGTCTTGCGACAGTTATCTAAGTTAATTCTTGTAGGTCATTTACTGAGCTTGCGTTCAGCTTTTGTACGTGCCTTAATGGCAGTATCACAGGTTTCATTAAACCATGGCTTGTGAATGCGTGGATTTGCCGAGGTTTTAGGGATAGTTTCAGTTGCTATACCAATGAGACCTTTAGAAAAGGCCTCAACAGGATCAGTTGCATTGATTATTTCATCATATATAATATGTTCACGGCAGAGGGTAGAAAATGTACCCCAATCAGCCTTAGAAAATTTCCAACGAGGATTGTGCTCCTCGGGAATAGGTGATGAGGGTTTTAATACAATGGGGAAGTGGTCACTTCCACATGTATCCTCATGGACTGACCATGAAAAGTCATGTAAAAGGGATGCATCAGTTACTGATAAATCTATAGCTGTATAAGATCCTGTAGCAGGATGTAGATATGTGTTTGTGCCATCATTAAATAGACACAAGTCATTTTGATTGAGGAAACTTTCGAGTCTTTTACCCCTAGTACCTAGAGTATTACTACCCCAGAGGGGATTGTGACCGTTGAAGTCACCCATGATAATATAAGGTTTAGGTAATTGGGTAACAAGTTGATCAAGATCTTTTATATTTAGATCTTGAGATGGTGGAATATATATAGAACAGAGAGTTAAAGTTTTAAATAATGATAAGCTGACAGCAACAGCTTGTAATTGTGTTTTTAATGGAATTACTCTATGGATAATTCCATCACGTACTAAAATTGATGCACCCCCCTTTGCCCTATCAGCAGAAGGGGAGAAAGAATTATAAAAAGTGAATGGTCTCATTGCAACTTCATCAGATTCTTTAAGATGAGTTTCTTGAAGGCAAATAGCTTGGGGATTGTATTGTTTGGCCAACAAGCCAAATTCATTAAAATTGACCTTAAAGCCTCGACAATTCCACTGGAGAATCGCCATAGATGCGAGGATAAAATATAATATTAAAAGCCTCATGGCGGATTTTTAACGGGGAGAAGCGACGGTCATTGGACCGAACCCTTTGCCCCTTTTTGGGCGAGTTGTTAAGAGACGCTGTGTCTGATGCGTCCATAAGGACGTCATCAGACTCAAGGTCAAGAGATCCATACTTGTTGAAGACCTCTACCGCATTCCTTAGGCCTTCGGGAGTGCGGGATGCTGTTTTGGATTTAGAATTTTTGGCAGTATGTTTTGAGGTTGATTGTTTTGTATTTTTGGTTGCAGTTGGAGGTATTTTAGATCCTGTCGGCTTGACAGGCTCTGTAAGGGACAGAAGAGGGAATGTCATGGTACCTATTGTGGAAGAAGTTGAATTGCGGAGTTTGTATTGAGTTGGGGGATCACTCACCCACTGAATGTCTGTCTGAGTTGATACAGAGCATTTAGTGGTAGTTGCTGATGATACTATGGTTGAGTATGAGGGTTTAGGACCCTCAAGAACGAGGCGTTTTGCTTCCGGGAAAGAGATATTCTGCGTAAATTTAAGTTTTAGTATTTTAGACTCCTGTTGCCACCGTGGGCACTCCTTTGAGGAAGCCAGGTGGTCACGAGCATAGTTGGCGCATTTCGGCAACTCCTTGCATTTGTCTGGATGGCTTTCATCGTCGGGTTTGCCACACTGTGGACAAACTCGCTCATCCGCTTTGCAGGAATTGCTTCCATGGCCAAACTTCTGGCACCGGTAGCAACAGAGGGGGTTAGGGATATACAGTTCTGTGGGGAGTTTGTAGTACCCTGCATACACACTTATTATTTAATCAAATGGATCGAACGAGATACGTTCATCCAGGGTGACACAGGTATTTATACACAGACACAGATTATTATACGTAAGTAAAGAGATGGATTATAACCAATTGTTTGGATGATAGAAGCACCAGTAGTGTGTGTTTTATACTTGTCTTTGCTGTTTCATAAAAGGCTTAAGCATGACTTAATAGATCATCAAACCAATTAATATAAGATGAAATAGCAGGATTAATACTACAGTCTGCTTCCAATGCAAGTGAGCTACTATTTCACGCCACTTTGGCAATACTGCTTCCATTAGCGGCTAGCAAAACAAAGATGTATTGTAAACATTGGAATGAATGGATGTCAAGTGTCAACCTTTTAACGCCTACGTTTAACCTATCCTAGTCCATTAGAGAAGAAACAGAAAACAGTTGCTATTCAGTGTTCACAGGATGAACACTCCACAGTTTTTAGGTTTTGGGCTCTTGCTTGTCGGTATAAAATGTGACCCTATAGAACTGCAGTTACTAAATCATCTTTTTTCAAACTACAGTAAGATTGTTGTACCTGGACCAGCGGCCGAGCTTGTGAATGTTTCTATGTTTGCAAAAGTGACTAACCTCATTAGCTTGGATGAGAAACAACAATTCATGAAACTGGCACTATACGTCAGAGTATCATGGATCGACGAATCCCTGTCTTGGAGTATTTCTGATTTTCCTGGAATACACCAAACAGTCTTGTCAGCAGAAGATATTTGGACCCCTGATCTTGGATTTCCTAACGCAATGTGCGACAATCGTAGACTAAAAAAGGGGACCGATCTTGCAACCATATCTAGCAGTGGGGTTATCAAGTGGATTCCTGATTATTTCGGAGATATACTGTGTCCTTTGAATCTGGTGAAATATCCCTTTGACAGTCAAACATGTAAAATTCCAATTGAGTTATGGATGCACAGGCCACACATAAACTTTCATGAGTTTTAGTACAGATGGAAAAATGCTTGAAGTAGAAAACGGAGAGTGGATGCTCAATGAAAAAAAAACAGCATTGGTCCACGATCAATCAAATTTACGTCAGGAAGAATAATCATTAATATTCAAAGAAGAAGTACATATTATGTAGTTACACTGGTCATCCCTATCACAGTTTCTTCAATTCTGAACCCATTTGTGTTCCTGTTACCGGCTGAGAGTGGAGAAAAGATAAGTCTTTCTTCAACACTTCTTGTCTTCTACTCGGTGATGCTGAGTTATATATTCGAGGGGATTCCTTCAATATCATTATCAATGCCAATCCTTGGAATATTCATGGGAGTTCAGCTGATACTGTCGGCCCTTGCTCTCATAGTTACTGTGGTGATTTTGTATCAGAAGAAGAGACATATCTCACAACTTGGAAATGAATACAATGGAACGGGCAAAACTAAGAATTATGACACAATTTTCTTTTATGTTTTTATTGGAAGCGGTCTGGTCTCACTAATCACCATCTCGGCATTCATTATGTAAATGTTGCATGTTATGATCTTCTTTAAAATCAAGACCACTGACGTGGAAGAAAGGATATGGGCAATAATCAGAAATTACTTTCTATTTGTTTCTGTTACCTTCTGCTTTAAGTTCCGGTACACCTACATGAACACTTGATTACTTACTCATCATTGATTGTATCTGCATACTTAAATGAGAGATCGGACGATGAAACAAATAATTTAGAATTCGTATATTTTTTCAACATGGTAAGTGATAAGTGAATAATATAAAAAGTTATCCCCAGTAATAATGATACTCCTGTCGGCAAATTATATTTTTGACCATTTTGACAGTTTTGACACTAACCATTTCAGTAAAGTGTCATCAATACAACTCTCTCACTGTTACATGATCATGATCAAGGTAAACTTGTTGAAAAGATTTTTACTCCGAAGAAATCTCTTTCAGTAAAATCTCTGACTGGTATACCCCCAGAACTGTGAGTTAAGGTATATAGTTCACGAAATTTGAAGAATGAAATAAATGCGTGTTTGACATTCCAGTGGTATACATCATGATTCAACCTGAATGGTGAGATGGACCAACCTTCAACACCGTACAATGCAAAATAAACCACAGCACTGTGTTGAAATTCCTCCAATTTCCCTTGAAACTTATACAAATGAACAAATGGAAACATAATCGTGATGATAGATGAAATATAATATGCTGATATCATAATGTTTTACATATAATATTAATGATAATAGTTCACTTTGATGCTCAATTAAATACTAATTTTCAGAGTGATTAGGTCTCTGAAGTCAGAATAATTGAGCATCCATGAGACCATATGTAACCCAGAGGCAATGAGTATGAGACGATGATGCTGTGTATAAGAGTACAGATGGCCTGTAGCCAACTACCAATACATAGAAAGACACCAGACTAGGAACCAACCAGACAGTTCTCATCAATATTATTGTCAGTTGACTTGATGGCACTGGTCCACAAGGAACTCTGATAGATTGAGGCTAGGTGCTGTATTAATGCTCATGTCTGCAGGTTACATTGCTGTTATCATTACAGGACAATCTACTGACACCTTACATTCCCTGATCAAAACTAGACTACATTACCGTCCTTCTTTCACAACTTCTTGACACTCAGACTTTAATGGTTCAAATGAATCAAACAGAATAGACTGGGAGAATACAGTGCTGAAAGATCTATATACTCTTGAATTGATAAATATGTGTAAACCTCCTTGATTTTCATTCAGTTGAGATTTCTTCTGTTAAGTATCCATAATGTGAAGCGAGTTGCAAATTGTGGTTTAATGCCGCTTTCAAGAGAACTTTACTTATATTACGAGTACTAGTATTAGTTCAGGGAGATTGTCCGCAATGGCATCGTGGCTATGCATTGCTATACTGCGCTGAAATTCACTGTTGCTTTGCACCCAAACCTTACTGCATGTAGAATAGCCCAGTAAGTAATCAACCGTGTCACACATGGACCATATAATTCATTTTAAGCTCGTGCAAGTGATAAATTTGTTTTCATTTTAAAAGAAAGATAAACTGTTAACTTTCTAACCCTTCTAGCTCCTTCATTATGCAAAATTACGACACTTGCACCACAATTCACCTGATAATCACATGGCTATAGTATGATTCACAGTGAACGCCAAATTACGTTATTTGCACTAGGTCTGACAATAGAGTGACATAGATAAATATTGAATGCTAGAAATAGTTTATAGTTAATATCCAGAACAGTCAACTGCAACATCATAAATGCATAAATTGGTTTCAACGTTTAGGATTTACCAAATATACATTTATCAACATTTAAGAAAGGCAGGGTAAGGTAACTACAAGATCACTTATCTTCGACCCAATTGATGGCTTGTTTGAAAGTTTGTAATATTTTACTATTTGTACTATTCTTGCTCCATTAATATAAAGTTAACCATTTTGGAAAATGGTGCTCAACTGAATTGAACTTCATAAAAGTTGTAACTTCTAAGGAGAAATGTTTTTAAATGAGACACAGCAAATATAAGCTCCGTGAAATTTCAAGGATGCAACATAAAGGCATATATGTCATTCCTTTGTAGTCCACGTTTTGAGTTCAGTTCACATATATGTCAATGCATAAAAAGGGGGACAGGCCTGGAGAAAGAAATATTTACGACCTGCACATATTTGTAAATTTGCGAAACCTGTGATCTATGCACTTTTAAGTTTAAATAGTCCGTGTGTACAGGTCTGTGTAAAGATCAATATTATGTCTTTTCAAATGTCATTAGTGACATTTATTCCCGAAATGAGATTTTTGCTGGACAAACACATATTCCTGCTTGTTACATTTACGTATATCAGTAAAAGGGTTCCACAATCGATTCTAAAGGGTCATGGAACTTTGAACCAAGAGCTTACCAGTTGAATATGTGTTGCATTTTATTTTTTATCATACCTTTATCATAAGCTTTGATGTATGGATGCCGTGTCAATGCTGTCAATGATGTGATTTGTGATGTTATTCCTGCTTATTTCAAACTACGACCAGACGTGAACTGTGCAGAACATGGAGGTGAGGTGAGTTGGGGTTTAACGCCGCTTACATTAATATTTCACTTTTATTATATAACGAGCAATGAAATACTGGGATTTATCAGTAAATAAACGGTCTGTCAAGCTACAGTGAAAATAACTTATATTTTCACTGCGACCAGAGACTTATATAATTTGACGTCATAAAACGATGGTGGGAAATTTGGGGAGAGATATTTATATATTTTATATAGGGGTTATCCTGTTTATTAATTCCCCTTTCCCCTTTCCATGTACCATCTGGAAAATAAATACCATTTAAATCAAAACAATGGTCTGACTGAGCGAATTTGCTTATGACGTCACAGTGTTGCTGCAGTGAGTGGCTGTTCCTAGCGGCTGCTCGGCGTGAAAACGACCCTTTTCGGACATAATTACAAGGACAACATTATATAATGAATAGAAAATCCGTCAATTCTTGACAAATACCATGTTTATCTCATCTTGTAAGGTAGAAAATTATATATTTTCACTGGTGGCTGCGTCACTCGTGAAAGTATAACCTTTCTATCTCACTCAATGAGATAAACATTGTATTAGTCAATAAAATACAGATATCCTGCTAGCTAGCTGCTAGTATTATTGCAGGGAGAAAGCCCACAACACCATGTGGCTATGTATTAAAGACTGTTTTGTGTACGAAAATTGTACAAAAATGAGTAATGTGACACAGGAATCCACTCAAAATATCACCAATGTTCATCCTTTCAGTCATAAAGACCATTTCGTCAACTATCTTCACTGTTAAAAATATGTTCAAGCGCAACAGTTCATGATTGGAATATATTGCGATATATTTAACTGAAATGAACAAGATACCATTACCAATATGGCAGACTTACAAATCCTATAATACAACAACAATACCAATGAATAAGAGTTGGCAAATATTGAATCTGCTGGGATACGACTCACACCTTAACACGGGCTGTATGTAAGGATGTATGTACTTAAGAAAGGTTAAAGTGCTTGATAAATTCGTCTTCATTGTAATGGTGAGGTGAGGTGTATTTTTAACTCCGCATTCAAGAGCTTTTCACTTAAATTGCGGCTGCAAGTATTATGGCAGGGAGAAAGCCCGCAATGCCATGTGGCTTTGCATCGCGGTGAAACCTGCGTGCATCGGCTGGAAAGTGAATCATGGGTGGTACTCCGCTGAAATTCAGTGTAGCATTGCACCCAAACCTTACTGCGTGTAGAACTGATCGATACTGCAGACAAAGTTGCCGTGCCCCTGGCGTCATTGTAAAGAACCTAAAGTTTCTGAAATAAATTTTTGTTTAAAAGTAAAATCATTCAATCGGAAAATATATTTTCTTCCTTATTTATTTCACTTTAAATGTCTTTCAAATAATGCAAACGTTGTGAATATGTACTTATCAAAGGTATTATTTCTTTAGTCATTTTGCAACAGCTGAAGAACATTCATTGTCTTTAAATTATACAGGACGCTTTGACGGTATCCTATTACATTTTCTGTTTGGCTGGGCAAATATTTCCTTAATTATTTCATCAGGAAACAACGATGTGTTCAATGAATACTTCTATTCTATGCTATCCAACGATATCAATTTCAAGGGATAGTTAAAGTGACTTAATACGTAAACAATGGAGATCCTAAGAGTGGCAAGGTCGACAAAGGCTCTATTTACTGTTCATGCCAATTTGAAGGTGAGACGATGCAGTAAAGTAAAACAGCTATCGAGTATAGAGTCATCAATCTATTAGTCGTATGTTTGGATGTGGTTGTCCTTTAATTGACTCTCATCATGTTTAATCCCAGCTCGTGAGGGTTTAAATATGATTTAATTAATCAACTACCGTGATTAAGTAAAAACTAAATAGTCGCCAAAAAATAAAATTCAGCAGATTTTTTTGGCTCGAAATGCCACAAACGGTCATACAAGAACTATAAATTTAGAATAACTGGTTACAGACTTGCCGCGTGTTGACATAACCAAGAGACACTTTTGATCTGTTAATGCAATGTTTATGTACATACTAGTAATTGGATTAAAGACATAAACGCCACCGTACAAAAGAGAGCAATCGAAATGGCTGTGATCACGTCCAGAAGAACATCTTGTTACTCAGAGAAGATCTGATTGCAGACGACCGATCATTTGTCACTAATCCTCAAAGGAATTTAAGACAGTTGCAAACATTGCAATAATCTCTTTCTCTACCAATCGCATTCTCCTCTTGAAATGAAAAATCATTAACTTTATAATTCAATTATGTTCCATTAGTTCAGCAGTCTCAACTGACATCTACTGTGATTAAGATTGTAGAAGAGAGTACAACATTAAGCTAAAAACAGAAAATACAATGAATAGAGTCGCCCTGATGAGACGGGTACACTGACTCTAAAGCAAACAAATAAATCTTATCTCTGTTCATCATTTCATCACATTTTCAAAACGGTTCAATACGACATAAGAATTAATTCCAAAAGTTCAACATTGAAAAACTATATACTATCCAATGAACAAAAATGTGATACGAACATTCCGACAATGTTTTGTTTATGGGCAATTGATCTATTGTAAATAGCTATTGTAACTGTGTACATGTGTGGGAGATAAACAAAATTAAATACATTTTTTCTAATTAATGTCATTATATAACAAATAGGTAAATTGTCTATGACTTGAACCGTTGCATGTAATAATTGATTAGATTTCCCATTTTGGAAATGTTGTTCAAGTGCCTCCTGAAATTGGTACATTTTTGTCAATTATTACCGATAACTCTTTATACATAATAATTGTAACAGTGATCATGCAATTATTATATAAATAGAATAGACTATATTTTAGAACTTCATAATTTATGTCTCCAATGCGACATCGTCTTCTGCTGACTTCCTAGTCATATGTGTATAAGTAAGAGGCAAATAGCTAATCAGCATTAAACCTCAAACATATTTCACCTACTAGTACCGTATACAGATTCAAAACCTGCATTTAATCTTATATTAAACAGCGTTGGAGGTGCCAATGGGACCAACAACAACACATAAACTGTTCAATATCCAACCTCATTTAGGTTATACATTTCTCTGATCTCTTACCCGACAGGAAGCCTTCTCCTACGACGATGTCGTATTGGACACAGTCAGTTACCCATTCATACTTTTTAAAAGGGGGGACCCCCTAATATGTATTCCCTGCCAGTGTCCTCCTCACAATAAAACACACCTTGTGTGAGTGTTGGGACACTGCCAACATCAGGGAAAGATTTTATCCAGATATTTCAATATCCAATGTTTTTAGCCAATTTGGCGAGCAACGTATTTGAGACTTAAAAACTGTAAATATATTTGACAACTTGTCAGTATTACTAATCAAAATCAGCTTTTAACAAATTTGTGACAATTTGCTGGTGTTTTACCGCGTTTGTGTCGTTTCTTTTTGCTTTTGTAATTAATTTTTAAATTAAATTAATCAATTAACCTCGCCGCTAATGGCTGTAATACTGCCGAAGTGGCGTTAAACAATAACTCACTCACTCACTCACTCTTTATACATCTAATATTGACATTAGGACCTCTTTATGGCTAGCAGAAAGTTACTATCTATTCTATTATGTAATTTTATAATCACCAATGGTTGAATTCGAAGTGGTTGTGATGAATAGGAAAACTAAGTTCATTTTCACCAGTATGAGATGATATATCTTATATTTTATATTTCAGTTGTTCTCCTCAAGTCTGTAATATTGTAGGGTCCACGGTCAGCTGTAGCAAGCTGATATTGTGAATTGCTATAAGATACTACGAGTGCTTTATATACATTGATATTCAACTGCGGAAACAGCATGTGTCTGAAGTCTTACTGCACATGTGTGCATATTAGCTCTCCAAGGTCAGCATACATGTTTAATTGATGAGACCACTTCACGGTGTGGTTTGTTGATTAGGGTTTGCAGTCTGCCTGCCTGCATAGAAGTGACCTTGGATAACATCTGCAATTATCTATTGAATAACATCAAATGGTTTATGTACTTGAACACAATGCGACGACTGAATCACCTTCCTTGACTTCTATTCCAACACTTCATAACGTTAATTTCTCTCAGGGATATCAAAAACATGCATCAGCAAGTATTTTTATTTACATGATGGGCCATGCCTTTTAGGAAATGTTTAGTAAATATGTAACCCTTTGGATGAGAAGAAATGAAGGGTAAAGTACATCTTAACCAGAGGTATCCTGACGACAAAAAGTAATATGTCGGCTCTAATCGATGGAAACCAAAACAGACACAAGACAGTATCTAAACAGACACTTCTACAATATAGCTTCTAGTACGATTATTCATTATTGTACTTCAGGAAGCTATAATGATGAGTTTCTACTTGTACCACCTGATTTCTGTTAATAGCCATTCTCTTCTTCGAAGCCGACAAATGTCAATAAATGAATGGAAACATTCAATGATACAAAAAAGTTAATTTGTTATCATGTGTTGGGGAAATAATACGCCATCGTTCATTCAAATCACCTCAGTTGCGATGGTGTTCAGCTCTGAGAATATAAATTTAAAATATGCAAATATGATAAAGCTTTTAATCTTTTTGGTGTAATGTCTTTGATATATAAATCCTTAACATCAGAAATAAAAGAACAGTTTGAGAACGGAAAAACGAGGCCTACTGTGCTGTATAAATGGTAGGATGTACTTGTAGATTTACAACTTTATATTGTGCGGTACAAATGGACCTCACTTTATAGTTACAATCAATATCAATATCAATATCTATTTACAGCATCTTTTTTATATTTATAATTTGGAATGATATAATAATACAATCATCATTGTTATGGCCAATGATAATTTGCTATTTGTTTTCATTTCTTGTGGATTTTGTCAATAGTTTCAGTCACTTTTAAAATACATTCAAACTCAGCTTTTTTAATGATTGGAATATATTGAGATACGAGTGTTTAAGTTGAACTGAAATTTACAAGAAGTCATTACTGGTATGACAGAACTTAACAATACGATACTGATACCGAATAATACAAGTTAAATAAATAGTGAATCTACCAGGATATGACTTTCTTGGTTGTCCCCTTTACAGATCCTTTATGGTCATATGTTCTTACGAAGGTAAAAGTTCTTCAAAACATCGTCATTGTGAAAAACCTAACATTTCTGAAACATGTTTATACCTTCAAAGGGGAATCACTCAATCTCAATATTTAAATTGATGTATGTATTTCATTTGGAAATGTCTTTCAAAACATTGAACAGCTGATAAAATGTAATCATTTAACTGTAATATTTCCTTATTCATGTTGCAACGGCCGAAGTAAATTCATGGTATTTAAATTGTACTGGGCGGTTACCTATTACATTTTTTCTTTTGTTGGACAAATTATTTTCTTAATTATTTCATCAGATTGAGGGGATTTGATCAATGAAAACTTCTCTGATTCTATCATCCTTGGTTATCAAATTCAAGGGTTAGTTAAAGTGATTGAAGAAGTAAACAATTGCACTTTATACAGCGGATAAAGCAGAGAGAGGCTGTATTTACTATTCATGCCAATTTGAAACGACTGAGGAAAGATTGACAAACATCTATCTCGTACTAGAGTCATCACTCTCTTAGCCCTCTGTTTGGTTGTGATTATCCTACAATTGCCTCTCATCATGTTGAATCCCAGCTCGTGATGGTTCACATATGAAGGAATTCAACAGTCGTGATTAAGTCAAACCTAATCAGTTGAACAAATTTTAACATTTTAACAGATTATTTCAACATATTTGTTTTCACTGAAAGTTTAATAGTACACCTTGGTTTCTGTGAATATTCATTGTCTTCTTTGAAGACGTGAACATGTTCAGAGAAAGTATCAATAACTGAACAGAAACGTTCAATGTTACAAACACTGAAAGTTGTTTGGAGAATAATATGTCATCACATAACATATTGTTAAAATATTATTTCTGCATACTTGTTTTTATTGAACATTTGTCAATAATCATGACAGTCAAAATCATTTTTCATAGCATTTTCAAATGCAAACTTAAATTGACCTTACCAAACAATTGATTACAGACTTCATTGTATTGACATCGTCATCATTTTATTGCCCGAAATAACCACCAACGGTGGGACAAGAACTATAAAAATACAATAACAGAATACAGAGCTTTGTTATATTGACAAAACCATTCATTACACGCAAGTCTTCGACATTTTATCACAGTGAATCAATGTATTTCATGAGACATCTTAAATCCGTTGATGCATTATATGTTTTTAAAATAATAGCTATTGGATTAAAGACACAAACGTCGCTATACAAAAGGGACTCATCGAAATGTCTGTGGTCACGTCCAGGAAACACTTGATTAGACTGTAAAATCGTGTTACTGGAATAAGGTCTGATTGCAGACACAAGGTCCTTTGTCACAACAAATCCTCAAAGAAATTCAAGAACAGAGGCAAACATTGCGATAATCTCTTACTTTATCAATTGCATTGCCCTGTTGAAATGAGAAAATAATTAAATTCAGTTCAGTTATGATCAAGTACTTCAGGTAGTAGGCGTGTGACGAAATCTCAAATGACATCCAGTGTGGCTGAGACACAACTTATTGAACTTCTTATTTGAACTGAAGAAGGGACGTATTAAAGTTTCAGCTAAAAACCGAAATTTGTATATTATCTGTTGTGAGGAGACTGTTAAACTGACCAAATTGTTCTGTGTTAATTAATGTTTTGCTTTCATGTAGAATATAATGTACTTCATCAACTGTGTATGATTTTCATCAACATGGTTATGACATATATTCAATATTTAATGGTAATATTTCTCAAACTATCAAACAAATCAGTTCTATGTCCATCGATTCATACAATTGTCAATATGATTCAAAATAACTTAACTGATTAATTGATTCATAAATTTCAACATACAATACAATACATTTAATGAGCAAAGTGTCATCTGATATATCAATATTGTTATTTGATCTATGGTTAATAGTTTTTGCAAGTATGTTCATGTCTAGTAGAGCTTGATCTGGTATGCCAAACCTTTTTCTTTTTCTGAATTATAGTGTGTTTAAATGAACGTTGTCAAGACCTGAGGACAGTGTTTACATCAAGTAGGATAACGAGGAGAGTCAAACATTGAAGAGGAAAATATTCCTAGATTATTTGATATGTCAAAATCACTTCACATCTTTTGGAGCAGAATATTTCCAATTTCAATTTACTAACGTTCTTTGCATTGCTATAGTCTTATAATTAATTTAATTAATGTACACATTACCTATGAATGTTAATTGCCCATGACTTGAACCTTTAACTGTAATAAATTGATTGTATTCCCCATTAGGAAATTCCTTCCTAGTGCCTCCTGACATTTGCCACATTATTGTCAATTCTTGCTGATTGCTAAATTATGTCTAAGCAATTTCCTGTTCTCTTTACACATCTACTATTGGCTTTGGGACCTCTGTATGGCTAACAGAAACATTCAATCTGTTTAGTTTTTTTGTTTGTTTTTTGTTTGTAATTCTAGTATCATGAAGTTGAAGTAGTTGTGTTAAACAGGAAAACTAAGTCAATTTTGACCAGCATTTAAGACAAAACAGTTGTTAATGATTTTTTTAAGTCGTTCTTCTCAAGTCACCAATTCTTATCTTTTAAAAGGGGAAGATCCCCCGGTATGTATACCCTGCCAGTGTCCCCTCACAATCAACATATTCTATGTGAGTGTTGGGACACTGAACATATCATTTTACTTATTTCGGTGAGCATTATGTTTTAGATTTTTGTTTAGGCTATACACCTTATTGACAACATTATAAATTTTAACCGTTCATTATCAGCTTTTATTCAACCTGTGATAATTTGCTGATGTTTTACGACTTTCGTGTCCTATTCTGTTTGCTTTTTAGGCAAATAAATTAAATATATCGCCACCATTGGCTGCGATACTGCCGAAGCGAACTGCCTCACTGTTCTCAAGTCACATTGCTATATTGTTGTGTACAGTTAGCTGTTGCAATTTGATATTGTGAACTGTTATTAGATACTAGAACTGTTTCATGGCCATAAATATTCACCTGCGGAAACACTGTTTGTCTAAAGTTATATTGCACATGTATTCATATTAACTCACTAACTACAGGCTTGCATGTAAATTGATGATGTCAATTTACTATGTGGTTTGTTTTATTTCTATTTTTTCAGTTACTTGTCCGCCTGCATCAGATTTTATCCTTGTTATTCAGGCTTGCCTTACTTTGATATTATGTTGTCCCTTGGGACAAAGGAACAAGGGTGATTCTTACCACATAGGTAGGTATTTCTTGCTCATATTTTGATCCAACAGATGTTAAGTTTAGACTCTATCAGTTAAAAAATTTTAATCAATAAAATGTATCCATTTCTGAAAATAGAATTATATAACTAACCACTGAATACACATTAAAGGTGCATCCATTGTGTTTGATAACATTTTATTCGGCTTAAATACGTTCCGACTCACCATATGTGCTGTTTACAGTGCAAATAAATTAACTTAGCTTGCATGTTCGTCCCCAATCGCAAAATATATCATAATTACTAGTTTCCAGTTAAGATCGAGTAACATCATTATGTATGTGCAGAAACCTAAACTGCACGCCCCATTTACATGCACAGTAGTTATATGACCTATTTAACATTATCACACCAAATTTGTCAGTTTATCTGTTGTAAATAAGATTCCAAAATTACGTTTGACTCATTGGCGCGCGCCACACGCGATGCATTGTCCGGTTTTCGATCAGAAATCACTACTTTTACCTTCATCTCGTCAATATAATAAGTCGACTATCACCAAAATGGTAATTTTCGGTAGCAGTCGGTACTTCTCGATAAAGTAACACCATTTCTACCGTTTGCAATCTTTGACCCCCAACAACACAATGGATGTACTTTTAAATGGTTTCCATACTTTCATCCATTGTGGTCAGCTCCATCTAGAACTTCTATATCAAACTACATAACGTTAATTTCTGTTTCTGGGGTATCAGAATCATGTAGTTGATCAGCACATATTTTGATTTACATGATTATTGTGACATTATTTTGATCACACTGTTATCATTTTGGAGAATGTATGTTCAATTACAGTACAACAAATGCCACATCAGCACTTTGTTCCTGAACACCATTAATAGACATTAAGATTCTGTAGTATTAACGTAGAAGTCCATAATTTAAAATATGGAAAGCATTTAATTGTATGTGGTTGTTATATACCGGTCCGAAGATAAGGATAGATATTTATCACTTAAAAACAAACGTTGCTTGTCACTTTGACATTTATTGGAGGCACCTGGTATATCTGAAGAAATCAATTGTTTTGGTACCATCCTACTTTTCTATTGGTAAACGTAAAGTAACTATTCATTATACTCGTTTCAGAAAAATAATAAGATGTTCAACTAGGCTGATCACACTCTATATAATGTAAGTGAGATGAAATATGACATTCAACATGAGAGTATGGTTATTTTCAGTGCTTGTGTTTGTTTGTGTTTCACTTCATGTTTCAGTGTTCTAGCATGAGCACAGAAAGAAAATATTCAAGTTTTTGAAAGTACATGGTGACGATATACATTTTGATTTATTTTCAAGTGGTAACAAGAACCCCTATCCCTTTCGATAATTCAAACACTATTCGTTAAATTGGGGAAAACGAGGTTCATTCTAAATCATCCACGAGTTTCATAAACAATCAAAAACCTTCTGTTTATTACTTGCCAAAATTAAACAAGCGGATTTGCTCACAGTGTGCTAAAACTTAAATGTCCGATAGCCATGCACCATTGTGACGGTGGTACGACCAGTGAACAACGTTTACTATAACTTTATTTGGAAGTTATGTAAATGCAATATTTACCAAATGCATATGATTTTCACTTACTTACAATAGTAACATTAAAATAGAAGAAAACATTCTGATTATGATATCAACTGTATTAAAAAGAGGCGAAAGTGCACAATGTGTTAAAATTCGCTATGTATTAAAACTTGTGTTTTTTGTATTTGTTTATGATATCAACAACATCAATCAATAACATATACAGATTGTGTAAAACAAAATGATGTCTTACGGTATACATCCAATATGTACAGGTAATGAAGTAATCTAAGAAGCAGACGACAACCCCGGGGGAACAGTTATTGAATTATCAGTTTTATTATTGAATATAGTTCCTAATCCACGGCATCCCTATACACCGCCAGTAAGTATTCAATATATCGGTGTCAGCGTTGTACAGTTATAGAGATTATTACCCGAGCAAGTGTGTCATATGACATTTACGAAACGAGTATGAATTTTTGTATTTCCCGAGCGAGAGCGAGGGTTATACATAAATTTGCACGAGTTTCGTAAAAGTCATATGACACACTTTCGAGTGTAATAATGTTTTTATTACCCATTTTATTCCATTTGATTCACGTAAAAATAGTAAAAAAACGGCCCACTTCTCTTGCGACGGCAAGCTACAGTGACTTCAAGAACAATCGTTTTATGACCTCACATACGACAAAATAGGGGAAGTCACGGTGAAACAATGGTTGCCAGGCGAACAATAATATCAATAATATTAACTCGGTTATGTTCAACCATATGTGTAATAAATGACACATAGTTTTCTACTATGTCCTTCTGCACTTATCCAATTCTTTCTATCTTTTATATCCTTTAAATCCGTTGCTGTAAGGCATCGCCTACTGTACAAATACTCCAATCTTGAAACGTTTCACGTTGATGCAATATCTCGATGTGACCTGTATACAGATATGTCGCTATGTCCCTCTCTAATTCTTTCTATTTCGATGAACATTTGATGAAAGTGCCCTTTTGAATCAGTTGCTGTAAGGCTTCGCCTACATTACAAATGATCCAGTCTTGAAACGGTTCATGTTGATCCATATCTATACAGTCTAATACAATCAAGGCCATATTCATCAATGTTACATTCATCTGTGATTAAGTGATATTCGGGAAAATTACAAACACAAGTTAACGTGCCTGTTCTCTGACCAGACATCAAAGAAAGTCTAGAAAGTGACAAGCAAAATCTTAGCATGAAGTCAGTGATAATCAACCATACTTACCCTACGATCTTTGTGTAACCACTTAATCACATCAAACGGTTTCCAAAAGTAATCCTGGATTTTCCTGATCCCCGTATCTCCTTGATCAGAAGATTCTTCAACAGCGTCTTGCATTACAGCATGCACAGGACCAAAACCAGTGGAATCCAATTTCCGGATACCTGCCGGATTCTCCCGTATCCTTACCCATTTGGTATCCGGGAATCCGGAAAAATATTCTCTCCCGTATACCAGATCCGCCCATATTCTCAAGGAAATATTTCCGGAAAGTATGTTTATAAGAATACTGGAATCCGGACAGAATATCTTATCCGGAAACCCTTCTAAGTTATTGGGTAATATTACCATCTTATGTTGAAAAAGTGTTCACATTATTTTATGATAATTATAATGATAATAATTTATTACTATGTCATGCTGTTGCAATAAACTATATATACACAGCTTTACGCTACACATATAATAAAAACATTGCCTACTAGAGTCTATAAGACACAACTTTTACCTTATTGAACAACAGAAACACATAAATTAAAATGTTATATGGATATACATACATAAAGGCTAATACTTCTTGCATACCTTTCACCCAACTCACTCAATCTGATGCAGTGACTCATAGAGACTGTCGCATTGATTCACCCTAAAAGATGTTAACTGATTCACCGACCTTCATACACACTCATTACAAACTCTCCAAAACATTCAAACACACAATCTGACACTCCCTCATACATATCTCCACTCAGACCGACACACACAGATTCACCAACATATGATAATGTGCAAGGTACCAAAACCAATCAAATTTATGAAACAAAGTCCATTTTATAATGAAACTGCTTTCAGGGACATCAAGTATCATACACTGACAAATACAGAATATATGAATATATAGAATATGTATTTCTGTTGTTCAATAAGGTAAAAGTTGTGTCTTATAGACTCTAGTAGGCAATGTTTTTATTATATGTGTAGCGTAAAGCTGTGTATATATAGTTTATTGCAACAGCATGACATAGTAATAAATTATTATCATTATAATTATCATAAAATAATGTGAACACTTTTTCAACATAAGACGGTAATATTACCCAATAACTTGTCTATTCCTAATAATAGAAGGGTATCCAGATAAAATATTCTGTCCGGATTCCAGTATTCTTAGAAACATACTTTCCGGAAATATTTCCAGGAGAAGACACACGGATCTGGGATATGGAAAAGTATAATCTCCGGATTCCAGTATTCTTAGAAACATACTTTCCGGAAAAATTTCCGGGAGAATATGGGCGGATCTGGTATACGGGAGAGAATATTTTTCCGGATTCCCGGATACCAAATGGGTAAGGATACGGGAGAATCCGGCAGGAATCCGGAAATTGGATTCCACTGGTTTTGGTCCTGTGATGTAGCTGTCAGTTGATACTTAAAGGGGCGGTAGCACGTTTTTTTACTCTAATAAGTCGGTGAAATGTATCTGAAAAATAATGTCAAAAGTAGTACATCCTTCTCTCTTTGAGTGTACATTGTTCTGTAAAGCCATGGGAATCGTTTTTGTAATTCGAAATAATAAAAGGTATTCACATTAAAATGGGGGCATACATTTTTGGCTTTATACGCAACACATTTATTACCAGTACTGATAACTGGTTTGTTTAATAAGTTGTTTTACCCTCCAAAGTAAATATAAATGACATAAACTGTCATTAAAAATGGGCAATTTGAAAACCTTACAAATGAATTCATAGAAGCTTCACATTATAATCATTTACCTTTTGTATACGGTTTGAACTATAGTGTAACTCTCACTAGAAACTATAAAATCTCATGCTAAAAATATAGTGAATTTACAATCCGAAGACACTTAACACATCAACTATGAAAAGAAACGTGTTTCCAAAGCACTGCTTGGCATGGCAATGTCAGTCATTTCAGTCCATACGATCTTAGACGCATTTCATCTTTAGTTATAGTTTTCCCAATTAACGATTCTTAAATTGTCAAAGATAATAATATGTCATGTTTAGATGGTTATATTACAAGTTTTCAATTCACGTGACATAACAATTATTAATAATTATACTGATATATTAACCCATTAAGTGTGACTTTGTATTACCCACAATAACAATGAGAAAACAAGTCAGACTTTGTATTAAAACGTAGGAAAGTGTTCTTGGTATTCTACATGAGTTTATTTCGCTTCAGTATGGACACATGAAGTTCAACACAACAGAAAACTTATGAATACAACACCCCTTCTAATAAAATTATGAAAAACAAGTACATATTCTGAACTGATTACCACGAACTTGAAAGTGACAGATCGGCATAAACGAGTATATTATCACACAGTGAAGGACATAAGAGTAAAACAGGTCTGAATCATTTATTGAACATTATGTGAATGCCAACAGTTAATAGTGGTGCTAATGTACATTAAATACAAGTATCACACATCAACTCCACTGGAGGTTGTCTGTGTGAATAAGAGCATCAGGGAATCATGTTGATGAGTCTACACTTAACCGAGTTATCTTCTCCTGATCTACTGCAATAAAACATGAAATGTTCTCAATGAGGATACATAACAGAAACGTTTTGCTCCTTGAAACACTATAGGCCTATGTCTATTGGTAACATATGATACTGTAGTACGATCAGCACTTGAAGAAAACTAGTAAGATCATCAAAATACAGATTCTCCATCAAAAAATGGAGATTGATCAAACATATGTGTTTATGATCGAGATATTTCTCCTTATTAATTTACGTCTGATGAATAGATAAATTATTTCGGTTACAGAGAACCTCAATTCAACTTAAGTTTGTCCGTTGGTTCAAAATGAAAAATGTCCCTCAACAACAATCAACTATTTGCAAAACACATTGTGTTTGAATGCTGTAAACTTATGAATTACTCCTGTTGTGTTAGTGTTTATTCATGCTAAAGTATATATTAGCAAATATGACAACTTGCTTATTCTATTGCTAAATGCTAATTGTTACCAATTTGGAAAACTAATGTAGAAATTTAACATTTTGCAAAGTGGAACTTATCTTATTCAATAAGTGTGTGAAAATATATAACAGATATATATATATCAAATAACAAGAACATTATTAACATCTATAACAGGAGTGTCATTGTTTTGTTAATTTGTTCTTGATCAATATGCTGTTTCACATCGTCAAACGTCCAGTGATAACTATATCTACAATTATTTGATCTTTGAATAACAAATTTGGACTTTTGGGGGGATCTTATGAATTTATTCACAGTTGGAAGTTATCAGTGAACACTCATTTGATCTTATTTTTTTTTTTGAAATTCTGCAAAGCTCAATAGGAATCCAATAAATATTCTATACTGTAATATTTCAAATGGATATAATTTTGAGTTTGCAAATCAAGTATGAATAATCAAAATCAGCTAGGAACGGGATGCTAGGCCTGATGATGATCAGAGAAACTCAAGTTCCTGCATTACTACATTTGCATTGTACAGTTGAAATGAGCAGTAGGCACATTACATTCCGTAATTCATATATGAACAATTCGTTCTAGGACCAGGCACATTACATTCCGTAATTCATATACGAACAATTCGTTCTAGCACCAGGCACATTACATTCCGTAATTCATATATGAACAATTCATTCTAGGACCAGGCACATTACATTCCGTAATTCATATATGAAAAATTCGTTCTAGCACCAGGCACATTACATTCCGTAATTCATATATGAACAATTCATTCTAGGACCAGGCACATTACATTCCGTAATTCATATATGAAAAAAAAGTTCTAGGACCAGGCACATTACATTCCGTAATTCATATATGAAAAATTCGTTCTAGCACCAGGCACATTACATTCCGTAATTCAAATACGAACAATTCATTCTAGGACCAGGCACATTACATTCCGTAATTCATATATGAACAATTCGTTCTAGGACCAGGCATATTATCAAATGATATCAACGGTAATTGATACATAAGTTGCCTTAATTCAAATTGAAGTAAGAAATAAAGATGAAACTTTAAAACTTTAAAATATGAGCTGAGTCGAGCAAAGGAGGCAGTGGCTTTGTTCTACATGAATTATAGTCTTGGTTATCTGTATGTACATGTAACATGTCGATGTGAATGAATAAGGATTAGATTACTTATAATATCAAAAATAAGTAACACTGATCTGTTCGGGATCACACTATCTGCAAACGCACACATTACTTATCGCCAGAACAGAATGTGTAAACTAGTGGTACAGTCAGCTGGCGGCTGGTGCCTGACTCTGAGGGTGGAGATGAATCTCACAAGGGACTCGTCCCGAAAAAAAAGTACAAGAATGTGTTATCATGCAGAGAATAGTATCTCAAATATAACAAAGTATTTGTTCACTATTTAAATGGCATGTATTTCTAAAGATAAGACTTTTATCATGACATGAATTTAAAAGTAAAAGGATCTATGGTTATGAACCGAAATAGGTAAATTTTCTTTGATTGACTGATATATCAAATTACATTCCGATTTTGTTTTATAAATGAATTGTTACAAACTTTCAATTTCAATTCATAATGTACTTTGTATTTGATTATATTCTTCTGACCAATTTCATTCTCTTAATATCATATACAGGTTAATTATTCATGGTTTGAACCTTTGGTGATAATAAATTAGTTAAAATTATCATCAAGAAATCTAATCTAACACCTGCTGAAATGAAGCAAATTATTGTTAATTCATCCTGATCTCTTCGTGATGTCTGACCAATTTTCCATTCTCGTTAGACATGTACTATCCATTGGCTTAAGGAAACGTGCTATCTGTTCAGTGTAATACTACAATGATGAACATCTAAAGACATCGAGTAACAACGTCTGTTTCAGTTTTATTGCTGAGCATGGCTTCGGAGTTTTTTTCAGGAAAGGGCTGTATGTTTGACACATCTAAAAGTGGCTTCAGAAGAAAGCTACTCAAAATAAACTGATATTATTTCCCAAATATATGCGTAAAAGACTTTAATGGAGTACCCACTATCCTTCGTATTAGCCAGGATTCACAGCGCTTTATCCATTAGGCTATAAATGGCTTCAAAAACGATGTGATTGTTTATCCTTCTGTTTATCCCGCGTTCTCCACTAGGCTGGTAAAGTGTGCAACACATGTGTGGGAAAAGTGGCCATAAAGTGAAAGACAGGGTTTCAGCTACCAATCACATGGCTGTGTCGGAAAACTTGTGTTACATGAGAATGGAACAATCCATTTCATAAGTATCGTAGCTCATGTGTCCCGTAGTCGGTGAGTGAGCAATGCAATTTGGAAATTAACTGAATGTTTGGCCAAATAATCGAATAATAATGTTGTGTAAAATGGAGAAACATCACAATTGAATGCTTCGTGACATCATGAATGGATTAAGTGAGAGATATACCCATACTTTTCCGAGTGTATCGAATGATACCCTACACTTTTCCCCGTGAAGCCTTACTTGGCTTGCACCTCGTAAGGGTCCCACGGGGGAAAGTGTAGGGTATCATCGACCACGGTTATCCATGTTCGGGGCTCGAAATCTAATTGATATGGCCCAATGGCGAAATTGTCAACGCAGACGCACGTGCATCTTGCTGAAATGTACAGCTAACACCATAAACTCTATGGCTAATGTCAACATGGCCAACTTTCAGTATGTTAAGACATTTCACACCCAAAATTAAATAACATTCTTATATAAAAAGAAATACAGAAACTTATGATATTATTTATTTGGTCATGAACAAATGGACGAAGTTCCAACTGGCTTCGTGGTGTAGTGGTTAGTTTGTTCGGTCAGAAAGCAACAGGACACAGGTTCGATCCTAGCTGTCTTATATTTTCATACTAACATTTTATAAAGTATCATCACTAAGACTTGTAAATTTAGACAATTGACTTTATTGATTTCTCAGTTGTTAAAAAGTGTAGGTTTATTAGAAAAGTGTAGGTATTTCAGAAAAATAATTGTAGGTATACCAGAAAAAGTTTTGGTGTACCGGCTAATACACCTACACTTGTAACAAAAAGAAACCATAGCAACGAGACCGGAAGTGGGGTATGATATTGAGAATGCTTGAAGGTCATTTGCGGCTTGTTGATTACTTTTACGAATCCACTGTTCCTCAAACATTCTCCAGTGTATATCACCAAATTGGAGACGATATATGTCAGTGTATGGTTATAGAGTTTGTCTTTCTTTGAGGTATAATAACAGCTCTACCTATTTTGTTATTTATACCAATGAATCAATGCATTCATAGTTTTTATCTATATTAACTTTATGTATATTTTTTATTTGTAGATCAAGCCTAAATTTGACCAAAATTTATTTTACTGGTTTGAAAGTATATGTTTACTTACGTTGAGGGAGTTCGATAAGAATAATTGTTTTATTGTGAGTTATCTGTCCACCGTGCACTTTGTACGAGTGCCTGGTATCATGTGGTACAGCACGATACCATTCATTGTAACTCATCTATAGTATTGACTACAAACAACATCATTTTGAACATAATTGTAATTAAAGGCACAAGTGCACGCTTTTCGCTTTCAAATAGGCTATTTTAGGTCACACGAGGACATGTAAACTCACTTTAGTGTCCTTTCGGTGCAATAAAATACTTATTATTCTTTATAATTGACCTGCAGTCAATAATCAAATAGTTGAGACGGCCGTAGACACTCAGGGATATCACCAATAGAAAGAGTCGCTGATGTGCAAAATGGGAAATATAGATTGTATAAAACGGCTGAGCTAGGATTTCATTCAGCTCTTGCATATATTGTATTCTCTTAACTGACAATAAAAAGTGGATATTGTAACTTAACCAGTTTGTAATACGCAGTGTAAGCGACTGCCGTTTTTGGTCTTCGGGCTGGGTGCAATTTCTTAATATTGCTGATATTTTAGTTCATTCGGATTTAATGCAACGTTGCATTAAATACTTCCGGTCTTTGAAAGTTAACTTTAAAACCTGAATACGTATATATTTTTCAAATAACTAATATAATACATTACGTGAGGATACATAGTTTGTAATATCGAGAGATGTGCATTATCTGTGCATTATTTATATTTCAAAACAATAGGCGTGACATAGTGCCTTTAAATTGATAAATTGTTTGATAATGAAAACGGATATAAAGTTATACGGATAAGCATTATTTGAGTAGAAACAATATTTTGTGTACAATGTTTGCTGTTTGTAGATTTAAGAAACAAAGTGTAAATATGACAGTTTCTAAATCCTGTGTATGTGTATTAATTGTACTATTTAATTTTACACAGAGGAATTTTATTAAATAAAAGCGTATTTAACTGTTTTTAAGTTAAAGGTTTCCATTTCTATATCTCATTGCCTGAAAATTGCATTCATATAAAACACGAGTAAGATCGATTAATTCTGTTCTGGGGGCAGATGGAATAACTAAACATGATTCCAAAGTATTCTATCCTTCATATAAAACAGGAGAAATATCAAACATTTTACATTGTCAGGGGGAAATGTGACGATATTATATGACATCTTCTTTCAACAGGGGAAGTATTTATTTCAACCGGTTTAAAGATGTTAATCTTCAGGAAAAACCCATTTGTATGAAACAAGCATATCAACTTCAATGATAGTTTACTCTGATTGAAAAACTCAACAGTAGCCTTTCCTAATAACAGAATATGTTAAATGAGAGTAGATCAACTTTCCAAGCCAATTGGAACGTGACACCATCCAGTTAAAGAAATAGCTTCTGTATAACATCTGCCTTCCAATGTCTCATCTCTGTGACCCTTCTCAACATTGTTCAACTGGAGATGTTGGCCGGGATAGCGCAGTGATTAGCACGTTGAGCTTCTGATCAATGGGTCCGGGGTTCGAATCCCGCCGGGGGCACCGCAACTTTGTCTGCAGTAGAGAAATGTTCTACACACAGTAAGGTTTTGGTGAAATGCTACACTTAATTTCAATCCACTTATCCATTGCAGTGAATACGACATCTCAGTGTTATCATCTGCACCGTATTCATTACAGAGACAAATGTCTCTATTATCTATTATTAAGACTAAAGTAACCTTGAAATTGATCATAAGCATTGATACAGTGCACATGCTTGTGGACATTAAGTATTGAATCTGAAGGACAATGGAAGTAAGAAAGGAATATGAAAGAGACACACATTTCCGGATAAAAACGTTTTTATTGTGAAAAAAACTTGTCCTTTTAACGCAATATGCATTTGCTCCGAATATTCGTGTTGTTTTGAAATAATAAGTTGGTATCCAGAATTCTCACTTAACTGATAGAGTATTGAGACCTTGTTGCCTCTAGAAACTAGTATTACTTCTCAAAACATTCAGCATTAAAGATGACCGTCTATGAATGAAAGAGGCCCATTGATGACCATCAAGTGTCTGGACGCAGTAGTTTACACCATTTACTGAACATTATCTTGCTACTAAATAAATAATAAATGGAATTTCAAGTAAGTATAAGATTACTGGAGGGTTTCTGTGTGAATAAGAACATCATTGAGTCTTCGTGATGTGTCTACACTTACTGTGATAAAACAACTCAACGAGATGTCTATGACAGCCAAGTGGCACTCCCCGCAATATATCACAGCTTCCATCGGGTAATATTTGGTCTCTTGTGAGACAAGATAAAGGATTATATGTCTAAGCACTTGGAGATTGACGTATCTAAATTGCCAGTATTGTATAAGTAACACATCGTTTAAGTGCAAAGATGTATGATTTTTACTTCAATTGAATTCCATACAACATATTGACCGGAAACAATTCAAAGATACTTGATATGTTCTACATTTTAGTAAGAATGGGAAGTGATACAGGATCTTAACAGAGAAACTCCACTCGGACTGTTATGTGAAACACCATTAGGATGTACACAGAAAATTGATGAATATATGAGGATACGATATAGGAATAAAATAAATGCTCATGTTTAAACTATGAGGAAAACCCTATTTTGACTAGTCATGCTGTAATATTGTATAGAATGTAATCCGCATCTATCAATGACAAGATGACATCGTGAACCTTTATGAATAGAATATGTTTGAAGATATCCGGTCACAAGGTCAGTTCCAGTCTTATTGCTAAGTCTGGCTTGGGTTTGTATTTAAAGGAAGGACTGTACGTTTGACACATTTCAGATTGGCTATATTGTCGACAATTTCCTCAAAACATACTCTTTAACATAAATTGTTGATGTTAATTCCATTATATACTCTCTCAAAAAAGAAACGTGTATAATGATTTTTACGATTATTTTCCTTTATTTTGATACAGCATGTTGAGTTCATTATCACTGGGTATGTATACCCTGTCAGTGTCCTCTCACAATCAAACACATTCTATGTGAGTGTTGGGACACTGCACATATCAATCAGGGAAACTTTTTATCCTTCTATTTCAATCAATCAAGTTTTTACTCATTTCGGTGAGCATCGTGTTTTAGATTTTTTAAAGGCTATACACCTTATTGACAAATTATAAATTTTAACTTTTCATTATCAGCTTTTATTCAACTCTGATGTTTTTGCGGCCTTCGTGTCGTGTTCTGATTTTCAATTGCAATTTTCTTTTTTAAATTAGGCAAATAAATTAAATATCTCGCCGCTAATGGCTGCAATACTGCCGAAGCGGTGTTAAACAATAACTCACTCACTCACTCATTATCACTGAATCCATCGGAATTTCACATGATTAAAGATGAGTTATCCCGTCAGGATGAGAGTTCGAGAAAAGTCTCGTAGTGGATCACAAGAAGCAACCTGGTGGTGCTGAAGTCAGTGGCTCGTGTGACACCCATTGGCATCAAGAACTGTGCAACATCTCGGCATGCAGCGAATCAGTCTCTGAATTTGATGTTTGAGTATCGTAGTCCATTCTGCCCGCAGTGCATCTGCGAGTTGCGATAGTGTCTGAGGCTGTGGGTTACGCTGTCGTACCCGTCTGTCCAGAGCATCGCAAAGATGTTCTATTGGGTTTGGCGATCTAGAGGGCCAGGGTAGCATATTGATGTTATGATTCTGCAGGAAGTCTCTAGTAGCGCTTGTTGCATGTGGTCTAGCGTTGTCTTGTAGCAATAGCTCCATCTGGCGTCGTACAATAGGAAGGAAGTGTGGATTCTGCAGGAAGTCTCTAGTTACGCTTGTTGCATGTGGTCTAGCGTTGTCTTGTAGCAATAGCTCCATCTGGCGTCGTACAATAGGAAGGAAGTGTGGATTCTGCAGGAAGTCTCTAGTTACGCTTGTTGCATGTGGTCTAGCGTTGTCTTGTAGCAATAGCTCCATCTGGCGTCGTACAATAGGAAGGAAGTGTGGGCGAAGGACTTTATCACAGTAACGCTGCGGTGTCAGATTGCCTTCGATCAACATCAACTCACTCCTCCTAGTATAGGATATGGCTCCCTACATCATCACGCTCCCCCTGCCGAATCTGTCAACCTGGGGAACAGTTAAATGCTCATGACGGCGCCTGTATACAGGAATTCTTCCATCGCGTTGTTCCAAAAGAAATGCCGATTCATCACTGAACCGGTTTTGACGCAAATTAGCAGGTTCCAGGGCTAAACATTCATGCACCATGCAGCCCGTTGCCGTCGATGGTGCTGAAGCAGCATAGGTCCAAAGTACGGTCTCCTTGCTCTAAGACCTGCAGCTTGGAGACTGTTCCTGACGGTCTGGGGTGATATTCTTCTCAATCCTAGTATGTATGTCTAACTGTACTGGTCGCAGTAGCCGTAGGGTGTCGTAGGCGGTGTAGCTATATAAACAGATCTTGCGCTGCAATGGTAAATCTAGGTCGCCCACTTCTAGGTCTATCTTCCACAGAATTCTGTTGGTGATACCTATCCCATAGACGAGAAATCGTACTTTTATCGTTGTGCATCCGATGGGCAAATGATAGCTGTGTTTGTCCAGCTTCCAGTAGACCTGGATATTTATACTAGCGGTAGTCAGACGAGCCATTTTCTTCTACCAAAAACTTTAAAATATTGTAAACATACCAAGGAGAGGGATTTGCTTTTTATACCCCTGACTGACATGACGTAGTGTCGTATTTCATGTGCACTGCATGTTAATTGTGTGGTCCCTCTTACTGCATGCCTCAAATGCAATTCATGCTCTCAAAATTGTATACAACATAATCTTGTGAAATGTGTTTGCGTGCGATGTTCCATAACAGAAACAGGATATGTATCATATTTGAAATAAACGGTTTTATAAAAAATCTTACAAAACCAAAAAAGGCGTACTCAGAAAGTGATATCAGTTATGCCTCACTTTTATGACAGAGTATATATTAATTTGTGGTACAAGACTTGACTAAAATTGTAGTGAACATATAATAATTTTTTTCCGGCAAACATGATTCCATCTTATTCTAACATTCAGATACACCAGGAGAGCATTCAAACATTTTACATTGTCGGGGGAAAATGTGACGATATAAAATGACATCTTCTTCAAATGGGCGAAGTATGTATTTCATCCAATTTAATTACAATTATTGTATGAAACAAGCACATCAACTCCAATGACAGTTTACTCTGATTAAAAAACGCAACAGTAGCCCTTCTTAATAACAGAATGTGTTAATCGATAGAAAAATCCAATTTCCAAAACAATTGGAACATCAGACCATCAAGTTCTAGAAAAAGCTTCTGTGTAACATCTGCCTTCCAATGTCCCCTCTCTGTGACCCTGCTTGACATGTAACCGTCCTAAGACAGTTTAAGTTAAATATCGAGATGAGGGAATTCACAGAAATCTGGGAAGTTTTGGTACAGAACAGGTTCATGCAAGTTGATAATATTTATGTATTGATGTAAGGATGTTTGCATTGCCGACAAGAGACAGTCTCTGCAATTCCTTCCTGGACGTGAAGCTGTTTGCAAAAGCCTCGTCAACATATTCGACTTTCTGGTTAGTCTGATTACAGATGCCCAGTCCTTTGTCATAGCAAAAATCGTACATGCAACTCAAGTTTTATTGATAACTATTAATTTCGTTGCCAAGTTAAAATAAGAAAATACACAACCCTTTAAATCCATGATGCTATGTCATTCTCAGATAAAGATATACAGACTGCCTTTGATACCTCAGTGAATTTGTAATAAAATAATACTGGAAATAAATGTTTTATATAAA
Source organism: Gibbula magus (assembly GCA_936450465.1). NCBI lineage: Eukaryota > Metazoa > Mollusca > Gastropoda > Trochida > Trochidae > Gibbula > Gibbula magus. Next base: position 50,195,448 of record OW388304.1, on the reverse strand, counting down.
TATTTTTCAATAAATAATTATAATAGTTTATAGTGTTAACCACACGCATTTAAACCATTTCCAAGTTTGTTTCATCAAGGTGTAGCGCCAATCATACTAGGATAAAGTGTTCTCACGAAAAGGAAAAAAGCCGTTACCAATCGCTTAATCATACTCCTTATACAATAAAAAGATTTTTGTTCGGTTAAGATATTTGCCTCCATTTTCCTTCGAGGGGCCATTTCAGTGTGTTCACATTAAAATTGCCGCTGAAAGGTAGATCAAATTAGCTATACTCTTATACTCCTAGTGGAATGTTAAATGTAGCACCATGATGGAATGATCAATCATCTTGCTGTCTGAACATTTAAAATCGCATGAGACCTACAAATCAACCTCTCACACTGAAGAGTTCAACAAAATTGTTGCTTTGTACCTCACACCATTTTCTAACAATATGGGTAACCGTTCTCCATGGATACGGCTTATCAGGTCGTGTAATAAGATGTTTTAAGGTAATATTTTACTGATTAAACTTAATAATAAATGACAAATTTGAGAAAAAAAATTATATTCAAAAACGTGCTACAGTGCCTTTAAAGCAGGTTCGCTTCCCTGACATTAACATGGCTTAGTGCAAGAACATACTGCTGTTACAGGACCCTCTGATCAAGGAGATACGGGGATCTGGATGAATCCATTGACTACATGTGGAAACTGCTTGATGTGATAATGTGGCTACACACAGCTCATGAGATAAGTACAGTTGATTATCACTGATTCCGTGCTGGGAAGCTGCTTGTCACTAACCAGACAGTCTCTGATGTAAGGTAAATACCTCGATTGTGTTGGTATTCGGAACGTCTCTTGTAAGAATAGCTTTATGTGAAGATAAATGTAACAGTGATGAAGTTTCGCTTTCTCCTTTCAACAATTTGTTAATAAGAGTATGATCGTTATTCGTTTTGAAATGTCTCAATCCAGAAGTAACTGTTTTACACTAGATTTGAATTAATAAATATTTAATGACTAAAATAAGTTTTTAAAATTCTGACAGGAAAACGTTCAGCAAAGGTCAAAACAGAAAGAACGGTAAATCCAAACATAATTCGTATATTCGCTCTTCAACTACTAACTACTAGCGGTATAAGGGATGCATTGAATTAGAAATTGTATTCAATGTGACATCTGGTAATTCAATAACAGAATTCCACCAGGACATAGCCTTGCTGTACCTGTATAATGGGAACAAGTTCCATCATAACAACATTATCCGCATTGGACTTATTGGAAAAGACATAATTAACTGAAATGTACCGGAAGGGTCTCTGTCAACTTCTATGGGTTTTTTTAAAAAATATAATTATCGTTTTAAGGATTACCATTCGAACACAATGTACTATAATACAAACATATATAGTTAAAGGGGAAGTAGCACGTTTTTTGCAAATTTTATTTTTTCTAATTTCCCATTTATAATGATAGTTTATGCCATCTATATTTACTTTAGAGGGTAAAACATCTTATTACACAATCCAATTATCCGGTGTTGCGTATAAAGCATAAATTGCATGGCGGCCATTTTATTGTAAGCACTTTTTATTATTTCGAGTGACAAAAACGATTCTCACGGCTTTACGGAACCACGAACACTTAACTTTTGCAACTTGATTTTCTGAAGTGAGAAGGGTGTTTTACTATTGGTGACATTATTTCCAAATACATTTCTTCGACCTATTTCAGCGAAAATTCGTGCTACTGCCCCTTTAAAGCAATTCTGTCTGAATTAGAAGGGATTATACCACATCGATCGTATGTTTATAAATCTCCTCCATAATCTATCACTTCCGTGTTACTAGATCTGTCAGTAAACTCAGGGCAATCACTAATTAAGATAGTTTCATTTCTTTTCATTTCACGACCTTACGTGTTAATCAATGTTTATCAAACGAGGTAATGATTTTCTCTCATGCTTGCGAAAGTATTGTATTATGATATTAACGTTGTGACGTCACAACTGCAAAGTATGGTGATGCCCGTCGAGAAGAGCTAATAAAATTTATATTAGTTTGAAAATCATGTAAATTGGCATTTACTGTGACGTCAATTCAAGTACATAAATAATAATGACAAAGAATCATACTATGTCCATGTGTACAATAATCATTCTCCAACTTACCATGTGACTGTCAAGCTAGTGGTACAAATTGTCGAAATTTGGCATAATGAGAGAGGGGGCTAGAAATTAATTTTTCTTAAAAGTAAGAACAAATGTATCACAAGTACCTTGCATGTGATGAATAAGAAATATGATCCATGGTTGACAAAGTTGATCATTTCCTGGACTATTTACACGCAGTAAGGTTTGGGTGCAATGCCCCACTGAATTTCAGCGCAGTACAACCCATGGTTCGCTAATTCCGCTGCTCGCAGGTTTCACCACAATACATAGCCACGGGGTGCTGCGGACGTTCTCTCTGCAATAATGCTACCAGCCGTGATATAATGATTGGCTCACTTTCTTTTCAGATACTCATTGATATGGTATTTTCACAATATGCCATGTTTATGTTAAGGATAAAGCACGACGCAAAAGTTAAACTTGGGATTGGTAAACCCGGTGAACTTAGCTGAGTGGGATTAAGAACAAAAGCGAAGCTTAATGTCTTACTTTCCCGAAGCGTTTTACGAGAGTTTTACAATCCAAAGCATGACAGCGGTTGAGTGTTTTATCTTGCTAAGATGATATGAAGGAGATTACCAAAGATAAACCTGTAGAAACATGCTGTCTGCGTAATTAATTAAAGAGAGTCTATTGTAGAACATATCGTTCCTGTTGAGATCAGAAAATCAAATCAGTCGAATGTTTTACAATGGGCAAATAATATGACAGGAAACCAAGATATGACATTTAAAAATTCCACGATTAATAGGTTGATGATAAAACAAATGTTGAAATACCGTGAAAACCTGACTTGTTAAACAAAGATGAACTGTCCGTAAACTATCCATATATGGTCCCTTACAGTAGCAGTTGGAGTTTTAAACAGGACAGACATAATAGTTGAAGGGAAACGCTTCACTCAGCGCCAAACGTTTGATTTTACGAGTGCTTAGATGTGACTTTCATAATGAGATTATAACAAGTATACATATCGCTAACTTCCGAGGGGATAAACAGCACGGTGTACGAAAACTGCTACCGGCAATTCTTTTGGTGATTCGATAATTTGAAATGGATCCGCGTCGCTTAGCCGAATCGAAACTTTTCGTTTTAGAAGTCTATATATTGATTGAGGAGGATAGTTTTGCATTTGGTAACATCCCTTTTCCATTTGTTATATTCTTTCTATTGGAAAACATGCTGCAGTCCCTGTGATACAATTGAGTTCATTGATTATGTTAGTAAAGTGAATGGTCAGAAAACAAACAGGTAGAGACATTAAAATTTCAAAAATAATGTACAAGCCTCCATATTAACTGCGTGTATGTTGTAAGAAGATCATTAATTGTACAAATATAGTCACTTTAGATATTTGAACCTGTGTTTCTATAACCGTAAAGTTCATATCCTCAATGAATTCAAAGGACATTGCTATAAATAAATTTCCACAAACCCATTAATTGAAATTTTGACCTGTAGTTTGCGATAAGCAATCTTCAATACAAAAGACAAAGTACCACATCACCATAGCTTTACTTTAGAGAGGAATCGCTGTTGGCGAATCTATATATATATTTATATATTCAAAAGTTAAAAAACACACAACACCAATAGACTCCTACTAGTTTCATTGTAATCTTCAGGGAGTACAAAACAGTTGTGACGTTAGATTGTCATAATAGTGATGACGTAACACAGGTATGACGTCACAGTCATTAAGCAAGCGATAGAATCAAACACATTTATACATGAATATATAATTATGCATTCAAATTGGGTTTAAGCATTCTAATAAAGTAATCTTCTTTCAACTTTCTGGCCAGTCTGTCATTTGTTTCCATTTTGTAAAATGGAAATATTTGAAATTTTATATCTTTGCCTTTAGCACAATTGTCAATGTGCGCACTAAGGGGAATACATCGTGTTTCAGGGTATTTAATCTGCTGCTTGTGTACTCGAACTCTGTCTCTGAGACACTCAGTCTGTCCAATGTATTCCCCTGAACACCCTTGACAAATAATAACATATATTACATTTCTTGCCGCACAGTTAATATTGAAGCGCACATAAAATCGTTCCTTTTTGTTGTGAAATTTTATGCTGGAGCTCTCCAAAAGATGATGGCATGTCCCACAATTCCCTCTGTTACATTTATAAACTTTGAATTCTGGGGATTCACTATTTACTGTAAATCTAGCCCTTGTTAATAGTTTTTTCAAATTTTTGCTTTGACGTTTACTTTTGATAAAGTTAATATTATCAGCAACATTACGCATTTTCTCATCACATGTTATATATTTAAGAAATAGAAGACGAGTTGGCGTGCTTTATCGTTGAATAAAACATAGCAGGGAGCATAAAACACGAAGGGCGCAGCCCTGAGTGTTTTATGCTCTCTGCTATGTTTTATTCTACGATAAAGCACAACAACGAGTCTTCTATTTCTTATATGAGATGTCCTTAAACATCTACTCGCTTTTATATTTAAAAAAACGTGGAGATATTTTGTTTCTAAAAGCTATTTTTTTTAAAATATTAATGTCTCCCGTCGTAGAACACATTCGCTAGCATTGAACAATCAACGTGACGTAAAATATGACGTCATTTGCTAAGCGACGCTCTAACTGACGTCTGAAATCACGAGCATGTTTTATTGTCCCATATTGCACGCTGTCGGTCCCATTGACCGCCTGTGTTTTATTGCTGTGGGTATCTTATATTCATGTATAAATGTGTTTGATTCTATCGCTTGCTTAATGACTGTGACGTCATACCTGTGTTACGTCATCACTATTATGACATTCTAACGTCACAACTGTTTTGTACTCCTTGAAGATTACAATGAAACTAGTAGGAGTCTATTGGTGTTGTGTGTTTTTTAACTTTTGAATATATTTGACTGTATACCAGACCAACTCAATGTTTCTGATATATATATATATATATATATATATATATATATATATATATATATATATATATATATATATATATATTAACGAAGCACAGTCCACCAAATAAATCTTTGATTTGCATTCTAGAAGTTGAGCTGATGTAGAGAAGAAGACAAATTTGTGGATAAACACGTTCTTTATTCTAACTAGGCAAGTAGCTGGGCATTGAAATGTCGTCTACATGGAATAAAGAAGTTATTTATCCCTAAATGTGTCTTCATTTCCAATCCAATAAGGATCTAAAAGTGTATTCGAGCCTTAGTGCAATCACTTTGAAGCTTGGTGTGGATGGTTACACCGTGTTGATGTGTTTGGTGTAAAATACACATAACACATCCTTCTTTACCTTCTAAAGAACAAAGCATAGAAGAATGCGACATTTTATTATTGGACAGGGAGTCCATCGTTCTACATCAGAGAGACGTTGCTGTTGGTAGAAAAATACATTTTAAGCACAGCACATATTTGACAAAAGAAATGTGTCCAAAGTTGTCCTGAAGTAGTCACAAATGACTGTTACAGAGGGTTTTGTATACATTCTTTGTTTAGATGAAATTTGGTGAAATAGGAATAGCGCTGTCAACATTTGTATAGTGACATACATGTATCATTTATAAGAAATCAAATTCGTAAAGACCTCTCAAAACTTTTAATTTACTGTGAAGGAAAGTCTGGTATTCCATCACCAAACTTCAAACAAAAAAGGGGTTCATACCATACATTTTAGTTAAAATATTCTTACAGTTTAATTTCAACTATTGACTGCCTTGAACCTGTTATGAACATGGCCTTATTAACAGCATTTACAATGGCAGTTTGGTCCATATGATTTCGAGGTTGGTAGCTTAGTCATTTCATGCATGTCTTACAGTACGGTTTCTGGTTACAACGTTATGAACCTGTAACATATTCATTGAATTATTACATAAACTACCGGGCAAAAGAAAGTACTCCCCTCAGATGGTTTCGATTAATTCAATATCTAAAAGAAATCAGATGCATTTGACTATGGTACGATACAATAATACTTACCTGCATAGTTTGAATGCATTAATTGGTGACTGTGGTTAAATTTATTTTAAATACCTTTGTTAAATGAAGACCAGGGTAAGAAATGAAATTTACATCAACATGACCCCTACATGTTTACAATGTTGTAAATGTGTGCAGAATCAGGCACATTTATTAAATTTCACATAAAATATGTCTTATATGTCGCTGAACAGTTGTATCATCAAACATATTTTGAGCAGAAATTAATTTTTAAATTTTAACATTTTATTTTTTAATATTAAATTTATTTATATTAGATATTAACAAAAATGTATTCTTTGACTGGTGACTCAACACGTGTACTGTTCAGTTTTAGATATAGAAAACTTGAGATATTTGCAGTTGAAAATCATACATATATCATACAATCAACAAAGTGAGTACTTTCTTTTGCCCGGCAGTTTTTGAGATCAGCTTGAACTGTACACCTGCATGCCGAAAGTTTGTTCACCAACATGTGTATCAAATATCATGTAAATTGACGTTCATTGTAACGTCAATAAAATTACATGACATACAATGACAATGAATCACCATATGTCCATGAGTAACAGAATCATTCCCAAACGTATACTGTGACTTTCACAGCCGTGGTACATGTTTATGAAATTTGGAACAATGAAATAAACAGAAGGGGTCAAATTTTGAAAATTCAAATTTCATTAATTTTTAATAAAACTTTTTACATCGACTAAATGAGAACAAATTCATCGCAAATGAAAGGAATGCGTATAAGAGGAACTACATGATGTATGTTTGACCCAGGTGATCATTTACCGAATATTTATCAGAAGAAAATAAAAAGTGTAGTTTTTAAAATATTGACCCCTGGTCACTTCAAAGAGCTGTCAAAACTGTTTACTATGGGGTATCATTTCAGATTACACTCAACTGTCTTCTTGTTATGCAAATATGAAAAATGATCTGCCTAGTTTTCGCGTCGATATGATGTTTCAAAGACATACCAAATTACATGATATTTGCACACAAGATACACGTATATATAGGTGAACAAACTTTTGGTACGCAGCTGTAGAAGTCGTACCCTGAGAAAGGATGCGTGTCTCGCAGTAGTACTCTTATAAGATCATTACTTTCAACACTAAACACTTGATTTATATAGAATACTTATATATTAATATAACCTACAGACAGCTTTGAGTTTTTCAGTGAGTGATATCGCGTTTCACGACACATTGGCACCTGTAACATGGTGCATATGGTCGAATGCTGCGGATGTTCTATGAAAATCAATATTTTGAAAATGCAAGCTCCTCATTAAAAAGGATAAATGAAGTTGAACGATTTCTACTTACCGATTGTGCATCTCTAACTGCAATAGGAAAAGAAAATACCTTTTTATTCGTCCGGTTTCGGAGTTGTTGCTTTGCGTAACTTGTTTCAACATATTCAATTGTATCTCTAAATAGGGTTTAACGTATCTAATAACGATAAAGACTTTGTGTAGTCTTAATATGAAATAATGAATTTCTTGATAATTTGTATAACTCTTCCTTTAACTATGAGAGTGCGCTAGACTTCTGTAGGGAAAGATGACATTTGTTTAGGACATCTTAATATTTAGGTAATTCACGATCCATTGATAACATTTACCTAGAGTTGCTGCTGGAACCACTGGAACCACTGGAAGAGCTGCCTTTACTTCCCCCTGATCCCCTCCTTCTGTCTCCTCTTCGTCCACCTCCTCTTCGTCCACCTCCTCTTCGTCCACCTCCTCTTCGTCCACCTCCTCCTCTTGCTCCTCCTGCACCACCTCCTCCTCCTCTTGCTCCTCCTGCTCCTCCTTCTCCCCCTGCTCCTCCTCCTTCTTCACCTGCTCCTGCTCCTCCTCCTTCACCTGCTCCTCCTCCTGCTCCTCCTCCGCCTCCTGCTTCTCCACCTCCTCCTCTTCCTGCGTCTCCTCCGCCACCTTGTCGTGAGGCAATGAAGCATGTTCTTATCATATATATGTAAGGGAAAATACATTACATCAAAAGAAACCACATTTTCTGTATTCTGTATTTGTATTAGCAAATTACCAATTCTACAAAATAAAATCTTCGCTACTGAATAACTGTCTACATAGAATATCCAAACATGTGTAGATGTGAGCACAACTCACAAGTCCGTTTTCCACTCAAGTCAATGAAGTCACATCAATGGTTAATAAATAACACATGTATGTGAAGTTTGATGTATGCAAAATTTGTAATTTCAGGTTTAATTTTCAGACAGGAACACATGACAAGTCTACAGCTACTGCACCAAGTCGCATTTCCGTTAAAATCACAATAACAATCATATATATACTTAATCTACAAACAACTGAGAATCAAGACTGAAATATGTATCAAGTTTGATGAAGCTAGTATGTTCAGGAGTTTCAGGACGAAATAACGGATTTCCTAACGGGGGTATAAAAACACTCATACATTATCGTATCCTAGCTCATGTCCCGATCTGTATATGATCGACTTGACCTGAATACTAATAGGAATTATGTCTATTGAGTCGGTCTATAATTTATCAAACGGTGATAAATAGCTATACTCCGACAAGAAAAAAGCGTGCATAGCAGGAAGGGCGTCTGCAATGTATGTCCAGGAACATATATCATGTCACCTTTCAATTGTTCTAAAATATAATAAAGGTGTTTGCAAAATATTCCATGAAATAAATACATTATAACATTCTGTCACGGGTGACATCGCGATTTTTTAACCTTCATCTCGTTAAGTTCGCTTGTTGTATCCAACTCAAGACCTAGACCTGGCACCACGAATTAACTTAAGGATTCCAATATCCGTTTTACCAGTATAAATTTACCTTTGGCAGTGTTAAAGATAAGTTATCTTTAAGGAAATGTTCATCTTACATTTGATCAAGTGCACACGAAGAATAATCTACTGAGTTCAATGGAGTGGGACTATATAGTCATTACATACCACCGCCTTGTCCCTGTCGCGTCTCTGGTACGTTAGTATCTACAACATATTAAGGTTAAATCCTTCAACCAGAAATCATAACATAACAATGTGCTGACAAGTTGACAAAATCTTATATAGGAATATCAAATTTAACTCTATTTTAGACAGAATATTAATCAACTTTCATATTCTTTAACGTTTATCTGATCGAGCAGAGGTCTTTCCAACATTGATGTTCTAGATCTTACCCGTGGGTGTTGGTGTTGGTGTTGGCGTTGGTGTTGGTGTTGGTGTTGGTGTTGGTGTAGACGTAGGCGTAGGCGTCGGTGTAGGTGTTGGTGTAGGTGTTGGTGTAGGTGTAGGTGTAGGTGTAGGTGTTGGCGTTGATGTTGGTGTGGGTGTGGGTGTGGGTGTTGAAGCTGTAACATAGGGTTAAAACTATGTCCTTTCTAGATAAATTTCATATTTCTATAGAAGAAATACACTAGCGCCCAGCAAAAACTAAACTATAACTTTCATTAACTTAAATATAATAAGTGTACGCGGTTAGCCCACATAATATTTCTGCTTTGAAAGTTTATTTTACCACGAAATTTTTACCCGAGCGCAAGCGACGATGAACATTATTCAGTCATGTGTGTCTTCTTTCCAGGGTGCTGTAGTAGGTATCATCAATTTACATTAGTTACATCAAACGTTTCTCCAGCATAAACAACGATGATTACATTTAACTAAGAACGAGTTTTGCCAATTACCGACATGATTTTCTTTATAAGCAAACAAGAACTACACATAAACTCGATTTTCTCAAAGCTTGGAATAAGTTACGGTAAGTTTGGTTGATACAATTTGGGGTTGTTTCATTTTAATCTTTTATTATCGGTATGTTATATTAATAGTTTCTTTTGAACGCTAGTATAAATTCACAATGAAAAAGCAGCTACATTTCCTAACACAATAATGACATTTAAATTAAAGGTGCATCCATTGTGTTTAATAAAATTTTATTAGGCTTTAATAGGTCCCGATGCATCATATGTGCTGTTTACAGTGCACATAAATTAACTCAGCTTGCATATTCATCCCCAATCGCAAAATATATCATAATTACTAGTTTTCAATTAAACTAAAGTAACATCATTATGGATGTGCTGCAACCGAAACTGCACGTCCCATTTACCATGCACATTAGTTATATGACATATTGAACATGATCAACCCAAATTTGTCATTTGTTATAAATAAGATTCCAAAATTATGTTTGACTCATTGGCGAGCGTCAATCGCGATGCATTGTCCGGTTTTAGATCATAAACCACTACTTTTTCCTTAATATCGTCAATTTACTATCTTCAAAATGGTAGTTTTCGGTAACAGTCTGTACTAATTGATAAACTAACTGCATTTATAACGTTTAGAATATGTGACCCCCAACAACACAATGGATGTACCTTTAACAAGTTATAAAATGTAGAAAGATGTTGTCGAAAACTGTTCTTCATCGTAGGATGTCATAAAACAAGCCCCCTTCCCCCCCCCCCCCCCCCCCCCCCCCAAAAAAAAAGCTTATTATATCCTATCCCGTCTACATAGATTAAAAACCAATGATTTCTTAAAACATGCGTTTCTCAGATAGGAACAGATATTGTTTTGAATATCAAACCTTCTGAGAAAATTACGTAACTCTGTTTCAATCGTATTTTCGCCCGTGTATTAAAGTACCTTCAATATTTATGGTGACTTTTCTTTTGCACGTGAGTTCAGAACTATGAGAGAAACATTTATGTAACAACAGTGTTTATTTGAGAAACTAGTTTCCAATCATCCATGCGCATGTCGTCCAAAACAGGTGTACATAGTTGCATCACTAACATCAGTTTCCTTATTACTGATAACAATCATTTTAAACTAGCGGGCAAAAGAAATGCTACCAATGAAAAGGCAATATAGTTAAATCAACAAATGATGAATACGACTGAAACATAGTTACGTGGTGTGTTCAGAAGCCAGGAAACATTAATTTTCCGTTTTGGAATCTCCTTAACTAGGTAAGATAAGAATGTGAAATATGGCTATTTGGCTTATCTTCATGACGTTCTACAGTAACAAGGCGTCACCGAATAAGGGTCCAAGGTGGTACATTATGTCGACAACATCTGTTATTAATATAATTTCCATATTTCGTACATTTTATTTTTAAATGTAAGCAATTGTGTCCCCAAACACGACTTGAAATAGCGAGTTTATTGTCTCATAAAGCACGCTGTCTGTCCCATTGACGGCCTGTGTTTTATTGTCGTGAGTATCTTATATTGTAAAATTAACCACATGTATACCTTTGTCCGTCTTTACATCAGGCAAATTAACCTATAATGCATCAAAGCATCATTGTAAAACTTTGTAGGATATTTACCTTGGGCCTGTCTTGCTCGTGCAGCACCTAAATGTAAACATAAATGTATGTATATATGTGTCTGTGTATATATATGTTATACTATGTAAGTATAAAAAAATTACATTTACTCAACAAATTTTAAATTATTGGTGATCACAGGTGATGGTTGTTTTTATACCAAAGGTCTCATTGAAGGTTACATCAATATCTATACATTGTGATAGAGCGTACAGCTGCATTTATGTTCTACATCTTACCTGTAGGTGTTGGTGTTGGTGTCGGTGTTGGCGTCGGTGATGCCGTCGGCGTTGGCGTTGGCGTTGGCGTCGGCGTCGCCGTAGGCGTTGGCGTCGGCGTCGCCGTAGGCGTCGGCGTTGGCGTTGGCGTTGGCGTCGGCGTTGACGTTGGCGTAGGCGTTGGCGTCGGCGTCGGTGTAGGCGTAGGTGTAGGTGTAGGCGTCGGTGTAGGCGTTGGCGTTGGCGTTGGCGTCGGTGTCGGTGTCGGCGTTGGCGTCGGCGTAGGTGTCGGCGTAGGTGTCGGTGTAGGCGTCGGTGTAGGCGTCGGTGTCGGTGTAGGCGTCGGTGTAGGCGTCGGTGTAGGTGTAGGCGTCGGCGTCTGGGTAGGCGTAGGCGTCGGTGTCGGTGTCGGTGTCGGCGTAGGCGTAGGCGTTGGCGTTGGCGTCGGCGTCGGCGTCGGCGTCGGCGTCGGTGTAGGCGTCGGTGTAGGTGTAGGTGTAGGTGTAGGTGTTGGAGTCGGCGTCGGCGTCGGTGTCGGCGTCGGCGTCGGCGTAGGCGTTGGCGTCGGTGTAGGTGTAGGTGTAGGTGAAGGTGTTTGCGTTGGCGTCGACGTCGGCGTTGGCGTCGGTGTCGGCGTCGCCGTTGGCGTAGGCGTTGGCGTCGGTGTATGTGTAGGTGTAGGTGTTGGTGTCGGCGTAGGCGTTGGTGTAGGTGTAGGTGTAGGCGTCGGTGAAGGCATCGGTGTTGGCGTCGGCGTTGACGTTGGCGTAGGCGTTGGCGTCGGCGTCGGTGTAGGCGTAGGTGTAGGTGTAGGCGTCGGTGTAGGCGTTGGCGTTGGCGTTGGCGTCGGTGTCGGTGTCGGCGTTGGCGTCGGCGTAGGTGTCGGCGTAGGTGTCGGTGTAGGCGTCGGTGTAGGCGTCGGTGTCGGTGTAGGCGTCGGTGTAGGCGTCGGTGTAGGTGTAGGCGTCGGCGTCTGGGTAGGCGTAGGCGTCGGTGTCGGTGTCGGTGTCGGCGTAGGCGTAGGCGTTGGCGTTGGCGTTGGCGTCGGCGTCGGCGTCGGCGTCGGCGTCGGTGTAGGCGTCGGTGTAGGTGTAGGTGTAGGTGTAGGTGTTGGAGTCGGCGTCGGCGTCGGTGTCGGCGTCGGCGTAGGCGTTGGCGTCGGTGTAGGTGTAGGTGTAGGTGTAGGTGAAGGTGTTTGCGTTGGCGTCGGCGTCGGCGTTGGCGTCGGTGTCGGCGTCGCCGTTGGCGTAGGCGTTGGCGTCGGTGTATGTGTAGGTGTAGGTGTTGGTGTCGGCGTAGGCGTTGGTGTAGGTGTAGGTGTAGGCGTCGGTGAAGGCATCGGTGTAGGCGTCGGCGTAGGCGTCGATGTAGGCGTCGGCGTAGGTGTCGGTGTAGGTGTAGGTGTAGGTGTTGGTGTTGGTGAAGGCGTTGGTGTTGGTGTGGGCGTTGGTGTAGGTGTTGGTGTAGGCGTGGGTGTAGGTGTAGGCGTGGGTGTAGGCGTGGGTGTTGGTGTAGGCGTCGGTGTAGGCGTCGGCGTAGGCGTCGGTGTAGGCGTCGGCGTAGGTGTCGGTGTAGGTGTAGGTGTAGGTGTAGGTGTTGGTGTTGGTGAAGGCGTTGGTGTTGGTGTAGGCGTTGGTGTAGGTGTTGGTGTAGGCGTGGGTGTAGGTGTAGGCGTGGGTGTAGGCGTGGGTGTTGGTGTAGGCGTGGGTGTAGGTGTAGGCGTGGGTGTAGGCGTGGGTGTTGGTGTAGGCGTGGGTGTAGGTGTAGGTGTAGGCGTTGGTGTAGGCGTGGGTGTTGGTGTAGGCGTTGGTGTCGGTGTTGTTGTTGGTGTCGGTGTTAGTGTTGGTGTTGGTGAAGGTATTTGCGTTGGTGTCGCAGCGTTTCTACGAACTCCTGAAATATTCTATTATTGTATACTTGATAGAAAAAGGAATATCTTTTGTAGCATTGAACGATACATTCCGTAATCATGTTCATACCTACAGTTACAAAATAAAACATTCGAATATGCTTAGTCTACTTGGTTTGAGAGGACGAAATCTTCATCTATATGTTCTATTTTTTCAAGAAATAATGGCATACCTCCAGCTGATGATGGTGTAGGTGTAGGTGTTGGTGTTTGTGTTGATGTTGGTGTTGGTGTTGGTGTAGGTGTTGCAGTTGGTGTTGGTGTTGGTGTTGGTGTTGGTGTAGCAGCAGCATTTGCACGAGCTCCTGAAAAATAATAGTGTAGACTTAAATGAAAGAAAGCAATATATTATGTAACATTGGAGTTTAAAAGTTAAAAAGTAAATATTGCATTCCGTAATTTAGTTTATACCAACACTTCTGAAACTGACAAAAACATTCGAATGTGCCAAATCTACTTTCTGTTTGAGGATACACGGGCATACCTCCAATAGAATTAAATATTGAATATTAATTTACACAACCAAGGTCTCTCTCTCTCTCTCTCTCTCCACCACCTGCTCCACCACCTGTGCCACCTGTGCCTGTTCTTGCTCCACCATCTGCTCCACCATCTGCTCCACCACCTGTGCCGCCTGTGCCTGTTCTTGTTCTTGTGCGACTTCCTCTTCTATTCGAGGAACCACTTCCGGACTCCGATGAGCTTCCAACAGATGAACTACTGTCGGACGAGGAGGCTGCAACTGAAGCACAACAAGGAGACTGGATGAATCCATGGCACGAGGTAAAACCAATAAACAATGGTAGAACAATGAAGTTCAAGTAAACAAAGTGAACAATTAGTAGAAAGATGCCAGAAAGATGACGGAAATTGGTCGAAGGATGAAATTGAAGTATTACATTGAGGCTATATATACATTATGTACACTTGCGTAAGAGTTATAAAAGTTATTCTTTAAAAGTTTTAAAGTTATTTTTAAGGTACTTATGCAATATATGGTTGACGAAACCTGCGCAGTCTGCGTTCACATGGTAATAAAAAAAAAAGAAATGGCCGAAAAATATGCGAGTTGAGTCACTTAGAATTATATTTATTATTGTTTTATTCATAAATTTGCTGATCATAATAATTGTTAATACTTACAATAGGAAGTCAAATATTTTTGAAGCGGTATTGAACTATTGTTCAAGAATTTTTAAAGAATGTTCGTATTCTGAACAGACAGGTTTCTGTACAAATTCTAACAGTTACATGTTGACACTTTGAATAAAACTTCGGTCACATAACTTCAAGATATTAGACATACATGCGATTTAGATAGTGAACAAATATAACATGATTATATTTGGGATAACACTACATTCAATGTACACATTTGTACTATTGAAGTTGGCGTTATCCCAAATATAACCATGTTAAACTTCAAGATAGTTTGATCTAAATTTATTTTAAAGTGTTTCACAACCATGCCGCCTTCATTTCTTATACATAGTGTCGTTGTTTTCATTCTAAGAAGATTTCGAATCTAGGACATTACCCAGATATTTATACTATGTTACTAGATCTATTCAATTATCATCACTAGTCACGGCATTTGTTGTAGACTTAGTTTTCCTGAAATAAATTATATGATCATTTCTTTGTTGTTTGCACATTCAAAAAGTAAGAAGATTGATTTACACCATTTTGAAAATTTGGAAATTTCAGTTCAGTAGCTCAAAGAGACAAAGAGATCTAATATATCTCAAGATGTCAAATAATACATGAAGCTTAACTTACCATTGAGGACTTTCAACAGCACCAATACACCTTTAATAAAGAAAAATACAAACTGCAAACCACAACTTGTAGAATTTTCACTTTAACCACAATTTCAATGACAACAAATGCAAAGTAGAAACTAGTTTTGGGAACTTATCACTTGTAGCTTGGACTAATATATAATCTGATTAAGGTAAACTCACAGAGTACTTGCAATATAGCAGTCTTCATATCGCCTGCTCTGTATAAACTATTGTTTGAAGAGAAGGATATCCAATGGTTATATACACTGACAATGAACATAAAGTTTGATTATATAGCATAATATTATACCAATTACCTGCTAATCAAACTCTTATCTAAATATTAACGGTTTATGAAAGTTTATGTCAAAATCATGTCTATATTATCTTATTTTTTCTCATTGTATACAGCTGCATCCCTAAAGTCTGTCCACCTACTTGTGCAAATATCTTGTAAATTTGCTTTCATTATAACGTCAATAAAATTACATCAATTACAATGACAATGAATAATCATATATCCCTGTGTAAAAGTATAAATCTCAAATTAGTCGCGTCAGTGTTTTAACCAATGAAATTTGGCATGATGAAATTGATATTAATTTAATTATATTAATTAATTTTCCAATAAAATTTACTCATACCGATTTAATCGATTTCATATTCGATACAAATACAATGAATGAGTGTAAGGGGAAATACGTGATGCATAATGTACCCAGTTGATAGATTGTCAATACCAAAAAATGCCAAAATTGTAACTGTGTACTATGAGATACTTAGATAATGTTATGAAACATTCAGCTGTCTCCTTATTCAGTGAAAATGAAAAAAATATTGTCAAGATTTCGGGTTGATACGATCCTTCAAAGACGTCCCAAATTAAATGACATTTGCACTAAAGTACACAAGTAGGTGAACGAACTTTCGGGATGCAACTGTAGTGATGTACTTTCCTTAAGAAATTATTGATTACTGCCTCGATATTTTTAATAAGGTAAACAATATACATGTACTGCAACGGGCAACGCTCCTCTTATACAACGTCACCAACAAGTACCGTTCACCAATTTGGTAAATAATTTTGAAAATAAGGAAAGGTACATTAAAGGGGCTGTAGCACGTTTTTTGCAAGATTTATTTTTATCAAATTTCCTATTTATAATGATATTTTGAGTCATTTGAATTAAGTGAACACATTATATTATTTCGAATGACAAAAAATATTCCGATGGCTTTACTGAGCCATGTACACTCACTTTTATCTTGATTTTCCAAAGAAGGAAGGGTGTTTTACTATCTGTGAAATTATTTTTCAAATACATTTCATTGACTTGTTTGAGCGAAAAAAACGTGCTACTGCCCCTTTTAGTTTGATGAAAGCAGAATTGGAAGTTTCAGAAATACATTTTGGACAGAAAAAGCTAAGTCTACAGTTATTGCAATAAGTCATGTTCATGTTCATAGAGAAATTGTATCGCCCTGTATAGATATAACCCTCGGCATATCTTGAGATCATGGTTGACATGTGTCTCAAGTTCGATGGAGCTAGCCTGGAATGTTCAGGATACATGCTCCGGAAAAACTACTTTCCTTACAGGCTCTCTTCATAGGGAGACCTAGGGATAATGGTTGACATGTGTATCAAGTTTTACGAGAAAAGTGTTTTACTCATGAAAACAGATGTTTCTCCCTTCCCTCAACTTACTTCAGAAACCGGAGACGATTAATTTGATTTTTTCAATTTCAAATCTCTAAATGAATATATAGAAAGTATGTCATTATGTTTGTTAACTATTACTTTAGTAAATATAATCACTAACCTGCCGGGCCCGGAATATTCCCGGATGGCCAATCTTAGTACCCAAATCCGGGGTGTTTATCAGTAAACAATTTTTTTTATTTCTGTTATTCACCTTGTCATTAATTATTTCAACATATAGGGTTGAATGTTTCTATGTTCAATTAAGTATGCAACATTTTGTGAAGATTGGTGGGGAAGTTTGCTCCTCCGAACATAATCCCTACAATTCACAATGTCAAAGTCCAAATTGATGCCGCGAAAAAAAACCAAATAAGGTTGAAATAGCTTAAGCCCCAAAAAGGCACACATGTTGCATATTATACGGAGATACAGTACATCACGTTTGGTGAAGATGAATGAACAATTTTTAGAGTTATGCTCCGAAAACAAATCCTACCCTTCAAAAATACACATCCATTTATTCATAAAAAGCTCAAACCCCAAAAGAAACATATTCATAATATGGAGAGGCATTATACCAAATTTGATGAAGACTGGTCACGTAATTTTAGTTTAATGCCCAGGTAGTGATGTGAAGCCGACGATGATGCTCTCCGGCCGACCCTTTATACTTTTAGACATACACAAAGGTGCAAAAGAGAGTATATCACTCAGATGTGTTTATCATAAGAATAATGTTCAAAGTCAAATGTCTCGAGTTGTCGACGTCGTATTCAAAAACTGACTAGTTTGGCAAATTAGTCCAAAACATTAAATCAGTCAAAGAATACCTCTACGCGTTTTTTTTTTTAAATTTAAATTTAAATTTTGAAATTCCCCAAAATTAATTTTGACAAAACACAACAGTTCATCGCCATATAAGACATATTCTGTGTGAAAATCAATAATTCAAACTACTGCCGAAATTTGTTACTGTATCGTGCCATAATCAAATGCATCTAAAAAAATTCAAATATTGAATTAATGGAAAACAACTGAGTGATATACTTTCTTTTGCACCTCAGTTTATGTTCCAGACAATGACTTTTCTTGACGTCCAAAACACTGTGTATTCGATATAGAGGCCAACTGTTCATCTTTTGCTCCTTGAACCAACATTCTGATCACAGGTCGAGGTCTGACGAAGAGCGTACGAACATTTATAATGAGCGGCAAGTCGTAATGTTAGTACTCACGATTTTGGTTGCATACACACAAGCTTCTGAATTACGTTCAACGTACTGCATTTCGCCGCCTTTTCTGTGCCTGTGGTGCAGCACGCTGCTACGCTTGAACAGAAACACTGATACAATGCAGCAAGGCTTTAGTCAGTGATAGAAACTGTTATTCGTTGGTCAAAACTATCATCTCTCAGCATCGAGTGATTGTTCTGATGCACATTTGGGGTGGATTTTATTGGAGAGAGATGGGAACTTCATAAATCACACTTGAAACCAGTGTGTATTTGTTCCCTTTGCAGTTGCATTTCATCGTTTTGATATGTTTCAACAGTAAATTTGAAAAGGTTACAACATCGGGACACCACCACTATATGTGTTTTCTACCGAACTAAAACATATTTGGAATCAGTATCTATAAGGACAATAAGATGGCCAAGTGTCACTATTATTTCGTCGTGGTGACTTGACGTCATAAACGCTGGTTTTTCGACAATACAAGCCCCTGTGACGTCATCCTTCGTCTATGACACAGGGTAGCCAGCTTATATTTGGAAGTAGATTTCAGCGTATTTCTTACATGTCATTACTTTTCATAACTTTAGGTGAACGTTATATTCCTATCTATGACGAAAGTAGTGTCTGAATATGGGTATACCCTCGCTGTCGCTCGGAAAATATTCAGACACTCGCGTCGGAAACTTAGTGGGATGGACACATTTTAATATCTTTTCTGTGAAGTGGTACGTTCTTTTGCGGTTCAATGACTTCTAAAACATGTGTAATATCCATGTTGATTAATGTCACGAATTCCTCGCTCCTCCTGCATTTTCCATTTTTGATATTATTTGATTAGTGCTGCAGTAACATTCGAAAAAAATTCATTACGAGCATATAAATTCATAGTAATAATAAAGATGCACCCATTGTGTTTCATATTATTTTATTTGGCTTTAACGTGCCAACATACCATATGTGCTGATCAAACAATATCAATCAACTTGCATATTCATCTTCAATCGCCAAATATATCATAATTACTAGTTTCCAATTAAAGTCGATACTTATATTTGTGCATTAGCCGAAATTACACTTAACTTGTTAGATATTAATGTTCAACTAAACGTCGACTCACCTCCATTGCTACAGGTGGAGTGAAGAGTTTTCACGAATATTTCAGTTAGTTTGCCTTGTAATCAAATTAACCGTGTACAGATATAGGACACGAAAGTTTGTAATGAGTGACAGGTACAGGTGTATTGAAATCTTAGAATCAATGTGATATTCTCAATCATATCTAATATATTTGATTCATAAAGTACGTAACTTTTATGAATTTGCACAAGGCAATGAAAAAGTAAAATCTATACGTCAAACGATATGTATTACAGTAAAGCAAACGACGATATATTTGCAATATGAAATATGAAGTTTTTGAACTGGTGTCAAATCATAAGCATGACTCATTATTTGAAATGTTTCGAATAATATACTGGTCTTAAGGAGAGATTGGTCGTAAAAATCGTTTATTTATTTGTAAGAAAATGTGTGGGTCACTGAATGATTTAAAGAAGTATCAACATTAATAATAGTTATAATACTGCCGTCAGATAAATACCCTATTTGTTACCGAGTTTATATACTAAAAGAAAATGGAAAAACAACTTTTAAAAAAATCATAAGATAGAAAATTATTGTCAGTTTATACTACGTCGACAGTCTACAAAAGAGAAGTAATTGAGTTCCCACTTCTTAACTTCTTCATCAAAATAATGTATCCAGTTCCATGTTCTCCTGGTCCCTCAGTCGGAAGTTAACTTGCTCCAATAAGACTGCTTTACCTCTCTGCAACATCTCAGAGCTGAAAGGAAGTGAAGATTGCAGACGGGAAAATTGACGCCATTTAACAGACACCATCTGTAGAAGGATATCACATTAGGATCGCCTCATGTTGCCCACTGGAGTGACCTCCTCTCCATTAATCATCCAGTTCTGTCAACCTCAGCTCATGGATGTCTTTAATGGAACGTTTCTTCCCCCGGACACGCCAAGACGTTGAAGGGAGGATGTTGTCGCCAAGAGGTTGTTTTTTTGGTATATCGACCTTGTTTTTCTCCTATCCTTGTTGTTTTACATTATCTGTTCTTCATAAAGCTATCTTCTGGTCATGTTTCGGTCTACACCTAATACCTTATTATATTACCCATACGGGTGAGAAGACACAGGTGATTATTTTTGTGATGTTTGCACATGTGCTTTCAAGTGATTCTCAACGTTGATTGGTCGGTAACTCGGAGAAAGAATGACTATGACGTCATAAAACAATGGTCGGACGCGACGAATTATCTTATGACGTCACAATGTTACTGTGGCGACGGGCCCTTCACAGCGGCCGCACAACATGAAAATGTAATAACCACGCGTAATTTGGTCAATTTAATTGCATAATGGGTAATATATAGAATAACCAACGAGGTACGAGTGATTACGGGAAATATCCACTCGTCTAAATAATGTTCAGAGCCACTCGCTAAAGCTCGTGGCTGAACATTATTTAGACTCATGGATATTTCCCGTAATCACTCGTACCGCGTTGGTTATTCTCTAAATCTCTGCTGATTTTGCCTTCACATTCATGTTTTACCTTCTGAATAGCTTCTATGTTCTCATCCATTGTGAAGGGTTTCTTGGAAGGTACATCTAAAAATGTCAATGTGTATCCTGCAAACGGGTTGGACATAATTATAGTAGGCCTAATGTCTTTTTAATTTACAATGCACATTATCAGAGCTTGAACTTCTAGTCCACCTTGAAGTAGAGAAAATGTGTTGGGCACCATTACCACTTAAATAGGTACATGATGCAATATGTTTCACAGTAACAGGACTTACTATGAGTTCTTATCCCAGGACTGTCTAGGACAGAGTGCTTGTCATGAGTTAAGATAATCACACTGGGTGACCGGGGTCCCAGTAAGTAGCCGTTTCAATTCAATGTTTTAACTAATGTCCCGTGTCAGTGGAGTGTTATATTTTCAGTATACTGTTTCTATGCATGAACATTGTATTTCTAATCATTTTAAAGCTCTGAAGCACGTCTTTTGCATATTATGTTTATTCAAAATTTCTATTTATTATTAATATAGTTCATACAATATAGTGTTATGTTGTTATGTTAGAGGGTAAAACTTCTCATTACACGACCCGATAAACCGTATCCATAAAAACGGTTATCTGAATTAAAAGAAAATGGTGCTACGGAAATCTTCAGTCTGAGAGGTAGAATTTGCGAATTTGAGAGTTCAGACAGCAAGATGGCAACATATTAAAACTCTACTCAGGGTGTGTTGTTATCTCTACATCAGTCAGATCACTTGAACTACCTTCGAGCGGTCATTTCATTGTGAACAACTTAAAGGTAATTAAAGTTCTATCACCGATCTATTGGCAGCAGCATCCACTCCACTCGCAGCGCCGATGAATGGCTTCAGTTCTCATTTTATTTTTTATTTTTCAACAAATGTGCGCCTATCTTTATCAAGTTGTGAAATGAAAAGTCATCAAAATATTAACTTCATTTATATATTTTAATTTGACTGTGTTTTAATCATGTATTATTAGCATATATCTGTGTAAAATAGAATATCCTCTCGAATTTCGTTTCCACAAAAATTACCCCGATAGAACCCTCCTTTTAACATTGAAGCTTGAAGGGAAATGGGACTCGCATTGAAAAATGTACATCCGTTTAAGAACTCTTTTTATTGATTTGGGAGTATTATTGAGCAATTGGTAACACTTATTTACCTTTTGGAATGATCACTTTATTTCAGTAAGAAAAACGTGTTTTAAATAAATAATTCGGACTTAAAACTTATACAATCTTTAGTTTCAACAACGCAGATACTGAGAGAGTTAATGTGAAAAGCCTTCAAAGACTCAAAGCCTCAAAGACCAAGCAAGATGACAAACCAGTCTTATTTAAATCGAATAAAGTTGGAAAGTAAACCCCTGAGCGATTTGTGATTGTGTCGAGGTAGATGAAATATTTCACTTTTTGTTACATGGTAGAATTTGATAAGCCTGAATGGTGGGTGAAGTTATCTTAAACCCTCTGATAGGACGACAGTGAAGTAGCAGGGCGGTCCAAGGGCGGAGCTACAGACACCTGGCTGACGACCTTGAGTAATTGCAACATTGTTGCAAAACAGGCACCTACCAGATGTCATCAAAGACAAGTATGCCGCTCAGTAAAACTTTACCCATTGGATAAAACAGATGCATGATGACAAAAGTGGCGTATACAAAATATAATCTTGCTATCACTCACTCGGGTGCCGCCTCGTGAGATGACAGCTCAATGATATTTTGTATACACCACTTGTGTCATCATGTATCTATTAATTAGTCTCCACCCAACAAAGTTGATATTCTCAGCCTTCTAGAGCTACTTGTTTATTCAGGGAGGACACCTTGCCACAACAACATCTGAGCATCATCAATGTTCAGATTCCAGGCAGCTTAGATGCTTTTCTAATTTAAGCATCATATCCCAATTGGTTTTGGAGAAGAAGTCTACCACCCTGCCTTCAGCCTATCTGGCTTTATAGGTCTGATGAGCTAAAAAAGAAATCACATGATGCTACCATATGATGATGTCATATGTTGCCCTCTATAAATTTGAAGACTCCTTTTTTTCAGACAAACATACTTTACAGTCATAAATGCAGACATATTTTTGTGCTTAGAACCAGGTTGAATAAGAATTAATTACATAATCAAATACGCAAACATACAATAAAAAATATCATTTATTATCAACATGATCATAACAATAAATATGAACAAAAGCAATTCATAAGATATTACTAGCTGTCTCAAACATGCAGTTATTGCAAAAGTAAACAATCATAAACCTGAATCACAAATAATGACGTATACTGCAATATCATTAACCTAAATCGTGAATAATGACATGCATTGTACAATCATAAATCTAAATCATCAATAACGTTTTTTTTTAATACAATTATAAACCTAAAACATGATAAATGTCTATGAAGTGCAAACATAAATCTGATTCATGAAAAAGACCCACACACCACCTTTTTAGAAAAACTGATGTATATATACTGCTCATACTAATCATACATAAATCTTATTCACGATTAATGATTATAAATCTAAATCATGAATAATGTTGTATAAACCTAAATTATGAATAATGTTGTGTAAACCTAAATCAAGAATAATGTTGTATAAACCTAAATCAAGAATAATGATATATACTAAGAATCATAAACCTAAATCAAGAATAATGATATATTCTTATAATCATAAACCTAAATCATGAATAATGTTGTGTAAACCTAAATCATGAATAATGTTGTATAAACCTAAATCATGAATAATGATATATACTAAGAATCATAAACCTAAATCAAGAATAATGATATATACTAAGAATCATGGACCTAAATCAAGAATAATGATATATACTAAGAATCAAAAACCTAAATCATGAATAATGTTGTGTAAACCTAAATCATGAATAATGTTGTATAAACCTAAATCATGAATAATGATAAATACTAAGAATCATAAACCTAAATCAAGAATAATGATATATACTAAGAATCATAAACCTTAATCATGAATAATGATGGGTAAACCTAAGTCATGAATAATGATATATACTAAGAATCATAAACCTAAATCAAGGATAATGTTGTATAAACCTAAATCATGAAAATGATGTATATTGAACAAGGACTTCATAAACGTTTTACATTTCTCAAATATTTCAATATATTTCAAATATACAATGAAGAACTAAATAATTTCATCTTCATTCAATCTTGAATGTATTTAAGATGAACACATATTCAACACTTGGTACCCTTTTAGGGGGTTATATTTGATCATATTTCGCTTGAATATCATTCAGTCTGATTAAAATCTACCCTATTCTTAGGAATAAGATTGGTAAAATATCACATCCACCTGAATTAGAACTTGTTCTATAGATTCCTCTCCACAACGTCTGATGACACAAAGAATAGGCGCTAGGCGCATGTTCCTTACCAGTTTAGTGCAGACAAGCCCAGTCATTGGCTGGCCAATCACATCACTGATTCAAACGGTTGCCGTTTTAAACTCATTCATTAAAGATACATCCATTGTGTTTCATAAAAGTGTATTTGGCTGAAATACGTGCCAACATACGATATGTGCTGATTTCAGTTCAACTAATTTCACTCAACTTGCATATTCATCCCCAATAGCCAATTACATCGTAATTAATAGTTTTTAATTAAAATTTAGCAACATCATTATACATGTACAGAAACCAAAACTACACATCCCATTTACATGCACAGTGGTTATAAGACCTATCAAACACTATCAACCCAAAGATATCTGTTTGTATGGTGAAAATAAGTTTCCAAAATTACGTTTGACCAATTGACGCGTGTCACAGAAATCAGAAATCGACACTTTTACCTTTATATTGTCAATATACTATTTTGACCATCATCAAAATGGTAATTTTCGGTAACAGTCAGTACTTCTCGAAAGATTAACATCATTTATAACGTTTGGCATTTGTGTCCCACAACAACACAATGGATGTACCTTTAACACTTTCCGAATGTAAGAGAAACAGACTAAAGAATGGTTGCCTGGAGGTCATGTGATTGGCTAACTGAACTAGTGTGAGAACATGCAGGAATACAGGCTGTCATCTGAGTTTGTGGAGAGGAAAGCAGCGAACGGAATGAGTTCGTATCCCGGTAGAAGCACTATTTTGCAACTTTAATTCATTGGTAAACCTTGGATTTTAATCAGGCTTGCATATCATTTTTAGTGTATAATAATTTTCAGAATTATGTGAAGTCACTGCTGACATCTCCACTTCTTCATTATAATAATGAACTTGTTATGAAATAAATACTACCTAATGACGAAGACATGTTTTTGGGACATCTAGATGAAGCCGTTAACCAACATCACCCAGTAAAGACTCTGTGGGAGTACTCCACAACATACTCGGGATAACTCTGTGAACTGTCAAAAGTTACAAAGATCGAAGGATTGAAATGATTGTTGACGACTGAGTTGAATGGCCGCTGTTTAGGGTCTTCGCGGTCAATTGGAGGACGTCGCATCCCATTGCGCCCTTGTGTATAACGTCCGCTCACTACTCTCGCCACCAGAAGAACCATGGGTTGTTGAGACTGGTGTGTTTGGTCTGGCAATGGGATCACCCCCAAACCAGTTTGGGCTAGCATAGCTTGCGGGTTTTGCCCTATAAATTGGAAGTGTCGTCGGTTTGGGTGTGGGTTGAACCCATTGGGTAAACTGCTGTATCTGTGAGAGTAGTTGGCTTCGGTGGCGAAGTACGAACCTGTAGAGAGAGAGAAACACAAATAAACACTAAACTATGACCACGTAATTGTTGCAATGTTACATAATTGTTGATCTTGATCAATTGAAACCCTTTACATGCTGGCATTGGGCTAAAATTGCTTTGTGACAAGCTTCCAGAACACAATGGGATGCTCTCCCAATATGTCATAAAACACTGCGTTACAGTATGTACCTTTTGAAATCACAGATTTTTTTAATGTCGACAGAATAATCCAGTCAAATTAGCATAACATATCAGCAGCACAACATTCTAGTTTCAAATACGGGGGAGGGGTGGGGGTTGAATGAATGATCATTTTTAAATTGATTGTCTTAAATACCATTGGTAGATAATGCGTTTAGAAAGAGGGTAACTCGCCATCACTACAGGGAATGATCAAAAACAAGTTTGCTGCTTTATATAAAAGCAGAGTAATGGATGGAGGTGCAATGGCAGCAAGAAATCACTTTCTGCCTGCATACAGATTGACAGTGTGCATCAAGATGTTCATTGACTTGTTGAATTTGTGAAGGATACACAGGATAAGAATAATATTATCAACGAAATGAAAAATTACAAATACATAGGTATGTGTTACATTTTTATCATTCTGGTGATCATGGTGTTTATAAAATGCTTTTACTTTATACTTGTAACAATAAATAAACTTTAACTTAGTCCAACAATCATCACAAAACATGTATTGAACTCTTCACATTGCATAATATTAATTAGACTACCGTAATTCTTGAATAATCCCCCGAAGATTGATAATTTTAAAAACCAATTTAACGAAGTGATTAATCAATGCAGGCAGTTATTTTTTCAAAGCCATAAATGAACCAGTGGCTCTGTGGCTCATCAGGCTTTAGTTAGTTAGTCAGTCAGAGGGTTAACAAATCTATAATTCATAATCCACATTGGCCGAAGTGTCCGCTTCCAGCATTGTAAGGCTTTAGTTCTTGAAAGTAGGAAAGAAGCAAATAGGATTCAAGGATGTAGCATATGTGACCCTTAAGAGACCACTGAGTAATCTACAATACATATGAATAAACAGATAGACGCCGGACACAATCCTCATCAGCCCATTGGGCCTTTCAGACCTGATGAGCTAAAAATGAGACCACAAGACAATAAGTTTTTTTAGTTAAGCTCCGGAAAAGAAACAGACCATTTTTCAAAATTTCAAAACATTTTTGCACCCTGCATTGTAAGAAGTTTCTAAGTCACATAATTTCTCCGGAAAGATTTCGTACAGATGGATATACAGACACATGTTATTGCCGAAGCATGGTAAACCTTTTTCTATCATCTTGGTATCCTACATAGAATCTCACTGCCATCATTATAAAAGCTCTGGTCAATTCCAAGTTAAACAGGTGTTTACTGACCTTGTCCGTATGCTGTCCCGTGCTGACCACACAGTCTCCAGTCAAATCCTTCGCGACAAATGCTCTCTACCACCTCTGGCTTCGTGCCGTGGAATAGATGCTGCTCGTTGAGCTTTGCTGCCCCGGTCTCTTCTAGAATATGGGAACGTGTTCTGAAAGCAAATGTCAGTAATGTTCAATGAAAACAAGCAACTGTTATGAAGGTGACCTGATACCCCGCCACAAATAATCACTTCAATTATTTAAAGAATAATAAAGTAGATGTCATAGTTTTTGTGATAAGAAATTAGATGTCAACAGGAACAGGATACCGTTTAATTTTCGTGGTATGTTTCAGTATGGTTGCTGAAAAATATTTTCAAAACTCCAAGTGAACTTGATAGAACAATGTCAAGGTCGTGGTGTGCTGAAAAATTCCATATTTTGAGGTGACTTTGAAAATAATGTGATGGTCACCAAAATCTAATCAGCTTTGGATCTTTCCAAGGAAAAGCCTTGTGTAAGATATAAAGAGAAACCATTGAGATGTTCTTGAGATATTCTACTGTAACCTTGAAATAAGGGTCAAGGTCACAAAACCAAATGAGAACTCAACTCTCACTGTGGTGATCCATGTGCAAAATCTGAAAAGTAACCAGTGAATAGTTCTTTACTTATTTTGTTTCCTACTATATCTCCGGCTTCGCACTAACATGAGGCGGGGAATAACTAGTTTTTCAGTTTTTTTATTTGAAAAATATATTTCATTGACAACATGTTTTCGGATTCACCTGGAGTAACCAATTCTCTTCCCACAGAGGTTACTATCTTCAAATTTCCTATAGTAACCTCTGTTGCATACCCAGTGTTTCTCCGCTACTTCTGATGGATTACACCAGTTGCGCAAGCGACATTGCTTCAAACTAAACATTCCGCAACTGACTTAAGCCTGGAGTTGCGTCATCTGTACATGCTCACATATTGTTCACAGACTGAATTCCGTCCCAGATTAAAACAATGTTTGATAGATATTATCTGTGCTGCAAACTTTCACGACCAGGACATTTTGTGAGAATAGTGAAATATCACCTATATATATATATAACAGAGGGTATTACAGAAATTCTGAAGGGAGTAACCTCTGTGGGAAGAGAATGGCAGGAACCAAGGAAGAGTCAGGTACATACAGGGCGTATTTCTGCCAGAGTTTGGGGTTCTGTATGCGAGACAGGGTGGTGATGCTGAACTCAGACATGGTCCTCTTGAAGTGGCTCTGGATAACCGTAAACTCCATCGATCCAGGCGGAACAACTATCTTTATAAAATCCTGTTAAAGCAATAAAGAAGGAAACATTAATAACACTTCAATTGTAAACAAATACAAAATAGTATATTTTTAAGGAAATTGACACAGCTGAAAGTTACTGACTTTAAATTATTCAAAACCAGCATCTAAACTTATGTAAGAAATCCACACTATCATGAAATCTTGAAGATGAAAAAACATTTCTGTCAATTCAACGTTTGTTTAACAGATGGAGAGGCAGAGAGATTATTTCTTTGAGTCTCAGCTCACAAATTATAAACAGTGTGACTTGCTTTCAGGTTTGATTTGTTGTTATATGTTTGTAAACAAACAAAGGAAATGCATATAAGTATAGAGTTTAAGAAATATACAAATGATAAACAGCGTGACCCCCGTTATACTGACCCTGTAACCACCGTTATAATGACACTGAATATCTGGAAACCCTACCACTGGCATGATATTCAAGTTAAATGAAAATTTTGTTAGTAAACTGTACTCATTTATTCAGACCCTGTGTTACCGCACCTCGCACGAGTGTTCCAAATCATCTCTATGCAATTCTATAAAACATATTACTCAGATAACCGCACTGTGAAAGCAAAAACACCGAACTGCAAATGCGAGCAGTCTGTGTGAATTGGCAACTCACGACTAATCAATTGGTTGATAGCTTGAGGTCTGTCTGTCACATTGCCGAAGATAACCTTTTGTTAAATCAATGAATGACCGATGTCACTTCGATGAAATGGAGTTACATACATGGTTTATTACTAATGTTATGAAAACTTCAACTCGGACGTCAATAATTTAGATTTGAAATCACCATACAAGGTCATTCAGGACTTCGAAAGCATATTGCATCAAAGTATGATTACAAACAATAACAGTGACAAACACTCACATGAATACACAATATATCTTCCCATTAAAGATACATCCATTGTGTTGTTGGGGTAACATATTCCAAACGTTATAAATTTTATTTGATTGAGAAGTACTGACTGTTATCGAAAACTATTTTTGATGATTGTCAACTTAGAATATTGACGTTAAAGTAGTGATTTCTGATATAAAAAAAGGACAATGCATCGCAATTGACGCGCGCCAATTAGTCAAAAGTTATCTTATTTTCATCCGACAAAATGACAAATTTGGGTTGGTATTATTAGGTAGATCATATAACTACTGTGCATGTAAATGGGATGTGTAGTTTTGGTTTCTGCACATGCATAATGATGTATATTATAAGGATAACTCATGAGACCGAGGATATGGTACGGTTGTGGACCCTGATAGGAAGGAAAAACCCGAGGATGCGAAGCATCCGAGGGTTTTTCCTGACTATCAGGGTCTACAACCGTACCATATCCGAGGTCGAATGGGTTATCTGTATTATCAACCGTTTTTAAGTGTAAAACAGGCTTTTTACTTGTTATCGCGTTATATTGAGGATCTTGCGGATCCCTGGCGTTATATTGAGGATCCCTCGGTGATGTCAGCCTGTTAACAGCCGCGCTATATGAGTTTCTTGTGTATCGTCAATTCGTGTCTGTCGCTGTGGCTCAGGAGTCAGAGGCGCTGACTCAATAACTGCAGGTAATAACTGCAGGTGATAGTGGATACGGGTTCGAGACACACTTTCTGCAAAACATTTGCTGTCGTAAATTTAAGAAATTTTTCAAAATTAGTCTAAGTTAGTTTCTTCAGATCTTTACTTTCAAGCCGTCATCTTAACAAATATATCAGGGTTTACAATCATTATAATTCCTTCTAACAGGGTTTACAACTGTCTGTGTAAACCCTCCTTGGGGGAATTACAAGGTTGTGAGTCCCTCGTACCGGGTGATACGGTTTAGAAAGTCGTTTCAAGTATCACGTTATATGGCTGGTAGGTTGATAAATACTAGTTATTATGATATTTTGGCGATTTGGGAATGAATATGCAAGTTAAGAAAAATTATGTGTACTGTAATCACCATAAATTGTATGTTAGAATGTATTAGAGCAAAAAGAAAATTTTTAAAACCCAATGGATGCACCATTAATTATGGAAATCACTGGCATCACTCCATCAGTGTGACCACAAAACATTACCCTGGGTGCAAACAGGAGAGGGTGTTCTTAGTCGGACGACTTATACTAAATCCAATTCTTTATGTTCGAACCAAGAGAAGCCTACCTCAGTGAAGCCAGGGGGTAAGCGGGTCCAGTGGGGCGGGTGCTGTGTGGCCGTGTCCTGGGTCGGCACGCTGAGAATGGGAGAGCAGTAACTGTGTGACGTCTCGTTCCACGCCCGCTTGCAGTACCGACAACACGCCTGTCAAAAATGAGTCAATATTAATGAATAAAATATGAATATCAAATTTCAGTGTTGTATAATTTTCTCTGATCAAAATTTGCTCAAAAGTGTTGATATAATTTTCTCTGATCAAAATTTGCTCAAGAGTGTTGATATAAGAAAACCTTTGTATTGATTTTACATTCCAGTCAATATTTGATGTGGATTTTGCCCTTGACAATGGGCTGATACAGGTTATCTGCCCTTGACGACTGGCTGATACAGGTTATCTGCCCTTGACGACTGGTTGATATAGGTTATCTGCCCCTGACCACTGGCTGATATAGCTTATCTGCCCCTGACCACTGGCTGATATAGGGGGGACTTGATTTGCCAGCCGGGCTATCGCCCGGGTCGCCCACAACCCGGTTGTGAAGCGGCGACGCACTTGATTCAGGCGGGCGGGTGTTCAAAATCCCCCCCGCCGGGGTAGCCAGGTTGACCCGGTTTCAAATGAGCGGGCTATCGCGGGCGAAAATGGCGGCATACGGACCAAACTCGTTTTTGCAAATTTGAAAATATCGTATATCTTTCCATCTAAACATTTACAATACACTTATTTATAAGAGTACTGAAGGGAAATACTAATGTAGCAAACTTTTCTAGCAGAAGTAATAATATTGTTCATTGTTGTCAAGATATCGTTGTCATTGTCGCAAACACTTTAGAAAAGTTTGATTGTTAGTTGCAGGGCAACTAAGTTGGCTCTGATGGTTGAATCAACATGATTTGGTTCGTCTGCTCGGATCACCCGGATAGCCCGGTCACGTGACCGGGCTATAGCGGGCTATGCCCGGGATAGTGCAAATCAAGTGCCCCCATAGGGTTCTTGATGAAGGCTGTATTTCAAATGCAAACTCTCCATATCTATAAGCAAGTATATGTATAAATAATTATCACTGATCACAAGTATTTACATAAGGAAACTTGGCATTGATTTTAGGTTATTCAATAAACACTTTTATATGTGGATATAGAATGATTGCAGTAGCAAAAGGAATCAGAAGTATACATATATATGATTTGTGTTAGGGACACGTACCAGCATACAGTCTGTGTTAGGACAGTGGAACTGTTTATCGTAGTTCTCCATCATCACACTCACGCCACAGTCCGGACAGCTGAAACACACAGTACTATGTGCAGCCAACTGTCACTGGTTGCTTCCCTTGCTATACAGAGCTTTAGACATTGCTATGATCAACTGGGAAATATCTTTGTCCATAACAAACAATGAAAAGGGTTCCATCAGGGTATTTTTTGTGGAGCGAAATTCAAGAGGATATTCCTGTTTACATAAATATGTTATCAATACATGATTAAAACACAGTCAAACTGAACGATACTTATGAAAGTAATATTTTAATATTTCACAATTTCATAAAAACAAACGCACATTGATTGAAAAATAAAAACATTGAGAACTGAAGCCATTCATCGGTGCTGGAAGTGAGGAAAACTTCGCTACAGCTAACAGCAAATTGTTTATTACCGGTGGTTTTATGACATATTATTTGTTACTATGTAATTATTATATCAGTGTATGTCTTTAGTTATGAAAAAGTTGTAAAATTAGGTACAATATAGTGTTTTCATTTCATGTAATGCAAAAAATCCAAGATGGCAACAAAACCCTCTCTTAAAGGGAGGGTTCTATTGGGGTATTTTTTTGTGGAAACGAAATTCCAGAGGATATTCCCGTTTACACATATATATATGCTATTAATACATGATCAAAACACCGTCAAACTGAAATATATTAATGAAGTTAACACTTTGATGACTTTACATTTCACAACTTGATAAAGACAAGCGCACATTTGTTGAAAAATAAAAACAATGAGATTTGAATTCATTCATCGGCACTGCTAGTGGGGAAAACTTCGCTACGACCTAACAGCATAGTGTTTATTAGTTTTATGATACGTCATTTATTACTATGTGAATGTTCTATCAGTGTATATACATATGTTTTATTATTACAAAAAATTTAATTTAGGTTAAATATAGTGTTTTCATTTCAAGAAATGTAAAAAATCCAAGATGGCGGATGCTGCCGATAGATCGGTGATAGAACTTTTCCTTTAAGTGATAGCAAATTTATTATTGTTAATGGACCAAGAGGTCCTTGGTAGGATTCCTGCTGAAGGCCTTAAAACCTTATTTGAAAAAGAACATTCTTCAAAATGCAGCTTGGTAGAATTACAAAATATGATCAGTAACATCAATGGCAAGTTGATTGCGTTTAAACATGGCCATGGCTACATAATTTCCTCTGAATAGATGTAGAAGTGTGAGCTGACCTGACAACTCCGGACATCTTGCTGATGGAAGAACGTTCCTGCTTGTCTATACGCTCCTGGAGTAGGTCCACCACAATCTTGGGCAGAACCTTTTTTGCATCCGCTACAAACACATCATATATATGGTTTAACATCTGACGTCCACAACAAACCTTGGCAGAACCTTCTACACATCCGCTACCAACACAATATACACGCCATCAGGATTAAACATCTAACAAGTGTTTGCCACTAACATGGCAATGTCCCCCGCCGGTGACATTGAGTTAGTAAGACACATCATTGGAGCTACTTTGGTTCATGATATATCGTGTTAATAAGAGTTCTAAAAGTGGTCAAAGTGTTGTGGTGACCTTGAAAATAAGGTCAAGGTCATCAAATCGACTGGCGTCTGCGTCATCCTCCAATGTAGACTGACACCAAATTTGAAAACATTTGGTCCAACTGGTCATAATAAATGGTTATAACAAGAGTTCGAAAGTGGTCAAAGTGTTGTAGTGAATTTGAAAATAAGGTCAAGGTCACCAAAATCCCCTGATGTCTGCGTCATCCCCCAGTGTAGACTGACACCAAATTTGAAGACTTTGAGTCCAACTGGTAAAGATATATATCGCGTTAACAAGAGTTCAAAAAGTGGTCAAAATGTTGCAGTGACCTTGAAAATAAGGTAGAGGTCACCAAAATAAACTGGTGTCTGTGTCTTTCCCCAATGTAGGCTGACAACTAATTTGAAGACTTTGGATGCAATGTTTCATGAGATATCGCCTTAACAAGAGTTCAAAGAGTGGTCAAAGTGTCGTGGTGACCTTGAAAATAAGGCCAAGGTCACCAAAAGTGACTGGTGTCTGCGTCTTCCCACAATGTAGGCAGAAACCAAATTTGAAGACTTTGGATGCAACGCTTCATGAGATATCGCGTAAACAAGAGTTCAAAAAGTGGTCAAAGTGTTGTGGTGACCTTGAAAATAAGGCCAAGGTCACCAAAATTAACTGGTGTCTGAGTCTTCCCACAATGTAGGCAAAAACCAAATTTGAAGACTTTGGATGCAACGCTTCATGAGATATCGCGTAAACAAGAGTTCAAAAAGTGGTCAAAGTGTCGTGGTGACCTTGAAAATAAGGCCAAGGTCACCAAAATTGACTGGTGTTTGCGTCTTCCCACAATGTAGGCAGACGTGAAATTTGAAGACTTTGGATGCAAAGCTTCATAAGATATCGCGTAAACAAGAAATGTGACGTACGTACGTACGTACGGACGCAGCTAAATACATAGTCCCCCGTTCCGCGTTGCGGCGGGGGACAATTACACAACAAACTTAGGGAAACCCTTCTTCAAATCCACTACAAACACATCATACACAGAATTAGAATTAACTTACGGAGCTCCGAAACTTTGGGTCTTGCTTTTCCCTGTTCTTCTCTGGGGTTTTTTCTTGACAAAATTTTTTTCATTATTCAAGTCATTCTATAACAAGTTGAATCATCACTGGGGTCACTTTTCACAAGTTTGTTCTTAAAATCTATTTCTGATTTCAAAATTGGATCAAAGGATTAACGTGGCCTTAACCAATATCTCATGACCTTGACCTTAGACCTTCAAGGTCACACCATCAATGATTACTTTTCATTGTGTATAACAATCATGCAATGACTCAAAGTGCTCATTGTTAACATAAGGCATATTCACAATAGCATGCTTAAGTTGTGACCTTGACCTTTGACGGATGTTAGCGAAAACCTTTTCAAATCTTGACCTTTCTCCATAGTTGATATACACCAAAAAAGAGCCTGAGAGCACAAATATTTTTCAAGTTATCGTGTTTACAAGGCATTTTTTTTAGAGATTTCAGAACTCGTGACCTTGACCTTTGACCTTGAATGTGAACATGTCAAAAAAATTCCCCAGGGGCATAAGTAAGAAGTTATGTATATGAGTTCTCAAAACCTCAAGGAAAAAAGTTATAGCGAATACAGAACGCGGCGGCGGCGGCGGCGACGGAAACTGCGCAAAAACTGATAGCAGCTCTGACTTAGTCGGAGCTGCTAAATATCCGAGGTGAACTCAAAGCTTTTACATAAGTAAAGGAAAGATATCTGACATTGTAGTTAGTTTTAAATAATGTTCATAAATTTGCAAGCACCTAACATCAAAGTTGTAATTGAACACACTCACCTAATCGGATCTCACTCTTGCATTCTCCAATTAAACATGTAATAGTGATCTGAAATCAGAATATCAGTATATTTCATGATTCAGATATCAATACGTCATCTTAGCTTCAACAATAACATAATCCATGTGATGGTGACAGGTAGAACAAAATACCAGAACAAGCATATATTTGCCTGAATTGGTATAATGTATCCCAAAATACAGGCTTTGGCCCTGGAGTTCATCAGGATTTGAATGTTTTATTATCTAAAGTTGAAGATAAAAAAAAGGGATTTTCTCAAGTAATACAAGGGTAACATTTTTTGTAAAAATACCTAAATGGCCTAAATAAATAATATACCTAAAAATCTGCCTCATAGAAAATAAAAGGCATATTTTTATCTTTGCCAAACTTTGCAACAATCTCCCTCACAACTGAACCACATCCTTTCATCGTCCCATCTCTCCTTAACACCGTTACACCTGTTTCCAACCCCTCACCCTTCGAAATATACTCAAAGGTTAGACTATCTAGTGCTACCTTGTGTCACTTAAATTAACCCTCGTATGATTCACGGAGAAAAGTTACACCCTACAGAATTTCTTACACACGTGGCACCAAATTATTTTTTTTTATTGAAAACGGAATTGTTATATTGTAGTTGAAACATTGCTTTATCCACACACCAAAATTGATAGATTTGGAATGATTTTAAATAAAATGACTCATTATTGCCTATTATTTCACACCCCGTAGTTTGAACTTGCATAATTAAAAATGGTTCATTTTTCTGTATATAATACATCAAAATTATGTAAGATACATATAAAAGAGGCATCGTGAAGGTTCTTAATGAATATTGTGTACTAATATATGCCATTCATTACCTATGGTTTAAACATATTTTTATTCATGAAATGAATTGGGATTGGTGAACAAGCTGTGTAGCTTATATTAACACCGCTCCCATATTAACAACGCTAGGGTCTAATAGACCCACTTGGTGGGGAAGGGGGTGTGTGACTTTAAAATTATGTACATTTGTAAGTTTGAAAGATAAAGAAATATCATTATTTTTTTCTTGTGTAAATATAGTTAATTTGATCATACACAAAACCAGGTAAAATGATATTTATGTACTACAGATAAAAAACATTCAGTTGTACAAGGGTTGAACATCCTCAAGAACAAAACACAATTCAAATACATTCAATTCATGTTTTATCTCTAAGAGTACCAGTCAAAATGCAGCAAATGATGTTTACAGCAACAGTTTTATCACTACTTATGACAGGCAATTCATATTTACCTTTAAAGTAAAATCAGCTAATATTCTAAATAAAGAGAAATATTTGAAAGAAAGATGAATTTGACTGATTTTTAGTTTTTACTGTATTCAAATACCTAACTTCCTCATGTCCAAAACTAAAGCTTTCCAATAAGCTTCTGGATTGGTGTTCAAATAAGTCTTTAATTGCATGTTCATCAATCCATATTACTCCTTGTGAAATAAAAATATGTTTTAACCAATTAGACTTCAATCCTTTCTCCAACAACAATATTCTATTTACCTTTGATTCTTGAGCGAACACCTTCTTGACACATTCCTCGACACATGAGTGGCACAGGACGTGTCCTTCATTGCACTGAGACAGAGTGGACATGTCGGCCAGCAGACTGCATCCCTCGCACTGTAGACGGGACAAGCACCCTGAAACACAGTCACATCATCGGTAACACAGTATACTCAAGTGCTCAATGTATGCTCCACTAAGTGTCCTAAGACTCAACTTCACTTCGCAAGGCATAACTCGCACCGGTCTCCATCACTGGCTAATTTAAGCCTTTACTGTCCTGTTCTGGTGAATCAGAGCTGACTATGCAGTTCAAGTGCAGTGTGCTGCTATGTTAGCACAAGAAAGTAAAGGAAATGCGGCAAGACTTAAATTAGCCAGTGATGGAGACTAGCGAGTTATGCTTTGAGAGGTGGAGTTGCCTTAGACTAGAAGAATA
The DNA here is from genome assembly GCA_936450465.1 of Gibbula magus. Taxonomy (NCBI): domain Eukaryota; kingdom Metazoa; phylum Mollusca; class Gastropoda; order Trochida; family Trochidae; genus Gibbula; species Gibbula magus. The sequence goes on along the minus strand of OW388304.1, from coordinate 50,158,230 downwards.
CAATTCTGATTGTCACTGCACTGAAGGCTAACACTACCCCTACTGAAGCTGCCCTATGAAATGTGGTCCTTGGCTCCTCTCACAAAACACTAAGGTGTTGATACGTCACAAAGATAACAGTGCTATATCAGAACACTACTCTAACTCAAATTAATCAAGTGAAATAACCGTCAGTCCGATAAAACTGGGAGTCAATACCATTGTCACAACGGTAACTGACATTGTTATGTCACAACAACTCATGCTATGACTATTGTGATATCATACATGCAGTTTCACAAAAGTTTAGTAATACACTAGTTTAATATTGTTGTATAAATATTACATTTCTATGTCACCAGGGCGAGTGATACAGGCGAGTGATACAGGCGAGTGATACAGGCGAGTGATACCATACAGTCTCAGTACAGAGTAATGATACATGAGACTTCAGTGTATGAAATAAGCTTGAAATCTAACCTGTTAAATTCTGTCAATTGACATAGCAGATTTAGATAAAAATACTAGCCATAGAAAAAGTTTACAGGTCTTAAATCATGTCACAAACTGTTCTTCACCTACCCTCAGATTCCTCAGGTTTCTCATCCTCAGCTTGCCTTCCTTCTAGCGGCTTCTCACCCTGCTTGAAGTCTGGTATATCCGGCAGAGAATCCACTTCCTCCTCCCTCACCTACAGGGACACAACAGCATAGCTTACAGTCAGTCTAAACCAAACACCCAGGGCCAGTACAGAATAACAGCTATTTCACACACTGATCTTAAGCTTAGCATTTCAAATGAATTATTTAATTAAGAAATAAAGTTCACTGTACCCCAATGTGTTTTGTAATAAAGTATAGTTTTGCCCTGAACTATCATAGTTAAAGCACGAGGACGTCAGTCCGAGTGCTTTGATGTAATAATAGTTCAGGGCAAAACTATACTTTATTACAAAACACATTGGGGTACATCAAACTTTATTTCTTTTCTAAGATGACAAATGATCAGATACAGGTAACATTCTGCTTTCAATAATTTTGAAATAAAAATATTGTTTACATTTCTTTCTATTAATAATCCATGAACAGGGCCAACGGACGGCTATTCCATGTGTAAAACCCATCCCCTAAGATAGACTAAGATCACATGACTAACATTCCAAAAAGAATTGTGGGTAGAGCTTGATCAAGTCTAAGCATGGTGGCGAAACGTAATTTGTCTAATACAAATGTTTGCTGCTATCATAAAAGTTGATGGTCATTGTCCCACCGCTAATTTTTACCGACTGTCATGTCAGCAAAATCTGCCATCTTAGTCTTTATGCATTATGAGAAATGAAAACATGCTACATTGTACCTAATTTTACAACTATTCAATGATAGAATGTTCACATAGTAACACATAACGTGTTATAAAACTAAACAATTTGCTGTTGTCCTGTAGCCAAATTTTCACAACTCTCAGTGCAAATGAATGGCTTCAGTTTTCGTTGTTTATATTTTTCAACAAACAATTGTCTTTAGCAAGTTGTGAAATATAAAGTCATCAAAATATTACCATCATTAGTATCTTTCAATTTCACTGTGTTTTATCATGTTTTAATATCATATATGAAAACGGGAATATCCTCTTGAATTTTGTTCCACCAAAAATACCCCGATGGATCCCTCACTTTAATAAGTTATGATTCCTGCCCATCAGACTCTCAGCCTTGGCTCCGACTGGACTCCCACACTGTTATACAATGAACTGCATCAAATAATGATGAGCTATGCTAAATTTATTTTTATTATTTTAGTTCTACCAAACTCAAAGAACTCACTGGCACTTTAACTGGCACATCAGATACATCCATAGATTCATCGCTCGGACGTTTCCGCCCCTGGCGTCTGATCTCGTAGGCCTCTTCTCCAATTGCAGACAGCACGTCAACGTATCGCTGTGATGTCCTGATCTTGTCCATCATCCCTTTCACATTGACAGATTTGTGTTTCCCTTTCCCTTTGTTTGCTTTGCTCTCTTCATCCTGCTTCTCGTACCCGGAGTCGGCCATCAGTAGACACATCTGGTTGAGGAAGTCTGCTGGACGCTCCATCTTCAGTTTCTGTAGTTGTCTGCTCGCCCACGTCCTATCCACATCCGGGAAAATCGTCACCTGAGTGTGTTTAAACACATGACCAGTCCATGTATAAATTGTTTGAAAGGCGTTCTAGAAGTTGGTGTTATAGAGGAGACAAGGATATTTATGAATGATAAACTTCTTTATTTATCAATGGTGATGTTTTGGTATCTATATCAAAAATCACCATTCTTAAATGAAGAGGTTGATAATCCATAAATATCCTTGTTTTATCTATTCCCAGTGTAGTACAACGTGAAGGGTCCAATATACACAAAATGTTACAAACATGGTGTCATTACACAAGTATTTTGACAGAGTATTGATGAAGTTTACTTACTGTTATAAATTCATACTATTTAAATTGTGAACAAATGTATGTAAAAGTCATATTTAGGATCACAATATCTGCAATAGTACCAGTTCTTGTAATATTTTGGCGTCCAACTTGCACGATTGCAAAGCCACACTCTCAGAGTCAGGCACCAATCACCAACACTGACAGTGGCTAAATGTAATGTTGAGACATTCAGTGTTGGCGATTGGTGCATTTGATAATATAGCATCCAGAATATATCAAAAAATATATTATCTATCATACTGTCAATATACAACATCTCAATGAAAGAATCAAACATTTTCTGCCAAGGTGAATATACCCTGAACAAGCTGACCCTTAAATATAATACTTACAATTTGTTCTAGCTCTGCCTCGAGGTTTGGTTGATGTGCTGTGTGAGGAAGCTGATGACTGGGTAAAGAAACCGGAGGTCTAACGTCCAGTCTTGAGGTCTCTCTTGTACCCTCTCCAGCTTGGACCTCCTTCAATCTTAGCCCGTCTCTATCAGCTGACTTTTCATCTGCCGACCTTGCAATCATTCCTATTTGAGCAAATCTTCTCTCCTCTTTAAATGGTTGAGAAGGTTCATGTGAAACATTATTTACACTTTCTACCCATTTTCTGGTTGTGAATAGTTGTGATAACTCAGCCAATCTGTCCTGGTTATGTTTAGCCTCCAAGTAACCACTACTCCATGTTGTAGGGCGTTTTGCCTTCTTGAAAACTTCCCTCAAGTCGTCATTATACGCAAACAAATTATGAAATGAATTACTTGATTTCTCTCTTAATTTTTTAAGCTGCTCGTTAAGTTGGTTCTTATCTATCCTTCCATGTTTCCTTTTTTTCAGAATACCTTTACTCAAAGGTTTGACACTGCTGGCTGGGTCAGGGACAGATACAGATGAACTTGTAGAAATATCAACACTCTGCACAGGTCTTGTGTCATGAGAGATGCTGCAAGGAGTATTGTCTGAGGTAGGCGCTGTGACCGAGCCCTCGCTGTCACTAGACGTCACATAGTAGTTTGACAAAGAAGAGTTTCTCTTCAAAATGATTGATTTACATGGCAAACGAGACACACTTTTAAATGCATCCTCAGAACGCTTTTGAACTGACTGTAAACAAGCTACCTCGTGAGGCAATATATCTCTTTTTTGCATTGAGGGCAAACTGTTTTGCTTGCAGACATCAAGATCAAAAGTCACTTTATTCCTTTCATATTTTTTGCTCCGATTAGTCATTTCATCAATGAAAGACACAGTTTTGTTGGATGGCATTGGGCACTCACTGCTATTGTCTGGGAGTGGACCCGACACGTCCCCAGCATGGTTGAGATCGAGGTGGTCATGGGAGGGGCTGGCTGTGGCTTCTGGGGACGACAAGTATATGTGTGAGGAGGCCACTCGACGTGTCGGGGACTCCAGCTTTACAATGTCTGACACATCTATCAGACTCTTTCTCTGAACAGGAGAAACTGACGTTCCCTCATCATCAACATCTCTACAAGTGGCAGAGTCTGTGATGTCAGAGTCGCTGCCAGCATCCTTCTGGGGAGTGTCGGTGATGTCAATGACATCTCTATTATCACATGTGCTCACACCTTTTAGGGGTGTATCAGGTATATGGATGACGTCGTCAGGTATATCTGCACCGTCTGGGCTCAATCTCTCTGTGTTCATTCCATCTGAACAACACTCCTCCTTAACCCCGAAGGAATCTGAGAAACTATCGTTAGTGTCGAGGGAAGCCCTCAGAGTGGCAGTGTCGGAGTCGTACACTTCTATGACACTCCCGGAACATGGCACAATGCTTTCTTTGTCCAGCATGTCTTCAGATAAGCATTCTGGCTGTAGGTCAGGGAGGTCTGACTTCCTGTCCACTTTCAAATCTGGCAACAATTGTTCCGGAGATTCAAGGGAGATAACCTCCAGGTCTGAGTCGGAGCAATCGTCAGTAAAAGGTTCAGGAGAATCAGGCTTCTCTGTGGACGTGTCAGACTTGTCTTCACAGCCTTCCTCTCCTGCTACAGACAGACAGAACATTACCATACATCTCTCCTGCTATACAACAGACAGAATATTACCATACATCTCTCCTGCTATACAACAGACAGAATATTACCATACATCTCTCCTGCTATACAACAGACAGAATATTACCATACATCTCTCCTGCTATACAACAGACAGAATATTACCATACATCTCTCCTGCTATACAACAGACAGAATATTACCATACATCTCTCCTGCTACAGACAGACAGAATATTACCATACATCTCTCCTACTATACAACTTAATATTACCATACATCTCTCCTGCTATACAACAGATAGAATATTACCATAAATCTCTCCTATACAACAGACAGAATATTACCATACATCTCTCCTACTATACAACTTAATATTACCATACATCTCTCCTGCTATACAACAGATAGAATATTACCATAAATCTCTCCTGCTATACAACAGACAGAATATTACCACACATCTCTCCTGCTATACAACAGACAGAATATTACCATACATCTCTCCTACTATACAACTTAATATTACCATACATCTCTCCTGCTATACAACAGATAGAATATTACCATAAATCTCTCCTATACAACAGACAGAATATTACCATACATCTCTCCTACTATACAACTTAATATTACCATACATCTCTCCTGCTATACAACAGATAGAATATTACCATAAATCTCTCCTATACAACAGACAGAATATTACCATACATCTTTCCTACTATACAATAATCAATAAATCGCTACTGTCAACTTTGCAGTAGTATTTTATCAACAGGAAATAGGGGAAAACTATTATAAGGGTACGGTAAAAGACGAGTGTCAAAGGTACAATATTTCTCTTGAGATATCAGAAGCTTTCTCTGGATTAAGACATCAGAATGCTAAGTTTGTGCTAAGTTAATCGATCAGTTTCACATGAAAAGCACAGTGGGATTCTGATTTCTTAGCACGGAAACCTTAAGAAAAGGCGGAAAAGCTTAAATCAGCCAGTCAGCCCTTGCATAGGGAAGTTTGTTTATCCCTAGAGACAATATATTATTCTTCAAAATTTGGCTTACAATACCCACCACTTGCTGTTTCTTCTTCCTTCTCCACGCACGTACTGAGCCACTCATTCATCCGTTCTCTCTTCCCTCCATCTTCATGAACGAGTTTCCTTCTTTCTCCATCAATGTCAATGGCCAGTTTGGATATTCCGAAGGAGCTGGAACTCTTGGGAGACTGTGAGACGTCCGGGAGACTCTCTGTGACGGACACGTCACTCACACAAGCTTGTGCTGCCCCTGTTGCACATACTCACAATAAAACAGGGGTCAAAATTAACCTTGTCAAAGTGCTAGCCATTCAGACTCATTAATTTCCTAAAGTGCTGGTACAAAGCCATTTCAGCTTGCCAAAGTACATCTTCAGGATCATATTATCATAAAATTTTAACTACCCTTTGGGACCAAATGTACAAACTGTGATCCCCAAGGTATAAGGTATCTTTCTACGAAATTTCAGCTTTGGGGTTGCAATGGTTCTGGAGAAATGTAAAAAGTTTAAGGACAACAGTTGCCAGATATCAGGCAGACGACGGTTCAAGCCATTAGCCAATATGGCATTAAAGGACTAAAAAGGATTAACTAAAATGCTTAAATTTGCTAAAATGCATCACATCATTGATTGTTCAAGAAAATGAATTACTCTGACTTGATAACAACTGCGATCTTACATCGCACTTACAAGCAAAGGGAGATAACTCTATTTTTAACATGGGCCAGCAAGATATTGACATGGATTTGATGTGATTTCAGAATGGTAATAATATGGGGCTGTCCTGTTACATTAATCACATATGAAAATTGCCTGACATCGTTATCAAGTACACAATAATTATGATTAACATTGAGCAAGCAATTGCATCTCCAGTGATTGGGAAAGACAGTTTGGTCAATGGGCCAATGGCCCCCTGACCTAATGAATGAATGGGCCATTTGGAAAAATAATGGGCCCTTTCCAAAATTATGAAAAAAAAACCAATTTAATTGAATAAAATTTTATTAACATCTTTGGTCTTCATATTTTTGTTATTTCCACCAACTAATTTTGAGCTTTAAAGTTAATTTTTCTAGCTTTCTTGGAATGCCATATGCTGAGAGTTTTTTCAAAATAATGCTGTTGTAATTAAGCCATTTATCTTGAAATGTTCTGAGATTTTTGTCTGATTTATTGTTTGAATTGTCAGAATTTTTCAGCAACTCATTTGAGGCATTCATTTCTTTATTACTAGAATCTTGAGTTTGAGTGTCAGTTAATGTCTCATGTGTGTGTGCTTCGGTGTCGATTTCAGTAGGCCTAACACTGACTGTGCTATCAATGTCAACTTGAACTTCACAGTCAACATTCTCTTCATTACTTTCAAGATTTCTATTTTGATTGTTGGGTTTCATGAATGAGAACATCGACTTATGAGAAACATCTACCTTCAATTTCTTTCTTGGAGGCATTTTTTTTACGTTGAAGTATGATTGTGATTAACTTGTGGGGAAAAAATCCTCTCGATAAATTGTCAACAAAACATCGCCATATCTCTTGCATTCGGAAAGCTTCGTAAATCATCGTAAACAGTTACGAGTTATAGTCGCCGAGGTCATAAATTCAGAAAAGCATTCCGAATGCATTCCAAGGGAGGCAACTCGAAGCATTTATCGTATATAACGGCAGCATTAGTCTGGGATAATGAGAGGATTGAATAGCAAAGTTAGACGACTAAATACCAAACTAGGACGTTTAAATTTCTAAATAAATGACTTAGCGCCATATTGGCACATCTATGAAGTAAAAAATGCGCCCAGAATTGTTAAAATGCGCAAATGGCGCATGGAGCATGGCGCATGCCTTTCCCAATCACTGCATCTCCATCAATCATATCTGTAACTTTTTACCTATCACATAACACTGCCTGGAATACCTATTTTCAAGTTTATTATATACCCATGTAAACTTAAGATAGTAATACAGGGGTGCAATACGGTTTCCGTGGTCGATTTCCGTATTGCACGGTGAATTCCGTATTGCACGGCTGACGGTTCTACTTTCTCTAAACTTCGGCACTTCTCGGAATTTTCCGTAATTTTCAATGTTTTCCTATTCAATCTCCGAAATTTATGTTTTATTAACACTGCTGGTAATGTTTCAGTTGATTAAAGTATCAATTTGGATTAAGACCTAATATTAACAGCACAAGAAGGGAAAATGTTACTCAAATTATCAATACCAAGGAAGAAAAGCGCTTTGCCGAAAGCTTCGCTAGCGATGTTGCGTCATTGTGACGTCACAACGGTTTACAATTGTGACGTCATAACCATGGTTACGTCATTCGAAAGAAGCACGACGGACGGAAGCCTGAATGTTGTTTATTATTGTCAGTTCTTTGTAATTAAATGATAGTAAAGCAAATTTGATGGATTTATTATGTTAACACACTGAACACATTTTCACTTAAAGCTCTTTTGGGCTAACAAATGAGAAAATAAAGATATTATTAAGATTTCAAATCATGAGTCGTGCTGGTCAAGCAACCGTCCGTGTATCAATACGCAGCTCGTCGTCCCAGTAAATTTACGCAACTTTATTTGTTTACCAATTTGCTAATAAAAAGGGGTATATAATATATATAGAACATCATACTTGTGCATTTGGATCGTTTGTATTGAACTCGAAGCTGTCATGGAAGCGGAGGAACAACTCGTTCTTCGAACTCGTTGTTCCTCCGCTTCCATGACATCTTCTCGTTCAATACAAACGATCTAAATGCACAAGTATGATGTTCTATATATATATTGTAACTTGTAATTGAAGGGAGTATAGACAAGTAAGTACAAACCATGATCTGCAGCCCTCTGATCCATATCTCTGTATCTGTGGATCAGGTCCCCGTCTGTACTGCTGGAACCAGCGGTCTTTGACGTACCTTGAAACACAAACAGCACAAGGCACATGAGATACAAATAACTACCAATGAGGATATCTTGAAATCAGTCATAAGCAGATCCAAAAAATATGGGTAACAAGCAGCTGTCATTAAGGTGACATGATCCCCTGCCGCAAATTAATACTTCAAACTTAAAAAATAATGTCAAGATCAGCAAAATTGACTGGGCCCTCAATCTTCCATAAATACACCATTGGTGTAATGTAATGATCAGAACCCAATGAACAGTTCTTTTGATGTTGATCACCTGACAAGCATAACATGTCGAAAAACTTGAAGTTCCGCTGTGACCTTGAGAATAACGTCAAGGTCAGCCAAATCAAATCAGCTCTTTGTCTTCCCAAGGAGAAGCTATGTGCAAGATATAAAGAGAATTCTGTGAACAGTTCTTGAGATATCCCGCTGACATGGGTAAATGACAAAGTCTTGATGTGACCATGAAATGAAGGTCAAGCCCGTCAAGGTCACAAAACTCTGCAGGTACATCACTCTTGAGTTATTCCATTTCGTACATACCTACGTACGTACGGACGAAGCCAATAATCGTTATTACGTGAGCATATTTTCCCAGAAATCTGAATGGTCAAGTGGTGATCACTTGACTGTCGACAGAAAAGCATATTGACTCCAGCCCGAATCCGACCAAAAGCTGTATTGACTTGAGTGACGTCAAACGATTGTTGCATGACATCAAACGATTGTAACATGACGTCATGCTATTGTTATCATGACGTCAATTGACCGTAGTCCCAGCCTTCAAACCAAATTACATATTTGGTTGTATTTCAATCTTTTCCTTTCGTTTCTGTATTAGATACATAATCAAACATTTATGGACTGGTGAATTCGGTCAATAACTGTTTTTATGGACCCGAGAAAACAATATTGACCACAGACCTCGTCCTTGGTCAACATTGTTTTCCCCGGGTCCATAAAAACAGGTATTGACCTCATCACCAGTCTATAATTGTATAGTATTAGAGTGCAAATCAAAGGACAAAGTTAAGAGCAGGCTAGTCCCACAAGAGTACAGCTGATTGAGGAAATGTTTCACGCACCTTGTACCTCATCTCCAACTTCCTTCAGTCTTCTCTCCGCTGATTCTTCTACAACACAATAGAAACAGTTGTTAGTACTTTAAACCAGTAGTGTTCTGATGATGGATTATAATCGATGATTGATCGGTTACATCTTCATGATGCGATAATTGATTGCGATTTAATAATCGATTTAATAACCCATATGGTTGAAAATAACCGAGACAATATTATTGATATCAGTACATGTGCACATATCACATTTGCCTAGCAACCATTGTTTCACCGCGACTTCCTGTATTTCGTTGTCTGTGATAACATAAAACTATTGTTCGTGACGTCATTGTAGCTTGCCATTGCCTGACTAGTATGAATCAAATGGAATAGAATGGGTAAGGAAGAAATTATTACACTCAAAAGTGTGCCATATGACTTTTACGAAACTCGTGCAAATTTATGTATAACCCTCGCTCTCGCTTGGGCAATACAAAAATTCACACTCGTTTTGTTAAAGTCATATGACACACTTCCTCCGGTAATAATCTCTGTATCACCTTAACATAAACACAGCAACCTTTTGCATGACTTTATTACATTTACATACTAAAACAATAAAATTTAAAAAATTTTGGTTTGTGTTTACTTCCAGAACATTTTGTACTTGATCCCTTGAAGTCTTACATCAACAAACACATGATCTTTATGATAATATTTATTAAGAGGATTTTCTTGAGATTTATTTAACCGATTATTAACCAATGATTTATTGGTTGGGTCAATCCGACTGTAACCGATGATCAATTATGAAATCACAACCGGTTCCCAACACTACTTTAAAGTGACAGTATCATTTTGACACTCGACTTTGTATTAAGTTGAAATTAAGCAAAAATCATCATATGGGTTGCGAAAGTAGTGTCAAATATGGAAATCTAGTTTTATAATTACTTGAGCGATAAATGGACAGAAATCATTGAATGGAACAAACAATTTATTTCAAATAGTGATACTGAATTCTTCGCCGCTGATGGTTACAATCATTAAGTCCAACATCTCATCATCTGCTTTCTCTTTCACATCAACTATGAAACATCCTCTATTTTCACTCCAGGAGGAATTCCATATGTTTTACATTTAAAATTTTGTGAAATGACGTGGGAAAGCAGGTTGTACGAAAGTGGATAGCGGTACTTTAGTTTAAAATTCATTAACTGAGTTTATACAACATTAGAACTTATACCCTGTTGCCACAGTTGCCATGAAGATTACATGAAAACAAATGTAACATTGCATTTCTTGCACACTTAATTAAACTAAGATTGGCTCATTTTTAACTGAAAGTGTGTCTTTGTCAATCTAATGCCAAAATGAAACATGCACTTAAATCTTTTAAAACTGAAGAGTCATATAAATGCAAAGTTAAAAACAGGTCTTCATTTTACTACTTTTACAAATTGCTTATGGTTGAGAAAACGTAACACCGTCATGCACAGTGAAACACACCTCCTTCTAGAATTTGTTCCACGCATTTAATGACAAGCTCCTCGACAGCACTGTTCTGATCACGGTTATCAGGATCTTCAATGATGCTCAGCAATAGGCCTTCTTCTTTATCTGGGAATATATTCTTCAGCACTTGGAATACTTTGACCATCTGCTCTGTCATTGTAGTCTGCAATAACTACTTGATATCTGTAACAGGTTATTCAAACATTGAATACATGAGGTACTTCATTTTTTCTACTGATCCTTAATATTGTGATTATAATGTCATTAACTGTAAAATGACACTTCATCAGAAAAACTTAGAAACACATGTATATATATGTTGTTAGATAATCTTTCCAAACTTTCATTATTTTGTTTTTTTTTAACAAAAACTTCATTAGACGGATGTTTTTCACAAAATGTTATGAAAATAAAATACAATGAGAATTAATTCAAATAAAATTTCTTTTGTATTCACATATGAATATACTTCATCAAACATTCTTCCAAATGCTCTTTATTGCACAGATTTTTATGACATTCATTCCATCTAGCCAGAGTAGTATAGTGTCTGGTGAATGCGGGAGATTAAGTTTGTACATAATTTAAAGTTGTTTCAAGTTTTTGTGAAAAGTAATAAATATACCAAAACATACCGAAAAGGCTACAATATGACTGTCCATATATGTTGATATTAAATAATGGTAAAAGTACTTGGTCATCAGATATTTGTAATATGTTGTTTACTATAATGTTATTAATTAAGTATTTCCGTATTGGCCCAGTTACTGGTCCGAGGTCTTCGTCTCGGGCCAATACAACGGACCGAGGACCTGTAATTCAGGCCAATACGGAAATACTTAATTAGTGACAATTTTATTAATTGACCTCTTTTCATTCTATTTGCACAACACTAAACATCTCATTAATATTGAAATAATAATTATAAACAAGATTAGTAAACAGATACCATGGGTCAAATTTGTGAAGCGATAGCTTCGGGCTTACACCAAATGTGCGACTGTGCATGCTCAAACACATATTGGCACAGTTTATCTGATATTGGTCCAGTTTGACCCGTATTTGTCATACACTTTAGACTTGGCTTAAACAATTTATCTGTCAATCAAGGAAGATATTCATGTACAATAAAAACACTGAGGCTCTGTCCATTTTGTAATACTGAAGAAAATGAATTACACTTTTTATTGGATTGCCCTGAATAGAATCTAAGACAACTGTATTTTCCACAATGGCATCAGTCCTATACCAACAGTACAAAATATTTGCATTCAATATTCTCCTGTAAATCATCCTCAGTAGATTATTTATAAAATAGCTCTAATCTCCACGCTCTTGTTGTGCCTATATGGTCTACATGCAATAATAATAAACTGATTGTGTGTTAGAATGGTGGCAACTTCCAAACGCAAGGCATAACTCTTGCCAGTCTGCATTACTGGCTGATTTAACCCTTGCGGTATTTCCCTCGCTTTCTTGTGTTGAGGCAGCGAATCGCTGCACTGGAAATGCATAGCGGGCCTGGATTTCTAAACACAGATTTCTTAAGGAAATACTGCAAGGCCTAAATCAGCCAGTAATGGAGACTGGCAAGAGTTATGCCTTGCATTGGGAAGTTGGAATGGTGGATGACAGTGAATAAATAACAAATATGGATTCTCCTGTATCTTTATCAAAATGTACCTCGCAAAATGAATCATAGTAAAAATTATTATTTAATTTTGCTTCAGTTGATCAGTATGTTACTTCAATGACATTATGTTGTAAAAACAATATTGAAATGTACACTTCAGGCAGAGATGAAAAGGTGTACATTGATCAAACAGGAACTTATTTCATGACAAATATTTATGCTACACTAAATCAGCATGAATGTCTATGAAACTAATGTCAAGGTACGAATATAAGTGGCACAACACTACAGGAAAAATATCCCTTCCTACTAACAGTCGTTTGACATTTACTTGAAATACTGATTTTCAATTCAAATCAGTATAACGCTATGGATTAAAGCGTGAATTTTACAACAGTGGATAGCAGTTTACCTTTTAGAAAACAAAATTTATATTAGACATTATTGTTTGAGCGTTGATAGTCATTTTTACTCGAAACGGTTGCATATTGTTTTGCAACTCAGCAGAGTTCATAACCCGGAAGCTGTCAAGTTACAGTTAAAAGTTGGATTAGCCGGTGAAACCTTGGAAACGAATTCGCCAACAACAATTAGAACTGATTATTGCACATAGATAGATTTTCAAATAATTAACAACAACAAAATCACGACAAATTTATAATGAAGATCATTTTTTTTCAAAATTTGTATTGTTTTAATTCTTAAGAGAAAAAAAAAATTATTATTGATTTTTTTTAATCTGTCCGTCCAATTAATAAATGGATAGGCTTATTCTTGTCTAACAGATCCGAAAATGTCAAAATTAAAAGTACTCGTTCCCGGACTGTGTCACCAGTTCTTTTCAAGGCAGAATATTGTCTCCAATAATGTTTACTCTGTATACTAATGACCGTGTAATCAACCAAACTGTTCTAGGTTCCAGATGGCCGGTGATACAGCTATATAATTAGCTACTCTTTGAAAGTGAGATTACAGATAAGAAGTAAATGCTTTTGATGTGGTGAAAACTTTTTGTAATAAAACAAAGGAAGTCATTAGTGATTTTCGAAGGAATACACCAGTAATTAGTTCCGTCATTAGTAGGCCTAACGGAGATGTTGATATATGTACGTTACAAACATCCCAGAACTCAAAAGTCTACATCGCATTTATATCAATTCGCAATCGCATTTGAACCGAAGTGCAAAACCAATTTGTGCCAAAATTGATTTCTCCACTGAATAGGCCTAATCGTTAAATTAATGTTCCCATCGTCCCACTCTCTTTTCATTTGTTTATATCATCTTGTTTTCATGCATTGATTATATATATGAGTATATAATTGTGTATGTATGTTCACTCAAATGTAAAACGAATGTCCTAACAGGCAATGAAAAATAGATTTGTCGTTATTTTAGAATTTGAAAAGCGAGAGGTAAATATCTACATACGAAGAAGAGAAGATATATTTTCCAAGAAAGTTTAATATTACGGCTAACATTTCGGGGTCAAAATTAATAAAAGTAAGCCTAATACTTATTTCTTGTTGCGACGGAATTCCTTTGCATGTAATCCAAGCAAAATAACATCTACGTAAAATGAATACAACAAATAACATCCCGATTGTCGAATGTAAGTCGACATCTGAGAAAATAGTGAATCTGAAAAAAAAAGAACCGCGAAAAAAAAATACGCAGTGAGAGAGAGATGAGAGATGAGATTACATACTTTAAGTCCGTGGCCATACCGTTATATACAGAACCACTAACATCAATAGTTAGAAATGCTTCAGATAAGTGTTGATAAAGAAGGGGAAATGTTTGTCGTGAAAGAAGATAGAACAATTCGTGGGTTACATATTATGTAACCTTAGTTTTATAATTGTTTTCTTTATTGAATCGCAATGCCTCATCGATCGCACTTGTCAAGTACCTATATCTTCTATTTTTACAACATATCCAATGCTCATTTACATTAATTTTGTTCATTTTTTTTTATTTAATTAAATTTAATATTATTCCTAAAAGAAGATATATCTATATGAAATGTCAAATTCTGTATATAACCACAAGTCAGAATGTGTTTCAGTGTAGATACTGACAACGTTAGGCTGCATAAAAAGTAAACGCTTCTCGGTGACATTTATTTCAAAAGTTCCTTTTCAAAGCAATTTTTTTTTTTTGAAAAAATAATCATGAGGAAGGAGTAGACCTACATTTTATTTTTTCCCCATCAAAATATAGTATTGAAGTGGTAGAAGTATACAAAACAGACGCACAACAATTCCAGCAGACCCATGTATTTGGTTGAAAATGGATTTTGTGTTTGGCAAAAATTATGCGGCAAATTCTTAATTATTTTAAAAAAATTACAACAAAAAGCTTTGTTGCGTCGGTGTCAGAGAAACATTTTTTTTTTTTTTTAGCCTTATCAAGCAAGTCATGCTGAAAATTGAAACAGTGTACGGCTCGTGTTACAATTTGTCAATAGACATGATATAATATATCATATTACACCTTCCTTTTTATGGTTTGGTACCAGGCACTCGACGGGGGTTAACTATCATATAACATCTTCCTTGTATGTTGTGGTATCATATTATTTTTTAAAAAAGAATTATATTTTTTATAATCTTTATCGCAATCAATAACATTAGGTCTACATGTAAATATTGTTAATTTATTATTGAATTTTTTTATATAATTTATTGGAAAAGATAAATAATATTTTTAAATTTAGTTATTTAGTTATTATTTGTCAACTTTTGATGTTTCGTAAGTTGATAAATTATTTCTTACGATTAATTATGTTATTAACCTTTTTTACGTTTATCTAATAAATCTACCAAATATACGACTTCCCTCCTCCTTTAGTTTGGGTACGAATTCACCATACCTCTTTCTTCACCAACTAATTAATATCTTTTTTTAAATATTACGTATTCAAACAAACTAAGGAATTGTTCAATTTATTCCAATTTTGTTCCTTATAATTTCTATTTCGATTTAAAATCTTTCACTACTTTTTGTATATCCCGAGAAACCGGAAGTAAGAATCTCGCGTGCTATCGTGTTAAAACGTCAACAACGAGCACTTGCCCCAGATCAAGTGGTAGCGATACGGTAGATCCAACATTTTTCGGAAATAGAGACCTAAAACCTTATTCTTATGTCAAGTCTACACAGAAACTATAATGGACTTCAAAGATTTGTTGTCTGTGGCCGCACATAATGAAAAATCGGCCAAGAAACAGGTATTTGACAAATTTATTGAGTGTTGAGGGGGCAGTCGGATTCGTGGGTTGGTTTCAGCTGTTGTTGAGATTCAGGACAGGACCCAGACTCTTGCTGTAGCCAGCTGTGGCCTTTTCTCTCAGTCAGCAAATAATATCAGTTAATGTCTCTCACACAATCTCAGTTATCTTCACATCTCATTTACAAGGAGTGGAGTGAATTTAGACAGGAAGGATACTGATGAACTCAATACATATTTCCTAGTCTAATGAACCCAAGTAGACTGATGATAATTTATGTATTTTATCTCACAAACTCAGTTGGTATTTCAAAATTTACTAATACAGTTTTAAAGATTTAATTCACAAAAAGCAATTGTTTCTTAAATGTTTATTGACATTATTTGTTCATTTCATTAAAATGTCATAATTAATTTCTTGAGTTAGTTTTTGGAAGGTATCTTTTCAGAAATAAAATAAACTCACAATTGTCAAACACTGAAGATATTGTGTCGGCAAAAAACATAAACAAACTCAGAATATGATTGGTCATTTTGTACATCTCTAATGAACTTTTAGTATTTCAAAAACTAACCAGTTAACTTTGAATAAAGTCATGTTGAATAGTTCATTTTGGAAATTTTCCGTTTTGGATAATAAGATTTTTAAAAGGAGTGTTCTATCGGTGTATTTTTTGTGAAAACATAATTCTAGAGCATATTCCTGTTAATGCGTTATTAATACATGATTTAATACGCAGTCAAATTAAATCATACTAATGAAGGTACTATTTTGATGACATTATATTTCACAACTTGGTAAACTCAGTGCACATTTGTTGAAAAATAAAAACAATGAAAACTGAAGCCATTCATTGGCACTGCGAGTGGGGAAAACTTGGCTACAGCATAACAGCAAATTGTTGATGACATGTTTTATGACATGTTATGTGTACTATGTGAATACTCTATACCAGTGTATGTCTTTTATTATAAAAAAAATTGTAATATAATAATTAGGTACAATATAGCGTGCTTTCATTTTCACGAAATGCACAACAACAAAAATGGCGACAGAACCCTTTAATTTGTTTTCGTTTTGATAGTTTCAAGTTTGGTTTCTCAATGCTCATGAGAACAATATCTTGGTATTCATACACAAAGATGTATGTCTGGTTTGATTTGATAACAACATGATGAAAAAATAGTGATGTTTATTATTACTTTATTATTTGTGAAAAACGCTGTCCCAAAAGTTAGGTTGACCGACTATACATGTGATTGCAGAATAGCAAAGTCCAAAAAATGTCACGTTAATGTTTGTTTTTTCATATTTAATTTAGTATAGCCACAGTGCTCAGATCTCGACAGATCTTCCCACCCCCAAACGAGAGAGAAAATCGGGTGAAGTTCAATCTGATGTGTTGAAGAAACTCAGAGAAGAGAAGGCCCGGGAGAAAGAGGAGAAAGGTGAGTGATATGTGAATCTTATACTTGCGATCACAATAACATTTATTACACAGGAGAGTGAGATACTCTGTTCTATCTGTGAGGGGGCAGGATGGCGCAGTGGTTAGTGTGTTCGGCTTTGGATCAAGAGGTCTGGGGTTGGAATCCCTCCAGGGGCATGCCAGCTTTGCAGTAGAGAACTGTTCTACATACATTACGGTTTTGGTGCAATGCTACACTGAATTTCAGCGTAGTACCACCCATGGTTCTCTAGTTCCAGCCGATGCTCGCAGGTTTCACCACAATGCATAGCCTCATGGCATTGTAGGCTTTCTCCCTGACAGAATACTAGCAGCCATGATATAAGTGAAATACTCTTAAAAGCAGCGTTAACCCCAACTCACCTCACCTCTATCAGTGAAATAAACTCTCTAACAGTCAAAGTCATACTAAGTCAGCAATATTGTTAAAAAGAAGTCGATTTCAACAAAAAACACAGATATAATGAATAGAATATTTGTTTTCCTTGTCTTGTGAGGCTGCATCACTTGTGTAATATCTACCATTGAAATTTAGAGAGGATAAAACCGCCATCAACGCATGGGGATATCCACACAAGAAGCAGAGTGATTGGTTACATGTTTCGAAGGCGTTAGCCCTCTTTATCAGACTATTGAATGTTCTATGATGAGATAAACATAGAAAAGGATAGAAAAATCTTCTATTTCAAAATTAGTATATTTAGAGGTTGGCCAAGACACACTGATTATACGTTGAAACCTGCTTTAGACACCAACACAGTAAGAGATGTGTTTATTACAAATATATGGTTGAAAAAAAACATGCTAATATTGTGCATATCTGCACATGTGCACATATCATGTTTACCTAGCAATCACTGTTTCTCAAGCATTTTGTCGTCTGTGACGTCATTAAAGGATTGTTCATGACGTAACTATGGCTTGCCATCGCAAGAGAAGTGGGCCGTTTCATGACTATTTTTATGCTATTCAATTGGAGTAGAATGGGTAATAATACCCTCAGTTAGATCCAAGTACTTTTTGGTATGGTTTCAACATGATCAGTTTCAAATCACATGTATGCATGCATTTTATGAGGACGGTAATGAGCACACTATATATGAAGGTTGAGATAAGTTCAAGAAATTTTGCTGTACCTATTTAAGTCTGCATCAGGAATGAAATGAATCTTGGGAAAGCTGTGATCACAGTTATTCATTCATTCATTGTGCATTTTACGCTATATTTTGAAGAATGCGCTTAGTCTGAAGTGAAGTTGAAAATATTAATACCATTCCTAAACAAGTCACTTGAATATTTCTTCTCAGTGTATATTAATACCAGTCATTATCATCATTAAGGTAAAACTACTAATTCTGTTTGTAGAACGACAAAGAAGAAAGAAAGAAAAGGAAGAAGAAAAGAAAAAGATATTCCGCATTCCAAAAAGTGGAACATCTAATTCTTCTAAAGAGAGCCGCTCAGAAAATGAGGAAAAGAGAAAATCTGAGAAACCAGATGCAAAAAAGGAGAAGAGAGAGAAGACATCTTCATCAAGCAGTAACAGAGAGAAGACATCTTCATCAAGCAGTAACAGAGAGAAGACATCTTCATCCAGCAGTAACAGAGAGAAGCTGGAGAGAGAGAAGACATCTTCATCCAGTAAGAAAGAGAAGTCGGAGAGAGTAAGGAAGGATGATTCAGGGAGTCAAGCTAAAGTCAAGAAAGCATCGTCAGGTGCTGGTAAGTCTACATCCTCGGTTTCAGACTCTACACCTGCTGCTATCAAGACTGAAGCAACTTCTGCAGTAGACGTGGAACAGATGCAGTACACTTTCAAAGGGCCTCGTACAGCACAGCCAGCGTTGAACTCGGCTTGGGCTAAGATGGAAGCCCAAATTCAGAAAGAACGACAAGATGCCATGAAGAAAAGAGCAGCTGAGATAAACAGAAAAATTCAAGATGATATAGAGTTTGAGAAACTCTCCAAAGTAAAGAAGGAGCGAGAAGTGGCTGACATTGAAAGGAGGAAGAAGGAAAAGCATGAGAAGAAATTAGCCAAGGCATTGATGTACAAAGAGTTCATGTCTTCAAAGGAGAAGGAGAAAGACAGATTATCTAAGGAATTTACTTCAAAGGAGTTCAAGTCCTCAAAGGAGAAGGAAAAAGAAAAACGGAAACAGGAGAGAAGTTTCTCCGCGAGACCTCCCTCCCCGCCTCCTCAGAAAGTGGAAGTTCCTAAACCTAAACCTAAACCAGTCATCAAGAAGAAAAACAGGCCAATGGGAGCACCTCTCGACTTTACATCCATTCTGCAAATGGCTCAAAAGAAGCAGTCAGGCGGTGATGACAAACCTGTAGGGGCGCCCATCATAAAGAAGAAGAAGGAAGAACGACCAATGACCCAGGATGAGAAAGATCGAATCGCGAGGAGGAAGACGAAGGAGTACCAAGATTGGATCAAGTATGGATCAGACAGACCAAGACAGCCTTCAGTTTCTTCAGATTCTGATTCCTTCTCTGACATATCTGACGAGGAAACACCTGCCAAGTCTTCAGCTCATTCGAAGAGCTTCTCTTCACTCAGTTCCAGCAAATCCAGTGCATCCTCATCAAATGCAAAACTTTCACATTCCTTTTCAGGTTCTAAATCTAATTCTAATTCCTCACCTAGTGATCATAGAATTCAGTCTCATAAATCTCAAAACAATCGTGAAAGTGAAGCGGAGAAGCACAAGCTGAATTCCAGAGGTCCTCCACAGTCGTCTTCAAAACTCCATCCAGACAAACATAAAACAAACAATCCAAAACCTGAACTGAAGACTCATTCTAAACCTCAGCAGATTCCACAGAGAAGTGATAAACATTCTGGTCACAGCGACCAACACAGACATTCAGATAAATATGTGGCTTCCTCTAAGCATAAAGAACAGCATAGAGATAGTTCTAAACACAGTGGATACAGAGAGTCTCCTCCACCAAGCAAATCCAGAGACCAGGCCCCGCAGAAGTCCAGGGATCATTCTCAACCTGCTCGGTCACGTGATGAACACAACTTCAGTGATAAGCATAAACATTCAGTGCCCCAGGATAAGTTTAAGAACAATTCACACAATGTTCCTGATAGATCAAGAGAAATGTCTCAAAACGGTTCCCGTGAGAAGCACAAAAGTTTGCAGATGTCTCAAGAAAAACAGAGATATTCACAGCAGGAGAAACATAGATCCAGTTCTGATCAAGGAAAGGCTGATAGATACAGAGAGCAAGTTTCACGTGATAAGCATAAAGCCAGTTCTGATCCTGGGAAAGCTGATAGATATAAAGAACAGGTTTCTCGTGATAAGCATCGAGACAGTCCAAAATCTTTCTCTAAGGAGAGAAGTCGAGAACAACAGAAAGGAATGTCGAAGGACAGGCGTGAGAGAGTGGATGATCGAGGAGGAAAGAAATCGCGACGCGACTACACGGACGAACATGAGAATGTGCTGGTGTGTGGTCCCGCCTCCCCATCTCCCCCGTCCTCACCCATCGCCTCCAACCCCTTCGATCGGATGATTGGACAGATCAGGAAGAACAACCCCAAGATGCAGTCAGGTCAGTATTTATCAATTATCTCTCTTGTTTATTTGATGGAATGTCTTGTCTTGTTTCTCAAAGATTTTGTAAAATGTCAGTTGATTTACATGATACAAAGCCTTATTGGACAGCCATTGCTACAAATGCAATCCGATTAAAATCAACCTTGTTCAGAGAAATAAAAATTGAAAAATAATGCATCTCCTGGGATAGGAACAGGTTCTGTAGATTCCTCACCACAAGGTATGAGGACATGTGTTCAGTACCAGTTTAGCGCAGACAAATAGTCAAATAGTTGACCAATCACATCATAGTTTTTAAACGGTCGCCATTTTGAAAGCATTCGGAACAGACGAAAGGGTAGCTTTTTGGAGTTATCTGCTCATAGCTTCTCACACAGAAAGCTTTTGTTGGAGGTCTTGGGATCGGGTTAACTGAATTGCATCAGAACATGCAAGTCTACAGGCTGTTATCAGACGGTATCTAAGGAATCCTCTGAGTTTGTATCCCGGTAGATACACTATATTGCAAATTTTATTCCTTGGAATACTATCAATTATAATGAGACTGCTACAAATGTAAAATGAGATGCTTGGTGTGGTTCAGTCTGGTAAGGAGCAACATTGATATCTCTGTAGCAGTCTATTTTAAACAGTTTATAGGCATAGGTTCATCCTCTTGATCTGCCACTGAGTGCTGTTTAAAGGTACATCCATTGTGTTGTTTGGGGTCACATATGCTAAACGTTATCAATTGTGTTATGTTATCAGGAAGTACTGAATGTTGCCGAAAATTGCAATTTTGATCTTAGTCGACTTAGTATATTGACGATATGAAGGTAAAAGTAGTGATTTCTGATCGAAAAACCGGACAATGCACCGCGTGTGGCGCAAGCCAATGAGTCAAATGTAATTTTGAAATCTTATACATATACCAGACAAACTGATAAATGTTGGTTGTTCATGTTTAATAGGTCATATAACTACTGTGCATGTAAATGGGACGTGTAGTTTCGGTTTCTACACGTGCATAATGCTGTTACTTTATGTTAATTGGAAACTAGTAATTATGAATTATTTGGTGATTCGGGATGAATATGTAAGCCGAGTGAATTTATTTGCCCTGTAAACAGCACATATGGTGAGTCGGACCTTATTAAAGCCTAATAAAATTTTTATGAAACACAATGGATGCACCTTTAACTTGATCATTGATGAAAATTAATTGTTTTCTTAGCTGACTGATGCAAATAATGAAGATCAAGATGGAAGAAGTTGTTTGACTCTCAACTCGTCAGCAAGTTAGATTAATATCACTTTGAGCTCTGTAGCTACTACCATGCATATGTAGATCTTTAGATTTTGTTCACAAACCGCTCTCTCCCCTGACAGCCAAGAGGAAACGTCAGATCATAGACAGTGAGAGCGAGGAGGATGCAGACATGGGAGACTTCATCGATGACGAGGATGACGAGGAGCTGGATGACCCCTCTAGTCTCGACTACTCCAAGTACATTCGGCAAATCTTCGGATATGACAAGCGCAAGTAAGTTCTACTCCAAAAACATCCGACTAATCTTTATCTTTCAACAAGCGAAGGTAAATACTACTCCAAATACGGTATCTTTGAAAACAACCAACACAAATAGGTGTTACTTTGAAAACAACCAACACAAATAGGTGTTACTTTGAATGCAGCAAGAGTAAATAATTTCTACTCAAAGTACATCAAACAGATTGTTAGTTAAACTTCATTTGGTATGTACTGCGAAAGAGAGGTTTTATGTCTGTTACATCAAATGGGACTTGGTTGCCAAGTGTTGACTATCATTCAACATTTAGGACCATTACAGTTAGGGTATAAAATCTCAGTATGCTAATGTAAATTACAAAACTGTATTGCAGAGAAATTTCTCTTTCATCAGAATGGATATTATATAGAGAATCTTACCCATGTGTCTTCTGATATCAAATATATCAACACGAGTTGATTAAAGTTACAAATATCCGAGGCTTGCCGAGGATATTTTTACATCAATCAATGAGTGTCAATATATTTGATATCAGAAGACACGAGGGTGAGATTTTATTTATCATTCAAAATCATTCTTCAACAATTATTAGCCGAAGAATAACATAGCTTAAACACAAAACTGCCATTTAGCTTCTTCAGCAGTGATCTCAGTAAGGTCATAGCATTGTGACGTCATAAAGATTATGACATCATAGTATTGTTATGTCATCACCATTGTGACGTCATAGCACTGTCAGCAGTCACTGCCAAAGCTTTGTGATGTCATTAACTGAAGATGTAATAGAATTATGACGATTTGTTTGTAGCGATATCTACAATGTAGATATCGCTTGATCTCACGCAAGTGATATCTACTGTGGGAGCCAGTTTTGGATGATAAATGATGTTTCAACTTACCTGCAAGTAATAATTCAATTCTGTTTCCATCACTGGCTAATTTAAGCATTGCTGCCTTGTTGACACTTTTGTGTTTGCATAGCAGTGTCCCAGTGTGCAATATGAAGTTCTGGTGCAGCCGGTGCTACGCTAGTACAGAAATGTTAACAAAATGCAGCAATGTAGTGATGGAGATCAGCAGGATTAATGACTTTGTTGATGTTGATGTTGCTGTAGGAATGTTTGTTATTTTGATGGTTGGCTATATATGTTTTGCTGAGTGGACGCATGGTTCAACCCTACAAATCTTCTCCCCCAGGTTTGCTCATGTACGAGAAGACGACATTGATTGTATGGAGAGCAGCTACTCTACTGTCATGAAGGAGGAAGCTCGCAGGTAAACAACCATTGTTTATTATTTATCAACATCTGTCCTATTATTATGATTATTTAACTCTTCGTTATTGGATTAGAATCTGTTTTAGCTCATCAGGCCCGAAAGTACTGATAGACTTATGGCATGGTAGGGTATAGCATATGTTTAAATAAAATGTTCAATTTATGGGGATTGATGATTGATGCAGTTGAGAGTCGGCAATACTCAGAAACGCTAACTTGTCAGTCACAGTAACAGGCAATTTAAGTGCTCGCGCCCGCACCAAGTTGCAAGTGCGACAAGGCGAAGTCTAAAAGTTCAGTAGAAATGATGATATAACAAGGTCCAGTTTCCTGCCCCTATATGTAGAGTCCCTTGTTATTGCAAAGCTACATTTTTTTAGAGAAGCATAAAAAATGGTTTTACACATGGTCTATGAGGCGTGTCAATGAGGTAACAGGCTTTTTAGTTCATCAGGCCTGAAAGGCATGGCATCCGTCCATCCGTAAACTTTTTACTTTTCGACTTCTTCTCCAGAACCAATTTCTTTTGCGCAGACTTCTTGGCTAATAGGGATTCTAAATTGTAGATTTTGTGACCCCGTGACCCCAAAAAACTTAAAAACCTATTTTCATCTTCTTCTCCAGTTCCAAAAGGTCTAGAGAGCTGAAAGTTGTATGAACACTCCTTGGCTAATGGGGATTCTAAACTGTAGATTTTGTGACCCCCCTGACCCCAATTTGGGTCACAGGGTTGAACCTTAAAAACCTATTTTCATCTTCTTCTCCAGTTCCAAAAGGTCTAGATAGTTGAAAAGTTGTGTGCAGACTCCTTTGGTAATGGGGATTCTAAATTGTAGATTTTGTGACCCCATGACCACAAATGGGGTCACAGGGGTCATAACCTTAAAAACCTATTTTCATCTTCTTCTCCAGTTCCAAAAGGTCTAGAGCTGAAAAATTGTGTGCAGACTCCTTGGCTGATGGGCATTCTAAATTGTAGATTTTGTCACCCCATAACCCCAAATAGGGTCACAGGGGTCACAACTTTAAGAACCTATTTTCATCTTCTTTTGTCTAGAAAGCTGAAATAGGGATTCTAAATTGTAGATTTGGTGACCCTGTGTTCCCAATCTAGGTCACAGGGGTCATGATCTAAGAACCTATCGTTTGCTTGTAAACAATGTATTACTTGAGATAACTTAAATATTAACCTTAGATAATAAATCAATGAAATCCTGATGAGCTACAGAGCCCATGGCTCTATTTTTTCCTGCTAGAAGCTTGAAGACTCCTCAAAGCGACCATATATCTGAAAGTCTGACAGTTGTGTGTATCTGTGTTGCAGTGCCAGACTTGGTCTGATAGAGGATCTGGAGGACATCAAGATGGAGCAGGAGGAGCTGCAGCGCAAGAAGATGAAGATGAAGAAGGGCAAACGCAAATAGGAGCAGTGTGAGACTGGGTGCAAATAGGAGCACTGTGAGACTGGGTGCAAATAGGAGCACTGAGAGACTGGGTGCAAATAGGAGTAGATTGAGACTGGGTGCAAATAGGAGTAGATTGAGACTGGGTGCAAATATGAGTACTGTGAGACCGGGTGCAAAAGACAGTAAAGTTTGACTTGTTGCAAAAAGCAGTAATGTAAGACTGGATGCAAATAGGACCTCTGTGAGGCTATGTGCAACTAACAGTAACGTGAGACTGGTTAAAAGTAGGAGCAAGAGGACATTTGGGTGAATACAGGAGCTGATGGAAGATTTGTTACAAATAAGGAGAGGGCTGCTTAAGATATTGAAAGTTATATAAGGAGAACAGATAGGACCAGGTGGATACCGGGGTATATAGTTGGAGACACTGGATATCAGCATGTGTAATTTCTGTTATCTTATGTAGTAGGTATTGGAGCTGTGCTTTGTGGGGCTTTGCAATATGAACATGCTCAGAAACAAACAGCTTTTATAATGAACTAGTGTTATGTAGCTGATCATGCATTATGTTGCGAAACATTTCATTTTATAATGTAAGTGTATGTGCTTAAGTGTTTTTAGCCTTCTTAGCAAAATGTTTGCTAGTTGTTATGTTAATATGAACAATAACAGTGATTTAAGGGTACTTAACTTTTACAATCTGCTCGTGCTCAGACAAAGATTGTAACAAGTGTCCGAATCATAGCCAACATTGCCAAAACGACCTACAGTAACTATTGTAGTAAGCATTATATCGCTAAGGCAGTCCAAGGTTAAAGATGAACTTGAGATGATCATAGCGCTTAAAATGGGAGAGGAGAGGGGATGGTGTAAGGGATTGGCTGGTTTCATATGTCAACTTGGGGGATCATCCATGCAAAAGTTTTCAAGTGCGGGGGATTGAGGATAGGATGCATCCTCATCTAAATCTCATCTTTGGGCTTTCTTTATGAGTCTATGGAGATTATCTTGATTCTTCTGTACAATATAATTATACCAGAGGAGACTTTGTTCAATTGTAAGCCAGTGTCAAAAAGCGTCTTCATTCAAATACGTGACTCCATGAAGTTTTAAAATCAGTTAACTAAAATAAAATTGTTTTGTTTACTTATTTTCAGTCTTTAAAAAAAACAAATTATTGAATAAAATTAGATTAATTTAACAGTATTTATTCAGGTTAGATAATGTATTGTTTGATTATTTACAAAACTTAGAATATGAGAGTAGTCTTGACATATTTATCTATTTATTGTGTTTCAAGCTATGCATGTCTGTGATGACCAACTACTCATATATACATAAGTCAGAATGTCTTCAACTGTATTTTTGCAGTACAATTTTACAAATCGGTAAGACATCATTTCTGAAATAAATAGTCAAATGGATTGAGCAAGCACTTCATCAATATGATGATATCAATCAGTAAACAATTCTGGATCATATTTATAAGTAAGATTTTCCCAATTTAGTCATACAGATTTTCTAGCCTTATATTAACTTCTCTACGCAAGGCATTACATTCGCCAGTTTTCACTACTGGCTGATTTAAGCCTTGCCGTATTTCCTGAAGGTTTCTGTGCCAGGAAATCAGAGCCCACTATGCTTTTCAGGTGCAGCGATCGACTACCTTTGCACAGAAAAGCGAGGGAAATACTGCAAGGCTTATATCAGCCAGTAAAGGAGACTGGCAAGAGTTATGCCCTGTGTTAGGAAGTTGCCCTTGTATTTATAAACAAAGAGAAGATGTCCCTATTTGATTTGAGATTGTTGTTCTAGATTCAGTCTTGCCTATTGTGTTATCGATGGAAATGGAGCTTTAAGTTACAGGAAATATGCTATACATATTATTAATCCTATTCTAAGTCAGTTATGCAAGTGTTTTGAAATTATTGTTGTATACAATCAAGTTGTCATATTCAACAATTATTTAATGAAGCACACAACTTAATATATATAGTTAAGGTATTTATTCAAGAACCAAACACTTTCAGAAATAATGCATTTATATATATATATCTGTATCTTGTTCTTTACTTAATGTACAAAGTGTTATATAATTTCTTCTACATTGTAAATATATCTTTGTGAGAATGTGAAATCAATATTGACTTATTTCTTCCTGTTGTAAAACAGAATATCTATCAGTGTGAAACTTGTTGCTTTGATGAAAGATATTTCAAGAGTGAAATGGAAAGAAAGGATGATTTGCTTCATCACTTTCAACTATATTTAATGTGTAGAAGGAGTATGCTGACCTTAACCAACCTAATTATTATAATATTATTACATTGTTATATTTCTGTTTATGATCCTCATCTACATTTGTATGCTGCTTCTTGGCCAGGGGCACAGCAACTTCGTCTGTAGTAGAGAACTGTTCTACACGCAGTCAGGTTTGGGTGCAATGCTACACTGAATTTCACACAGTACCACACATGGTTTGCTAGTAACAGCCGATGCTCACTGATTTCACTGCAATGCATAGTCACATGGTGTTGCAGACTTTTTCCCTGCAATTGTACTGGCAGCCATGATGTTAGTGAAATACTCTTGAAAGTGGCGTGAAACCTCAACTCACCTCATCTCCGAATGATGCCTTGTCGACTTGTCACTTGCAGACATAGGTGCTTAAGGTCTCCAAATGAGGAATATTTTGAAAAATGAATTTCCAGTGAGAAAGTACTATTTTTTAAGTAACTCATCTTCCCAATGTAGTTGTGTATGAAATTTATTTTATCAAAGTGTTTCTCCGTTTGTCCTACCAAATCTTCACAATGTATATAAATAATTTTATCAACTGATAATCTACTAATACCAGTGTATGAAATAAGCCTGCAAAGTAACTATGACTATGACCTATTTAATTTTTCACGGTAAAGTTAAAAAAATCTTTAATTTTTTTCCGGACCAAAAGTAAGCAGATTAAAGGTACATCCATTGTGTTATTGTGGGTCACATATGCCAAACGTTATAAATGATGTTAATCTTTTGAGAAGTACTGACTGTTACCGAAGATTGCCATTTTGATGATAGTCAGTTTAGCATATAGACGATATAAAGGTAAAAGTGTTGATTTTTTTTATCGAAAAACAGACAATGCACCGCGTGTGGCGCACGTCAATTGGTGAAACGTAATTTTATAAACTTATTTTCACCATAAAAACTTTTTGTTGATAGCGTTTAATAGGTCTTAAAACTACTGTGCATGTAAATTGGACGTGTAGTTTCGGTTCCTGTAATGAATAATGATGTTGCTCAATTCTAATTAAAAACTAGTAATTATGATATAATTAGCTATCGGGGGTGAATATGCAAGTTGAGTGAAATTATTTGAACTGAAATTAGCACATATCGTATGTTGGCACTTATTTCAGCCAAATAAAATATTATGAAACACAATGGATGTATCTTTTAGGATAGGCCTTATTTCATACACACAACTAATGCATCCACTAAATGTATAAAATTGATTCCATTTCAGTGTTGCTTTTGTTTTGTCCAAATAATACATCTTCGAAATGTATCAACTTCATTTTATGAAAGTGTTTTGTTTGCTTTGTCCAAATAATACCTCTTCAATGTGGGACAGGTTCATTTGATCATATGGTATTTTTTGGTCTCAACCTTTTATTTCCTTATGGTTTTATGAAATATGTTCATCTTCCAGCGATGCAAAGACTATGAGTCGATGTCTTGTGTGCTATAGTGCTTTTGGATGAGGTGTCAATGTATGTGTATTTTATAGAAACTCCTTATTCTATTGTTATTGCAAATAAAGATCACTTGTTTACTTATTGTAGTTTTCAGTTTCTTTGTAGGAAAGCCTTTTCTTCAGTTGAATATAGTGTTAACATTCAGACTATAATATCTGCTACATATATAGTTCAATTCTTTATTTTCTTATTGCTGGATAACAACTTGTTCAATTTGAAAATACATGATATTTCACAGTATATACGTACTCCTTCATCAGGTGGAATGTGAGAATGGTTCTTTCTTATTTCTCACATTCCACCTTGAAGGTGTAAGCATATTCTTAAAGTTATGTTTTTTCACATTAAAGACGTTAACCAGAAAAACTTCCTGTTCTTATTTATCATGCTACTTCAAAGACTTTCATTTTGCTGCTATGAATTCACGAAAATCATTTTGATTTTCATGATCGTATTTTTATTTACATCATTCTTTGTTTTTTTAACATTGTGTCCAAAGAAGGAACTATCATGTGTATCTGCTATTTTCTGGAAATGTACAGAATTATGCTGATGATTAAATATGTAATGTTTGATTTTGTAGTGTTTGTTTTACCATGAGTGTATATACCCAAACATTGCTGACTCATCAGTATTCTTCTTTCAACACACAGGAGCTCTGTAGCTTTCCGTAAGGGATGGTTCAAAGAGTTTCTAAGCAACAACACCCATCTAAATGTCAAATTATCCAGTACTACTGGCTGTAGCTGGTTAGCGGCCATCTCGACTCGCCTTTCACTGAGCAGGGATATCATATTGATCTACATTGTACTGTTAGATATATAGAGATAAGAACCAAGACAATTGTCCTGAGACGGGTGAAATGTTCTATTGCCAGAACGAAAACTTACGGATTTGAATATCTCGAAATGAATGAGTGTCCAATGAAAACTCCAACCATCTCCAACATGAAGAATATCTGACAATGTTTGAAGTACGATTATGTTTAGCTTCTGTTTATACAGTTTCGCTTTTTTAGCTCAGATGTTTTTTGCGATAGCAATGTGACTTCAAAGGAAATGGATACACCTTCAAACCTTGTAACTAATGGCAAATGTATCTTCAGAAAGGGGGTGAGATAGCGCAGTGGTTCGAAAGTTCGGCTTTGGATCAAGAGGTCCAGGGTTCAAATCACGGCAACTTTGTCTGTAGCAGAGAACTGTTCTACACGCAGTAAGGTTTGGGTGCAATGCTACACTGAATTTCAGCGTAGTACCACCCATGGTTCCCTAGTTCCAGCCGATGCTCGCAGGTTTCACCGCAATGCATTGCCACATGGCGTTGCAGGCTTTCTCCATGCCATAATACTAGCAGCCGTGATGTAAGTGAAATACTCTTGAAAGCGGTGTTAAACCCGAACTCACCTCACCTCACCTCACCTCACCTGTTTAGAAAGTGACAGAAACCATATTGTCTCGGGGTAAAATGTGTACGCTGCGGAACCAGTGTAGAGGAGACGGGATGTAAGATGTAATGGATAACGCCTGAATGAAAGGGCGTTCTAGGCAAAGGCCTCTCTTTGCTAGAACGCCCAAGGATGAGGGTGTTATCTATTTTGTATACCAAAAAAAAACTAAAGTGAGTGCAGCTGTCTAAATGTTTTACTACAGGTAAAATAAAGCACACATAAGATATCAAATATCAAGTTCTCCGACATCTGAATACTGACAATCAACCCTTCTCAGTCACCAATCTAGTGGTAGAGCCTTTGCCAACGAAACGAAGGGTTGCGGGTTCGATCCCGCATTGTCTGCAATGAACATTTTAAACTTGGCAATTTTGTGGATTGATTACCTTACTTAATGCTACTTGGAATTTCTTTGGTGCAAAGCTTTGTACTTGGAGGGCCCTTATTCTGAATAATTCCCTCTTGGAAGGTTATTATTCTGTGCAAGACCCTCTCAGCGGGGTATTATCAAGTATACAGCCTTATCAATAGGAATTGTAAGGCCTTAGTTCCTTTCGTAGGAAAGTTCTCCCGGAAAAACAACTGAGTTCAAAGAGTGTTAAATGGGCATTGAGGTATATATGTAAAAATGCCAGTGAAGTGCTTGTAGCATAAAGTTGGCATGATTGTAAGTCGGACTTCAGACATGAACAGCATGCATTCTAATGTATTTAGATAAGAACAAATTCCGTTTCCACGTAACATTCAACTACATTTATATCTTTACAACAAGCTATCGTCACATAAAAGTTTCAAAAATTAAATACCACATCTTGAGAACTCATCGTAACTATGTTGCCAGTCAAGTCTTAGTTGCCAATAGGGAATTGTGTATAGATTATGTTTGGATCTAATATGTTGTTCATTTCTTGTTAATCTAACTTTGTTGAACATGACATTTTCATATGTAGCATTTAAAAACTGGTCAATGAACCGTTTATGCAATCAAGATTGTAGATTCTGATTATCATATAAAGTCACAATATCCATATGCATTGGTCTTGGTTCGTATATCTACACTGAAAGACCAGATTGGCCTATTGTATGGCCGTTATCTATGTCCGTTCTTCCAATTTTAGACTTCCCCTCCAGAACTGCCCAACCCTTAAAACTGAATTTTTTAAACGACTCTTGCAAAGGGCCATTAATGTTAGAAAGCTCTTGGTAATACGATTTGTGTTATATGGAGACTAAGATTACCATTACCCAACTCCCAAAAATTAGGCATGACAGAGCTTTAAATAAAGGTGTTACAATTTTAGATTGTCACGACCTTTCAAATGAACCCACTTTTATTACTGTAACACCAAAATTAAGCAACAAATCGTTAATCTTTAGAGTAGATTAACTGTTTCAGTGGGGTACTGTCTCGGTCAAGCTTTCCTTACTGTGACATTGTGTGTGCTAGTGGGTATAGCCCAACACTGTGTCAATATAGTATGAGGGAGGGGGAAAGGTCCGTCCAGGATGACTGGGGATGAGGGCTAATATATCAGAACCTGACTTTACTGCCCCTCAATCTTTAAAGGTGCATCCATTGTGTTTCATAAAATTTTATTTGGCTTTGATACGTTCCAACACACTTTATCCTACCTCATGTAAGAATGTCGATCTATGATTGGTCCACGTGACCCTGAACAAATAACCATATTCACCCTCACCCAGGTGGATAAATGTCACCGAGGGTGATAAAAGCCTTATACCCCGCTACCGAAATAAAGCGTGCGTCCACGTCAGTCAGTCCATGTCACGTGACACAGTTTATTTTGACTCTGACCCAGATTTGTTGCTTCTTTGAATAAACGATGTTCGAGCATTTCTGTTTGTTTTTAATAATATTTTGAGACATTCGGTAGGATAAAAACGTTATAACATTCAGTGGAGGTTTACATCGTGAATTATAAGACCCTTATTATTTTTTATACTACTCGCCTCCGGCTCGTAGAATAAAAATAATGCGGGTCTTATAATTCACGATGTAAACCTCCACTGAATGTTATAACTTATAATATGTGCTGTTTACGGTACAAATAAATTCACTCAGCTTGCATATTCATTCCCAATCGCAAAATATATCATAATTCCTAGTTTCCAATTAAAATCGAGTAAACATCATTATGCATGTGTAGAAACCGAAACTGCACGACCTTTTTACATGAAAAGTAGTTATATGACCTATTAAACATTATCAACACAAATTTGTCTTTTTGCCTTTTGCAAATAAGTATCGAAAATTACGTTTGACTGATTGCCGCGCACCACAAGCGGTGCATTGTCCGGTTTTCGATCAGAAATCACTACTTTTACCTTCATGTCGTCAATATACTATGTCGACTATGACCAAAATGGTAGTTTTCCATAACAATCGGCACTTCTCGAAAAAGTAACATTATTTATAACGTTTGGAATATTTGACCCCCACCAACACAATGGATGAACCTTTAAGCGGGAAGGAGCAGTATTGCATGGGGTTTCGGAGTGCACACACATGGGTGTTTGCTATATAATACTTTTCAGTTTAAAGAATTTGACAAAAGTTTTTCAAATGTAAACTAACGGGCAAAAGAAACGATACCACGTATAATTGACCAATAAATGACAAATACAAAATGATACAAATTTTATTTCATTTCTCATCTGTAAACAACTGAATAGTTTATCAAACAATCAAATATTGATGTCTTTCCGATCAATGTGTTAACAAGTACAGCTTGTTAAAGTACAGACATGAAATTGTCCTGAATTCGATCAGCACCTTCGAAAACAGAATCCACACCAACACGTCCTCAGTATCTTGCATGGCCACAACGGGCCTCGGTGCATGCCCCAACAAGTTCTCAGTATCGCGTATGGCCACCACGGGCCTCGATGCATGCATGAACTCGACGTCGTGCTGAGAATATGAGACGGATGATAACACGGTCTGGTATTCTCTGCCATTCCTCTCTCAGGGCTCGAGCGAGCTCTTGTCGGTTTCCTGGAACCACAGCTCTTTGGCGGATTTGACGTCCCAAATGGTCCCATAAATGTTCAATAGGTGAAAGGTCAGGTGATCTGGCAGGCCATGGCAACACATTGACGTTGTTTCTTTGGAGAAACTCCCTGGTTATACGGGCTGTATGGGGACGGGCGTTATCCTGCTGGAAGAGCGTTCTGTTGTTGTGCTGCTGCAGGAATGGTAGGAGAACTGGGCGGAGAATCTGATCAATGTACCTCTGTGCGTTGAGATTCCCATCCACGACAACAAGATCAGTCTTCCCTTGTCCGCTAATTCCTCCCCACACCATGACGCTGCCACCGCCAAATGGTACAACAGTCTGAATACAACAACGTCGAAAACGTTCACCCCGACGTCGATACACCCGCGTTCTTCCATCATTCTTGTACAGTTGGAACCGACTCTCATCCGAAAAGATTACCCTTCGCCAGTTCCGAGCCTGCCATTGCCGAACGTTACGTGCCCATTGGAGACGTTGACGTCGATGTTGACGCGTCAGGTGCACGCCCCGGTTGGGTCTGTAGGCGCGGATACCATGCTGTCTGAGACGTCTGGCCGCTGTTCTTCGACTGATAGCGTGTCCAAGCCCAGTCGTCGCTGATTCCGTCACTGTCAGGAACCGGTTCCTCAAATGCAGAATTCTTAAATGGCGGTCCTCGTTGGCGGTCGTTACACGGGGTCTTCCACTCCTTGGCATGTCCACTGTTCTCCCCGTCTGCCTGTAGCGTCTCATCAGTCTGGTGATGGTAATGCGTGCACAGCCCAGCGTCGTAGCCACGTGTGCATGCGTTGCACCCATCTGCACCATTCCGACGGCTCTCCATCTTTCTTCAGGTGATAATCTTGCCATGTTTCTCGATGCAGTTGAAGTAGTGGTATGTCGTTGAGTGATTCGACACATCTTTTATACGCAAATAATGCACGTGCAGCACGTGCTTTTGATGCAAAAAAATCACACTTTAATACAATTTGCCGGAAACGGATCGCCAAAACACAACAATTTTCGTGACACATATGACTACTGAAATAGGGAAATCATTTCAATGTCGTGCATTTAAAATTTTAACATTCTGCTAACAAAATATTAAATTTCAAAGTTTGGTATCGTTTCTTTTGCCCGTTAGTTTATTACTTGAATTTTTTTTAGATCGTCAACCTTAGATAATAAATCATGAAAATCCCGATGAGCTATAGAGCCAGTGGTTCTATTTTATAGATGATCACACGAAACATGGTACGTATAGCTGCAGTGTTGTGTAGTGAGTTGAGCAGTGAGCTCAGATATACCGGCTTTCTGTACAAATCGTTACTTAGACAGAGGCTGTGTCTTTACAATAAAACAGAACAGGTGTTTTCGATCGATACAGTCAGAATTCTGATTTTCAATATTGTTTCAGTACTAATTCTCACAACGATTTATACCTATTTGTTATGCATGGTAATACGATATTTATTAATATCAATTTCCAATACTTGTTCAAACTACCGTGGACGTATTATCCATTTGCTGCACATCAGTAAAAAATGTTATGCATCGGATTCTGGGGCTACATTTCAGTTCATCACCATATTTTCATCGCCTTAGTTCCAAGGTGATATATGGCATCCACACATGTACATTTCAGTGTGTTTTACTCAGGAATTTAGTGTCGGTTTGTCGTACTGCAACAGCAACTGAACGATGCCAACGCGATATTCAAAGCTCACATGAGAGTTTTTAAATGCAGCTTTGACATCGTTCATAAACATAAACTGACAATCTCTATAATTACGATATTTGGAGTTTATACGTTTTGGAAATATCATTATCTTGAAAATAGTGCAGGTTCTGTGGTTTAGATAGAAGACGTACATTATCATGCTGGTTGCTCTTATTTTGATGAAGGAAAAACAAATGCAGTTACACAGTAGATCGGATACTGGACAAAATTAGATAGGGATATTTTGAAAAATAATGTATTTTTACTTGACATACTAATAACATCCAATGTGCAATAATTTGTTTTGCCTAATATATTTCACATGTGTTCCGGCGCTATTTTAAATAGTTGCAATATTATGTTTCAATTAACAACTTAACAAGGTACACTTAAGTGTCAATGATTGACATATTTACTCACAATATCAATATCATCAATATGTTGCGTTTCAATATATAGATATACATCTGCATGGACAATGTTGCAGTTTTGCGTAACAAGTTGATTGAAAACATTGACACACGCCCAAGTTGCGGTGCTTGCACGTGCAAAACAATTGCCTGGTGTGACTGGAAACTGAACCTTTTGTAACTAAACTGAAAGTCATCAATGGCAGATATTTGGTGGGGGCCTCGAAACAGTAATTGTCTCAAAAATGGGACATGCAGGTGGTCTAGCTGTATCAGTTGGATTTCTAAGCATGAACCAGTTGCCTCATTAAGTAGGAGGCATTTAATAACTAAAATAAATTCTGAATAATGAACCGCTTTTTAAACATTTGTTGATAATATGAAATACATTCATATATAATCAGTTAAAATCGAACTAGTGATATGAAAGTTTATTGACTGATAAATGATAGCGAGAAGAGACGAATTATTCATGTTCATGTGTGAACAATTTGTAATAGTTTATCAGGGAATATTTATTAACTTAAAAATGAGAGAATTTTTTTTTTTTTTTTTAGCTCATCAGGCCTAAAAATTAGTTAGTTGTCCGTCATCTGTAAACATTTCACGTTTTCGACTTCTCCAGAACCGCACGACCCTCAAAGCTGAAATATTAATTTTGTCGGGATCGGAATGACATCTTTCTTACATGGGTACTCAAATTTGTTCATTTCGACCTGACCCCTCCTCAAATATAGGTGTGGCAGTGGTCCACACTAAAATCTTAAAACGACTTCTACTCCAAAACGTTTTGATACTGAAAGCTTAAATTTTCAGAATAAGATTTTTTTAACATGTAGACTTAAGTTTGTTTATTTGTTCAGTTCACCACAGAGAGTCTCAGTTCACAACATAGAGTTTCAGTTCACCAAATAGAGTCTCAGTTCATCACATAGAGTCTCAGTTCACTTCACTACACATAGTTCCAGTTCACCACATAGTCACAGTTTACCACATAGAGTCTCAGTTCACTACAGAGAGTTTCAGTTCACCACATAGTCACAGTTCACCACATAGAGTCTCAGTTCACCACATAGTCACAGTTCTCCACATATAGTCTCAGTTCACTACAGAGAGTTTCAGTTCACCACATATAGTCTCAGTCCACCACATAGAGTCTCAGTTCACTACAGAGAGTTTCAGTTCACCACATAGAGTCTCAGTCCACCACATAGAGTCTCAGTCCACCAAATAGAGTCTCAGTTCACCACATAGAGTCTCAGTTCACCACAGAGAGTCTCAGTTCACAACATAGAGTTTCAGTTCACCACATAGAGTCTCAGTCCACCACATAGAGTCTCAGTTCACCACATAGAGTCTCAGTTCACCACAGAGAGTCTCAGTCCACCACATAGAGTTTCAGTTCACCACATATAGTCTCAGTTCACCACATAGAGTTTCAGTTCACCACATAGTCACAGTTCACCACATAGAGTCTCAGTCCACCACATAGAGTCTCAGTTCATTACAGAGAGTTTCAGTTCACCACATAGTCACAGTTCTCCACATAGAGTCTCAGTTCACAACATAGAGTCTCAGTTCACCACATAGAGTTTCAGTTCACCACATAGAGTCTAAGTCCACCACATATAGTCTCAGTTCACCACATAGAGTTTCAGTTCACCACATAGTCACAGTTCACCACATAGAGTCTCAGTTCACTACAGAGAGTTTCAGTTCACCACATAGTCACAGTTCTCCACATAGTCACAGTTCTCCACATATAGTCTCAGTTCACAACATAGAGTCTCAGTTCACCACATAGAGTTTCAGTTCACAACATAGAGTCTAAGTCCACCACATAGTCACAGTTCACCACATAGAGTCTCAGTTCACTACAGAGAGTTTCAGTTCACCACATAGTCACAGTTCTCCACATAGTCACAGTTCTCCACATATAGTCTCAGTTCACCACATAGAGTTTCAGTCCACCACATAGAGTTTCAGTTCACCACATAGTCACAGTTCACCACATAGAGTCTCAGTTCACTACAGAGAGTTTCAGTTCACCACATAGTCACAGTTCACCACATAGAGTCTCAGTTCACCACATAGAGTCTCAGTTCACCACATAGTCACAGTTCTCCACATATAGTCTCAGTTCACAACATAGAGTCTCAGTTCACCACATAGAGTTTCAGTTCACCACATAGAGTCTCAGTTCACCACATAGAGTTTCAGTTCACCACATAGTCACAGTCCACCACATAGAGTTTCAGTTCACCACATAGTCACAGTTCACCACATAGAGTCTCAGTTCACTACAGAGAGTTTCAGTTCACCACATAGTCACAGTTCATCACATATAGTCTCAGTTCACCACATAGAGTCTCAGTTCACTACAGAGAGTTTCAGTTCACCAAATAGAGTCTCAGTCCACCACATAGAGTCTCAGTCCACCAAATAGAGTCTCAGTTCACCACATAGAGTCTCAGTTCACCACAGAGAGTCTCAGTTCACCACATAGAGTTTCAGTTCACCACATAGAGTCTCAGTCCACCACATAGAGTCTCAGTCCACCAAATAGAGTCTCAGTTCACCACATAGAGTCTCAGTTCACCACAGAGAGTCACAGTCCACCACATAGAGTTTCAGTTCACCACATAGAGTCTAAGTCCACCACATAGAGTTTCAGTTCACCACATAGTCACAGTTCACCACATAGAGTCTCAGTTCACTACAGAGAGTTTCAGTTCACCACATAGTCACAGTTCTCCACATAGAGTCACAGTTCACCACATAGAGTCACAGTTCACCACATAGAGTCTCAGTTCACTACAGAGAGTTTCAGTTCACCACATAGTCACAGTTCTCCACATAGAGTCTCAGTTCACCACATAGAGTTTCAGTTCACCACATAGAGTCTCAGTTCACAACATAGAGTCTCAGTTCACCACATAGAGTTTCAGTTCACCACATAGAGTCTAAGTCCACCACATAGAGTTTCAGTTCACCACATAGTCACAGTTCACCACATAGAGTCTCAGTTCACTACAGAGAGTTTCAGTTCACCACATAGTCACAGTTCACCACATAGAGTTTCAGTTCACCACATATAGTCTCAGTTCACCACAGAGAGTTTTAGTTCACCACATAGTCACAGTTCACCACATAGAGTCTCAGTTCACTACAGAGAGTTTCAGTTCACAACATAGAGTTTCAGTTCACCACATAGTCACAGTTCTCCACATATAGTCTCAGTCCACCACATAGAGTCTCAGTTCACCACATAGAGTTTCAGTTCACACATAGAGTTTCAGTTCACCACATAGAGTCTCAGTCCACCACATAGAGTCTCAGTTCACAACATAGAGTCTAAGTTCACCACATAGAGTTTCAGTTCACCACATAGTCACAGTTCACCACATATAGTCTCAGTTCACCACATAGAGTTTCAGTTCACCACATAGAGTTTCAGTTCATCACATAGAGTTTCAGTTCACCACATAGAGTCTCAGTTCACAACATAGAGTCTCAGTTCACAACATAGAGTCTCAGTTCACCACATAGAGTTTCAGTTCACCACATAGTCACAGTTCACCACAGAGAGTCTCAGTTCACCACATAGAGTTTCAGTTCACCACATAGAGTCTCAGTTCACCACATAGTCACAGTTCACCACATAGAGTTTCAGTTCACCACATAGTCACAGTTCACCACAGAGAGTCTCAGTTCACCACATAGAGTCTCAGTTCACCACATAGAGTCTCAGTTCACCACAGAGAGTCTCAGTTCACCACATAGAGTCTCAGTTCACCACATAGAGTTTCAGTTCACCACATAGAGTTTCAGTTCACCACATAGAGTTTCAGTTCACCACATAGAGTCTCAGTCCACCACATAGAGTCTCAGTTCACCACATAGAGTCTCAGTTCACAACATAGAGTCTCAGTTCACAACATAGAGTCTCAGTTCACCACATAGAGTTTCAGTTCACAACATAGAGTCTCAGTTCACCACATAGAGTCTCAGTCCACCACATAGAGTTTCAGTTCACCACATAGAGTCTCAGTCCACCACATAGAGTCTCAGTTCACCACATAGAGTTTCAGTTCACCACATAGTCACAGTTCACCACAGAGAGTCTCAGTTCACCACATAGAGTCACAGTTCACCACAGAGAGTCTCAGTTCACCACATAGAGTCTCAGTTCACCACATAGAGTCTCATTTCACCACAGAGAGTCTCAGTTCACCACATAGAGTCTCAGTTCACCACATAGAGTTTCAGTTCACCACATAGTCACAGTCCACCACATAGAGTCTCAGTTCACCACATAGAGTTTCAGTTCACCACATAGAGTCTCAGTCCACCACATAGTCACAGTTCACCACATAGAGTCTCAGTTCACCACATAGAGTCTCAGTTCACCACATAGAGTCTCAGTTCACCACATAGAGTCTCAGTTCACAACATAGAGTTTCAGTTCACCACAGAGAGTCTCAGTTCACCACATAGAGTTTCAGTTCACCAAATAGAGTCTCAGTTCACCACATAGTCACAGTTCACCACATAGAGTTTCAGTTCACCACATAGTCACAGTTCACCACAGAGAGTCTCAGTTCACCACATAGAGTCTCAGTTCACCACATAGAGTCTCAGTTCACCACATAGTCACAGTTCACCACATAGAGTTTCAGTTCACCACATAGTCACAGTTCACCACAGAGAGTCTCAGTTCACCACATAGAGTCTCAGTTCACCACATAGAGTTTCAGTTCACAACATAGAGTTTCAGTTCACCACATAGAGTTTCAGTTCACCACATAGAGTCTCAGTTCACCACATAGTCACAGTTCACCACATAGAGTTTCAGTCCACCACATAGAGTTTCAGTTCACCACATAGAGTCTCAGTTCACCACATAGAGTCTCAGTTCACCACATAGAGTCTCAGTTCACAACATAGAGTTTCAGTTCACCACAGAGAGTCTCAGTTCACCACATAGAGTTTCAGTTCACCAAATAGAGTCTCAGTTCACCACATAGTCACAGTTCACCACATAGAGTTTCAGTTCACCACATAGTCACAGTTCACCACAGAGAGTCTCAGTTCACCACATAGAGTCTCAGTTCACCACATAGAGTCTCAGTTCACCACATAGTCACAGTTCACCACATAGAGTTTCAGTTCACCACATAGTCACAGTTCACCACAGAGAGTCTCAGTTCACCACATAGAGTCTCAGTTCACCACATAGAGTTTCAGTTCACAACATAGAGTTTCAGTTCACCACATAGAGTTTCAGTTCACCACATAGAGTCTCAGTTC
Organism: Gibbula magus; assembly: GCA_936450465.1. NCBI lineage: Eukaryota > Metazoa > Mollusca > Gastropoda > Trochida > Trochidae > Gibbula > Gibbula magus. Next base: position 50,117,474 of record OW388304.1, on the reverse strand, counting down.
ACCACATAGTCACAGTTCACCACATAGAGTTTCAGTTCACCACATAGAGTTTCAGTTCACCACATAGAGTCTCAGTCCACCACATAGAGTCTCAGTTCACCACATAGAGTCTCAGTTCACCACATAGAGTCTCAGTCCACCACATAGAGTCTCAGTTCACCACATAGAGTTTCAGTTCACCACATAGAGTTTCAGTTCACCACATAGAGTTTCAGTTCACCACATAGGGTTTCAGTTCACCACATAGAGTTTCAGTTCACCACATAGAGTCTCAGTTCACCACATAGAGTCTCAGTCCACCACATAGAGTCACAGTTCACCACATAGAGTCTCAGTTCACCACATAGAGTTTCAGTTCACCACATAGAGTTTCAGTTCACCACATAGAGTTTCAGTTCACCACATAGAGTTTCAGTTCACCACATAGAGTTTCAGTTCACCACATAGAGTCTCAGTCCACCACATAGAGTCTCAGTTCACCACATAGAGTTTCAGTTCACCACATAGAGACTCAGTTCACCACATAGAGTCACAGTTCACCAAAGAGAGTCTCAGTTCACCACATAGAGTTTCAGTTCACCACATAGAGTTTCAGTTCACCACATAGAGACTCAGTTCACCACATAGAGTCACAGTTCACCACATAGAGTCTCAGTTCACCACATAGAGTTTCAGTTCACCACATAGAGTTTCAGTTCACCACATAGAGTCTCAGTTCACCACATAGAGTCTCAGTTCACCACATAGAGTCTCAGTTCACCACATAGTCACAGTTCACCACATAGAGTTTCAGTTCACCACATAGAGTTTCAGTCCACCACATAGAGTCTCAGGAGTCTCCCTCTCTTCAAAACCAACAGAACTTCCAAATCATTTGTGCCATCCAGCATTCGTATTCTTAATAAGTCTTAATTATTTATTTCTAAGTGTTTATTTCTCTTGTTATCATTATACATTTCCTATCTTGTGAGTATATTATAAGATGTTAACAATTTATATATTTTCTATCTTATAGGTATATTTTAAGGCTTTCAAACATTATACATTGTCCATCTTATGACTATATTATAAGGCTTTTAAGGTTTTTAAGGCTTTTAAAATGTGTGTTTATAATCATTACTGTTGTTACTTATCTTAAAAATATCATTTTGTTGCATTTTAAAACTACTCTATTTTTACCATCATACTTGTTAATAGTCCTATGCTCTTATGAATGTACTCCAAATTTCCCCCCGGGATAATAAAGTATTATCTTATCTTATATTATCTTAGAGTCTCAGTTCACCACATAGAGTCTCGGTTCACCACAGAGAGTTTCAGTTCACCACATAGAGTTTCAGTTCACCACATAGAGTCTCAGTCCACCACATAGAGTCTCAGTTCACCACATAGAGTCACAGTTCACCAAAGAGAGTCTCAGTTCACAACATAGAGTCTCAGTTCACCACATAGAGTATCAGTTCACCACAGAGAGTTTCAGTTCACCACATAGTCACAGTTCACCACATAGAGTTTCAGTCCACCACATAGAGTCTCAGTTCACCACATAGAGTCTCAGTTCACCACATAGAGTCTCAGTCCACCACATAGAGTCACAGTCCACCACATAGAGTCTCAGTTCACCACATAGAGTTTCAGTTCACCACATAGTCACAGTCCACCACATAGAGTCTCAGTTCACCACATAGAGTTTCAGTTCACCACATAGAGTCTCAGTCCACCACATAGTCACAGTTCACCACATAGAGTCTCAGTTCACCACATAGAGTCTCAGTTCACCACAGAGAGTTTCAGTTCACCACATAGAGTCTCAGTTCACCACATAGAGTTTCAGTCCACCACATAGAGTCACAGTTCACCACATAGAGTTTCAGTTCACCACATAGAGTCTCAGTTCACCACATAGAGTCTCAGTTCACCACATAGAGTCTCAGTTCACCACATAGAGTCTCAGTTCACCACATAGATTCTCAGTTCACCACATAAGCGGACCGAGGTGGCACTTGACAGCCATCTGTAAGTGAGAACACCTTCCTCATCTTCTTGTCAAACACTTCCCCACTGGAAAAATATTTTTTTATGAAATCTTTGTAACGTTGAATTGTTTATTAAAGATCAAAATCGGTTACGCTGTGAAAGGTGTCTCTTTTGGGAAACCGATGTTTTCGCATGTAGGCAAAACATTGATCACACTGTTGCTACACAGATGATATAATCTTTACAAAAGGTACAGAGATATTTTTGAAGAAATTGTAGAAATGCTGCCTATGCATACATACATTCATGAACTGTGACAATACTCCCCTCTACTACCTGTATCACTCAGCTGACCGATGCATATGTCATACCTTATTATGGCGTGACATTGTGTCCGTCCATCCGTAAACTTTTCTCTGTTTTACTTCTTTTACAGAACGAAAAGGCCCGTTCTGTACAGGCTCCTTATCCAATGGAGATTATAAATTGTGGCCGTAAATATGTGCCTCACATATCGTGACCTAAACCTATTTTAATCTTCTTCTCCAGAACGAAAGGACCAGGGCCCATATTTTCGAAGCTCTCTTTGCGCTTAGATAGTCGTAAGCCAATGTTAATGTATGGCACTTACGACTATCTTAGCGCTAAGAGAGCTTCGAAAATATGGGTCCTGTTGTATAAAGACTCCTTGGCCAATGGAGATTATAAATTGTAGATCTGATGACCCTGTGCTACCAAATAAGGACACAAGGGCTATGATCTAAAACCTATTTTATCTTCTTCCCAGGACGACAAGCCTTGGTCAAGGTGAATTATGAATTATAGAGTTATTAACCCTCTGACAATTAAAGCTTGATGAGCTACATAGCAAATGGCTCCTTTTTTTGGCTCATCTGGTCTAGGGAGCTGAACTTTTGTGTACATACTCCTTGGCCAATGGGGATTTTAAATTGTAAAATTGGTGACCCTGTCACCCCAAATAGGGTCACAGGGGTCACGACCTTAAAAGCCTATTTTCATCTTCTTCTCAAGTATTTAAAGCTCTAGAGAATGAAACGTTGGGTGCAGAATTGGGATTCTAAATTGTAGAGTTGGTGACCCTGTGACCCCAAATATGGGTCATAGGGGTTATGACCTGAAAACCTATTTTCATCTTCTTCTCAAGTATGAAAAGCTCGAGAAAGCTGAAATGTTGTGTGCAGACTCATTTGGCAATGGAGATTCGAAATTGTATATTTGTTAACCCTGTGACCTCATATATCGGTCACAGGGGTCATGACCTGAACACCTTCTTTTATCTTCTTCTCCAGTACAAAAAGCTCCAGCAAGCTGAAATGTTGTGTACAGACTCCTTGGCCAAATGAGATTCTAAATTGTAGATTTGGCAAATGTATTATTTGAGATAACTTAGATATTCAACCTTAGATAATAAATCAATGAAGTACTGATGAGCTACAGCGCCCATGGCTCTATTTTTATTTATGCCATAATGTCCACAACTTTAACATTTACATAAGTTCAATTCGTACGTTTTGACATCTATGTTTACTTTCATAAGAGCCATATTCCACTGGTAATAATTGTTAGTTAAGCTATTTAATCCTTCGTTTAAATCCTTAATCCTTAATTACTTAACGTACCGCCTCGCCCCCTCATTGTGTTACGTTGCATGGCGATCACTGCAGTTGCATAACGTTTCGTACCATTCCAACCCGTGTAACCTGGCTCAACTTACCCGCTATTCCACATGAAGTACAGTTAATCAACTTACTCGCTATTCCACATGACGTACATTTAATCAACTTACTCGCTATTCCACATCACGTACAGTTAATCAACTTACCCGCTATTTCACATGAAGTACAGTTAATCAACTTACTCGCTATTCCACATGTCGAACAGGTAATCGACTTACCCGATACTCCAAATGACGTACAGGTAATCAACTTACCCGCTTCTCCACATGACATACAGGTAATCAACTTATCCGCTATTCCACATTACGTACAGGTAATCAACTTACCCGCCACTCCACATGACGTACAGGTAATCAACTTACCCGCTACTCCACATGACGTACAGGTAATCAACTTACCCGCCACTCCACATGACGTACAGGTAATCAACTTACCCGCTACTCCACATGACGTACAGGTAATCAACTTACCCGCTACTCCACATGGCATACATGTAATCAACTTACCCGTTACTCCACATGACGTACAGGTAATCAACTAACCCGCTACTCCACATGACATACAGGTAATCAACTTACCCGCTACTCCACATGACATACAGGTATTCAACTTACCCGCTACTCCACATGACATACAGGTAATCAACTTACCCGCTATTCCACATGACGTACAGGTAATCAACTTACCCGCCACTCCACATGACGTACAAGTAATCACCAGACAGATGCAGAAGTGACCTATATTCTTTGAGCGCCTTTAACTCTTCCACCGTTGACTGTAGTTGCATTTTCATTTTGCTAATGAAAAATGTTGTCTTTCTCATTGCAAGAATGTACATAGTATTTTCTGAAACATGTAATATAGCCGTTATACACTTATTGTCAAAACAATCAAATAGGTGAGGTAAGTTTGGGTTTAACGGCGCTTTCAAGAGTATTTCACTTATGTCGCGGCTGCTAGTATTACGGCAGGGAGAAAACCCGTAATGCCACGTGTCTATGCATTGCGGTGAAACCTGCGAGCATCGGCTGGAACTAGTGAACCATGCATGGGTGGTACTACGCTGAAATTCAATGTAGCATTGCACCCACTTCTCTACTGCAGACACAGTTCCCGTGCCGCTGGCGGGATTCGAACCCCGGACCTCTTGATCCGAAACTGAACGCGCTTACCACTGCGCTTTCCCGCCGTGTCAATCGAATATTGACGCTATTGACTATTTTGATTACTACAGTGTGTTATTGACACAGCAGTGAACACTTTGCACTACAGTTACTGATTTTCAGGGATTAATTCCATGTATCAACTGGAAAAATAAGAGGAAATGATTTATACCTATTTCATCAAAAGCAAGTGATACGGTGCCTCCTTCTCTTTGGTGATACTCTTCGATGAACTGGCCTTTGTACGATAGTCGTACTATTGTTTCACGTGATGATGATGCTCTTCGACAGTACAAATATCTGAAAAATAAATCTGCACCGTGTACCCCTTGGTCGAATGTAAGAATATACGAAGTGCCCCCAAGTGATCGGCAACTTGTAGCATATTTTGAATACAAAACCATCATATGTTTACCTACTACTGGACAATTGAAGGGGTTTGGATAACGTCGGGATTATATGTTATTTCAAAATTTTGTATTAAATTAAATTTAATTCAAATTTTTCGATTTTGTTTTCTTAAGGTCAAGATGTTATTTAAAAGAAAGCTATGTCTATGGAAATGCAAAATTAAATTTATTTTCAAATATTTGAAAACAAAACTTCATTTACTATCAAATTTTAAAATGGCAGATAACCCCGGTGTTATCTTGACCTTTTCAATTATTGTATGGACATCCACTGATGAATCAAGTGTATGGGCAGTGACAAGAAGCGAGTATATATATCAACATTGATTGGAGACGAGGTATAGACTATGTGGACATGCATTACAAACAGATCATGCTAGTATATAGTAAATTTATATGGACTTTGAGTCAATGGATTTGAATATAAACGAATGATTCAGTGTAAGGAGATTACAGAAACGAATGATTTAGTATGAGAATACTGAAAACGTGCGAATACAAGAGTGTATGTATCAGAGTGTCATCTGTATGATTAATGTGTCATCTGTATGTTTAATGTGTCATATGTATGTTTAATGTGTCATCTGTATGATAAATGTATGTTTAATGTGTGATCTGTATGATAAATGTGTTATCTGTATCTTTAATGTGTCATCTGTATGATAAATGTATGTTTAATGTGTGATCAGTATGTCTAATGTGTGATCTGTATGATTAATGTGTCATCTGTATGTTTAATGTGTCATCTGTATGTTTAATGTGTGATCAGTTTGTTTAATGCGTCATCTGTATGTTTAATGTGTGATCTGTATGATTAATGTGTCATCTGTATGTTTAATGTGTCATCTGTATGTTTAATGTGTCATTTGTATGTTTAATGTGTTATCTGTATGTTTAATTTGTTATCATTATCTTATGTATGTTTAATCTGTGATATGTATGTTTGATATGTTATCAGTATATTTGATGTGTAATACGTATGTTTGATGTATGGGCAGTATGCTTAATGTGTTATCAGTATATTTGATGTGTTATCAGTATGTTTGATGTTCGGTAAGTATGTTTGATGTTCGGTAAGTATGTTAGATGTTCGGTAAGTATGATTGATGTTCGGTAAGTATGTTTGATGTTCGGTAAGTATGATTGATGTTCGGTAAGTAAGATTGATGTTCGGTAAGTAAGATTGATGTTCGGTAAGTATGATTGATGTTCGGTAAGTATGATTGATGTTCTGTAAGTATGTTTGATGTTCGGTAAGTATGATTGATGTGTGATCTATATGAAGAACTTCACCTTTTAGTTGTGTCTATTTCAAGTAGATCAATGCGTCCACTCAATGCCATAGTTACATCGACAGCTTCATTGCTGAATCGTTTCCTAATGAGTATATGATTGGAAAGTCCTATTAAGGCAAAAACAAGCTCTCGTTTTGTGTCCACTGTGAAGTCCTCCAGGAACCCTGAAATCAAAAGTGAAATAAAAGAGACATTCAATATAAAGGAATAGAGTCTGATAATGGAATGATTCTACATTCAGAACTCAATTTGTTATGTATACCGTCTGTCATGTAATGAACGTGCGACTTCGCCATAGTGAGGAATAAACATTTAAAACAAAATAGCGTTATTGGAATTAGTTTTTCGCACTCATGAACATAATGCTTAGAATGCATGTGTGTTATTCCAATATGTTGTTCCAGTGTCACTTGTAAATTGTTATGTGCATGTACCACAAAAAGGATTAAATAAAAAATAATAACGAGAGGTTGGACAACATGTAGTTTTCTGCCCTCGGGAATTAGTAACAGACGAAAATGAGAGGTATTATTCTCGCGATTCCGTGTAGAAATAAATACAGAGAACAGAATACATGCAGTAGTAGTACAGTACATAATTACACCTTTAAACTTTATTTATCTATTAGAAATTATCTGCTCATGTTTCTGGAAAACACGGCTTTTAAAAACTCGTCATTTTGAAATATCCTTAACCAGGAGAGATAGAAGAGTGAAATATGCTGTTTCCTGGCTTGTTTTATGACATCCTACAGCAACGATGCGTCATCGATTTGAAGTCCAAGAAGGTATATTATGCCGACATCATTTTGTACATTTCCATATTTCATAAAATGTCACCTTAAATACTAAACATTATTGCCAAAAACACTTTGAAATAGCAATATCATCACCCCATGTGTGTTTGAACAGAACATAACATATTAAGTATCATACTGTCATGAATGAGGACTCTTTACGAGATATATTATCATCACAGACATTCAAAATCGACAGGAATATTTTGTGTTTGACTCTTTAGAAATATTTGTATTGTTTCTTTTACGCCTCGGTGTACAAAAAAGTATCATATCACTTATTGAACGACTTTAGATTATGACTATCAAAACGTTGATCTATATCTGTGTTATTACTTATACAGCTGTATACCGAAAGTTTGTTCACCTACATGTGTATCTTAGTGCAAAAACATGTTAATTGACATTCATGAAAGTTAGTCAAATACAAAGACAACGATCCATCATATACCAATGTGTAAAATAATCATTCTTGTTTATGAAAGTTGACATAGGAAATAGACCGAAGGGGTCATTTTTTGAAAATTCGAATTTAATTTATTTTCAAATAAAAGTTTTCATTTAGACTAAATGAGAACACTTTCTTCACAAATACATTGAATGAGTATAGGAGGACATTATTTATGTTTGACCCAGTTGATCACTTACTGAATATTTCACACAATAAAATATAAAACCGTAGTTTTGTGAAGATTGACCCCTGGTCAATTCAAAGAGCTGCCAAAACTGTAACTGTTTAACATAAGGTATCAAATCAGATTATGTATTGGAACACTCAACTGTTATCTTACAATGCAATAAAAACAAAGTGATCAGACTAGTTTTCACGTTGATACGATTCTTCAAAGGCATCCCAAATTACAATACAATATTTGCACTGAAATACACAAGTAGGTGAACAGACTTTCGGTATGCAGCAGTACATATCAGTTCAGCTAGAACAAAAGCTGTACATATCAGTTCAGCTAGAACACAAGCTGTACATATCAGTTCAGCTAGAACACAAGCTGTACATATCAGTTCAGCAAGAACAAAAGCTGTACATATCAGTTCAGCTAGAACACAAGCTGTACATATCAGTTCAGCTAGAACACAAGCTGTACATATCAGTTCAGATGGAACACAAGCTGTACATATCAGTTCAGCTAGAACACAAGCTGTACATATCAGTTCAGCTAGAACACAAGCTGTACATATCAGTTCAGCTAGAACAAAAGCTGTACATATCAGTTCAGCTAGAACACAAGCTGTACATATCAGTTCAGCTAGAACACAAGCTGTACATATCAGTTCAGCTAGAACAAAAGCTGTACATATCAGTTCAGCTAGAACACAAGCTGTACATATCAGTTCAGCTAGAACACAAGCTGTACATATCAGTTCAGATGGAACACAAGCTGTACATATCAGTTCAGATGGAACACAAGCTGTACATATCAGTTCAGCTAGAACACAAGCTGTACATATCAGTTCAGCTAGAACACAAGCTGTACATATCAGTTCAGCTGGAACACAAGCTGTACATATCAGTTCAGCTAGAACACAAGCTGTACATATCAGTTCAGCTAGAACACAAGCTGTACATATCAGTTCAGATGGAACACAAGCTGAACATATCAGTTCAGCTGGAACACAAGCTGTACATATCAGTTCAGATGGAACACAAGCTGTACATATCAGTTCAGCTAGAACACAAGCTGTACATATCAGTTCAGCTGGAACACAAGCTGTACATATCAGTTCAGCTAGAACACAAGCTGTACATATCAGTTCAGCTAGAACACAAGCTGTACATATCAGTTCAGATGGAACACAAGCTGTACATATCAGTTCAGCTAGAACACAAGCTGTACATATCAGTTCAGCTAGAACACAAGCTGTACATATCAGTTCAGCTGGAACACAAGCTGTACATATCAGTTCAGCTAGAACACAAGCTGTACATATCAGTTCAGCTAGAACACAAGCTGTACATATCAGTTCAGCTAGAACACAAGCTGTACATATCAGTTCAGCTGGAACACAAGCTGTACATATCAGTTCAGATGGAACACAAGCTGTACATATCAGTTCAGCTAGAACACAAGCTGTACATATCAGTTCAGCTGGAACACAAGCTGTACATATCAGTTCAGCTAGAACACAAGCTGTACATATCAGTTCAGCTAGAACACAAGCTGTACATATCAGTTCAGCTAGAACACAAGCTGTACATATCAGTTCAGCTAGAACACAAGCTGTACATATCAGTTCAGCTGGAACACAAGCTGTACATATCAGTTCAGCTGGAACACAAGCTGTACATATCAGTTCAGCTAGAACACAAGCTGTACATATCCGTTCAGCTAGAACACAAACTGTACATATCAGTTCAGCTGGAACAAAAGCTGTACATATCAGTTCAGCTAGAACACAAACTGTACATATCAGTTCAGCTGGAACACAAGCTGTACGTATCAGTTCAGCTAGAACACAAGCTGTACATATCAGTTCAGCTAGAACACAAGCTGTACATATCAGTTCAGCTAGAACACAAGCTGTACATATCAGTTCAGCTAGAACACAAGCTGTACATATCAGTTCAGCTGGAACACAAGCTGTACGTACACATGTGTAGATTAATGAACATGACTAATGGGATAGCATTCATACATTTTACATTTTCTGTTAAGACATAACAATTTCTTCGAGGTGAACGATAGTTACATACCTTTAGACTTCATTCTAAACAGAACACGTCTCTCGCTTGCTTTGAGTGGATTTAACCTTTCAATCACTTGGTGTGGGTAGTTACCGGTGATGGCGTACAGATAACCTGATTGGTCATCATAGAGTGCTCCAACTGAATGATTCCAAGAACTCACAAACCACGTTTGATTGTGAACGTTGTAGTCACACCTCCAGGTTCCAGAGATAAACACAATGGATTGAGGGTAGTGCATTCTTGGACCGTCTCATAGAATGTAATGAAAGAAAAAAACGTTACTAACCATGGACTTTTTGTCTTTTCCTGAGGGGATTTGATCCGAATTGGTCTATGCCGTGTCCTTCGTCCTTGACGACATTATCATCATTGGGCATAAACTGCTAATTGGGCGATTAAAGAGTGTTGTCGCCTTTAAAGGAGACATCTGAACAACACCCAAGGCTAAACTGCATTATAAACCATATCCCAACAGCATCAAGGCTGGACAAGTAAGACCCGTTATCACACATAAGGATATCACTCACGAACGCAAGTTATAAATTTATGCAGAAAACATCGACTTAACATTAGATGAATATATTTGTTTTAGGAAAGACCTCTTCTCCAGATTCAAAAGCCTCAGAAAAGCTGAAATCCTATGTACAATCTACTTGGCAATTAAGGATTATAAATGATAGACTTTGTGCATTAGTGTCCCAAAATAAAAGTCACAAGGGCTACGACGTAAAAGCCTATTCTCGTAATGTTTTCAGATCTAAAACCCCTAGATAACTAACGTTCTTGTGTATTTGGCCAATGGGGATTGTGATTGACAGCTTTCGTAACTTTGTTCCACATAGAGCAAGCCCCTAAATCAAAATATGCCTTCTTCTAAAACACTATATGCATGAGAAAGTCGTTATCTTGATTACATCAGATTCTCATTATGTATTGTAGAGGACCACAGAGGAACACCCTTGGCACCTAGTTTTTTTTTCTTTCAAGAACTAGATGCTGAAACATCTTGTACAGACGCCTTTGCCAAAGTGTATTATAAAATATAGAATGTTTAACTCTCTGATAAATTACTAGTATTCTGGAAAACTTAAATTTTCAACCTTGTAAAACGTTTGGCTTAAAACCTGATGAATAACAGAGCAGCGGTCAAGAGGCAGTATATTTTACAGAAATATCTCAAATTTAAGACAGTGTTCACATTTTAATTGAAAAAAATGGAATAAATCGTAGTTTATGAGTATGAAAACGCATTATTCTGTTCTATTCAATAACTAATCACCTTTGATACACACGTTGCTGTGAGTTTTTCTTGCGAGCAGCCTCTCTTGCCTTGGACATTCATGGGTTGTGTTCTGAAAGAAATAGTATGCTGTGAAGAACTTACACTGAGGGAAATGCTTAATCATGTGGCGTGTTGTACTGAATGTTTACAAACGACAAAACAAATATGTGGATTGGTTCAGTATCAAATTGTAGTTGCAGTCTTTGTAACTGCCTTTACCACATAACAGTTTTGCATTATTTAGTGAATACCTAATGAAATAACATTTATTACCGAGTCCATTTTAAACAGGCAACAATTTGTTCAGGTTTAACAATAATATTTATCACTTTTCAAAGTCTCACAAAAATACATTGTTTCCGCAACCATGAGATCGTTCGTTTAAGGATTGGAACATATTTCAGTTCAAAAGTTTTGTTCAGAAACATACATATTTTATCATTATTAGTATTACTTCTAATGCCCTGCACTTCAACATATTTTATGTCGTAATCAACGGCTTCAATGCAACCAAACTGTACTTCAATTTCTTTTTCTGGGAATATTTCAAGTAAAATCTTACCTCTTTTGGTATTCTGTAACTGTCAATGGGTATTTTGCCCATCTCGTCTTCTAACAACGAACACGACAGGTTAGTCACAATGTAGAGTACTTCTACACAACTCCCTAATCTTGCACAGTAATAAGAACATAACTGAACACCAATAGGTGAATGAACATCATTACAGTGTGCACCTAAAAACTTCAGCATCATAATGGACAACAAGAATATGGTCATTGTCCCGTTTTTAAACACAGACAGGCGTGTATTTAGAGCTTTATGGTTTACTTGGTGAACAGTGTTTCTCAAGAGTGTGAGTCCAATCCCCATTAATTCTACCTAGTGTATTTGTGTACACGCGTTAACAAACAACAGAGTATATCTTAAAGGTTATAGGGTATTGGAAGGAAGGTAATTGATGTTGTTCAAGTTCTGAGTTGGAATGGCTGGCGTTGTCAGTAGACATATGTGCCATTTACATTGTCATGTTTCCCCTTGAGTTTACCTTGATAATCATTTTGACTGTATCTTTTTTAAATGTCAACGTTAAGTTAGTTTGTGACTTGGGATCATTAATGAACAGTATTTTCCTTTGATGACCTTTTTTTGCTTTTGTCATTAATTTGGTGAGTTTACTTTACAAGTATTTGAAAACTAGAACTTGAAAAAAGTAATTTATTGCACATGGGCCAAGTATACAGCTGCGTACAAACGTTTGTTCACATGCATGTGTATCCTAGTGCAAATGTCATGTAAATAGTCGTTCTTTGTAACATCAATGCAATTACATAACATACAATGACAATGAATCATCATATATCAATGTGTAAAACAATCATTCTCACATTTATCTTACGGCAGTGGTGCATCTATGAACTTTGGCAAAGCGAATAGAGAGAAGGAGTCAAATTGTAAAATGATTCAAATGTTCGAATAAACGTTTTCATATTGACTGAATGAGAACAAATTCATCACAAATACATTGAATGAGTATAAGAAGACATATATGCTGTATGTTACACCCAATTGATCACTTACTGTATACATTTCAGAAGAAAATAAAAAACTGTAGTTTTGAAAAGATTGACCCTTTCACTTCAAAGAGCTGCCAAAACTATAAATGTTTACTAAGAGATACGAAATGAGATTATGTTACGGAACACCCAACTGTCATCTTATAACACAATGGTGGAAGATTATCGGTTTTCCCGTTGATAGGAAGCTTAAAAATACATGCCAAATTACATGATACCTGCACTAAACTACACAAGTAGGTAAACAAACTTTCGATAGGCAGCTGTATCTAATATTAATGTTAATGAGTCCACTGTGACAGATGCTACAAAATGAAGTATTGTTATCTACATGGTCTCATGAGGTAGATTAAAACATCCAAAACCAATTTACTGAACTTACAAGTAAACATTACCATTACAATACAAATCGAAAATAAGATGTATAACCTGTACTATTTACAAACAAAATATACTGGGAAGATAAAATCAGATTTAAACGTAGATAGGGATACATGGTTGACAAGGTAAGAGTAAATCATGGACAAGATAAGGGCAAATGATTGACACGATAAGAACAATTGATTGACAAGATAAAAACAAATGATAAAAGATATATAGAATACTAAACGATGTCCCGTTTGATAACATGTTTATTAAACGAGTGGATGGTGTGGTATTTTAACGAGCGAAAGCGAGTTAAATACCGATGCCATTCACGAGTTTCATAAACATGTTATCAAACGGGACCGAGTTTAGTATTTTATTTATTACTCAATGCTGTAAATAGCGCTGAATGGCAAGAAAATCGGTGTTAGTGACGCTCACTTGCAAAAAGGTCACCCGTCATTGGAGTCGCCCGAGCTAACATTGTGACGTCAACCAAAAACGACTATGACGTCACGCACCGATTATGACGTTACAGCAGCACGCGGTGGTATCACACATGTGTGTAACCAACTCATTGTTATCTAATGAGTGATCTCACCACGGTTGAGTAATAAATGTGTATACATGATGGATAACCTGAGCTGGCTTTAAAACAGAATAAGGATAAATAAATGATGGACAAGATAAAGGTTCATACTAGATGACGTAAGTTAGTTTATCAGCTAGAAGTAGAAGAATGTTTCAAGAGCAATTTCTAATACTTAATAAGAAATAAACAACATCGCTATGGTTTGCTATGGACTAATTTTAAGTTTATATGTTAATAATGATACAAATTCACTTTTTTTCTCGGGCAATACACTAATTCACACTCGTTTCGTAAAAGTCATATGACACATTTTCGCGGGAATTAATCTCTATATGAAATCAAAATTCTTAACTTTATTCAACCTGTGCAACTATCTTGGTTGGTTCCAAACCACCAGTTTTTAAACCCTTTCCTAATGCTATTTGACAATTTTATAATGAGTGAGTGAGTTATTGTTTAACGCCGTTTGGGCAATATCGCAACCATTTGCGGCGCGAAAATCTTGAATTTTAATGAATTTTTTTTGTGAAAAATAATGAATTGGTCAATATGGGTAAAGCACGTAATAAGGATGATGTTTTCTTTATAAGACTTAAAAATGCGAAAAGAACCTTTCGTAAAGAACGATCAAAACGTAAAGTGCAAGATGAAAGGATTAGAAACATCTATCAGATAGCTGAAATAGATACATAGGAATATACCGGGGTAACTTACAAACAAACACAAATGGAATAGGTTAAATGTATACCCTTGTTTATCACCCGAAACTTTGTTCCACAGGAGATATCGTTTTGGCAGTAGATTGTGCATAATGCCCTGTCACCGTCAAATACATAACAATATATCAACACGTCTTGAAATATTAGATATCAGAAGACACTCGGGTGAGATTATCTATTTATGAAAATGAGACTTGCGACACTCCCAAACTTGGGAAGGATTAGGGTTTTGGCAGTTTTGTGAAAAGTTTTAATTAATATCTTGTCACAACACAAGACTTTGATGATTTTGACGATATAAGTATTCACCTATTACCTCCATTAATAATGTGATGAATTACTTAAAACCATAAACTCTACAAAGCTTTCCAGTTTGGCTTGAACGTTTTGAAACGCACTCGTGTACTCATTCTCTTCCCACAGAGGTTAGTCCCTACAGTTTTCCGGTTCTACCCTCTGTTACATTACGCTCGATAATGTGTGCAGGAAGGTAGTGTTCTGATTGGTTGCAATTGAATCTAGTTGTGCAATCAACGACGCCGTTGTAAAAGTGACATTTGCCAATGACACGTCATAAACGTAAGGCAAACGTTTTCTCGTTTTACTGTGTTTTCTGTGTTTTCCTCGAATTATGCTTTTTGATTTTGTGAAAACTCTCGATCATAAACATAATTATAAAGAAAGAAAACCAAATCAGAGACAAATACCCAAAACAGTTCATTTGCTTTATTTACATCAGACATATTCGAATGACATATGCTAATGAGCAAGACCCTTCAGAGTAAAATGCGTCGATTTATGAAGTTACCCTTTCGACATGTCAAATTGAACATGAGTTCTCATTGGTTAAGAAGCAATGATAGGTTAAGAGATTGCTCTTTCCACCGCCAGGGGACTTTGGTTCTGTTCTCTATTTCAAGCGTAATGTAACAGAGGGTAGACCGGAAAACTGTAGGGACTAACCTCTGTGGGAAGAGAATGTCGTGTACTGTGCATTTGTTGATAACTAGAAAACTGTGGACCGGGGTTTGGCTTAATGGTCTTCCTGAACGGGAACTTCAAAAGGTAACGCAATACGACAAGCATTAAATAAGCCAGTGATGGAGACTGTAACCTCCCAAAACTTCTACATGCCAAAATTCTACTGACTAAAACAACACAGTTCAGGGTCCACTGCACTTGGTCATTACCTCAAGTAAGAATGGACTGGTCTGATTAATGTGCCAATACTTCTACATTAGGCCACGAGTAAATAATAGACATACGATATACGAGGTTGTAGTTTGTTTAACTGTTTATTCTCATATATAAATGTGTGACCATAAATTTGATAGGGTTATAGAAAAGTCTGCTACTTGCCTATGCAACTACCATTATGCAACTACCATTTCATCTGCCAAACTATTCACGCATTAGATCAAAGAGCTATTATTATGTTAATGAATTCAATTTGAAAGCTGTGATAACAATTACTTATCTGATGAAACTATTTTAAAAATTGTGGATTCTGTTTGTACATTTATTGACTTAGGCAAGCGTTTTTAACTAGATTGTGTGAAATTGTTGAATTTACATATTCAGTTATTGGTATATAAAATTGTTTCTTGTTATAATGTATGTTATACATTATAATTATGTCAACGTCACGGGGAGAGATAAACATATAGGTGTATATATCACTGTTTATACATTCCCCTTTCCAGTACTATCTGGATAACAATTGTAACAATTGCGAAAGATTTCGTATGTGACGTACGAAAAATGAAACAAAATATTTATATTTATATATAATATATATAAATATTAATAAACACAAATACTCTGTCATCTTTCTTAGTAAGTAATAAGCAGGACCTGTTAATCCTCTGTTCCAGTACATCTTCTACCCTCTTCTTCAATCAGCTGTAGAAGTTTTGACAAATTACATTAAAACATATCCTGGACTGTTCCATTATAAAATAGGTAATTGCATAATTCTGCCCTCACTTTTTGTAGGAGTTTTGGCATGTAGAAGTATTGGCATGTAGAAGTTCTGGGAGGTAATCATGGCGACTTGTGCGAGTCATGACTTGTGGGGGAAGTTCATACGGTACTTTTTCCGACGAATTATTTCGCTATCAGTAGAAGCTCGTTTTAGATACATGTTAGTTTTAGTTTCAGAACGGCAAGGGGCCATCACCTTTGTACTGCTTTGTATTGATAAGTAAAATGTAGCCATGATTATAACGGCTCGATCAGTAGTTCAGACATTTTCAGCCCAAAAATGACGTCCACACGGAAGTCCTAAAAGAAACTTTTATCACTAGTTTACAAATGAACGTGCAACTCCTCAATAGATCACTGGTGTCAATATTATTTTTTTCGAATACATTCTACCTTTTAACTTGAAAAAAATTGTGCGTAATATTACTATTCTACCATCTAATATTGCTAGATTTGGAATAACACAACTTTCAGAACTACACATGTTGGTCCTTTTTCGGACGGGATACCTTGCGGTATTCGAGTCCACACCCTCAGGTCACTATCTCCAGCACTGACCAGCTCACACACGACCACGGGGTCTCGACAAAAAAATTCGAGATTCAAAATCGATAGTTATATATTTACATTCAGTACCGTTTACATTTTATTATATTCATTCTGCCCTTTTGCATCTGCTTCATAAATGTTTTATGTAAATTTGCTCCCGCTTATTTATACTTCTTTTTTGTTCCTATTGTATACGTATTTTATGTAATAGTGTATCGTAAGCCTACACAGACTGGATGTATTTATTATATCATCTACACTGTATATATTTACATATTTTATATGTGTACATACATGTGACACTTTAATAAACTATATCTGTCTGTCTGTCATTCAGCAGCTCTCTGACAGATGCACATATCCAACGTTTAGTTATACAGAACACTGTTGAGCATTATCAACAGATAAGGATACATAGTTAGATGCACCCACTAAAGAACCAACAACTAAAAAAGTCATATTTTAAAAAATCATTTTATCACAATCACCTTTATAGAAGTAGAAAATTGACATTCACGTATCAAGCACTACCGACTCAATCTGTCTGTATGCTATATACATGTATACTTCTTCACGTCTATACTATGGTTAAGTACATGAAGCAGTACAGCCAGGTTTTGCGATCAAAATTCATCACTTTACTTCCTTTATCGTCACAAGACTGAAGTGATTAGAATTAAAGGAGCAGAAGCACGTTTTTTCACTGAAATAAGTCAATGAAATGTGTTTTAAAAATAATGTCAACAATAGTAAAACATCCTCATCTCTTCAGAAAATCCAATTAAACACGTGTGTACACGGTTCGTAAAGCCATGAGAATCTTGTTGTCATTGGAAATAATAAAATGTGTTCACAATAAAATGGCTGCCATGCAATTCTTACTTTAAACGCAACACCGTTATTACTACAAATCTTTTATATTCTCGACATGCAGCTAAAGAATATAAAAAATGTATTAACAAGTATGTTAAGAAATATAAGAGTAAATTATCTGCTGATATCAGAAATATGCAGAAGAAGAACCCCGGAGAGTACTGGAAAGTATTCCATAAACGTAAAGCTGCACATAATAATGCTTCCCCTAGTATTAATGAAGTATATGTATATTTTAAGAAGGTGAATACACACGAGTATGATGATACACCTTTAGACACCAATCATGACATACGTGTCCCTCTAGATTGTTCACTTTTAAATGTTGTCATAACACAAAAGGAAATAATTGAAGCGGCATCACAGTTGAAAAGAAATAAAGCCTCAGGTGAAGACTTTGTAGAAAATGATTACATAATTGACTCAGTAGATTTATTTCTCCCTTTTCTAGAGAAACTATTTAACACAGTACTTGACACAGGTGAAATCCCTGATTCCTGGTTAATTTGGGTAATTAAACCAATTTATAAAGGTAAAGGTGATGTGTGTGATCCAAATTCGTATAGACCAATTACAATTTTAAGCTGTCTTGGTAAACTCTTTACCAGTATACTGAACTCAAGACTATCCAGTTTTCTGGATATAAACTATTTACTATCTCCCTGCCAATCTGGTTTTCGTAAAGGTTACTCTACAATTGACAACATGTTTATTCTTTCCTCAGTTATAGAATTTTTAAAACATAGTAAACAGAAACTATACTGTGCCTTTGTTGACTTTTCCAAAGCTTTCGATAATGTTTGGAGAGCTGGACTTTGGTCCAAAATATTATCTTATGGCATTTATGGCATTTATGGCAAATTCTTTACATTAGTACAAAGTATTTATTCTAATATTAAATCATGTATCGAGTTTAACCACGAAAAGTCTGCTTTTTTTCCAAGTTTCTCGGGAGTCCGTCAGGGAGAGAATCTCTCGCCATTATTGTTTTCTATCTTTATTAATGACTTAGAATCATGGCTCTAATTATTTAATTGTGATGGTGTGGATGTATCCATAAAAAATGCTGAAATGAATATATTCTGCATAGCGCTACTTGTACTATTATATGCAGACGATACTGTTTTATTTGCTACATCAGCGTCGGCGTTACAAAAATCACTGGATTACTTACATGTTTATTGTAAGAAATGGAACCTGACAGTTAATAATGATAAGACTAAAATTGTTATCTTTGGAAGTGGTAAGTGTAGAGTAAATAAATTGTCATTTTACTATGGTGAAGATGAAATTGAAATAGTTGATAATTATAACTACTTGGGATTTAAGTTCCATAACAAAAACCAGAAAATATACTTTCGGTGTAAAGGAACTTGCTACACAAGCTAAGAAATGTATGTATTTGTTACTGGAAATGGCAAGAAATAACGATCTACCCCTTGACTGTGTTGTTAAAGCGTTTGATGTAATGATCCTCCTTATCATGTTATATGGCTCTGAATTTTGGGGTCATGCTAAAACAGATATACTCGAAACTATACATACTAAGTTTCTCAAATTAGCCTCTGGTCTTAGAATGTCAACGCCGAATTTTATGTTGTACGGTGAATTTGGAAGATATCCGATCAGTGTTCATGTATCTAAAATAATGATTAATGTTTGGCATAAACTCAACACACCTCCTTCCCATTTTAAATTATCCTCAGTAATTTACAAATTCATGTCACTAGATAGCGTTGTTAATAATCACTCCTATTCATGGCTTAGTACTGTTGAAAATATCTTAAACTCATGTGGGCTAAGTAATGTATATACTTTACCTGGTAATTATAGTCGATTATGGCTACTTAAGACAGTAGAAACTACACTAAAAGATCAGTTTTACCAAAAGTGGAGAAAGATATCGAAATAAGTTCGAAAGGACAATAATATAAATACATTAAGATTTTACCTTCTTTTGATTCCTACCTGTTATTACCCAAGTATATTAGTTATCCGTTATTAAAATTTAGAACTTCTAATCACTGTTTGCCTGTCGAGACAGGACGTTGGAATAATACCCCAAGAGAAAATAGAATGTAGATTATGCGACTCACCTTCAATAGCAGATGAATTTCACTATATTTTCGTTGTCCTACTTTCCATGAAACCAGAAAAATTTATGTTCCAGCAAAAATACTTACCTTCGCAAATATTTCATCTTATAGACAACTCTTTACCACACAAGATTTTATTGTTTTAAGAAACCTAGCTAAGTTCATAAACATTATACTCTCTACAATTTCAAAAGCTAAGAAACTTGAACAATAATATGCTTAGATCATTTAAACTTGTTTCGCTTTTGACTGTACTGTATATGACTGTACTTGAAAATATCCTGTTATAACCCACCGCCATTTTGACATTGTATATTATATGATTATTGATGAATATGTACTCGTATACCACCAAAGGTGGTTTTTGAGAATAAATGAAGTTACTACTACGGATACTTGGTTTATGTAATAAGATGTTTTGCCCTAAGTAAATATAAATGACATGACTATCATTATAAATGGAAAATTTTAAAGAATATAATTTGACAAAAAACGTGCCACTGCCTCTTTTATGTGGTTATTTCAACAACAAAGAGCACGTATCGATAGAGAAGCAATGGAATATGTGACCTCAACACGCTATGTCAGTTTGATATTTAAAGTTCACGTGTAATGCATGTTTCTCAATTATGACAGATTATTACCTCTACGTACATTATATATATCGGAATCAATTGAGCATAAACAATATAAAGAATGAAGAACAATTTTATGGATACACAACTTCTTTATTCTGTATAGGCGACGTTTCGACATAGATATTAATGTCGTTGTCAAGCAGGTGATACAGTTGAACAAATTCCCAGGGTTTATATACAAGTAGTGTTTATACAATAGAGGAGGATGAGAAGATTTTGAGTTGTTATTACAGTAGATAGGCTTGATGTACACATATTGAGTACAAGCCAGAGAGAATGATTTTCAGTGTTTATACAGCAGATGAGGTTGATGTACACAGCTTGTTAAGGTGATTGTCTAGGTTGATGTACACAGCTTGTTAAGGATATTGATTGATTTAACAACATGATTATTGATTATTGGGGGTAATTAGGAGATGTACACAGCTATATGGTGATTGAAGATGAGGTAAATATGAATATGAGTTGATTAACGTAGCAAGTGATGGTAGGCGTATTCTTCATCACCTCAACTTGTAGAATGCCCATCAAAGATGTTATAAACAATATACACATGCACTTGATTATTAAGACGATTTTAATTTACCCAGTTTAACAATGCCACAATTAACACGGCGAACGCTTTGAGACAATCATCGAGGCGTGACTGTGATTAACCAAAGACGAGTTTCGTCTGTGACCCTCAATAATTAATTAATGATGATTATCACTACCGCTAGATACATTTATGAGGTGTGGTAAATTGCCAAAAACACATGTTTATGCAACAATTATGTAATTGTCACCTGCGGAATTACCTAGTTGGATATTTAAACATTCGATATATTGACAATTTAAGTTGTTTTATTGAAGATTTGTTTGTGAAATCAAAAATAAAATTGTTGCGAAATTACGTTGAATTAAGATAATCGGCGATAATGAAATTACTCCAGTGACGTCACAGGAGTCATCGCTTCAGGGACCACACCCCCGCAGATTTTCATTCTGGTCGCCGGGGCTAAATTAGGCGTTTTTTAAAAAGCCGTACATAAGTAATTTATGGGCCGATTAAAAATTTTAAGATTTAAATTTAAAATCGAACAATTGTCAAATTGACATCCAATTTTAATGAATCCGAATGTGACCATATATATATAATATAATAATAATTAATTTATAAAGCGCCTGGTATCCATCCAAGAGGTTGCTCACTGGCGCTAGCATGTATGTACACTATTTACAAAGTCAGGTTTGAAACAGATGAGGAGACTGGAACAGTTAGGCATGAGATTTGGTGAACAGGAAAGTTTTTAGTATTCTCTTGAAGGTCTCTTTCGATTCTGTTTGCCGGATGTGTTGTGGGAGTGAGTTCCATATGGCAGGTGCACACCTAGAGAATGCTCTTTCTCCCATGGCCGTCTTTGAACGTTGCTGGCAGAATA
Organism: Gibbula magus; assembly: GCA_936450465.1. Lineage (NCBI taxonomy): Eukaryota > Metazoa > Mollusca > Gastropoda > Trochida > Trochidae > Gibbula > Gibbula magus. Next base: position 50,095,338 of record OW388304.1, on the reverse strand, counting down.
GGATTTCGTCGGAGGAACGTAGACTACGGCTGGGTATGTACAAGGGTATAATGTCACGGAGGTAATTTGGAAAACAACTGTCGTGAATACAGGAGTGAGCTATTGTTGCAAGTTTGAAGGTGATCCGCTCTGGGATGGGGAGCCAGTGAAGAGATTTGAGGACTGGAGTGATGTGGCTTGTTTTGGGGATTTTAGTAATGCATCTGGCAGCTGAGTTTTGGATTTTCTGGATATTTTCTGGATATGTCATTACATCTAACCTTTAAGATGATTTACATTTCTTGCTACAGACATGCTTAAAATCTCTTTTAAAACGAGAAGCCAGTATTGAGACGACACATATACATAAACTGCCTTTGTCACTTCTCGTTTGTGGAGATGTTAGTGTTCATCACGTTGGTAATATCCATTTAAAAAATAATGAAAAAGTAACAGTGCGGAAAACAAGATTTCTTTCCTGAGACCTTTTTCAGTTTGAAGCCTGCAGTATTATCGCAGTATGTATCCGGAAATTAAACCACCTGTGCATCCTTTGGCTGTAGGAATGGTATCCACACGCTTCAACGTCTTATCGTATATACCGCCACTGCCAGGCCTGAAATAGACACACACAAAATAGTCATTGATAACATAAAGGAGCCAACGAGTATGCTGATTGATATACCGGAACATAACACAAATATATCTCAATCAAATTATTGTTTTGCAGATGTTTTCGACCCTAAATAAGCGGAGAATAAGTGACGGTGTTTTCCATTCTAAATGTAGATCACGTCCATTATTTTTAAGCGCAAAGCATTGTGGTTGAAATGTCGTATTTGAAAGACTTCCGTACTCGATGGCTCTTTGATTCACAGTTTCGTTGTAGTAAGGTCACCAAGAATTAAAACAATTCGATTTTGACTGGCCAAGTTCTGATGCCATTTGAAAAAAGGTTAATTATAGTCGAAATTGTTTATGCCCAAATGTCCTAACCGTACCATGAGTAACATTTACTGATGATCGACTACACGTGTGCATCTACGTTTTTAGGAACTCTGTACAGTAAATGTACAATGGAAAATATTTCATTATTCCCAAACATCAAATATTTTTCAACTTACCTTACTCCAAATCTGTAAATTAAAGAATCTGCAACCATGAGATATGTTGTCTGCTCTGGGAAAAGCGTGACAAATCTGAACTCGGAAGATGTTTGAATATTAAGCTTGTAAAGCTTGCCGGAAGCCGACCCCTTTTGTTCAGTGAGATAGTAGAGAACATGTTCTGAAATGTCAATTGTACAAAATGTTCATATTATAGATAATTACACACATAATATGTAAACTTTAAAATGATACCCGTCAACGAAACAATAAATTATTTATACATTTATTTTAAATTTATTCATAACCGATATGGGAAGATGGGTACAGGGGGGCAGTTTCTTTCGATGCTTTCTCCCAGAAGATACTAGTGTAATGTTTATTAGAGAATATAAGATACCTACGGAAATAAAACACAGGCGGTCAATGGGACCGACAGCGTGCTTTGTTTAAGAAATAAAGTTCGCTGTACCCCAATGTATTTTGTAATTTAGTATAGTTTTGCCCTAAACTATTATAGTTAAAGCACGAGGACGTTATAATTAGTCCGAGTGATTTGACGTAATACTAGTTCAGGGCAACACTATACTTATACTAAAACTGTATATAACACATTGGGGTACAGCGAACTTTATTTCTTTTCTAAGATACCAAATGACCCATACAGGTGACATTCTGCTTCCAATAACTTGGAAATAAAAATACTGTTTACATTCCTTATATTATTAATCCATGAACAGGGCCAACGGGCGGCAATTCCATGTATAAAACCTACCCCTTTTGTTAAAAAAGGCATTTCATTGGTTTGATTAAGTAAATTTAATATTGAAATTGAGGTATGTCATTGATTTAATATGAATATTGTTTTTTTCTTATTAACTGCTTCATTGTTTTCACAAGAAAATAAACAAATAAACACGGCTGGTTAAACAAATAATAGATTTTCAAACATTTACGTCGCGCGATCACTTACTATCCATATATGGTTAATCATGTGACTAACATTCCAACATGAATTATGGGTAGAGCTTGATCAAGTGATGGGTAAATTAAATGGTTACTGCTATCATAAACGTTGATGTTTATCGTCCCAGCGCTAAGTTTGACCGACAGCAGGAGTTGCACACCATGGAAAGGAGTACACACTGTATAGTTTGCGATGTAAGAGCGCAGACGGGTTACGAGAGGCGACGTTTCGTTATCATGGACACACTTGATCACGAGGGGGAGGTGTGGAACAGCGGGAATGTCATCCAATTGTTACGTCATCAAAAAACTATACCTTTATTTTCTGATAAAGTACTTTTTTTTCGATTGTTCTAACCGCTAGGAATCTTAGAATAGACAATAAAACATGCTTGTGATTGTAGAGGTCAGCAAAGGACGTCATAGTTTACCTCACGTTGATTGTTCAATGCTAGAGAATGTGTTCTACGACGGGAGGAATTAATATTTTCAAAATATAGTATTTACAAACAACATAATATCTAGGTATATAGGTTTATTTTGTAGAAAAGCGAGTCACTATGTAAGGGCATCTCAGATAAGAAAAAGAAGGCTCGTTGATGTGCTTTATCGTGCTGCGCCCTTCGTGTTTTGTGCTTCCTGCTATTTTTTATTCAACGATAAAGCACGCAAACTCGTCTTCTTTTTCTTATATATTAATGTAATGTAATATTATGTAATATCGCTGCGGTAGTCACCCATCCTACAGACAGACAGCTGACAGACGCCTTAAAACAACAACATTTACGGTTCGGTGCACAGCTGAGTTACTGCTTGTTACCTATTCATTGTAATAGACCAGTCCAAATAAAAAACAAAACAATGTACATGTATTTTGAAAGTGAGTAATTATTAAAATAACATTGATATAGCACCCTTCAATGTCTGTTTAGCAGCACAATTGACACATTTCACATAAATACTTCTTTTGACACTACCTTTCAGCATTTTCATATTAACATTTCAGTTCATTTCAGTTAATGTTTTTCAGCCAAGTTTCACAATGTGTGACACAACATCCTAGTACTTAGCGCAATGCAGCCATTTTAGTGCTGAGATGTGTTCCATGTTCCAGTCAACTTCCAAACGCAAGGCATAACTCTTGCCAGTCTGCATTACTGGCTGATTTAACCCTTGCGGTATTTCCCTCGCTTTCTTGTGTCGAGGCAGTGAATCGCTGCACTGGAAATGCATAGCGGGCCTGGATTTCTTAACACAGAGTTCTTAATGAAATACTGCAAGGCCTAAATCAGCCAGTAATGGAGACTGGCAAGAGTTATGCCTTGCATTGGGAAGTTGTGTTCCAGTAGGTTATCGTGGTCAAAGACTGTTATAAACAACTCCTCTAATGCTTTATTGTCGGTTAAACTTCCTAGTGATTAGCTTAAAAAATCTCTCCTTTGTTTTTTTATGTTCAGATAAAACCGATAATATTTATGCGTCGGAAATATGGGGTTATAGTGGTCGAGTGAGTGAGTGAGTTATTGTTTAACGCCGCTTCGGCAGTATTGCAGCCATTAGCGGCGAGATATTTAATTTATTTGCCTAATTTAAAAAATAAAATTGCAATTGAAAAACAGAACACGGCACGAAGGCCGCAAAAACATCAGCGTATTATCACAAGTTGAAAAAGCTGATAATGAAAAGTTAAAATTTACAATTTGTCAATAAGGTGTATAGCCTTTAAAAATCTAAAACACGATGCTCACCGAAATGAGTAAAAACATGATTGATTGAAATAGAAGGATAAAAGGTTTCCCTGATATGTGCAGTGTCCCAATATAGTGGTCGAACAGTTTCGAATAAGTGTTTGCAAGTTTGTAATGGGTATGAGTTGTATAGAGAATCTCACCAAAGTGTCTTTTGATACCAAATATATTCGATACTAGAATTCACGAGGGTGAGATTCTATTTATCATTCAAAATAAACAAAATTAACGTTTCAATGAAAATAGTGTACATCTCTGAGCTCAGCTCTGCCATTTGACTTCCAATTTGGATGATAAAAGAGTACTAATGTTGCTGTTTTAGCTGAATGTGGCAGACACTATATTTATGTTGATTCTTTGCTGAGAGTAAGTAAATTCTGGATTATATTGCTTGAAATGTCAGTTGACAGTTGTAATTTAGATATAGTTGAACGTAAAACATTTTGAAAGCGTAACATCAATACAAAATTATCTCTTAAGTACGATTATAACTATTGGAATTCGTTAAACTAAAAAATAAAAATATCTATGTGCATCAGTGAATACATAATGATCCAAGCACCTATGTCTGTTATGTTTCATTTTTTCATTTTGTAAGTGGGCCACAGACCTTTCTACTGAAATAAGATTGATTGGTTATAAAGTGAGAAGACGCTCTTTAAAAGCATCAAACAGCAACACCATGTTATATAAACATAACCTAACTGTTTATATAGAGATTAAAGTTAACCGTGAAAACAATTTTGAGAGTAGACGACAGATTATTATTTGATCCTCTGATCACAACAAAAACCTTTACTTTCTTTACTGTTAACGAAGCTTACTCTACTTTGCTTTATTTTGATGGCCACCCTCTGTTCTAATCTGACTGTGGGCTATTCCATTATCTCTGTAGGGGATGACCTAATCAATCTTCTACTAAGTGTCTGAGCGGTTCATACACGTGGGATCGACAATTTCAGTTTGCGGATTAAAAATGGGCAAAATATTGTCGATCCCGCGTGTATGGCACCTCTCCTAATCGAGAAAAGTCGATTGGCTTAGGGGGATTAACGCAAGGATAATCCTGACCCTTATGAAAACAGTTGTCGACAGTATCTGTGGTAGACATCAGGTAGACACCTATTTTTTCTTATATTATAGTCTCTCGTAACCCTATTTGGGTGGCTCATATTTTCTCCTGTTCTCTTACATGTATATATTAATTCCTGTATTAAACATGTGAGGTGCGACTTCAAAAATAACATGTCTGTCTGTCACATTGAAAACTACAAACATAAGAATATACAGGGATATAACATTTATTATTTTGTTTATTGTATCATGTATGAAATACATATAATTTATTTGCATTGTCGGGTTACATGTAACATGTACAAGTATATGATAAAAATCATCAAATAGACGTCGCCGAGACATGTAGACATATACATGTACATACTATACTATGCATACATATACATACATGGCGCAATTCAGATGAGGGGTAGCCCAAATATGAGTTGAAATGGGACGTTTTACTAACTTAGCATTAGCTGAAAGAGTATTTTAATTGTTTTCGTTAAGCTGTTAAAGATCAGTGCCATCTTCTACTTAATTGTCCACAGTATACAGACCTTAGACAAGAAATTGTATCTATAGTGTGGAAATATGTCAACAGTGTGTGTCTCTATTATTTTACTTCACAATGTCAAGTTTTTATAAAGTTTAATTGATTTTATAGTCCATTTTAATGTATTAATATTTTATCTTGCATTTTATATATTGTAGTCTCTCATAACCCTCAACGGTTGGCTCTTAACCTATGATGGATTTTATATGTGGTCTGTCTTTCAAAATGTGAATATATTTTAGGATAAAATTGATATTTATAAATGAATTCACATCAAAATGTGAAATGTGTTCTGTGACTGACTAGCTGATGTCGACTACTAAAACAACACACTGGGATTAACGCGCTGGGGCTAATCCATTGTATAAATACACCTTACATCAAAGCATGCCGCTTGTCGATCCGGCGTGTATTCCCGAATTCAAATTGTCGATCCCACGTGTATCCACCGTCTGAGCTGCCTGTCTGTCAGATGGTAGATGGTGAGTGAGTGAGTTATTGTTTAACGCCGCTTCGACAATATCGCAGCTAATAGCGGCGAGAAATGTAAGTTAATTGATTAATTTCAAAGTAATTGCAAAAAGTAAGGACACAAAGGCCGTAAAAAACACCAGCAAATTATCACAATAAAAACTGATTTAGAATAGTTAAAAGCTACTATTTGTCGAAAAGATTTACAGCTTTTAAAAAGTCTAAAACACGATGTTCGCCAAATTGGCTAAAAACTTGAGATATAGTGATATCTGGATAAAAGGTTTACCTTATGTGCGCAGTGTCCCAACACTCACACACGATGTGTCTAATTGTGAGGGGGCACGGGCAGGGAATACATACTTGAGGGGAGGGGGGGGGGGGGGTCTTCCCTCTTATTAAGCTATGAATGGGAGAGATGACTGTGTCCAATACGACATCGTCGTAGGACACAGGCTCCTGTCGGGTGAAAGATAAAGATATTTAAAGCCTAAATGAGGTTGTAACTTATGAAGTTTGTTGTGTTGTTGTTGGTCCCAACCTCCATCGCTGCTTAATGTAAGATTTAATAGCAGGTTTAGAATCCGTATATGGAACCTTAGTAGGGGAAATATGTTTGAGGTTTAATGCTGATTTAGCTGCTGAATCAGCTTTGTTATTGCCTCTTATACCCATATGACTAGGAAGCCAGCAGAAGACAATGTCGCATTGGAGACATGAATTGTGAAGTAATAAAATATCCCTAATAATTGGGTGATCACTTTTACAATTTTTAATAGCCTGCTAGCAGGAAAGCGAGTCTGAAAAAATAATATAATTATTTGGAGTTGAGTTTTTAATGTGGTGGATGGCCTTAAGGATGGCCTTAGCTACTGCAGTAAAGATGCTGCTGCCATCATGCAGCCTTGAAGCATATGTTGTTGATGGAGTGACAGTTGCCGCTGCAACTGTGGGTCCATCCTTAGAACCGTCAGTGTAAATTGGTTTGTAGCCTGCGAAAAAATTGTGTAGCTCAAAAATGCCTGTTGGAATATTAATTGATCTGTGTTAGATTTTTTAAGAGTCGATAGAGAGAGGTTGACACGGGGCCTGGTGGAGTGACATCAAATCGTGTTCTGCTATTGTTGAGACGTCGATATCTGAATCTTCAACATATTGTTGAAGCCGGAAGCCGAAAGGTGGAATTGCTTTAGGTTTTGAGTAATACAACTGCTGGTATTCTTGATTGAATACGCAGTTGTAGGCAGGATTCGAAGGCTTGGATTTTAATTTGGTTATATATTGAAGTGCTAGCTTGATGTGCCGATCTTCAAGAGATGGCTCATCAGCTTCAACGTAGAGACTTTCAACAGGTGAAGTTCTGAAGGCCCCAAGACAAAGCCTGAGACCCTGGTGGTGGATTGTATCTAGCATTTTGTTATAAGAGGGCCGGGCATATCCATAGATTATGGATCCATAATCTAGTTCGGAGCGGATGAGTGACCGATAGAGATGAAGAAGAGTTTCTTCATCTCCATCCCATTTATTATTTGATACGACCTTTAAAAGGTCTAATGTCTTTAAGCATTTAGTTTTCAGATTTTTAATATGAGGAATAAAGGAAAGTTTACTGTCAAAAGTGAGATCAAGAAACTTGGCCTCAGGAACGACTTTAATTGGAGCTTTATCCAGAAAAAGTTCTGGATCTTTGTGCATTTTGCGCATATTGCAAACATGTACACAGGATGTTTTGGCTTTGGAAAATTTGAAGCCGTTTTCCAACGACCATTTATGAATTTTATTGAGGCAGAGCTGCAATTGGCGCTCAATTGATGGCATATTTTTGCCTCTGTAGGAAACTCCAAAATCGTCCACAAAAAGTGAACCATCTGTATGGTCATTTAAGACTTTAGCCAAGCTGTTGATTTTGATGCTAAATAATCTGACAGATAAAATGCTACCTTGTGGGACACCCATTTCTTGATCAAAGAAATCAGAAAGGTTGGAACCCGCGCACACTTTAAATTGCCGGTCATGTAAAAAATTGGATATAAAATGAGGCATACGACCTCGCAAGCCATGTCAAATAAATCTTTTAGGATGCCATGCTTCCATGTAGTGTCGTAAGCTTTTTCGAAGTCGAAAAAGATAGACACAGCATGTTGTTTTTTAATAAATGCATCACGATAAAATATTCTAAACGAACAAGATGATCAGTGGTACTGTGTTGTTTGCTGAAACCACATTGAATATCAGTAGGTAATTTATTAGTTTCCAAGTACCAAACTAGACGATCATTGATCATCTGTTCCATAGTTTTACATACACAACTTGTTAAGGCTATAGGACGGTAGTTGGAAGGGTCTGTATGATCCTTCCCAGGTTTTGGGATAGGCACAATTGTAGCATTGTGCCAACAAGATGGAAATTCACCTGTTTCCCAAATATGATTGAATACCTGAAGTAGAATTTCAAGGCAAGGTTCCGGTAGATGTTTAAGAAGCTGATAATGGATTTCATCAGGGCCGGTTGCTGTATCATGAGCTTTAGAAAGTGCAGTTTTAAGCTCTGACAAGGAGAGGTGTTCATTATAATCTTCTCCATTGTCAGATTTGAAATTAAGTGGTCGTTTTTCCTGTACCTTTTGGTACTTTTGGAAAGCAGGGACGTAATTTGAAGATGAAGAGTTTTTAGAGACTGTTTCAGCCAACTTATTGGCAATGTCAGATTTTGATGTGAGAAGGTGATCGTTGACCTTTAGATGTTTTATTGTAGATTTGGAACCTTTGCCTTTAATTCTACTAATCATATTCCAGGCATTGCTTATTGATGTTCTGGAACATATCTTAGAGACATAGCCTCTCCAAGATTCGTGTTTTTGTTGGTTGACTGTGCGTCGAGCTTTAGCTCGAGCCTTGCCACAATTATCTAGATTGATTCTTGTGGGTCGTTTAATGAGCTTGCGCTCAGCTTTTTTACGTGCTTTATGGCAGTATCACAGGTATTGCAGGTTTCATTAAACCATGGCTTGTGAATGCGTGGATTTGCCGAGGTTTTAGGGATAGTTTCAGTTGCTATATCAATGAGACCTTTAGAAATGGCCTCAACAGGATCAATTGCATTAACTATTTCATTAAATATAATATGATCACGGCAGAGGGCAGAACATCTTCTAATACAGTGGGGGAGTGGTCGCTTCCGCACGTATCCTCATGTACTGACCATGAAAAATCTTGTAAAAGGGATGCTTTAGTTACTGATAAGTACATGAGTACATTGAATAGACATAAATCATTTTGGGTGAGGAAACTTTCAAGTATTTTCCCTCTAGTATCAAGGGTATTTCTACCCCAGAGGGGAATTGTGACTGTTGAAATCACCCATGATGATATAAGGTTTAGGTAATTGAGTAACAAGTTGATCAATAATTTTTATAGTAAGATCTTGAGATGGTGGGATGTATAAAGAGCATAGAGTTAGAGTTTTGAATAATGATAGACTGACTGCAACAGCCTGTCATTGTGTTTTTAATGGAATTTCCCTGTGGATAATTCCATCAGGCACTAAAACTGATGCACCCCCTTTAGCCCTATCAGCAGAAGGGGAGGAATAATTGTAAAAAGTGAATGGTCTCATTGCGACTTTATCAGATTCTTTAAAATGAGTTTCTTGAAGGCATATAGCTTGGGATTGTACTTTTGGGCTAGCAAGCCCAATTCGTTAAAATTGACCCTAAAGCCTCGACAATTCCACTGGAGAATCGCCATAGATGCGAGCATAAAATAAAATATTAAAAGCTTCATGGTGGATGTTTTACCGGGGAAAAGCGACGGTCCAAGGACCGAACCCTGTACCCCTTTTTGGGCGAGTTGTTAAGAGACGCTGTGTCGGATGCATTGATAAGGACTTTAAGGGACAGAAGAGGGAATGTCATGGAACCTATTGCGGAAGAAGTTGAATTGCGGAGTTTGTATTGAGTTGGGGGATCACTCACCCACTGAATGTCTGTCTGAGTTGATACAGAGCATTTAGTGGCACTTGCTGATGATACTATGGTTGAGTATGAGGGTTTAGGACCCTCAAGAACCAGGCGTTTTGCTTCGGGGAAAGAGATATTCTGCTGAAATAAGTTTGAGTATTTTAGATTCCTGTTGCCACCATGGGCACTCCTTGGAGGAAGCCAAGTGTTCGCCAGCGCAGTTGGCGCTTTTCGGCAACACCTTGCAGATGTTTGGATGACTTTCATCGTCGAGTTTGCCACACTGTGGACAAACACGTTCATCCGTTGCTTCCATTGACAAACTTCTGAGGAGGGGGTTAGGGATATACAGTTCCGTGGGGAGTTTGTACTACCCTGCATACACTGTTTTTGGAGCTTGTGGAGTTGAAAATGTTAAGAGATAGGTGCGCGTCTTGATGATGGTGTCCTCCTTCTTGATAGTAAACCGCTTGACAGCAGTCACTGCCTGGTTCTCCAGGTTGTCAAGGAGCTCCTGTTCGGATGTATCATCGAGACAGCGATCCTCGTCCCGGATGAGGGCTTTGCTGCTGTTTAGTGATGAGTGAGGAGAAACCCTAACAGGTTTATCAATAATTTTTTGCAAGGTGAGAAGTGATGTTGCCTGTTGTTTTGTTCTTACTTCCACAAGAAGGTACCCATTCCTAATCTTCTTGACATCCTTCACATCACCAGCAAGACCCTGAATGGTCTTGGCGGTGGCGAAGGGATTGAGCCGTAGAGGCTTATCATCAGTTGATGATATAACCAAAAACCGAGGAAAGGTGCTTGAATTAGAAGGTGAAGTTGGAGTTGAGGTTGAAGGATTTGAGTAAGATGATTTTGAATGTTTAGTTGATTGTGATGATGTTGCCTCTTCCTCAGAAGAGGGACAATCATCCGTTGACAAATTTCGCTTGTTTTTAACTGAACGGGTCATGTTCAGTTGGTAAACATTTTGTCAACCTGGATCCCAACCCACCACAGAGCACCAACAAGGTCAATGCTGTATGTCAGCGGGTCTCCTGCTGACTGCACCGGGGATACCAGGATGATATACTCCACTTAAACGTTGCCAATGTTTCACTGGATTGGCCCATGGGCCACTGCTATCTTGGAAGCCGAGTAAACTTGATGAATGTGTGCAAGAGAGCACTAAGAAGGAGTGCAGAGAGTAGGGATAGTATAGGTGGTGAAGGTATGCAAGAGAGTACCAAAAAAGTAAAGAAAATAAGTGTAAGAGAAGTTTCAGCTTAAGAAGAAGGATAGCAAAGATGTGCGCAACCAAGTGCTTGGCATGACCAGTCGATTGACCTGACCGGACCAATCTGGCCACCTGTCTAGATGAAGTCGGGGCCGAAGCATTGTATTGGTCAGTGGTAGCATTCTGCTTCACATAACCCTCAACCTACTGGCATCCGTCCTCCACCCGTACAGGTCGCAGTCCACGGCAAACAGACTGCCCACTTTTAGTAGCCTCTTACGACAAGCAGGATGAACTGAGGGCCTATTCTAACCCGGGCACCCCGCGGGGCTTGAGAAAAAGAACGTTTGTATTTAAATTTCGTATTTTTAATGTAAATCATCATATGGGTAAAATATTAAACATCATAAGCATATCAAGAGTCTTACCAATGATATCAAGATCCGATGCGATTGGTCGATCTGTTGGCAACTTGTAACTTGTGACGAAGTCCCCGTTGTAACTAAATTCAGCCATTTGGAAAACTTTCCGTAACCTCAGAGGCAAGTATAAACTCCTGACACAACACCGTTCAAAGAAGACTATTAGACATTGTCAAAATCTGTTCAACAATGCATATATATGTTACAAAACCTGAAAGAGCGAATGATAAAAGCGAAGACAATCGATAAAGAGACAACCAATAACAGAAACACCCACTACAGAGAGTGACAAAACTTATCCTGGCCGTGGTGCAACAATGTACACGGTCCTGTTAATTTTTTGAGTTGGTACGGAAACCTGTCTGTTCAAAATAAAAATAAACTCTCTAAATTGTTAACATCGCTTCAAAAACTATTGGATTTGCTATTGAAAGTATCAGCAATTTTTATGATCAACAACTTTCAAAAAAAGCAAATACAATTTTAAGCGACTCAACTCACATACTTTTTTCGGAATATTCTTCACCGCCCTCTGCGTATGACGAGGAGTAGAACAAACAGGTTTCGTCAATCAACAATGTACACAGTCCTGTGAAACCCAGTTATCATTTTACCAACAATGTACACGGTCCTGTGAAACCCAGTTATCATTTTACCAACAATGTACACGGTCCTGTGAAACCCAGTTATCATTTTACCAACAATGTACACGGTCCTGTGAAACCCAGTTATCATTTTACCAACAATGTACACGGTCCTGTGAAACCCAGTTATCATTTTACCAACAATGTACACGGTCATGTGAAACCAAGTTATCATTTACCAACAATGCACACAGTCCTGTGAAACCCAGTTATCGTTTTACCAACAATGTACACAGTCCTGTGAAACCCAGTTATCATTTTACCAACAATGTGCACGGTCCTGTTAAACCCAGTTATCTTTTTACCAACAATGTGCACGGTCCTGTGAAACTCAGTTATCATTTTACCAACAATGTACACGGTCCTGTGAAACCAAGTTATCTTTTTACCAACAATGTACACGGTCCTGTGAAACCAAGTTATCATTTACTAACAATGTACACGGTCCTGTGAAACTCAGTTATCATTTTACCAACAATGTTCACGGTACTGTAAAACCCAGTTATCTTTTTACCAACAATGTTCACGGTCCTGTGAAACCCAGTTATCTTTTTACCGACAATGTGCACGGTCCTGTGAAACCCAGTTATCATTTTAACAGCAGTTGCAGAGCTCCTTGCGGGAATCGAACCTTGGACCTCTTGATCCGAAACGAGCGAACGAGCTAAGCACTGCGGTATCCTCTCACATATCCTCCTTTATTATGATGTATTTGAAAGTTGTACTGTACTGAACGCATTACTGTCATTATAATAATTGTTTTGACTTTTGTATTTGGGCCCGTGACTAAAATACTGATTACAAATTGAATAGCACTATTACTTATTCTAATACTGCACCCAGTCAGGTTGATTTTGGATATGAAAACTCTAATATTATATTTACAAATGATGTTTCATGTGTAACCAACTTTGTTTTAATCGTCAACTATTTACTCTACAACGAACTGCCATGATGTCTGCTTCAAACAATGTTACCGAAATAAACATGAAAGGTGAGTTACTATAACTGATCTATTACCTAAAATAAATTTAAAATTGTCAATCGAATTTTTTCTCTCTAATTATTAAATACTATCAATTGATTATAGGCTGCTGTTAAAGGGACAGTAGCACGTTTTTTCGCTCAAATAAGTCGATGAAATGTATTTGAAAAATGATGTCTCCAATAGTAAAACACCCTCCTCTCTCCGGAAAATCAAGTTAAACAAGAGTCATCAGTAGATTACATATCCCACCGGTCCCAAATAATTTGTAAAACACATATTTGACAGACAACTGTATATCTACATCTTCATTTAGTGGGCTACACACATGCCGAGTTTCAGGTATGATGAAGGGCTTTAGAGTTCTGCTCCGAAAGCAGACCTATCTCTGAACAAAGTCCAAATCCAACCCGTTTCTATTGAAACGAAAAAAAGGCAAATATCAAAGGCACCATTTAAGTAAGTGGGTAAAACACATCCAAATTTTCAGGTAGATATGATGAAGGGTTTTGGAGCTGTGCTCCGAAAACGAACCTTTCTCTGAACTAAATCCAAATCCAGAAATCTCAAAAGGCACCACTTGAGTTTGTGGGTAATACACATGGAAAGTACAATTCTTTTCTTTATACGCAACACCGTTGCGGCACGTGGTCCTGTGCATAGCTCAGTCGACCGCTATTAGTTAAGTTCAGCAACAACGGGCGTGGCTAGCTGGATGGGTGGGTTACCCGCCTCATTGATGAATGAAAACTGAGAGTTTGAAGGGTGATTCCCTGCCCCACACTGAGACATGAGTTGAGAGGCTCGTGGCGTCACCTTGGGCAAGGGACTTTATTCGAAATGTGCCTCTGTTCACTCAGCAGTACAATTGAGTACCTGGTTTGGAAAGTGCAGGCAATGTGACAGATAACCTTGGAGCGCCGTAATTGGCAGCCCAGGTTGCATTCTCCAAAGGGAGTTGAGAATGAAAAAAGGAACGATGTTGGTCCTTATACCAAGGTAATAATGTCTGTAGCGCTTTGAGCATACACTTGGTGTATGGAGGCTAGCGCGATATAAGTACACAGTATTATTATTATTATTATTACCACTACGGTTAATTGGTTTGTGTAATAAGACGTTTTACCCTCTAAAGTAATTAGAAATGGCATAAACCATCATTATAAATGTGACATTTGAAAAAATAAAATTTGCCAAAAAAACGTGCTACAGCCCCTTTAAATGGATCAATGGAACAGTGAGAAACTACGTGCTGGCTGTACGCAATTACGATTAATGTGGATGTGATTAGTTAACCAGATGGTCACTACTCAAACAACATGTTTACCTTCGTTTCGGATTGACCATAAGACCTGCAAATCGCCCTCGATGTCGTATTTCTATCTTCTCTGGGCGCCTCTCTGATGCTTTCTTCAGCAGGACGTCCGGATAGAACCAAGCTTTGAATAAGGTGAAGAACACTATATCAAGTTCCGCATCCACCACAAGTAGCTCAATGGAACCTGTTACAGACAACCAAGTACTTCTTTCACTATCTCTTTGCGACCTTGGTTGATTTATGTACAGAAGGTACAGGAAATGGGTATTGATAAACAGGATTAACCCTACATAAATATGCATAATTAAAAACATTAGTACCATTGTTTAACATTTAGAAAATTTTGAACAAGTTTGATCGTTTTGATTTTTCATTTAGTAAATCGTAATAGAATATATTATTTAGCCCTACCACTGTTTGGCCCCTGCTTATAAAGAACATCTTTCCGACGATGATCCGACACGTGCGTTCTCTCTATTCTGTCGCCTCTTTTGGTCAGGGGGTTCTTTCTGTATATACTGTATATATATCCTGATTCTTCAGCCAGGTGAACTCTGACCGGCAGTTCCTTACCGGTCAGTCTACTCCAAACCCCTTTTCGGATATCAAATTTGCAGGCAGATTTTCCATCAACCAACATAATGGATGTTGGTATTTTTCGTTTTTGGTGAGCTTTAGAATTAAAATAGAACATCAATGAAGTGTAATATCGTCGACATGATAGTGAATCTTATTCAATCAGTTTTGAATTGTTACATTTATTAATGTATCATATCGGTTTGTTTTATATGTACGTTTCATTCAATGAAAAGATGGTACAGTTCCTTTTGGACACCTAAATACAATTATTGACTTATGGTGACGTGTGCTCTACCAATCTCACAAGATAATAAGGAAATAAGGTCATATTCATGAAAAATGAACTGCCCGAAACTGGCGATTGGGATGTAGAGTCATTGTTATATAATAATATATATATAATTATCAATAAATGCAAATATTCTGTGAATAAATTGCAGTTTCAGGAAGAAAATTTCAAATGTTAAAATTTCAAGGAGCAGCAACAATGGTGTAAATAGTGAGTTGACATGTGATTGAAATAGAAAAGGCACTTTTCCAGTTAAAACCAAAATCATTTAAATATTCATTTAAAGGTCAATATGGTACCTCTTAACACAAACCCCCAATTAATGATGCATAATTTACTTGCAAATTATATTCACCCTGCACACACTTATATCCTTTTCGTTTGGTTCGTATGAGCACTTCCTTTGTTGCGCACGTCTGCGAGAGAGCCTGGAAAAAGATTACTTACTGGTTCATGCCATAGAGCAAGATAGATATTTTAGAAAATCCACACATTTGTTAGCTGTGAGAAAGTAAAAGTCAATAGTGAACTTTACGTTCACTGGTCTCAAGACAAGATACGCATAGTTTGTTTATTTATGTCCAAATCAATAAAAGTCTTTATTTTCTTGGTTCCCAACCATTAACAATGCTGAAAAATTTAAATGTTACCAATAGCTTAACAAAACTCCCGGATCAATAAAAAGAGTTATAAAACGAATGTACGGGGTTCGTTTAAGTCATGCGAGTCCAATTCCCTTCAAGCGGCCATTTTAATGTGTTCACATTAAAATTGCCGCTCGAAGGCAGTTCAAGTATTCTGATTGATATAGTGAGTAGTGTTTTAGTTATGGCACCATGATGGAATAGTCAACAATTGTCGTTGTACAAGTCGCACCATTTTCTTCCAATACAGAAAACCGTTTTCCGTGAAATGATATGCTTCACCCTCTAACGTAGCAATATAATGTATGAACTTTAATGATAAATGGCAAATTTGAGAAAACATATTATGCAAAAAACGTGTTACAGCGCCTTAAAATGAATTTAAATATTGTAGTAACACCCCTACCGTCGTAGTGGACTGAGAATGGACCACAGTTCCAGACAATCCACACGCAAGGTCCTTTTCTATAAACATGGGCGCTGAACAACTTCCATACGTGCTACACAGTTCTCTGCACATGAGATTGTCATAGGGTGACCAAAAATATTTGCATTTTACAAATCCAGAAAATTGCAAAAGGATGGCAAACAGGTTGCTGAACATATCTGATAGTGTACTGTGTTGAAGAGCAGATACTCGGTATTATTGAAGGGGAATCATCTAGATCTACACAGAAAAAGAACCTTTGATCCTCCGATTGTCGAAAATGTCATCGAAAACTAGTAGAACTCTCTAGGGTGGTTAACGATTAAGATAGCAGCAACATCCTATTTGAAGACATATTGCGTACAGATATATTAAAACAAAAGCACGATGCAAATTGATACTACAAAATATACTTGGCGATTCATGTTTTAAGAGTCTGTTCAATTATAAAGATACACCATCCCAGTATTATCTCGTATATTATTTTACGCGCGAAAGCCAGTGGTTATCTTTATTCATTTAAAGTGTTATTGCACTTTTGCAAGATAAGTAAGTGTAAATTAGGTCTGTATACGTAAAAGGACCTTCTTCAGGTCAACGTGTGCTAAAATGTTATCAAACGTTTATGAATAATACTTCTAACAGGAACCTTTCGAGTTCTCCATATAGCCATCGGGCGATATCTGCATTTACATGAAATTTATATTCACCCTTGCGACAGACAGATCAATTCAGACAGAAAGTAGCCTGATTATTGAGCTGTAGTGTAGGCCAATCAAATGCGCGGATATATATTTTGTCGCGATGTTTTACCAACAATTGAGAGGAGGCAAATATATTCTGGTTATAAATCAACTATTTTGGTGACCTATATTTACGCATCGTTTTTATGACTTTTGTCGCAACGTAACTAAGGGATCAGTTTGAAATTATTTCTGATTTTGAACACTCATTCAAATGGGTCAATAGAAGGGACGTAACTCTGTTTGTCCTCGGGGGCGCTGGTCCAGTCACAAGTTTTCCCGTCGAGTTGTCGCAAGGGTGAATATGAAATTCTTGTAAATGCATATCTCGCCCCGTGCGTGCGAAAGATGCCATATAGCATTGACCGAGGGCTTGAATTTCTAACCCAGTCATCAATAGTTAATGTATATTCTCCAGAGTTCCGGTTTCCCAGAATTTCAAAACACCATATTTCTGTACCGTAAGTCAGGAAATATGTTACCACTTGTTACCACTTGGTCAAATGCTAATTATAAGCATGGGTAATTCCAACTTTCTGGCTTTTATAATCCAATTAAACATTTTGAAGTACTATTGCTTATAATGTTCATACTAAATGCCAATTTTATATTTCTGTGGAGCATATATTGGAGAAAATAATATTGGTGACAAATGTTCCCCCTGTCTATCACCATTGGTACACGGGAAGTAGTTTGATACGTCATAATTTCATTTAAAGAGAGATGTTATATTACTGTGCATTGGTTTAAAAAGTATTCAAGAATTTACCCTCTGTGCCAATCGTTTGAATAGTTTGGATAATCCTACCCGCCAAACAGTATCGGAAACTTTGGTAAAATCTATGCAGGTACAATAAAGGTTTTGTTTCTTACTTTTCAATAATTGCATGAGATTATAGCTGATGAAGAGAGTGTTGACGGTGGAGAATGTCTTCCGTTGTGTGCAGAATATGGTGTTTATACACTGCACGCTTTCTGAACATCTCAGGAAAAAGTGAAAATCATGTCAGGTTGCTGTTGCTACAAAACACACGTACCAAAAGGTTATACAAAGGATATTGTAGGCAAGTCAGATATCCACAGTTGAAACACAAACACCATTGACACGCCACGTCCGACAACAGAACAACGGGAGGGCGCCCCGGTGATGATACAGATGGGAGCCCCTCATGTCCACATTGCAAGAACCTGTGGTTGTTCCCGTGTTGCAAGAACCTATGGTTATTCCCGTGTTGCAGTCACCAGCATCATGCAATGTCACAAGCAGACAGGGCAAACGTCAGACCGACCAACAATAGAAGGACCGAGATCTACAACACCCCATGAAGACCAGTACCTGTACATCTTGCACTTATGTAACCGCTTCCTCACAGTGACGTGACGAGGAATTCCCTGGGTCACGTGGTCAGTCTACCATACAGAGGACAGCTATTGACTGCGCAACATCGTCTGAAATGGGCTAGGCGTGAACGACGTTGGCAGCGTCGTGAGCGGTAGAGAGTCGGACCTCTTAAACGATGAAAGTCGATTCTGCCTGTACAGAGAAAGGCAACAACGTGTGTACAGAAGAAGGGGTGAACGAAAAGCAGTTTGTTGTGTCCAGGAGGTAGTTCCTTTTGGTGAAATGGTTTGGGGAGAGATTCGCGGACGCCGTTTATCATCATAAATGATAATTGGACATCTCAGAGGTTCACTGACCAGATTCTCCGTCAAACTGTACTCCCATATATCCAACAAGAACCGCATGTCCTGTATCAACATGATAACTCAAGACTGCATGAAGCTCGAAAAGTCAGGAACTTCCTAGCAGCAGCAACGTAAACGTTTTGCCGTGGCCTGCACGTTCTCCAGACATGTCATCGAGGGAATACCTCTGGAATGTCATGAACCGTCGTATTCGACAGGGCACATCCACCAACCAACAGACAAGAGCTCATCCAAGCCCTTCAAGGTTAGTGGCTACGTATTTCATGTGACCTCATCAGACAACTGATATTTTCAGTGCGTATTATCCATTAGCCATTATCAATATCGACGGTTTATACAAAACGCAATACACACTTTCATATACTTTTAAACATTTTGCACTCTAGTTGAAGATAAACATCTATAACTTTTGAACAAACATCTGATAATAGCACTATGTATTTGGTGATGATTTGGTTCTTATCTCTTATGGTTTCCGTGGTGTAATGGTTAGGTCCCTCGACCAGAAACCATAGGATTGCAAGTTCGATCCAACATTTCGTCTGAAGTATTTGCAATTTGCTTTTGTTGAGAATTCCTATTTTACGAAATTTCATCACATGGATTTGAAAGATAAAAAATTGAACTAATGTAAATTTCAAATATAAATATACTCATAGCAGGTGTTCACGGCTATACCAGGTATTCATGATGAACAGCTCTGTGCCTTCATTACAATGGACAACTTAAGTTAGTATGAAAAATGAACACCCAAATAAAACTAATTTTTAAAGGAGCCAGTGTGTAATGCATTAATAGACTTCCCTTTGCAGTAGTACACTTTCTACTTTGGGTAATACAGTCGTAAGTTTATCTTCAGAGTAATTTAGTCATATGCCTTTCTTTTGGGTTGTAACCTTTTTGCTTCTTTTTGGAGTAATACAATCATATGCTTCTGTTGAGGCAATGTATTGTAATGTACACGTGTTTGCTTGAGTTGCTTCATGTTATTTTGAAGATTGAGGAGGATGCACATCTCTTAATAACCCGAATGTACACAGGTTATTTCACATAAGATGCTTGATGTTTGTTTACAAATGTATGATGTAGTTTACAATAGGGAATGGACATCTACAGGTAATGTAATATCGATAAAGATTTTCTGTGTTATGGTCAAATGAGACGCAATCTAAAAGAACTCAAACTGAAACGTTATGAAACAAACTTTTATTCACCTGAGTGAGTGAGTGAGTGAGTTATTGTTTAACGCCACTTGGGCAATATTGCAGCCATTAGCGGCGAGAAATTTGATTTATTTACCTGTTATGTATTTGTATAAGTTAGAAATGTTAAAAGTTGATTCTTCCCTCATTAAATTCCTCTTATCTTAATTCCGCTCGCTGTAAATTATATCATATTTCGTATCTTCAGTACCCAAAGGAATGTCAAATTGATGTGAGGTCGATGATTAATTATCAAGTTTTCCCTACTGAGGAAACATGATCACTTTAAGATGTGTGACAGATCTAACGTGTGATATAGCTTCAGTGGGTTTTATCAACTTAAGTACATATTTGTTTTAATTTAACCTTTTCATGTTTTGTCTTATCGTTATCAAACTGTACTGTACAAATACTGTATGACATTCGAACAAATAATCGTATTAATGACGTTTTTGAGATAGTTAAACTACTTTTGAACAAGCGTACATCACAGATAAATAGAGGTTGTCATGCTCGTGTGATTTGGGATGGTAAATATCCTGCATTAGGAATAAACATTGTATTTTGTATTTTGCGAGCCTTGGCGAGCTAAAAACATTGTGTTTATTCCTAATGCAGTTTAGAATCCGTATATGGAACTTTAGTGGGAGAAATATGTTTGAGGTTTAATGCTGATTTAGCAGCTGAGTCAGCTTTGTTATTACCTCTTATACCCATATGGCTAGGAAGCCAGCAGAAGACGATGTCGCATTGGAGACAAGAATTATGAAGTAATAAAATATCCCTGATAATTGGGTGATCACTCTTACAGTTTTTAATTGCTTGTAGGCAAGAAAGTGAATCGGAAAAAATAATGTAGTTATTAGGGGTTGAGTTTTTAATGTGATGGACAGCCTTAAGAATGGCCTTAGCTTCTGCAGTAAAGATGCTGCTGCCATCATGCAGCCTTGAAGCATATGTTGTTGAAGGAGTCACAGTTGCTGCTGCAACTGTGGATCCATCCTTAGAACCATCAGTGTAAATTGGTTTATAGTCTGCGAAAAAATCACGTAGTTCAAAAAATGCCTGTTGAAATATTAATTGGTCTGTATTAGATTTTGTATGAGTAGATAAAGAGAGGTTGACACGGGGCCTGACCACCTGCCATGGCGGAGTGGCAAGCAAACCGTGCTCTGCTATTGTTGAGAGGTCGATATCAGAATCTTCAACATGTTGTTGAAGTCTGATACCGAGTGGTGGAATTGCTTTGGGTTTTAAGTTATACAACTGCTGGTATTCAGGATTGAATACGCAGTTGTATGCAGGATTTGAAGGGTTTGATTTTAATTTGGTTATATATTGAAGTGCTAGCTTGATGCGCCGATCTTCAAGAGATGGCTCATCAGCTTCAACGTAAAGGCTTTCAACAGGTGAAGTTCTGAAGGCCCCAAGACAAAGCCTGAGACCCTGGTGGTGGATTGTATTTAGCATTTTGATATATGAGGGGCGGGCAGATCCATATATTATGGATCCATAATCCAGTTTGGAGCGGATGAGTGATCGATAGAGATGAAGAAGAGTTTCTTCATCTCCACCCCATTTATTGTTTGATACGACCTTTAAAAGGTCTAATGCCTTTAAGCATTTAGCTTTAAGGCTTTTAATGTGTGGGATAAATGATAATTTACTATCAAATGTGAGGCCAAGAAACTTGGCCTCAGGAACGACTTTGATTGGAGTTTTATCCAGAAATAGTTCTGGATCTGGGTGCATTTTGCGCACATTGCAAAAATGCACACAAGATGTTTTAGCTTTGGAAAATTTGAAGCCGTTTCCAACGACCATTGATGGATTTTATTGAGGCAGAGTTGCAATTGGCGCTCGATTGATGGCATATTTTTGCCTCTGCAGGAAACTCCAAAATCGTCCACAAATAGTGATCTGTATGGTCATTTAAGACTTTAGCCAAGCTGTTGATTTTAATGCTAAATAATGTGACAGATAAAATGCTACCTTGTGGGACACCCATTTCTTGATCAAAGAAATCAGAAAGGGTGGAACCCACACGTACTTTAAATTGGCAGTCATGTAAAAAATTAGATATAAAATGAGGCATACAACCTCGCAAGCCAAATTCAAATAAATCTTTAAGGATGCCATGCTTCCATGTAGTGTCGTAAGCTTTTTCTAAATCGAAAAAGATAGACACAGCATGTTGTTTGTTAATAAATGCATCACGAATAAATGATTCTAAACGAACAAGATGATCAGTGGTACTACGTTGTTTGCGGAAACCACTTTGAATATCAGTAAGTAATTTATTAGTTTCCAAGTACCAAACTAGACGATCATTGATCATCCGTTCAATAGTTTTACATACACAACTTGTTAAGGCTATAGGACGGTAGTTGGAAGGGTCTGTATGATCCTTCCCAGGTTTTGGGATTGGCACAATAGTAGCATTGTGCCAACAAGATGGAAAATCACCTGTTTCCCATATATGATTAAATACCTGAAGTAGAACCTCAAGGCAAGGTTCCGGTAAATGTTTTAGAAGTTGATGATGAATTTCATCAGGGCCGGTTGCTGTATCATGAGCTTTAGAAAGTGCAGTTTTAAGCTCTGACAAGGAGAAGTGTTCATTATAATCTTCTCCATTGTCAGATTTGAAATTAAGTGGTCGTTTTTCCTGTACCTTTTGGTACTTTTGGAAAGCCGGGACATAATTTGCAGATGAAGAATTTTTAGAAATTGTTTCAGCCAACTTATTGGCAATGTCAGATTTTGATGTAAGAAGGTCATGATTGACCTTAAGATGTTTAATTGTAGATTTAGAACCTTTGCCTTTAATTCTACTAATCATATTCCAAACTTTGCTGATAGGTGTTCTCGAATTGATCTTAGAGACATAGCCTCTCCAAGATTCGCGTTTTTGTTGGTTGACTGTGCGTCGAGCTTTAGCTCGTGCCTTGTGACAGTTATCTAAGTTAATTCTTGTAGGTCGTTTACTGAGCTTGTGTTCAGCTTTTTTACGTGCCTTAATGGCAGTATCGCAGGTTTCATTAAACCATGGCTTGTGAATGCGTGGATTTGCCGAGGTTTTACGAATAGTTTCAGTTGCTATATCAATGAGACCTTTAGAAAAGGCCTCAACAGGATCAGTTGCATTTATTATTTCATCATATATAATATGTTCACGGCAGAGGGTAGAAAATGTACCCCAATCAGCCTTGGAAAATTTCCAACGAGGATTGTGCTCCTCGGGAATAGGTGATGAGGGTTCTAATACAATGGGGAAGTGGTCGCTCCCACATGTATCCTCATGGACTGACCATGAAAAGTCATGTAAAAGGGATGCATCAGTTACTGATAAATCTATAGCTGTATATGATCCTGTAGCAGGATGTAGATATGTGTTTGAACCATCATTGAATAGACATAAATCATTTTGGGTGAGGAAACTTTCGATAATTTTACCCCTAGAGTCTAGGGTATTACTACCCCAGAGGGGATTGTGACCGTTGAAGTCACCCATGATAATAAAAGGTTTAGGTAATTGGGTAACAAGTTGATCAAGATCTTTTATAGTAAGATCTTGAGATGGTGGAATATATAAAGAACAAAGAGTTAAAGTTTTAAATAATGATAAGCTGACAGCTACAGCTTGTAATTGTGTTTTTAATGGAATTTCTCTGTGGATAATTCCATCACGTACTAAAATTGATGCACCCCCCTTAGCCCTATCAGCAGAAGGGGAGAAAGAATTATAAAAAGTGAATGGTCTCATTGCAACTTTATCAGATTCTTTAAGATGAGTTTCTTGAAGGCAAATAGCTTGAGGATTGTACTTTTGGGCTAACAAGCCCAATTCATTAAAATTGACCTTAAAACCTCGACAATTCCACTGGAGAATCGCCATTAATGCGACGATAAAATAATAAAATGTTAAAAGCTTCATGTTGGAAGTTTTATTGGAGAGAGGCGTCCATCTGAGGACCGCCCCTTCAGCCCCTTCTTGGGCGAGTTATTAGGTGTTGTGTCTGAAGCGTCCATAAGGACTTCATCAGACCCAAGGTCAAGAGACCCAAACTTGTTGTGGATCTCGACCGCATTCCTTTGGCCTTTGGGTGTGCGGTCAGATGTTTTGGTTTTGGTTTTGTTTTCAGTTGTTTTGGTTTTGGCTTTGTTTTCAGTTGTTGGGTTTGATTTCTGGTTTGAGGTTTGCTTTGAATTTAGGTTTTTGGTTTGAGCAGCTGGCTTGATGGGGTTTGAAAGAGACAGAAGAGGGAATGTCATGGTACCTATGGTGGAAGATGTTGAAGAGCGGAATGTTTTATGAGTCGGTGGATCATTCACCCACTCAATGTCTGTTTGAGTTGATACAGAGCATTTAGTGACACTCGCTGAAGATACTATGGTGGAGTATGAGGGTTTAGGACCCTCAAGAACCAGGCGTTTGGCTTCGGGAAAAGAGATATTTTGAGTGAATTTAAGTTTGAGTATTTTAGATTCCTGTTGCCACCGTGGGCACTCCTTGGAGGAAGCCATGTGTTCGCCAGCACAGTTGGCGCATTTCGGCAACTCCTTGCACTTCTCTGGATGGCTTTCGTCCTCGAGTTTGCCACACTGAGGACAAACACGCTCATCCGCTTTGCAAGAGTTGCTTCCATGGCCAAACTTCTGGCACCGGTAGCAACGGAGAGGGTTAGGGATATAGAGTTCCGTAGGGAGTTTGTAATACCCTGCATAAACTGTTTTTGGAGCTTGTGGGGTTGAGAAAGTTAAAAGATATGTGCGCGTCTTGATGATGTTGCCTTCTTTTTTAATAGTGAACCGCTTGACAGCAGTCACCGCCTGGCTCTTGAGGTTGTCAAGGAGCTCCTGTTCTGATGAATCATCGAGACAGCGATCCTTGTCCCGTATGATTGCTTTGCTGCTGTTTAGAGTTGTATGTGGGGAAACCTGAACAGGTTTATCAACAATGTTTTTTAAGGTAAGAAGAGATTTTGCCTGTTGTTGTGTTTTCACTTCCACCAGAAGGTACCCATTCCTGATCTTCTTCACATCCTTCACATCACCGGCCAGCCCTTGGATGGTCTTGGCGGTGGCGAAGGGATTAAGTCTTAAAGGTTTATCATCAGTTGATGATATAACCAAAAATCGCGGCCAGTTGTTTGGAGTTGATGAGATTGAATTTGAGGGATTTTTTTGGGAATGTTTTTTTACTATTGGAGTTATCTCTTCTCCAGAAGAGAGACTATCATCCATTGATGAAGTTCTTTTTTTTTTGCCTGTACAAGTCATGTTCGGCAGAAAAAGTTCATCAACCTGGGTCCCCACCCACCACGGAGCACCGATAAGGGCAATGCTTTATGTCAGCGGGTGTCCTGCTGACAGCACCGGGGATACCAGGATGATATACTCCACTGAAGAGTTGCCAATTCTTCACTGGATTGACCCATTGGCCACCGCTATCTTGGAAACTGAGAAAAGTTGATGAAGGAGTGCTAGGGAACACTAAGAATAGGGTTAGAAGCAAAAAGTAGAGATAAGTATATCCGGAAGGATAGTGTTGTAAAAGGTGGTGAAGATATGCAAGGGAGCACAAAGAAAGTAAAGAAAATAAATGTAAAGAGAAAGGTAGCAGCATAAGAAGAAGGATAGAACAGATGTGCGCAACCAAGTGCTTGACATGACCAGCCGATTGACCAGACCGGGCCCATCTGGCCACCTGTCTAGATGAAGTCGGGGCCGAAGCAGTGTATTGTTCTGTGTTAGCTTTAAACTAAACACATCCCTCAACCACCAGGCATCCTTCCTCCACCCTTACAGGTCGCAGCCCACGGCAAACGGACTGCCCCCTTTTAGTCGCCTCTTACGACAAGCAGGAGGAACTGAGGGCCTATTCTAACCCGGGCACCCCACGGGGCTCAACAGATGTTGATAATAAATGACTTTATAAGGATACACAGAGCATCTGTCCTTTCACAGCGGGGAACAAACACCAGATTATTGAACTAAATACTATTGTGTCGTTCCACGTACCTTGATCCAAGTGTATATATGAAATCGCCGGAAATCAAAAGGAGACTTGTCTTTTCTCTGAGTTCCACTACATACTCGAACTGAGTCGATGTTGTGAACTTGTAGAGCTTTGAGGTGGAGGATCCTGCCTTTTCACAGACGCAGTAAAGAATGTTCCCTAGAAAACATGATATCTATTTTCAAAACTTGAGATTCATTTCTTGAGAGACGACATAATCAACGACACACTTGGTGATATTGTATGGTGACTTATTATCGCCATGTTGCGCAGTTCCCTTGGGGATGCCTTGCACATACATCAAATATTACAAAGCATCGTTAGATAAACGTTTATCCCAAAAAGTAGGCTCTAGGTGAAGGTTTTATTAACAAGTATTGCATATTCACAATTTCGAAAATTGTCACAACTGATGGGGAGTCGCCAAGTTGTTCAGTACGAAATCAGTGAGGTAACGTCCTGCGGAAAATATGCAGCCTAAATGTTCGAAGAGAAGACTACAATATGACTGTCATATGATAAACAAAGGTGTCCGAGGTTTTGGTTGAAATATACACAAAGAACTTAATCAAGCACCACCTCATATTTTCAGATTTGTGTGACGATGTCCAACCACTGTGAAAATCTTGTGAAATTAATCGAGGTGAGGTGAGGTGAGTTAGGGTTTAACGCCGTTTTCAAGAGTATTTCACTGATATCATAGCTGCTAGTATTATGGCAGGGAGAAAACCCGCAACGCCATGTGGCTATGTATTGCGGTGAAACCTGCGAGCATCGGCTGGAACTAGCGAACCATGGGTGGTACTACGCTGACATTCAGTGTAGCATTGCACCCAAACCTTACTGCGTTTAGAACAGTTCTCTACTGCAGACAAGGTTGCGTGCCCCTCGCGGGATTCGAACCCCGGACCTCTTGATCCGAAGCCGAACGCGCTAACCACTGCGTTATCCCGCCCCCGAAATTAATCTAAGAAATGCTGTTATTTTATGAAAGTGCAGCATCTTAGCTAAACAAAAAGACAACACTGAATACAATGTGTAACATGTATCTCATTATATTGTCAGATGAACATGAACAGTGGTTTTACTTGAAAACTCACTCCTGTACAACTTTTACTCTGTGAACTTCAAATACGGTGAACATGTTTGTTAAGCAGTTGGACAATGTTCTTTGTTGTCTTAAGGAGACAAATGACCATCACGTTATCAATAACGGGTGTATCCGCCACGTGCCCGGATGATTGCTTCAACCATCCTCCACGTCATTGTGATGAGTCTCTTGATTCGCTGCAGAGGTAACAGCTGCCCCTCATGGTGTAAAGCTGCTTCTATATCGACTAAATCCTGTACTGGTGGGTCCATGGCTTGCACTCGGCGTCCAATCATATCCCAAATGTGTTCCAGTGGATTGATATCCGGGCTCATGGCATGCCATGGAAGGTTGGATACTGCATTGTTCTTAAGAAAATCAAGCACAAGTCGAGAACGCTGTGGCCGAGCGTTATCATTCATGAAGACAAGTGGCCAATGGATGATGGTCAAAATTTGGCACAAGAACAGGCTGCAGAATTTCCCGGATGTAACAATCGCCATCGATATTACCTCTCGAAGTCACCAAAATCGAGCTTACAACCGTGAGAGATGCATCCCCAGACCATTACAGATCCACCAACGAATGGGACTGATGCTTGGATGTTCTTTGGTGCATACGCTGTGGTTTGACGATATTTCTGAACAAGACGGCTTATCACAGTGTGGTTAATGTCCAACTGTCGTGCAATAGTTCTACAAGACATTCCGTTGGAACTCATTCAAATAATTTGCCATCTTTTTGCTTCAGTGAGTCTCCTTCGAGCCATGTTCAGAGGTAATGACACAGTCATTTGAAAATTTCCAAGATTCATACTGATTTCAAGAACGATTTAAAACTGCAATTTCAAACTTTCGTGGGTGGTGTGCTTCACATGCATTGTGAGGTGTGTTTGTGCGATTGACCTCACAGAATACCCGAACACTGTTGAGAAGAAATGCAGTTCCATACCAATTACCATCTAACAATACATATTCGTTACTATGTATATTTGTATCACTGAAAATATTAGGTGGTGCTTAATTAAGTTCTTTGTGTATAGTATTTGTACAATGTTTTAGTAGTGCACTATGCATTGTTTATCGCTAACATGATTTGATAGAAGTGTACATGTACATTGTCGTTCAGTCGGTTTCAACGGAGTAGAACAAATATAAGATAGGCTGACTACTCTCACCTTCTTTATCAAACTGCATGGTAGTTGATACTCCTGGTAAGACGTGTTCTCCCAGCAGCTCGCCGTTATATCGGAATTCAAGTAGCTTCTTATGTGGCGAAAACTATAAACTCCTGAAAAGATGGACCCAATGAACAATACCAATATATGAACATTCTGAAAAAAATAAAAATTTAGGGCAGACAATAGTCATATGAATACATATGTTCCTTGTAACGTATTTCAGTTTCAAATTCATTTCAAAGTATATATTAAATAAAAAGAGTTATATAAGACTTGAATTTTGAATTTATTTCTATCCCTATTGTATTCCTGAACATGATACTATGAGTGAGTGAGTTATTGTTTATCGCCGCTTCGGCAGTATTGCAGCCATTAGCGGCGAGTGATACTATGAAGAATAGGAGATATACACAGATTTATTAATCAACTATCAATGTTATGGCATGTATACGGCATTTACGGCCAAGACCATATGATTCGACAACTGGGAAAATACGGGGAAACTGGGCCAATACTCGAAAAACTGGGCCAATACGAGACAAACTGGGCCAATATGAGTCTGAGCATGCGCAGTTGCACATTTGGTGAAAGCCCGAAGCTGTCGCTTCACAACTTTGACCCGTGCGATTTTGTTCACCAATCTTGTTTATAATTATTATTTCAATATATATGAGATGTCTAGTGTTGTGCAAATAGAATGAAAAGAAGTTAATTAATACAATTGTCATTAATTAAGTACAGTCAAGCCGCGATAATCCGGCCACCGATAATCCGTATCTCGCAGTTTCCGAACGGTAGGAAGATGTAACTAAACTAATCTCTTGTGTAGCCCTCAGTACTCAGTTGTCCGAACATTTCACTATCCGAACGTTTTTGATGAAAAACGGAAGCGTTCGGATTATCGAGGCCTCGGTCCGTTATATTGGCCCTCGACTGCGTCTCGGGTCAATACAACAGACCTCGGACCTGTAACTGGGTCAATACGGAAATACTTAATTAATAACATTATAGTATACGGGGATTCTTTGTCAAGTGAATATGGAGTCGACGAATAATCGGTAACACATTGGTTGATGAAGGACTGTGAACGTATCTGAAGCAAGGTATTGGATGTAGCTATACTGCCTCATCATGATCTTTCTCCATCAGTGTAAACTTTGTATCCGCTACCCTACTACAATGCCCTGATGCACTGAACTGGCTTTGTTATTAAAAATTTCATCCACTCATAAATAATATTTTTCAGGTAACTTAATTGTTACCATTAGGGCATCACAGTGGTAATTTGTAACAAGTTCAATTACAGATTCAAGGGCCATAACTCCGTAAAAAATAATATTTCGGAACTGGACTTTGAACTCGATGAAGAGTGTCATCTGGACTACCTGTTAAATTTAATTCACCTTAATTATAATAGTTGCCGAGAAAACTTGTCCCAATTGGAGCATCACATCTCTTTTGGTACTAAGTTCAATTTCAGATCCAAGGGCCATAACTCCGTAAAAATAATATTTCGGAACTGGTTTTCGAACTCGATAAAGAGTATGGTCATGAGTACTCACAACCAAAATTTCATTCACCTAGGTTCAATAGTCCGGAACACAATAAAACTAAGTCCAAAAAGTGACGTTTCCATGGAAACGACAACAAATTTAAATCTCAGAGAACTGAAAATTGTCTCTGCGCGATGGGAAGAATCTGGTTAACAACTGTTCAAAGTTTGGTTGATGTACCTTTGACGGTTTTTGAGAAAATTGATGGGACAGAATAACGGACGGAAGGAATGACCGCTATATACCCCCGCTTACTTCGTAGCGGGGGTATAATACCTAATATGGGCATTACCTGGATGAGAGGACCGATGAGCAATCGTGGACATTCAAATCACATTTCATTGGCTGGCAAATAACATGGTCTATATACCGATGATTAACCGGCCTAC
Source organism: Gibbula magus (assembly GCA_936450465.1). Classification (NCBI taxonomy): domain Eukaryota; kingdom Metazoa; phylum Mollusca; class Gastropoda; order Trochida; family Trochidae; genus Gibbula; species Gibbula magus. The sequence continues at coordinate 50,065,082 of OW388304.1, read as the reverse complement.
ACCGAAAGTTATTGGCCTCAATGAATCAGGGTATTGTAGTAGAGTAGCAGATACAGATACACTGGTGGAGTAAGTTGTCCCAACATAACCTACATGCGGTTTGGATTGACAACTAGTCCCCCTAGTTTATTTCCCTTGTGTTGTAACGATACTTCAACTGTTGGTGTGTCCGCTACTTTCTTCAGCAAGGCATGAGGGTGTGTTATAACGGGGACCATGGTGAAGAACACGGTGTCCTCTTCATCGTCCACAGCGAGGTCCATTATGATACCTGTAACACATAGGAATACCTTGGTGTAATTGTTAGATACCTAAACTGAGGGGCTCTTCCTTTGTACTTCGTGACTGTACCGTTTAACTGTGGGTCTTTTCTTATCAGACATTTTTCAGAAGTTCTAAAGGGCTTTTTCAATGAAACACAGTTCTGACATCAAAGCGTGATTAATACTATCAAACTATGCCGTTTTAGCCATAAGGTGTTTTGATTTTGCTTTAAACCACTCTTTACCATATCAGGTAGTGCTTAACTAAGTTATTTTCCTTTTAAAATTCTCATTTGTTGCAATTGGTACATGCATACTGAAGAGAAACAAGGATTACCACTACGAGACTGTAATGTTTCTACAAGATGTGTGCGAGAAGATCCAGCCACGTGTGTCTTCTCTATCCTGTAGGCGCGTTCACTATTACTGTGGTATATACTGTATATATAGCCTGACTCTCCAGCCAGGTACACCTTGTAGGGAACCTCAAGCCCTTCAGTCGATGCGTACCACTTGCCATCAGTTACTTCGTATCGATATTGATGATTAGAGTCAACCAAAACAATGGCTTTTGGGCGTGTTCTCCTTGGTTTGGCTTGAAAAGCAAAACGAAATAATGTATTAGCATATCATGTTGTATTGAGGTGAAGTGAAGTTTAACGCCGCTTTCAAGAGTATTTCACTTATATCACGACTGCTAGTATCAATGTAGGAAGAACTCCCACAAGGCCATGTCTCTATGAATTACGGTGAAACCTGCGAGCAACGGCTGGAACTAGCAAACCATTGGTGAGACTGCACTGAAATTCAGTGTAGCATTGAACCCAAACCTCACTGTGTGTAGAACAGTTCTCTACTATAGACAAAGTTGGCGGGATTCGAACCAAGGACCTCTTGATCTGAACGCGCTATACCGCCCCTGTTGTATTTAAGTAAGTCTGTTAATTTAAAATGGATATATTTAGACCCGATATCAGATTTCTCCGATAGTCATGACATGGATGGAATACTCAAGGTCGAAGTTTACAATTTAAATATTTCACGTAAACATATCCGTTTCTGAAGTGTCCTTTTACTCTTTTACTTTTACAGAAATGCTTCATGAGTTATTTACCTTTGATTCTCACACATCTGTGCTCATTCCTTTTAGTAAGCAAGTGACGTTCTTGTCTGGAACAAGCTAGGATCTAGGATTGATTGGAAACTGTTTCAGTGAAGTTATATTGACAAATACAATTACATTTACTATCATATATTATATTAACGTATCTGATAATACAATACACTTATAAATAATCTAAAGATTTGAAGTAATCTTAAAGAGTTGAATACAATTTTAAAAGATTTCAAGAGGTACAGGTATTATTTGTAGACACGTGTCCTGAGTGTCCTCGAGACAAACACTGTAGGTCACCATCGTCGTTCAACAATCGACACCCGCTTGTTGCATCTGTATTGAAAGCATTACGTCAATATAAATTTATAAAAGAAATTTAATTCCAATTATCAATGGGTCTGATTTTCTTTATAAAGACATCATACAGAACAAAATGTTGATAGACATACCGAAAAATTGCTAAACATCTATCTCATGGAAATACATATACTTATTTTTACAACTCAAAATAAGTGGAGTGAGTGATTTATTGCTTAACGCCGCTTCGGCAGTATTGCAGCCATTAGCGGCGAAAAAATAAGTGGAAAAATCCCAGTAATTAGTAAAGACGTTTTTTCTGGTCTAAATATAGATTACGGCTATTATTTTCAAGCGTTAAGCTTTATGATACTTTACACCCAAACTGTAAAGAAACAAATAAACACACAATCGAGAAACAAAGTATATGAGTACTCTGTTTCTCGATTGTGTATATGAGTACTCAAAGAAATGTAAAGTTTTTGGCGTTTGTTCAGTTACCATTTTCATTCCCACAGATTTTGAAATCAAAAGTTTACGCTACTACATGTAGGCACTTTGCTTGAATTGTTTAATCAATGCGAATATTTATATAATATATGTGTCATAGTATGCTGCTATAATCACAATAAAAGCTATCATTTAACCGGTAAAATGTCAATAATTTGAATATTCACAGGATATTTAGAAACATGTTAATGTAACAATCGACATTTAGTAATGTGTGACAAGGGATGAAAACACTCGAGAAGCACGAGCTTTTCGTGGGTTGCTATCGCGACTTGTGAAATTGACAAGTCTTCGGCTTTCGGAAACGCATACCTTCACAGCGGACTGAGAATGAGCCACAGTTCCGGATAATCCACAAGCCAGTTCCCTTTCTACAAACATGGGCGATAAACAACTTCCATACTTGCTACACAGTTCTCCACACATTCGAATGCCATAGGGTGTCCAATAGTGTTCACATGTTACCAAGCATCCCAAGAATTGACTAACGAGCATGAACTGTCTGGACATCCTGCAACATTGACTGTCTATACACAAGACAAGCCTCACTAGACAAGCCTGTGTAATATCGCTACGGGAGATGAATGAGCTGAGTGCCTTCTGATTAACTTACGTATACTTATGCACCGTGTTATCAGATGCCTTGAACATCTCGTCAGTACATTCATATTTAGCTTGACTGCAAACAATAATTATAACGGATGTTTGATCCCTTTGAAATCCCTCGAGTTCTTTCAGTAAAAAGAGCGTAGACAACACTTAATGGGATATATATTTTGCAAACTACATTATCAAGATATACTGGCGTGCCTTTTATGATAAGATAAATACGATGTCGGTGATATTATCTGTGTTTAAACAAATAGGTCTACCTGCATTTAAGTTATCTCCAATTAACGTGCATATTGGTTGGTGTAGGTGATTGGAAATAATATGTGTCATAGATTAATATTTGTATATGGAATCTGATGGGGAGAGTCGGGGGAACAATTTCCTGAAGTGGCTGGACTGAAGCATCCTTTTGCTTGATTTTATTTTTGTCAACACTCATATACCCTGTTTTGTGTTTCAACAGATACGTTACCACACTATGTATATAGAATGAGTTATGTATACATAGCAACACGAATAAAACATATATTATTGTATTTTATTGAAATGTTAACCTCTTTTGTCACACAAAACACGTGTCGGCTCTGAAGGTGTCCTGTTTTGAAATATGTTAAAGGGCGTTAATGTAAATAGGAAATACTTATTTTTTTAACATTTGTAAAATACAAACATATCAGTTTCTTCATAAACGTATGGTAGTACGAAAGCCTGTTAACGCCAAATTCGAAAGAGAAAAAAATATTTTAATCTCGTAATTACGACTTTCTGTCTCGTAATTACGAGATATAAACTCGTAATTACGAGATATAAACTCGTAATTACGAGATTAAAAAGTCGTAATTACGAGACTTAAACTCGTAATTACGAGATTATAAAGTCGTAATTACGAGAAATAAACTGGTTCCAAATGCGAAAGAGAAAACAATATTTTAATCTCGTAATTACGAGTGTAAATCTCGTAATTACGACTTTTTAATCTCGTAATTACGAGATATAAACTCGTAATTACGACTTACTTTCTCGTAATTACGAGTTTATATCTCGTAATTACGAGATTGAAACTCGTAATTAGGACTTTCTTTCTCGTAATTACGAGTTTAAATCTCTTAATTACGAGATTAAAACTCGTAATTACGAGAAAGAAAGTCCTAATTACGAGATCATAAAGTCGTAATTACGAGAAAGAAAGTCGTAATTACGAGATAAAAACTCGTATTTACGGGACAGAAAGTCGTAATTACGAGATTAAAATATTTGTTTATATTTCGAATTTGGCGGTAACAGGCTTTCGTATTCGTACGTATGGAATCGAACACAAGTATGCATTGTTATCAATGTGATGCATTTTCCTGTGCACAACATCATCAAAGAACAGAAAAACGCCAGTATAAACAACTTAACCTGAAGATAACTGTTATTCATCAAGAGACAATTCAAATAGTAACGTATCTGTCATTTATAAGTCACGAATCTAGTTCCATATAAGATGAACATAATTTAACCCCAAAACATGAACTTGTATACTAACATGTAGTATATTAACATTATATAATGCTAAACTAACGAAACGTTAGTAAACTCAGATAGAATGTGTACTACAGCAAATAAGCAACAGATACGTCAGCAAATGCAACAGATAGGTTACCTTGAAAAACCTCACTGTCATTTCGTAATTTATCAATGCACTAAGCTTTTTACAATCATAAATCAGAGATACATTTTGTATGATATAGTTAATATAAGAATAAACAATTAACCACTGCACTAAACGTACTAGAACACAATTTGGAAATAACCTTTGTATGGAATAGTTAACATATAGAAAAACCAAATAGCGTATTTCACAACCTTCACACTGTTTATGAAACAAGATTAATTTGATAACAAATACTTCTCGTTCAGTTTGGTGGCATACCCTTTCATAAGCCCCTCCTTGGTACCGTAATTGATTCTTTTGTGAACATATTGTCATTCATCTTGTCGCCTGTGGGCTCCACATGCAGTCAGACAATTTTTCCCCATTGGTAATGTATTGGTAACGTATTTGTAACGTATCTGTTGGTAACGTATCTGTTGGACTTAAAATGTATTTGGATGTGTTGGACAACCCCTTAAAGGCAGAAGAGTGCTGTCACCCTCCAACTATTCAAAGCACTACGTGCAAGATGGCCATGTATGAGAGTGACCGACTGTAAGCAGAATAATTCCACAATGGAAGGCAACATAGGTAACGTATCTGTTGATATTTTCGCGTACCTTTTCCAATTTTGAGTAGTCTACCCAAAACTACAATTTTATGAGACTATGTGTGTTTCAGATGATTGTTATATATTGTTGTATATCTATTTTTGGTTAAGATGACATCGTAATTAATTGTATATACCCAAGGATTTGATTTGTTAATACAATATGAATTTTTGTAACGTATCTGTCTGTCATTTTGGAGACACCTATATCGGAGATTATTTTTAAAAACACTGATGTACTAAAGTAATGGATTCATACTAAATGTATTCTAGTGCTATCGAGACATCTTTAGAATCGAAGTTTTAGAATTTATTATGCATAATTTTCAATTAGACAGATATAATTGTAACTGCCTATCGACTGGAGACATGCATATTTGTGTAAATTTGACACATTTAGAAGCCTGAATGAAAAATATATTGTTTTCTACAACTTACAAAATGTATGTTAAAAGTGTGCTGACACTGCCATGTAGAAAGGTACATTTTAAAGTAGAAATTCATAATTTCCAAGAAAACGTTCAAAAGATATCCCCTGGAGACATGATTTTCTGGTAAATGCATGTTTAGTGGAGAATGAGCCTTTAATGAATTGCAGATTAAAACACAGACACTTTGTAAAAAAAAAAAAAATTTCAGAAATGGCTCTCAAATAATATCAAGAGTATCATCAGGACTACCTGCATATTAACATTTCTTTCACCTTCAAGTCCAAAAAGTGACATTTCCATTGAAATGAGAAATTTAAAACAAAGAAAACTGAACATGACCAGCCATGATGGAAAGAACATGGTAAACAGCTGAACCAAGGTTAGGTTGATGTACACCTTCTGTACAACGGTTTTTGATAATTGACAGGATGGACAGAATGACTGCTATATACCCCCGCTTACTGAGTAGTGGGGGTATAATTATATATTTTGGCATCACTGTCAAACAAATGCCTTCAAAGTTGTAATTGCACAAATAAACACTTAGCAAAATGCAATTTAAACAGATAATATACTTATCTAAAGTAACAATAAACTTGCACCTCTGCAAAATTGGACCCTGAAAATGGACAATTAAAAAATAACTATCAAATACAAATTCACCAGTGCAAAATTTACTGAAAGTGGAACATCCCAACAAACATTACAGATATTGCACCGTCATGTCTTAATATTTTCATGTGCTTCAAATGCATCCCGCTGAATATAAATTTATGATCACCACTTAACTTATAATGGCACTGTTTAAATTCAATGCACGTAGAAATTAAATCCCACCCTTCACATGTTGATTTATTATGAATATTAAGTCATAAAAGAGGTAAGAATCATTTATTGCTAGTCTTTACAAAACGAAAATATTAAAACTGTAATGTCAAATTCATAAAATAAATCAAAATGTTCACATTGAAAGAAAGCATCACATTGAAGCTGCAATATTTATTTGACACCATTTCTATCTTATTCAATCTTAACAACTGTGCTGCTCTCTTTGTTGAGAAGGGTGACCACGACCTTTTCCTTTTTAAGCAAATAATCTTGAATGTCGTTTGTTGAAAGATTGCTGATTTTGTGTTTTTCTATGTAATCGTTCAAAACATCTTCCCTGATTTCCAGAAACTTTACTCCATCAAAGCTAATGCTTCCAATCATGTGTACTTTAACCATTTTGTTCTTGCATTTTGTGCCACACTTGTCACATGTAGAAATGCTTCCGCTGCTCAACACCATGGTTTTTTTGCGTTTCATGCATGCATTGTGTTTCTCAATGCGAGCAGCCATGATTTCTCCCTCTTCGACACTTCCTGCTACACTTGTACCAATGCTTGGGATTTCAACAATGCTGCCACCTTTGAGAGAGAGACTTATCACATTATTAAACGATTTAATGTTAGCTTTCACTTTTGAGTGAGTGAGTGAGTTATTGTTTAACGCCGCTTCGGCAGTATTGCAGCCATTTGCGGCGATTCACTTTGTAGCATTTGGCTACGTCAAGTTTGTCTGCATCACCCCACACATTAAGTTTAAGTTCAATTGTCGATGTATGGTCCGCCACTAAGGCAGTTCTAAGCGATATTGGCTTCCCCGCTGCAGTTTTGATCCCTTTGTCTTCTATAGACAATATCTCGACTTCAACCAGCACCTACAAGCAAAAAGAACATCAGTTGTTGACATTTGACTTGACTTATATTGACTTGATATTTACACTTATATAATATAGACTATTACAATTAATTAAACATTTACTAAAGCTACTATGAAAATTTTCTCTTGATAAAGGATTTATGTTAAAGCAACTTTATCAGCTTCTAGGTCAAACTTATTTTTCGTATTACATGGACAAAAATCTACTTTTACAAATAACTTCATGAAATATGTTTTGATAGAATATCAGCAAATTATTAATTCTTAATATATAGTGTTATTGATTATTTGTAACTATCGGTAAGTGTTTTGCAATTCAAACCAAATTTCAGACCCACTGCTTTGAATTGTCAAGAACTTTCACTTGTTGGGTATTAACTGCATTAAAACTAGATGAGCGTTTGCAGGATACTCCGAAAACAGAGCAGAAAATCGAACCGAGGGTCTTCCCTTTCCCTGTTCTGCCTTCTCGACAGCCACAATGAAATGGACAAGTTTTGTAACAAAGATTTGTTCATCACTGGAGGTTATACTTACAAATTGATTCATCACTGGGGTCAATTTACACAAGTTTGTTCTTAAACCCAATTTCTGATTTAAAATACTATCAAATGATTAACATGGCCTTAACCTATATCCGTGACCTCGCTCACTTTCCATTGTGTATAACAATCATGTCATTATTCAAAGTGTTAAAATATAAAACAAGAGAATAAGTGAGCACAGCTCACTCATATACCCCCGCTTTTAACATTGGTCAAAGAAAAAATGATTCAAAATAGCAAGGACATGAATGTTGAGACTTTTGTATGAATAGACCACAGAAGGATCATTAAGCGAATGAGTGAGTTGGGGTTTAACGCCGCTTTCAAGAGTATTTCACCTATATCGCGGCTGCTAGTATTATGGCAGGGAGAAAGCCAACAACGCCATGTGGCTATGCACTGCGGTGAAACCTGCGAGCATCGGCTGGAACGAGCGAACCATGGTTGGTACTACTCTGAATTTCAGTGTAGCATTGCACCCAAACCTTACTGCGTGTAGAACCGTTGTTATTGTACATACGTACGCCTCTATAGCTCAGTGGATAGAGCACTGGTCTTGTAAATCAGGGGTCGTGAGTTCGATCCTCACTGGGGGCTGTCATTCAGGGGTCGCCACCTGGTGTTTGAGGAGTGTTTCACAGCTGCTCTCTCACTTAAGGATTTTTCGATTCTGATTTGGATTTTTCATGTTGGATTTGCTATGTGACTGTGCCATGTGATACGCGGGATTGTTGCACGCTATGTGAAATCTGCATTGGTGTGCAGATTTCACATCTAGATAGAGAATTTGTGTGTGAACAACGAGATTCAAAATGGCTGACCGCCACTACAGGAAGGAAAGCACTGTTAAAATCAACGTTGGAGACAGGAAGCTAATTTCTGGTACGATACTCATTCAGGCTCTTTTGCGTGTGGTATCTGATGTATATGCATGTGTGCCCAAGAGGTGAGGTGAGTTGGGGTTTAACGCCGCTTTCAAGATTATTTCACTTATATCGCGGCTGTTAGTATTACGGCAGGGAGAAAGCCTGCAACGCCATGTGGCTATGCATTGCAGTGAAACCTGCGAGCATCGGCTGGAACTAGCGAACCACGGGTGGTACTACGCTGAAATTCAGTGTAGCATTGCACCCAAACCTTACTGCGTGTAGAACAATTCTCTACTGCAGACAAAGTTGTCGTGCCCCTGGCGGGATTCGAACCCCGGACCTCTTGATCCGAAGCCGAATATTTTGTTTTAATGTTTAATAGAATGGATAACAATTATTGGTATTGATCATTTTTATTCCAAATCGCTCTTCATGATGATCAGTCATGTAAGTTCTTGACACTATTATCGGCAACAGGTATGGTTATTTTTTTCCAATTTCAATTTTCATTCCAATCGAATGTGACATGTCGGCAGAATAACGAGGTCCGTCAGTGCCATATTTTTGGGATAAAACTAATTTCAAAGACCAATAGGCCTATTTATCTTTTTCCTAGCATTCGTCTGTCTTTTAAAGGGAAAGGTCTATCACCGATCTATCGGCAGCATCCGCAATCTTGGATTCTTGGCATTCCGTGAAATGACAACACAATATATTTAGCAGCTCCGACTTAGTTTCCGTCGACGCCACCGCCACCGCCACCGCCACCGCCGAGTTTTGTATTGGCTATAACTTTTTTCTAGATGGTTTTGATATATAACTTCTTACTTATACCCCTGGGGAATTTTTTGGACATGATCAGATTCAAGGTCAATGGGTCAATGTCACGAGTTCTGAAATTCCTAAAATAATCCTTGTAAACACGATAACTTGAAACATATTTGTGCTATCAGGCTCTTCTTTGGTGTATATCAACTATCGAGAAGATTTGAAAAGGTTTTCGACAAGGCCAGCCAAAGGTCAAGGTCAAAACGAGGTCACAACTTAAAGGATGTTCGCTCCTCAAATTTATAGTACTAAACTTTTTTCTAACTTGTATGTTTAGCTCATCAGGCCTGAAAGGCCCGATGGGCGCATGGCATGGCATGGCGTGCGGCGTCCGTCCATCCGTCCATCCGTCCGTAAACTTTTCGCTTTTTCGACTTCTTCTCCAGAACCAATGACTTCACAGAGCTGACATTTTATGTGCTGACTCCTTGGCCGATGGGGATTCTAAATTGTAGATTTCGTAACCCGGGCCCGTGACCCCAAATGGGGTCACAGGGGTCACATCCTTAAAAACCTATTTTCATTTTCTACTCCAGTTCCAAAAGGTCTAGAGAGCTGAAAAGTTCTGCGCAGACTCCTTAGCCAATGGGGATTCTAAATTGTAGATTTCGTTACCCCATGACCCCAAATGGGGTCACAGTAGTCACATCCTTAAAAACCTATTTTCATCTTCTTCTCCAGTTCCAAAAGGTCTACAGAGCTGAAAAGTTGTGTACAGACTCCTTGGTCAATTAGGATTTTAAAATGTAGATTTGGTGACCCTGGCCTGGGACCCCAAATAAAGGCCTCTCAGGCCATGACCTAAAAACCTATTTTCATCTTCTCCAGAACAAATGTACCTAGAAGGCTGTAATATTGTGTGCAGACTCTTTAGCTAATGGGGATTCTAAATTGTAGATTTGGAGACCCTGAGGCCCCAAATAAAGGCCTCACAGGCCATGACTTAAATATATATTTTCTTCTTAAAAAAATAGGGGGTAGTGTGGGTTTTTTCAAGATATGACGCCTGTAAGATAGTGGGGTGAAGTACAATTTTAACATGGGACTCTATGTTAAAATGAGAAAAAAACTGCTAAAACCTTTAACATACTACATTATTAGTATTAAACTTCTTTCCTTTTTGTGATATGTTACAAAGTTCATGTTCCCCTACCGAAATCGATGAAAAAATATATATGGTAGTGTGGGCTTTTCAAGCTTTGACACAAAATGTACCTGAAAACCCCCCTTTTTTAGTTAAATTTAGGCCATTTGTGCTGTTTAAGCAATTTTTAGAGGTTTTTAAAAGTATGTTGATGATGTAGAATGTCATGAAGTAAATAAAAATGACAAAAAATCTTACTTAATCATATTTCATTTTGGAAGTTCAACACGAATGAGCGAACATCCTTAAGCATGCTTTTGCAAAAATGTCTTATTTCAACTACTAACACTCCGAATCATTACATGATTGTTTTATACAATGAAAAGTGATCATTGATTGTATGACCTTGAATGTCAAAGGTCATGGTCACAAGATAGGATCAAGGTCACCAGTTTTGAAATCGCTAAATAACTTTTTTTCCAAGAAGGTATCAACACCTCATATACATAGCTTCTTTCTTATACACCTGGTAAATGATTTTGACATGTTCACATTCAAGGTCAAAGGTCGAGATCATGAGTTCTGAAATTGCAAACAGAATTCCTTGTAAACATGATAACTAGAAAACTATTTGTGCTATCAGGCTCTTATTTGGTTTATATCAACTATGGAGAAAGGCCAAGATTTGAAAAGGTTTACGCTTACATCCGTCAAAGGTCAAGGTCACAGCGAGGTAACAACTTAAGCATGCATTTTGCGAACATGCCTTATTTCAACTATTAACACTTTGAATCAGTACATGATTGTTACAGACAATGAAAAGTTGTCATTGACTGTGTGACCTTGAAGATCAAAGGTCAAGGTCACGAGATATGGTCATGCTGACCAGTTCTGAAACCACTAAGTAACTTTTTTCCATTAAGATATTAACACCTCATATAGATAGCTTCTTTCTTATAAACCTGGTGAATGATTTTGACATGTTCACATTCAAGGTCAAGGTCATGAGTTCCGAAATCACTACAACAATCATTAAAAACATGATAACTTCAAACTTCTTTTGTGCTATCAGGCTCTTAATTGGTATATATGAACTATGGAGAAAGACAAAGATTTGAAAAGGTTTTCGCTAAAATCTGTCAAAGGTCAAGGTCAAAACTTAAACATGGTTTTGTGAATATGCCGTATTTTAACTATGAACACTTTGAGTCATTGCATGATTGTTATACACAATGACCCCAGTAATGATTAGTAATAACTCGAATAATGAGCAATTTTTTGTCAAAAAGAATTCCCATTTTATTGATGCTGACGAGAAGGGAAAGGCGAAACCCTAAGTTTCGGAGCTGCTCTGCTTTTGCGGTGTCCCTCAAACGCTCATATAGTTAACTCAATTTGATAAAATGATAGAAAAGTCATATAGTAACACATAACATATATAAAACTAATAAACAATATGCTGTAAGTCCGTAGCGAAGTGTTCCCAACTCGCACCGCTGATGTTCTTCAGTTCTCATTGTTTTTATTTTTCAACAAAATTAATGTAGGCTTGTCTTTATCAAGTTTTGAAATATAAAGTCTTTAAAATATTAACTTGAATAATATCTTTCAATTTGACTGTGTTTTAAACATGCATATATGTGTGTAAACGAGAATATCATCTCGACTTTCGTTTCCACAAAAAATACCCCGATAGAACCCTTCTTTTAAGGGCATTTTTAAGATCTTCTGTCATTTCTTCACATTACATGATGGACCCAATATGACTTAATTGCTATCACGGCTGCTTGCCATACGAATTGTTTTGCTTATCATACCTTCCTAATCATACTTTGTCTATTACCTTTCTTTCAAAAGGTAATGTACAAGTTTATGTGCATTACGTAGTATGGACTTGTTACTTTTACATGGAGTGAGTGACACTTTTGTGAATATTAATCAATTACTGATGGTAACATTAATAATGAACATGATGAAAACAAAGAGAGTCATTTGATCTTTTTAAAGTATTACAGCAGATGAAACAGTTGAATTTCAATGTATTTGTATTCAGTTCTAACTATTATAAATTGTACTTTTCAACATGTACATGTTTTGTGTATTATTGACAGATTGATGAGCTACAGAGTCCATGGCTCTATTTTTAAGTGATGTCGCAGCCCATCTAGTAGATCAAACATGTGTTGGGGTTGAATTTGAAACTGATGAGGGTTTTACGATCTATTTCAAACTACTTGTTTTATTGTATGCGGACGATACAGTCCTTTTAGCTGAGACCCATGAGGACTTGCAATTAGTTTTAAAAGACCAATTTTTACAGTCATGGAGGAGCGATATAATCAATTCCTCAAAAGGAAGTTATTATAAGATCCTGAAGCGATCTCCTGACTTTGAACAATACCTACTCCTCACTTTGATTGAATTATTTCATATATGCAGTTATCTTGCTGTACATTCTATGTATATTACATTATTTACTCATGTACCACCGATGGTGGATCTTTTTGAGTAATAAAACGAGTGATGATGGTTATAAACTTCATAATGTCATCTACAGCTTTATCTTCTCAGTTCTCTGCTCATGAATTGAATACACAGTTCAGAATGGGGTCTATATATATTGATTTTAGCAAGTACCTTATTTGCAAAGTATTCATCTTTGCTTATGCTTCATGTAGTAGTAACAAGTCCAAACCAGTGCTAAAGACTAAATTCAGTAGTTCGCAGAAGTAAACCAGCTTAGTGCGAATGAACTTAAGGCCTTGTGTTTAAGACATCATATCTCAAATACCTAGCCAAAGTCAGACCGTGTCATTTTTCTGTGTCACCTTTTAGGTCTCAGTACCACTGGTTCAGCGTCCCCTCGCAGTGGTTTCCTCACTATTTGAGAAGAACAGCTCACATATCTCCACTCTTAAGAAACGTTCGTCTCTGAACCTCCTCCGCCTCAAGTCGTGGTCATCTGACATTTCTTCACTGCCTGGCATTGATGAGAACATTGAAAAGTCATACCTCCTTGGAAGCCGAATTTTAGACACGTGTGCAGTGAAGAAGTATTAACTCTCTCTTGCCTATCAGTTGAATGAGAACATTCATTCTGTGCTTGTCACCAGACACCAGGATTATACTTCTTCTGTGTCCAGGCAAAGTGTAACCCCTCACAGAGCGCCCAGGCAGATAACGTGAAGGTGATTCATCTCGTCCTCGACACCGTCACAGGCAACCCAGATGACGTGAAGGTGATTCATCTCGTCCTCGACACCGTCACAGGCAACCCAGATGACGTGAAGGTGATTCATCTCGTCCTCGACACCGTCACAAGCAACCCAGATGACGTGAAGGTGATTCATCTCGTCCTCGACACCGTCACAAGCAACCCAGATGACGTGAAGGTGATTCATCTCGTCCTCGACACCGTCACAAGCAACCCAGATGACGTGAAGGTGATTCATCTCATCCTCGACACCGTCACAGGCAACCCCTGTTCAGCCTACTGCAGCTGTACTGTTGGGTAAGTATATGTGCAATTCATATGTTTCTTCTTACATTATTAGATCAGTACACCAGTTCATTTGCGACTGTAAGCGTTTCCGGGTGTGTATTTCATTTTTATGCAGTCCGCTAAGTTAAAAGAATGTGATAAGACTCAACTGTAAACCGAGTCTGAATTTTTATTCTCTTGTAGACAAAACTCATACCACTATGTAAACATCAAATTATTTTTTGGAAAAAAGAAACATATTGAGGATGGTTTCAGGATTCAATTATTTTGACACACTTCATTAAAATATGCTACTCTAAGTGCCTCCTAAACCAAGAGGTAGTCAAATTTCCCCTGGAATATGTATACACTTTAAATAGAATTTTAGAAGTGGAAAATGTGTAATGTTTCATAGTTGAATGTGGACTGTTTCCGAGTATATGTCTACTCTCTTATGAGATACAATGTCAGGTATTGTGGGCTATCCTACCTTGTCACATCACAAGTGATGAAAGAGTAAGCACAAGTAATTCTTCACATTAACAGTTAAGTCGTGAAAAACTCAAACTCAATGTTTAGCATTTTGATAAATTTGATAGTTTTACACCGCATAACTGTATTTCATGTAACGCAGTTTGTTTGGCCTTTTCATGTTTTGTTAATGAAGCACAATATGCATTGTTAAACTTCCTTTAGTCATGTTCATAGACATTGTCATTCCACCTTTCATGAAAGTGAATCAGATCTGACACTCTTATTTTTGTGTTTGGCAGTGTAAGCGTTCTCGTTGAATACTTCTTAAATAGACTGACCATTCTAATATGGTAAATTTATGTAGAAATACTATGTCTTTTACAATTAATCTATATTCATTCGTAGTGGAGGCCATAGGCCCAGACTACAAGTTTGGTTCAATAGAGCAATACATGTATGTACAACATCTTTATTGTCAATTGCATTGAACACAAGAAGACAGTCATCAACATCCCCCGCCAGACCCAAGAAATTGGAACAAGAGCAGTAATTAGAGAAGAAATAATTGTGCACATTTTCTTTCTATCAAGGTAGGTATGCCCTCAAGCAACACACCACATTTGGTTCACAGTTTCGGAGAAAAACTGTCCCCTTTGGAGATACGATGAACAAAGTCCAAAAATACGGAACAAGGGCAATAACTCCGGAAAATATGATTGCACGCTTCTCATTTTCGAACTCAATCAAGGTATTTATGCCTCAAGCAACACACCAACTTTGGTAACCCTATCTTGAATGGTTTCTGAGAAAAGATGTCCCCTTTATCTCGGACGCACGGACGGACGGACGGACGGACCTCAAACCTATATCCCCCTTCCACTTCTATGAATTATTAATTGGTTGGCTTTGAGTAACATTTATATGGTAAATACAAGCATCTTAATTTTGTTGTAAAAATTTCATACCAGCATAGAATGAAATTCATTTTCAATAAGGCTATCTTTGCATATAATACATTATCTTTTTTATCTGGGTTGGTAAACATATCTAACAAATATCAATTTGGAGACAGTGTGAAGAACATGTGAATTTAACAAGGGCTGATCGAAATATTGAACTTGATAAATTTTCAATGTAATTCCTAACATCAAGTGTGACTTTAAAAACAAGAAAATGAAAATGTTGGAAGTTTTACAAGAGATGTGTGCCATTCCTGTTCATAATTAATTCTTAGACTACAAACAAATTCTTATATATGAATTTATCAACATCATATAAATTTTGCTGTTCCAAATATAACCAAATCCAAAACAGTAGAGAATATTCTTAATTTTTGATGACCAGTTTGTTTTACCATTCATTGCAAGTGTTTAAATATTTTTTACATATCTAGAGTTTGGCATTTAACATATTTTACACCAGAATTTAACAGCTTCTTAAAAGTATAAACATTGGATAACGTCCACACTCCATGTAAAAGTTGAACCTCTTAATATATCATCTCCCAATATTTCAGCTCCATACAAAAAAATTTTCTTTTATTCGTTGATATTTGTTGTTTAGATTTACCCAGGCTTGTGGCCACACCAAGGCATTGCTGTGTGTGTTGGCTGACTGGCAGGCCCATGATGTAGAGACAGCCCCAGGAGTACCTGCCTGTTCGGACAAGCTGTTCCTGGATCAGCCCCAAATGTCAGAAGTATTTTGGTCACTTTGTATGAATTAATTTATTAAATTGACATCCGCATGTTAACATGGAAATTATATTTAATATGATTAACACATGTAAACAATTGTGATTGTGTTTTAAATCCTTTTACTTTATCACTTTATTTCTTTTTGTAGGCACCACAAGCATATATATGGTACATTTTCAATATGGAGTATTTGGTTCAATTTGTCAAATTTGTACTGACAATCTTATTAAAATATGATTCTGTGTGTATGGTACAAAGGTGTTTACAAATGTCTAAGTTATGTGTAATTTATTACAGCGGCAGCGGTAAGACCGAAAAGATTCCAGGACATCGGCAGTGGAGAGCAGCCCACCAAGAGACTTAGACGGACGCCAGACAACTACGGGACCACCGTCACCAGCACGATCAAGCCACCGACGGCTGCAGATGTCAGCGACTTCCGCGCAGATTTGATCAGAGCGACCGGTCACCTTGGTTGGGTCTGCCCTGCCGTGCACTCTCTACATTCATCAAGATTCCCCAGCACTAGCCAGCCACCTTCTCCACCCTCCTGCCTGCCTCAGACTGCTAGCCTTCTCTCTTCTGATCTCGCCTTCTCCTACGAAGAAACTGTCACCAGCCAGCCTCTCCCTAACGCCTCCCTATCTCACAAGACCTTCGCTGATGCGACTCATCCCTCCTTCCTGTCTGAAGTTGATGCTTTCCCCTACTCTAGACCTGATTTGCAAGCCATCCCTTCCTGCACCATAGGACAGAGCAACAACCTGGAGTGGTTCCAGCAGAAGCACGGCAGTCTGACGTCCAGCAACTTCGGTCGGATCATCAGATATGTCACCACAAGGAAGGCTGATCCCGACGTCCTGGTCCGTGACGTGATGGGCTACAGACATGGCGCCAACCCCCAACAGCGATCCGTCTCGGCACCAAGCCTCAAGCATGGACTACGGTATGAGTCAGTGGCCCGCAAGGCCTATCTCTCCCGCCAGAGCGTACACCACAAGTCCCTGCAAGTGGAAGAGACAGGACTGCATGCCCATATGGACTACCCCCATCTTCGAGCCAGCCCTGATGGTATTGTCTCCTGCGGATGTCACCCCACAGCTCTACTGGAGATAAAGTGCTCATTTACAGTGCGGACTCCGGGCGGAGCAAGAAGATCTCGCACCTGGAGGTGCTCCCCGATTCAGACTCAAGCTGAAGCAGGCCACTACTTCCATCAGGTGCAGGGCGCTATGGCTGTGGTGGGAGTCAGTGTATGCCACTTTGTGGTATACACTAAGACGTGGAGATAATTTCTGTGGACTTTGATCCAATTCTGCGGGAAGAAACTCTGAGCAAATTTAATGACTTTTTTAGGTGTTTGTTGTGCCCGAAATCTTGACAGGCCGTATAGAAAGACTCTGCCACGGTGACCTACCAAAGACATTGACGACCACAAGATGCTCCCAGTGTTTGAAAGCATTACCGGAGGCAGATGAGTGAGTGAGTTGGGGTTTAACGCTGCTTTCAAGAGTATTTCACTTATATCGCGGCTGCTAGTATTATGGCAGGGAGAAAGCCCTCAACGCCATGTGGATATGCATTGCGGTGAAACCTGCGAGCTATATTTGACAAGTTTGACCACTTGTCCTGCTACTTCATCACATTAACATGTGGAATACAAATATATTCCACACAGGTTGCAAATACATTCATCAACCTGAACTGAAGTCTTGTTATATTTTCACTGATACAGTGATCTCGCTGCCTAACAATTGGTCTTTGAAATGTAACAAGATAGGCATAAACTCTAAAAGTTTCCATTCGGATTGATTTCTCAAGAATTGTCTTGATCCTTTGGATGACCCGTTCAATGTTTATGCGCGCACTACTGATCTGAGCTGAGCGTCTAGCTTCAGATCCTGAGAACTGAGGCCACTAGGAAACCACGGCCGTGACACTGGAACCAGGACCTAGGTTAGACATGAGCTTCTCACTGCTGAATGTAATGGCTCTTCCTCCCCAGGCGGCCGACACACAATTCACAGCTTGGTAGGCTCCCATACCAACAAGGTGAGGTGCGCTATCCCGCTCCCATACCAACAAGAAATTTGACTGTGTCATAGTGTTTATAGTTGGAGAAGGTTTCTTTCAGTGCCTGAAGATCTGCAGAGCGCTGGGAGAAGAGTTCGGTGCAGTCTAGCATGACCCTCATGTCAGGAAACGAGTCCAAACAGGTCATTGTCTTCACATGACTTAAATCAACGGGGGGCATCTCAAAACAGAAAGTTAACTCATTGTTCAGGAAATTAATCCAAGTGGTAAAGATTCTTGACAATGTTGATATGCTTATACCAGTTCTCATCTGTATGTCTCTAAACTCCAAACCACGCTCAAGGCGTACAAGAACGTTAACTAGCAATAGTTCCTCCTGGAAACCTAGTGTCCGTTCCCTTCCCGGCTTCTTACTGGATTGACGTGCACTCTTAGATGTCTGTTGATGTCTCAAGTTTTTTAGCTTCTCTCCTCATCGCCTTTGCAGATATTTCGCCAGTGCTTCAAAAATAACATACGCTGGCAAATTAGTCATGTAAATTGAAGTCATCGTCATTGTCCTTGTAGATTGATAAACAAAGCGTCTTTTTTTCAAATCTTCATTCTCTTGTTTGAGAAGTTGAACCTCCAGTTTCAACCTCTCCTTCTCGTCATCGCAGGGAGTTGGGTCTATGTAGGGATAGACATAGTCGTGATCCTTCCGAGATGGCATCACATGTGTCATCTTGTGTAGGTGTGTTGTTGTCTTGCTCTGAATCAGGCGGAGAATGTAGCTCATCCTCACTTGATGTGTTGGGTGTAGATATATGTTGGGTGGTCGGGATTTTGGAGGCGAATCCGGGAATATCTTACGACGGACCCGCTTAGCTGGAGGTGACACGGCTTTGGGTGAAGTCTGAGTGGTCCGTCGCTTGAGAGCTCTCTGACGAGAAGGGAAGACTGTTGGGACGTATCCTGGTTTCTTTGGATCATCAGATTTCTTTCCTGAAGAGAGTAATTTTGAAGTTTAATATAATTAACTAATAAACGATAAATAATCTAGATGAAGTCAAAATAATGTCTATTGTTCAATAATATTTTTTAACACTTCATTCAACAAGAGATTTGATTATTTTTATTTAACAAAAGGTTTAGTATGTATTTTCCCTTAAGTGTAAAAGATTAAAATATTATTTTTGTAAAGAGTAGCAATATTTTACAAGGTACTGAGGTACAGATTCAAATTGATATTGAAATTATGCAAGATTTGGGTTATATAATGAGAAACTAAGTGATTGTAGTCATTATCTGATTAGCAAATGTCATCTGAACAGGTCTAGACTGTTGACATGTGGTCATAAAGTTGACAGGCCAGGGTGCTTGTTATGTCCGATTCAATACCTGTGTGGTGGTCATACATGTCAACTGGACCATGAAATCTTAACATAGTTATGTTTCATATAAATGAAATTGATTTTTAAGAGTCAAAATAATTGAATATTTAAACTATCTATACAACTTGAAGGATCAAGGATGATTGTAAATTATGATTCATGGTAAATTTTGTAAATGTTAATGAGAACTGAATGTAGAAGAAATTGAAATGAGTATTAAATGTAGTAAATTCTGACACAATATTTACACTTGAAAAGGTCTATACTCTGAACAGTCATCCTCATCAATTACCAAAAATCATACCAAGTGACATAATTGATATTTTTTTAAAAAACTTCCATCAGAAGAATTTAAAATAAAAAAAATCATAACACCAAGAAACATGCCTAGCAGGGATATCAACATTCTGTTCAGTCTACTTTATGGAAACTTGTGACATTGTAGGCAGTAAACTAATGTAATTCATCATAAAGGTGAGGTGAGGTGAGTTGGGGTTAAACGCCGCTTTCAAGAGTATTTCACTTATATCGGGGCTGCTAGTATTACGGCAGGGAGAAAGCCCGCAACGCCATGTGGCTATGCATTGCGGTGAAACCTGCGAGCATCGGCTGGAACTAGCGAACCATGGAAATTCAGTGTATCATTGCACCCAAACCTTGACACTCTCCCTTATCAGAAACGGCCGAGGCAATGTGTAAACTGTCTCAGTTATGGACATGTGCGCGCATCTTGCACAGGGCAAGCAAAGTGCCGCACTTGTGCAAAACTGCTGTCACAGTGCACAGGAACCTGTTCACCATACTGTATGAACTGTAAGAAACGAGGGCATTCGTCTCTTTACAGTTTCTGCAGGAGCAGGCAAGTTAAAAAACATAACCTCAACAAAGAGGTTACAGGCACGAGTGACAAAGGCGATCAGTCACACTCTAAGGAATCTCATGATTCTGAGGGGTTTCAAGTGGTGGTACGCAAAAAGACCAAAAAACGTACACCAAAGGGGAAGGGCAAGGTCGCTGAAACGGCCAAACCCAACCCAAGTGCTAAGGCGACCAGCACAAGTCATGCCAATGGGGGTTCACAACGGGCAGTGAACACCTCAAAATCTGCCGAGGCTAAAGGCAGAAAACAAAACAAGGGTCCACAAAGGGCAGTGGAAACAAACAACAGTGCAAAGGCGAAATGCACAAATAAAAAATCAAATAAGGGAACCCCAAAGGCAAGGGATATCCCCAACAGTGCTAAGGCGAACAGCACTGGCGTACCTATTAGCAAAGGTAACGCAGGCAAAGGCCAAGGCAAGCCTAAGCCCAAACAAAATAGGGAACCAGTCCAAAGGCAGGCTGTTAGAAATGACTCTGAGAGCTGCGCGGGCGGCCATTTTGACCCAAAAATGGTTGAATTCTTTTGTGCCGCCTTAATCAAACTAGGCACTAAAGATGATAGTGAAATGCACAAGACACTCCTACTTATGTGGGAACTTGCCACTAATTTCCTATCCTACCCTCGCTCAATCATTGAAATGAGGAAAGCTCTCAAGCTTAAATAAGCAATTATTAAGCTGTCAATTTAAGCTCAAATAAGTCATCATGGCACTGCAAATGATACAATGGAATGCCAATGGACTGAGATCGAACGGCCACGAACTCAACGCCTTAGTCAGACAGCAGGTTCTGAAACCCAATATTATCCTTATACAAGAGGCTAAATTGGGAAAGAGTGCGAAGTTTCAGATTCCTGGGTATATAACATACCGAAAAGACAGAGACAATAGGGGTGGTGGATTGGTAACGTTGGTAGCAGACAACTGTACCTCCACTCAGATTGAAGCTAAGGTGGGAAACCTAGAAACCCAGGTCATCTCAGTCGTTTTGGCAAATAGTAAAAGAATCCGCATCGCCAATGTCTACCATAGGGTAACTACACCCACCACAATTGCTGAACTTAAAAAACTCAGTGACTTGGTGGGAAGTTCAGGCCTAATCCTAGGTGATTTCAACGCCCACAGTAGCCTGTGGGGTGAAAGCACCACCCGATCTGACCCACATGGGCGGATGGTGGAGGACTGGGTCGAGTCCGAGGGACTCGTTATACTGAATGATGGTACCCCGACTAGACATTGTGTCAACTACGGAACATGGTCGGCCATAGACCTCGCTATTGCCACAAAAGACTTAGCCACAGCATCGACTGGAACTAGCAAACCATCGGTGATAATGCGTTGAAAATCAGTGTAGCATTGCACCCAAACCTTACTGCATGTATAACAGTTCTCCACAGTTAACGTTGCCGCGCTGTTCCAACACCCAACTTCGATGGTATCTTGGTTTAGATAATGTTATCTCAAACATACTTAGGGGACAGACATTTCATTGTGTGTCATATCTCATTCAGGAAAGCACAGCTAGTAGTAGAAATTGTGCTGCCGGAATATAAGTGTTCAATTATATTCACTGATGTCTCGAATGATGTATTTTCTATCGTGCAAAGTAACGGGCGTTTGGAAGAACGTTCCACTAACCCAATATCCAAATTCTGACACCTTCCACGCAACAAGGATTCATCATCTCGACTTTCTTTTCCCTTTCA
Source organism: Gibbula magus (assembly GCA_936450465.1). Lineage (NCBI taxonomy): Eukaryota > Metazoa > Mollusca > Gastropoda > Trochida > Trochidae > Gibbula > Gibbula magus. The sequence goes on along the minus strand of OW388304.1, from coordinate 50,042,930 downwards.
ATATCACACTAGTTTAATTTGTGCTTTTTGACAACACCAACTGAAAGAATCTAAAATTTAGAATTAAGATATATAAAATTATCATCCAAAAATTCATGAGATATTCCGGGACAATCTTTCTAAATCCTGAAAATTAATTTATCATTTAAATCAATTCTTACAGAAACAACATCAAGTATATACCCAACCGCCAATACATGACAATATATGGACAGAAGGCTTCGCTAAATAGCCTCACTTACTTGGACATAAACAGTCGCCAAAACGCATCCTTTAAACATTGACATGATTTTGCTGGCCCGTGTAGCACGTGCATGCTTTCACTGTTGATTTGATTTTGGTTGAGGGCAGTCGCAATACCGGGCGGCGTACCCAACAGAAATCGCTGGGTTGCAAACACACTATAGTTTGTAACTTGTTACTGAGTATGTTAGGAAGGAAATTAAATGCATAAAATCAGATATTATGCTATTATATTAGAATAGTTAGTTGTTGAATTTGAGTGAGTTTTTGTTTAACGCCGCTATTATAGCGGCCAGACATTTTGATGAATTTGAAAAGTCACACACAATCAGCGTCTTTTATAAACCGATTGCGATTTTTAAACTTTCATCCCGCAAACAATGAATATTGTCAGCAATACCACGCCCAGGTATGCCACAAGGTTTCTCATTGGACATGATCGGGTCCAAAACATGCTTTAACCTTGTAGCGAGAACTTTTAAAAATAATTTGCAGTCAACATTTAAAAGTGATAATAATTTAGTTTTAATATCCTTCTTGTCACCCAGTGTTTCATCAAATAAGCTAATTATGCCCCCGCCTTACAGCGTAAGCGGGGTACAATTACGTTCATTCGGTCCGTCCGTCACAAAACTTTGTGCAGAGCATATGTCTTCGGCTTCGGATCAAGAGTTCCGGGGTTCGAATCCCGCCAGGGGCACGGCAACATTGTCTGCAGTAAAAAAAACAGTTCTACACGCAGTAAGGTTTGGGTGCAATGCTACACTGAATTTCAGCGCAGTACCACCCATGGTTAGCTAGTTCCAGCCGCTGCTCGCAGGTTTCACCGCAGTGCATAGCCACATGGCGTTGCGGGCTTTCTCTCTGCCGCGATATAAGTGAACTACTCTTGAAAGCGGCGTTAAACCCCAACTCACCTCTTTTCTTTCGTTTTCAGCTGTTGTCATGTTTTCTCTCAGTCTTTTCTTTAGTTTCTTCATTCTCAAAACGCTGTCTGACACTTTAGGTTGTTTCCTTCTCGCCCATTTGCGCTTTGCAACGCTCCACCCGTGTTCAGATGTTGATTGTTGGTCGGCCATCTCCGACTCCTTGTGGAGCTCGGACTGTGTCTGACCCCCCCTCAAACTCTTTCATTCCTCTCTCGTCACTATCATTAGTATCCACACTCTGAATTGTGCCTTTCTCTCGACTTGCGTTAAACAATAACGCACTCACTCTCTCGACTTGTTTGTCACGTAAAGTATAAAGTGATGGGCATTCCTTTTCAAATTGTTTTTAAAATCTGCTTCCTCAGTCTCGACAATGTCTCCACCGCAGTTGTTCTCTAATAATCCACAAAATCGTCTTTGGTCATGTGCCCGAACTCGTTACACCTCTAACACTTTTTGCGGGGGCAGTTCTTCACCTCCTGTATTTTTCCATTGCACTTGAAACAGGCTTTAACTTGTCATTTTCACATTTCTGGTGCCGTCGGAAACATGTGTTCCTTCAATCATATTATGTCTGATATCACTCTCGAGTTTAGAAGTTAAATAGTTTCTATTTCAGAGGCATCAACAAACGGTGGTAGATACATGAATGATACTACCACGATGACGGACATTAACTCTATGTACACGCAGTAAGGTTTGGGTGCAATGTTACGCTGAAATTCAGCGTAATACCCATTGTTCGCTAGTTCCAGCCGATGCTCGCAGGTTTCACCGCAAAGCATAGGCACGTGGCGTTCGGGCCTTTCTCACTGCCATAATACTAGCAGCCGCGATATAAGTGAAATACTCTTGAAGGCGGCGTAAAGCCCCAACTCACCTCACCTTTAACTCTTTGCTTTTCAATCACCGTGTCATTTGTCTCAACACTCTTTTTCTGTCCCCAACAGTGCATTCCTTTTTATATTCCCGCTTGGCACCCTGAATCTCACAAGTTTCCACACAAAAGAAATCCATATTGAAAAGAACAATATTGTGTCGGATTTTGAAATCGAGATCTGTTTGTTCAGAAGATTTATCATTATGTAAAGCACATTTCCAAACTCTAGACCAGTTACACAAAAGAAAATTCAAGTAATTTTTTAAAATGTTTTTAAGACCAAATACATCACAAGATTTTACATTTCAATTGTGAGATGTATTATTACAACATCTATAAGGTGTTGAACCCATACATTTGGTAAATGTTTTAGAATAATACAAAATGCACACTTAATGTGTGAAACAAAACTATTGTAATTGTGAACACCCTTTAAAAATCCAGAATAAAAATAACGAATATCAGCAAAAGTAGAAACACAACATTCAATGAAAAAATTGATATGCAACACCTTCCCTTTTACCGCACGTGTGGATTGTGGAACAGGGGTCGGTGCATGATTAGCTCGGGATTAGTCCTGAGTTTTCATTGAGAGCACGTGATTTCATCCCAAGCACGCAGAACTTCTGCATAAAAGGGGTTCATCTTCTTAAGATCGGACGTGTATCCCCTGCCAGTGTCCCCTCACCGTTAAAGGTACATCCATTGTGTTGATGGGGGTCAAATATGCCAAACGATATAAATGGTCTTATTTTATCGAGAAGTACCAACTGTTACCGAAAACTACCATTTTGATGATACTCGACTTAGTATATTGACGATATGAAGGTAAAAGTATCAATTTCTGATCGAAAACCGGACAATGCACCGCGTGTGGCGCGCGCCAATGAGTCAAACGTAATTTTGGAATCATATTTAAACCAGACAAAATAACAAATTTGGGTTGATCATGTTCAATAGGTCATATAACTACTGTGCATGTAAATAGGACGTGCACTTTCAGTTTCTGCACATGCATAATGACGTTATTCGATTTTAATTGGAAACTAGTATTTATGATATGTTTGGCGATTGGGGATGAATATGCAAGCTGTGTGAATTTGTTTGTGTTGTAAACAGCACATATGGTGTGTTGGAACGTATTAAAGCCAAATAAAATTTTATGAAACACAATGGATGCACCTTTAAGCACATTTTATGTGAGTGTTGGGACACTGCTCATATCAGAGAAACATTTTAGCCTAATAATTCCATTTCTCAGGTTTTTACTCACTTCGGTGGACATCGCGTTTTAGATTGTATAAAAGAAATTAATCTTTTGATAAACTTTTTAACCTTTTACCAATCTTGTGATAATTTGCTGGTGTTTTTACGACCTTCGTGTCGTTTCATGCTTGCAAATATTTTTTTAAATTGGGCAATTAACTTAAATTTCTCACCGCAAATGGCTGCGATACTGCCGAAGCAACGTTAAACAATAACTCACTCTTAAGATCGCCCTCATTTTACATGATACTAAAATGAGCCCAAGATTGAGTGAGTTATTGTTTAACGCCGCTTCGGCAGTATTGCAGCTATTAGCGGCGACCCAAGATTGAGATATTTTTGGAAAATTAATATGGAAAATATTGGCCATATCCGGTTTTAGGTGGGGTTTCCACCTATTTGTTTGACGTCATTGGGAACCAACTGAAATATCTTGTTTCATTACAAAAAGGGGTTCAATACAAAAGTAGGATTGGTAATGGTCGTGAAAACGGATTACATATCTCACTTTTCATCCCACCAGGAATCGTCAGTACATCTTGGCTTCTCTTTTGAGAAAGTGTATAAGTGATTTTTAAAAACGGAATGCAGTAAACATAACACTCTATATACAAATAAGTCCCATTAATTCCTTCATCGGCGGGGGACGCCGGTCGCGTATTGCCATCTTGACATGACTATGTTGTAGGAGTATAAGTAAGAATATTGCCCGTCCTCCAAAACACGAAATAGAGCATTCATGTGCCTCTCGCCACTCTATACAGTTGCATAAGTTATGCCCACTCTAGCGCGACGACATGGTTCAATCCATTGACAAAACAGAAAATGCAGAACTTTATTCGGTCAAAATGTACGAGATTTCAAGTCTATAAGAGACAGCGGATTGACAGGGGCCAATCCACTGCAAGACCGATGAAGTCATTTATAGCCACGTAGTACATATTTGATGTGCTCGTGAGGACATGTTGGCGGCGATATAGGGATTTCACTGACTTCATACATTTGTTATAGCACGTGAATGGCATAATGCATAATTGACATTGGGAAGTTGTGCGTGTAGTACATACATGCAGCATGCAATTTACATTCTGATTGTAAGTGAGGGAGGGAAGTTGTGGTTTAACGTCGCTTTCAAGAGTATTTCACTTATATCACGACTGCTAGTAGTTTCCACTGACGGTACAAATAATCCAGTCAATCACATCCTTGCTTCACCCCATATAACATAAAATCAACAGAATCAGAAGAAAATTCGCCAAGTGTGAGAGCAGTAGTGAAACACGCCCTCTCTCCTCTAATCACTAGGTGGCGCCCTCCTTACTAACCGATTGTGCCACCGGGGCAGTTGTTCATGTCCTTCTTTGTATACAATTTAATGGCTGCGATACTGCCGAAGCGGCGTTAAGCAATAACTCACTCACTGTATACAATTTAAGCATATAAATTACGACATGAGCACTTGAGTCAATCGCCTTTTGAAAAACACTTTCCAATTTGTGAATATGAACGTTTCATGTACATATACGCATAATTATTAGTATGATAGTTGGTGTATAAATCATTGTCCCGTTTCTTCAATATCTCGTTTTTCATTAGCTCTTTCCTCTTTCTTTATTTTGAGTTGATCTTTTCTAGTTTCCCCGGATCTTGTTTTTCAGTTCATTATCTTAAAGGACATTCTCAGATAGTTTCGATCGCCGCTAATGGCTGCAATACTGCCGAAGCGGCGTTAAACAATAACTCACTCACTCAGATAGTTTCGAGTTCTGTCGTTTCCGGCTTCAGTTGTGCTTGGCAACACTCCACCCGAACGTTTTGTTGTCAGAGAGTTTCTTGTGGCCGTCGAGTTAGTAACGTAACAGGGTGGTTATATGCAATTCCAACTCTCTTCAAAAGAGCAGGGGGGCGGGATAGCGCAGTGGTTAGAGCGTTCGACTTCGGATCAAGAGGTCCGGGGTTCGAATCCCGTCAGGGGCACGGCAACTTTGTCTGCAGTAGAGAACTGTTTGGGTGCAATGCTACACTGAATTTCAGCGTTGTACCACCCATGGTTTGCTAGTTCCAGCCGATGCTCGCAGGTTTCACCGCAAAGCATAGCCACATGGCATTGCGGGCTTTCTCCCTGCCATAATACTAGCAGCTAATATAAGTGAAATACTCTTGAAAGCGGCGTTAAACACCACCTCACCTCAAAAGAGCAAGTCTCTCATCAACTCTTTTTGGCATAAATACATTAATAAGTAACTATTAGAAGGATCCATTATTGTTCTGATTGATATCCGTTAATCGTTCTCTCACCATGTTTCTCATCTTTTTAAAGTATTCTCAGAAATACCAGTGAGCCGTTTCTTCCCACACAGGCCGGGGAGGAAATATAGATATAAGTAATACACTATATATATATATATATATATATATAGCAAAGCTTATCAATCGGAATTTTGAACTCCGATATAAATGTTGTTTTAAACGTTACCAATAAATGACATTGGTAAGTATACCTAACACGTGTTCCCTAATGCATTATCTATCATCAACATCAGTCTTACCTCTGTCACCTCCTCAATTAGACCTACATCACTTTAATTACGCATGGCAATAATTATGGCATTTCGATAAGACGGAGGGGCGGGATAGCGCAGTGGTTAGCGAGTTCGGCTTCGGATCAAGGGGTCCGGGGTTCGAATCCCGCCAGGGGCACGGCAACGTCGTCTGCAGTATAGAACTGTTCTACACGCAGTAAGGTTTGGGTGCAATGCTACACTGAATTTCAGCGTAGTACCACCCATGGTTCGCTAGTTCCAGCCGCTGCTCGCAGGTTTCACTGCAGTGCATAGCCACATGGCTTTGCGGGCTTTCTCCCTGCCATAATAGTAGCCGCCGCGATATAAGTGAAATACTCTTGAAAACGGCGTTAAACCCCAACTCACTCACTCCCTTACACTGTAGTTATCTTTGATTTAATCCAGAAATAAAAACAAATGACTTTTTTTTATCGTGAACAATGTTGAGGTTGTAGAACAACGGTTGTTGCACGATGTCTGCACGTGCAGAAGCAGGCATCTCTCGCTGCATGTGATCTCATCCCACACACGCAAAACGCGTTTATGTGGGTCAGGCGCTTAGCAGTACAAACAATACTGAATAAACTGATTAAAAAATAAAACACGTGTTTCTTTCAATAAGGCCGTAATGTTTGTGTCATGCAGCTTTTTAACAAGCCTAAGCCTAAAGAAAACACTATCTCTGATAAAAGGTATATTCAAACCTCCTTGACTGTATTTACCAAAACACCTTGATTTTTTTACTAATGGACTTTTTCCATACCATAAACAAATCTTCAATACATTTTGTAATCTGTTTGAGAGCCCAGGCTGTACATACACCAAATACCACAATTTGGACAAAACAAACGCATTGATAATAGCTTTCCTTACAACGTAAATCTGTTTTCTTTGCAACCAAAAACAAAGTAACTTTTTGATTTTGGATAATTTGGTATTCCAATCTTTTTGTCATGTCCAAAACAAATACTTAATATTTTGATACTGGCAGTGATGGATCTAAATCTGAAGGTTGTGCACTTCCAACACTTACAACCTGCGATTTTATCATATTTACTTTCCCACCAAGTAGCTTTGCAAAAATGGTTTACAGTATAAAATTTCGAAACAACTGAACTGGATGAAATTGGAATACCATGTATATTTGCATTGCTTTTAATTAGTACATTAAGTGGCTGACTTACAATAACATAGAGCATACTGCTCAAAGGATCCCCTTGACGAACAGATTGGGATATTGGAAAATATCATGTTAAGTGCCCATTAACTTTAACACAACTTCTCAAATTTGTGTATAGAGTTGATAAATAGGAAATGAACTTTGGGCCAAAGTCCATTCTCTCTAAGGTCTTGAACATGAAATCGTGTGATACATGGTCAAAAGCTTTCTCCATGTCAATGGCAATATGAATATGTTGATCAATAACATCTCTAAGAGACAATATATTGTCAGCAATATCTCTCCCGGGTATTGAACAAGTTTTTTCAGGGGAGATAACTGTGCCTATAACTTGTTTCAATCTCATAGCTAAAGCTCTTGATCTTTATCTGAGAGTCAACATTCAAAAGAGATATTGGTCAAAAAATTCCTTATTTCTGTTTTATCACCTTCATTTTTGCAAAACAGACTTATAACACCTCGTTTCATTGTACGTGACAAATTTTCTCCCTCAAATATACACTTCATGACATGAACAGAGGTTTAATGATTGACCAAAAATGTATAAAAAATTCTACTGTCAGCCCGTCATTTCCCGGGGTTTCATTCCCTTCAATGCATTTGTAAGATCATCAATTGTAAGGGCGGGTTAGCTGTTGGGGTTCGAATCCCGCCAGGGGAACTGCAACTTTGTCTGCAGTAGAGAACTGTTCTACACGCAGGTTTGAATTTCAGCGTAGTACCACCCATGGTTTGCTAGATCCAGCCGATGCTCGCAGGTTTCACCGCAATGCATAGCCACATGGCATTGCGGGCTTTCTCCCTGCCATAATACTAGCAGCCGCGATATAAGTGAAATACTCCTGAAAGTGGCGTTAAACACCAACTCATCAATTGTGATATCATCATCAAGAAATGACTTTTCTTCTACAGATCTGGTCAAGAATTATATACTGTTTAGCTTCATCAGTTATACCCTTGGTATATAGGGTCTTATAAAAAGAGTATGAATAGTCTAGTATCTTTCGTAATTCCTATATGTTTGAAGTTCCCTGATACAATTAGTTTCTTGCTTAGATTTCTCTAAATCCAAGAAAAAAGCCATATTTTTATCAGATCACCCTTGTCAATATATGGATCACATGTTGTATTAAAATCACCAGGAACTAAGTTCAGATTTCCTTCAAAATAATATGATAATTCGTTGAAGAAGAGCAACTTTTCATTTACATCGTTAGGGGCATACACATTAATGCATGAATATTTGTCATCATCAATATTGAAAGGCACTTTTATAATTCGCCCATTAGTATCACACTTATCAAAATCAACTTTATGTGGAAAGTTTTTAGAAAATAAAATGTCTACTCCTTTCATATTTTCATAAGGACTATTATAAAAAAAAGTTCACCTTTTCAGAGATGTCTGTATCTCTCTATGAAAGCGTTATCCCAAAATGTTTCCTGTAGAAAACATATGGAAATAAAGTTACTCTCACACATTTCGAAAACACGTTCCATCTTTGATAGTCTCTCAGTCCGTTCACATTCCATGTCACGAAAAACATAAATATTTGAATAAGAGACTGCCATTATCCAGGGTTTTCCTTCACACCACCCTCTTAGTTCTTCATATGTTTCTTGTGTGACTCTTTGTCATGGCCTTTCTTCCGTTTCCTTTCATCAACAAAATTCAAATCTGTGTCCTTCTTCAACCTTCTGATCTTCTTAAACTTCTTTGTTGTTTTCCCCCACGACGAGCTACCAACTTTATTGTCTTTTACGTCCTCTTCGGGTACTTTCTCTTTCATTTTCCCTTTTGTCTCTTGAGCTGTGTCATGTACTATATTTTCTCCTGTCTCCTGTACTGACTTCAGTGCTATATCTGTAGTTCCCTCACGCATGCATGACTCATTTTCGGACACCACAGAATTTTCTCCATCTTCACTATTGTCAAGATACATGCCAGTGTCACTTTCTAGTTCATCGTAGCATGTGCATTCAAATTTTCTCAAATCACAAATGTCACAACTCTTTTTCAAATGACAGTCCCGCTGTATGTGTCCAAATTCACTACAAAATCTGTACTTCACATTAGGGCATACCGCCATCACGTGGCTACTTTCAAACACAGGTTACACGTCTTCACTTGCCCGTTGTGTATGAAACGAAATGATTGCAGTCCATCACATGTTTGAAATTTAACTGCCCACTACAGAGATTACATTTCAGGGGGAAATCGGACTCTGACATATATGGTACCATCAGCAATCTTCCTTTTGCTATATTTGATGTAGTGCCTTTTGGAGACTATAGTAAATTTGAAAGGAAATTCAAAATCTGATCGACTGAGGTGTAAGAAGGACACAATCACGGAGCTATCCGTGACCACTCTACAATTATAGACATATTTTCCAATACAAAAATGTTAGCAGTTTCACTGTCAGACAGTGTCACCACGACCCCCTGGGTACAACGGCGAAAACGCTGTCCTCTCCAAAGTCTTTCTCAATAACATAAAAAAATGTCTAAAGCTTTCACTCCACTGTCACCAGTTTCTATACGAATAGTTGCCTCTTTTCTGTACTTACGGGTTTCGAGTCCGGGGTACGTGTCCGCCATTTGAATATCAGAAACCGCCATTAACCTTGTTATGAATAAAGTGCACAAAGTGCAGAACACTCAAAATCACATTTCACCGCAATGCATAGCCACATGGCGTTGCGGGCTTTCTCCCTGCCGTAATACTAGCAGCCGCGATATAAGTGAAATACTCTTGAAAGCGGCGTTAAACCCCAACTCACCTCACCTCAAAATCACAATCCCGAAGCATACACAGTAAGTACACAATGTAACCCGGTAGCAGCGAAAGTGAAACACAGGTAATAATCCAACAGAATAAACGAAGTTGACAGAAACATAGTAGCAGTGTGAAAACACCTCCTATCCAGGATAACCACTACCAAATTGAAAACAAATTTGTAAAAGTTACAGCTTGCCTGGGTGAGGCTCGAACTCACAACCTCCACATTCCACATTGATAGTGGGGAAGGTACTGACTATAAGTACGGCGCGCTTTTTATCCCCCGCCAACATAGTTTGGGGGGGGAGGATATTGAAATGGGCTCCGTCCGTCCGTCCGTCCCGATTTTGTTTCCGGAGCAGAACTCGAAAACTATAGGACATATCCCAACGAAACTTTGTGTGTGGAACAATCATCATGTGTAGATGTGCCTTTTGGGGTTTTCAACTTCTTCGAGTTATATTTTTTTACCGTTTCCATGGAAATGTAACTTAGAATTTCGTTTCCGGAGCAGAACTCGAAAACCATAAGACATATCTCAACGAAACTTGGTGTGTGGAACAATCATCATGTGTAGATGTGCCTGAAAGGCCCGATGAGCTTATGGTATTGCACGGTGTCAAGCCGTCTGTAAACTTTTCGCATTTTGTCTTCTTCTCCAGAACCACTTTGTCTAAGGAGCTCAAATTTTGTGTGTTGTGTTTAGTTGAAAAAAGGTTCATAGTCACTGTTATTCAACAACTATTCTTCTATAACTTTTTCCAAAGGCGGGGGATATGGCCGACTCTGTCTGCTTGTTTTCTTTGATAAGATCTTATTCACAGGAAAATTTACAAATTAAAAGACAATGACAAATGTACAGTTTAAAAGTTGTGTCCGTGGACATGCAAAATCACAGGAGGAAATATGGTATACAAAATTATGCAAATGGATGTCGTTGTCACCAATAGAAATGATATTTAATGGGTAAACATATTTATTAGCGAAAACCGTGGATTGATTATTTTTTGCGATAGTGAAAATATAGCAAATTGAAACATTGTTTTACACTGGTTTTGAAATAAATATCCAAATTGGGTTTTTATCCCCCGCCACAACGAAGTTGGCGGGGGATATAGAAATGAGCTCCGTCCGTCCGTCTGTCCGTCTGTGCGTCCGGGCTTTTCCATTCCGGCCTCAAACTTCAAAACTATAAGACATATCTCAACGAAACTCGGTGTGTGGAACAATCATCATGTGTAGATGTGCCTTTTGGGGTTTTCAACTTCTTCGAGTTATTTTTTTTTTTACCGTTTCCATGGAAACGGAACTTCGAATTTCGTTTCCGGAGCAGAAATCGGAAACTATAAGACATATCTCAACGAAACTTTATGTGTGGAACAATCATCATGTGTAGATGTGCCTTTTGGGGTTTTAAACTTCTTCGAGTTTTTTTTTTTTTACTGTTTCCATGGAAATGTAACTTAGAATTTTGTTTCCGGAACAGAACTCGAAAACTATAAGACATATCTCAACGAAACTTGGTGTGTGGAACAATCATCATGTGTAGATGTGCCTTTTGGGGTTTTCAACTTCTTTGAGTTAATTTATTTTACCGTTTCCATGGAAATGTAACTTAGAATTTCGTTTCCGGAGCAGAACTCGAAAACCATAAGACATATCTCAACGAAACTTGGTGTGTGGAACAATCATCATGTGTAGATGTGCCTTTGGGGGTTTTCAACTTCTTCGAGTTATTTTTTTGGACCGTTTCCATGGAAATGTAACTTAGAATTTTGTTTCTGGAACAGAAGTCAAAAACTATAAGACATATCTCAACGAAACTTGGTGTGTGGAACAATCATCATGTATAGATGTGTAAATGAAATTTTGTGTTTTGTGTTTAGTTGAAAAAAGGTTCATAGTCACTGTTATTCAACATCTATTCTCAATAAAATTTCCCAAAGGCGGGGGATATGGCCGACTCTGCTTGTTTATTTTGCAACGAGTAAATAGCTCTTCTTTTGAAAACACAGACTCTGTATTAATATTCTTGTCTCTATATACAATCATAGTATTCACCTGCCTTAGCGGATTAAAAACTAAACATGAGCCAGGATATTAAATTATTGAGGGAGTATCCACAGTCACGAAATATATTCGTGAACAGATCACGGAAAATATTGATTGTGTCATACAAATCATCACAGAACGTGCAATGGCGTCCTTACACACCGGACACAAATTGGTGTCAGATTTGCCATATTTAAACATTTTTACATTTGTATAAATAATATTGTGACACATTTTGAAATCAAGATCCCTTTGCTCTGCAGATTTATCATTATGAAAAACAGATTTCCAAACTCTCGACCAACTAATGTCGAGAGCATATTGATCCCAAAAGCAATTGAAGTTGGTTTAATAAAAATATTAGAAATCATATGAGAATAGCAAACTTTTACATTTAAATGATTAGAAGGGATATTACTTTTATCCGAAATATTGCAAACATCTTTGAAATCTTTTGTTATGGTAGGAGATGTGCTGAAACCACTCTTTCGGAATAGATTTTAAAATATAAAAAAATGCACACCTTATGTGTGAATCTGATCCATTAAGACCATGATTACGGACAATTTCTATTATGGCTGAAACCTTTACAAAACCAGGCACCACTTCATAACAAATATCAGCTAAAGTTGCGACTCCACAATCAATGAAAAATTTCAAATACAACACCTTACCCTCGTAATGCACGTGAGGATTGTGAAACAGGGGTTTGATGCATGATATGCTCGGGATTAGTCACGAGTTCTCGCCGAGAGCACGTGATTTCATTCCAAGCACGCAGGACTTCTGCATAGAAAGGGTTTACCTTCTAAAGATTGCCCTCATTATAAACAATACTGAAAATATTTTCCCTGAGACCCATATAGAGATGCTTTTGAAAAAATAGGCTAGCTGATTTTTTTCCACCCTGCCATGTAATTAACATCAAAAAGGTGTTTTTTTACCAAATTTTAAACGAAAAGAATGATTTTTTAATTTTAAACTAGGAAGAGATAAACCACCTTCTATGCAGTGTCCCACTGTAGTTGTGATTTTTATAAGCACAGTTTTACCCGACCAGATAAAGTTGGATAAACACGCTTCAAGTTCATAAATGAACCTATCTGGAACAAGTAATACATAAACACCATACTACAATTTTGAAAACATAAAAGTATTAACAACAATTGATTTGCCTTGAAGAGCTAGCTTTCATTGCGACTACAAACCCAGCAAAGAATTTTACTTATGTTAAATTTCCAGCGCATAGCGCAGTGGTTAGCGCGTTCGGCTTCGGATCAAGAGGTATAAGTGAAATAAGTGAAACCCCCAACTCACTCACTCCAGTTTTTGCTATCACAAGTTAATTTATCCGGACCCAAATAAATCCCCAGAATTTTGAGAGAGTCACGTTGAACTGTTATAGGAAGGTCAAAATTGAAAACTGTATTTTGATTGAATCTCCTCAAATGATAACACTAAAGATTTAGTTAAATTGATTTTAGAGCAATAATAATCAAATGATTTAAATGTTTCAACAACAGATTGTTTGTTACAAACAGTGACAGTGGCGTCATCAGCATGTTGATACAGTAATGATGGAAGGTTATTATCAATAACAATAGGTTGAATATCTGGATTAGCTTTTATAAGCTGATTGAGAGATTGACTTACAATAACAAACAAGAAAAGCCTTTAAAAAGGCATGGTTGGAGGCATCTTGTTAAGGCTAAAATATATTATAAAAAGAATATGTATGTCATATGTACATATAGCAAAATGAAGCCTGCATTATGGTCATTTTGGGGGTAAAAACTTTGATTACTAATCACACAATTAGTTATTCAATTCAAAAGTCGCAAATAAAAGAATTTTACCTCGATCATTTAAGTTGTGTATATGCTTTTCAATTTACATACATTATTTATTCATAAATAAAATAAAATTATATATAATCTGTCATTTGAAAATGAAAGTGAACATTCAACTTCCCCGATTTATTTTAAAGCGCAACTCCCGGGTGCTTTTGCTCCAATTTTGAAGTAGGCCTATATTATGAATTTGATCAAAACGTTGTTGACAGTTGTGTCATTGTTAGATTCCAGCAATAAGAATATGTAGGCCTATTTTCCCTGAAACGCGCAGTCAACCATTTGTTAAACATTTGCAAATTTAAAGTGTACCAATTCGATTGATTATGAAGCATATTCTGTTTATCTGTGGAAGGAAGGCATATGGACCTTTTTTTAATACAAGGATAATGGCCCGGTATCCTCATGCTTGGTGCTATCAGTTTGGACATAAATATGGTTCTATCCAATATGTGCTTATACATGTACAAGCTTCACTATCATTAATTCAATAACAGTACATTGAGTAGGCCTACCATTATGCAAGTCTGATTGGCATTGAAAATATTGATAACTGAGTGGAAGGTTGGTGTGTTGATTGACAACCACTATTATCGTTTAGTATATGCTTGCTCCGCGCGTATAACATTAGCTTGTAAAGTTTATTGGATTTTCCGAAACTGCAGTGCGAAATTATGCACTTGAATTGGTACATGTCTGCTCATGGAGGTGTAAAATGGCTTTGATTTGAAAAATCTTATGTTTACTTACATTCAGACTCAGAATAACACAACGGTCGTTTCTATTTTAGATGTTTAGACAAAATCTCTTTTCGCAGTAAAAGGGGATAATTATTTCGGATAACCCACATGATCACGTGGTTACAAATTTGTTACAGACGTGTTCGTTGGTCATATGCTTTTTCCAAAGTATGAAGAGGCCAAGCCTGATTGGTCGAAAGTTTATTTTGAATATTCCAACAGTAATATAGCGTGAAATCCAAATGCGTATCAGGTTGGAGGCGGTTTGCGCCTCCAACCAATAATAGGCTGCTAATTGGGTCACCCTGGCGGACTGACCTATACTGAGTGTAACCAAAAACCTGACACTCATATTTTTTATCGTAATTTTTTTTGGGGAAGAAATAAGTCGAATCTTGTGTTATATAATTTATGATAGAGGTGTACCCGATGATGCTGCACAGACGGGGCGGGTGGCAACGCGTAAATTAACGTATTACACATCAAGGACGTACAACATGATATTCAAGTGCACAGGGTCACATGATCAACACAGGTAACGCGTATGCCCTCAAATCAAATCGCACGTGTACTGTGTAACATGAAAACACATTAAAATTAACGGAAAAACATTATTGACTGAATGCCACGGCTCACAAATACAGAACGTGAGCATGCTATGGGTAGGCTGCATGCAGGACAATCCGTTGCGGAAGTTGCGCTAGCATTTCGATGCAGCCGACAGACAATTCATGAGCTCAGAACCTGTGTGCAACAGACAAGGGTGATTGTGGAAGTCCGAGGCCATGACGTCCGCGTATGACGTCACGCCGAGAGGATGGACAAATCAGGTTACGTTATCTCCGTAATCGATTGGAGACGGCTGCGTCCACGACCAGAAACTTGTTCAGAGGTCGGGTGTCGCCATCCACTGAGGTTTGCTGGTCTGCGAGCCAGGAGGCCCTACACAGGACCCATTTTGACGCCATTTCACCGTCACCAACGTCTGATATTGACCCAACAACACACAAGATGGAATCAGAATCATGGTTTGGGGATCTTTCTGTTCCAATGGTCGTTCCCGATTGGTTGTCAGGCAGGACAACCTTACTGCCGTACAATCCAGGGACCACGTTTTGACACCGGCCCTGATACCGTTCATGCAACAACATGGTCTAGGGCTGAGTTTTCAACATGATAATGCCACACCACACACAGCGATTTTGACGCTCAATTTCTTGCGTAACGCACCCATGGTTCGCTAGTTCCAGCCGATGCTCGCAGGTTTCACCGCAATGCATAGCCACATGGCGTTGCGGGCTTTCTCCCTGCCATAATACTAGTACTATAAGTGAATTACTCTTGAAAGCGGCGTTAAACCCCAACTCACCTCACCTTTTGCGTAACGCCGGTACGTCTTGGATTGGCCATCTCCTTCACCAGACCTCAGTCCCATAGAACACATCTGGGACGAATTGGGAAGACGATTGAGGCAGCAAATCAACCCACCCCAGACTCTGCAAGCTCCTGGACAGGAACTGGTCAACCAATGGCGGCGACTTTCGGTGCGGGTCTTCAGGGGAGTTCTGCGGTCGATGAGACGACGTTGTGTGGCTGTGGTGGCTGTACGAGGCGGTCACACGCGTTATTGACTGATGAATGTGCCATGATCTGATGATGTGAAGTTCGTTTTGTGGGGTCACGTGACATCAAGCGGTATTACTCAATAAAGTGATCCAGAAATCTACTCGTGTCAATCTGTATTTCTTCTCAAATGATTTCCCTATCCTTACATATCAGGTTTATAGCCATGCACCGAGTATTCAATTTGCGAGGTCAAATTTGAACAGTGTCAGGTTTCTAATTACGCTCTGTATAGTTACAGGAAAATATGGAGTAAGATGACCATTCACCTTTACACTGCTGAGTAAGCCACAATATAAAATTCTAATCCATGTGATAAAATTTTGGCCAAAATTCATCTTGTCAAGCACTTTTATTACAAAAGGTTGAGAAAATCGATCAAAGGCCTTCTCTTGATCCATGGTAATTATTTAACCTTCACCCATATCATTGGATAAATCAATAACATCACGAAGACAATGAATGTTATCAGCAATATCACGCCTAGGTATGCCACAAGTTTGTTTGGGAGAGATGATGGTGTCCAAAACTTTCTTTAAACGTACTTGTGAAATTAATTTGCAATCAACATTTAAAAGAGAAATAGGTCTAACATTTCTGATATCTTTTTAAAAAAATAAACTAATTACACCTTTTTCATTGAGTGTGATAGTTGCTTTCGGTTAAAAATATCATCAGCAATGTGCATAAAATAGGTTTTAAAACATCCCAAATATGTAAATAAAATTCGACTGCGAGTCCATCATTACCTAGACTTTTACGACGCTTCATTGCATGCAGAGCAGTTGTAGGTCGTCGTCACTGATGTTATGATCTAGCACAGTCTTATCTTCCTCTGAGAGGACATCTTGCAATAAATCTAATAATTGATCTTGTTTAACAACATCTATATCTTCAGCTGTATATAGTGTGTAATAGAATTTGAAGGCATGATCTAAAATATCTTCAGTTTTAATTTGTAATACCTTTATCAATAATGAGCTATTGAGCTTCTAAATTTTGAATGAATGATATATCTCGTGATGGATTTTTTATAGCTTATTATATTCTTATCTTAACCTAAGCTGTAAATCAAAATGTTGTGCTTTTTCTTCTTTTTACAAGAGAAGTAAATGCTACATTTTTTTAAAGCTTATATTTTAGATTATCATTGATTAAATCAGTAATGATATTTGAATATACAGAATTTGATTATTGATAACCCACATGCCAGGTCCCCGTTCAAATTTAGAAAAATCAAATTTGATAAAATTGATGGAATGGTCACCAAGAGAAAAGTGAATATATGTATGTGTGGTAAATGGAATTAATGATTTTGAAATAAGGGTGAAGTCAATTGACTTTGTTTACACACTCCATCTACAATTTGTTTTCTCCAAATATCACATAAATTATAATCATTAACAATGTGACATAATATTTTGCTACTTCTTGAACTGAATGTTTTAACACTAACATTTTTGTCAAGGAAAACATCCAATAATTCATTAAAATCTCCCGGGGCAATGATGTGATCCCCTGAAACAAACTCATCATAAAAATCTATCCTATCAGAAGTTATATTGGCAGCATAAACATTGATACATGAATACATCTCTTCATCGATTTTAAAAGAAACCTTTAGCAATCTACCATTAGTATCACACTTTACAAAATTTGGTTCATATGAGAAGCACAGTGAAAATAATATGGCAATACCCTTTCTTTTTTCATTAAAACAATTATTAAAGAAAAGCTTACCAGGCCATTTGTGTAGATACTGTTTGATAAATGTTTCTTGAAGAAATATAATATCGGCGTGTGAATCCTTTGTCTTTTCAAACACACTTTCCATTTTATAAATATCCCTGAGTCAGTTTACATTCCAATACAAAATTATCACGTAAAAGTCACTTTTATATCCATTAGTTTGAATTATCAACAATGTCACGTTTCACATTATCTGTTTCGTCCTTCTTGACTAGTTCCAGCTAATGCTCACAGGTTTCACCGCAAGGCATAGCCACATGGCGTTGCGGGCTTTCTCCCTGCCATAATACTAGCAGCGGCGATATAAATGAAATACTTTTGAAAGCGGCGTTAAACCCCAACTCACCTTCTTTGTTCTTGAGTTTGTTTTCCTGTATCGCCGTGTCAGATTGCTTCGGCTGTCTCCTCCGTGACCACCTACATTTTGTATGGTGAGCAATGCTCCACCCGTGAGTGGTTGTCTGCTGGGTGTCAGTCTTATCATCAACTACTGAGTCATCTCGCACCACTGACTTCCCGTGAGTCTCATGCCCAGCACTCTTACTCTCCACCTCACTGTCTCCGTGCTCGTGCACGCTATCAGAGTTCGAATCGTCCATGTTATCCGTGGGATTTACTTGTGTTTGACTGATTGTACCTGTGGAGTTTGTTGATTGCAAAGATGGGACGTCATCATGATATTCCTTCCACGCTTTCTGTCCCCGTGGGGTGCCCGGGTTAGAATAGGCCCTCAGTTCCTCCTGCTTGTCGTAAGAGGCGACTTAAAGGGGGCAGTCAGTTTGCCGTGGACTGCGATCTGTACGGGTGGAGGAAGGATGCCTGGTGGTTGAGGGATGTGTTTAGCTTAAAGCTAACACTGAACAATACACTGCTTCGGCCCGATGGGCCCGGTCTGGTCAATCGGCTGGTCATGCCAAGCACTTGGTTGTGCACATCTTTTCTATCCTTCTTCTTACCCTGCTACCTCTCTTTGCAATTATTTTCTGTGCTTTCGTGATGCTCTCTTGCATAACTTCGCCACCTTTTCACAACGCTATCCTTCCTGATGTACTTATCTCTACGTTCTGCTTGCTGCTCTATTCTAAGCTCTCTCTTAATCACACATTCATCAACTTTACTCAGCTTCCAAGATAGCGGTGGCCAATGGGTCAATCCAGTGAAGAATTGGCAACTCTTTAATGGAGTATGTCATCCTTGTATCCCCGGTGCTGTCGGCAGGAGACCCGCTGACATACAGCATTGCCCTTGTTGGTGCTCCGTGGTGGGTGGGGATCCAGGCTGATGAAATTTTACTAACCTAACATGGGTCCATTAGGTAAAAAAAAGCGAACTCGTTCAAAGGATGCAAGTCACTCTTCTGAGGAAGAGTCAACTTCATCAAATATCACACAAATCTCAACATCTACAAATTCAAACACATGGCCTAGATTTCTAGTCATTTCATCTACCGATGACAAACCACTGCGCCTCAATCCCTTCGCCACCGCCAAGACCATTCAAGGTCTTGCCGGTGATGTTAAGGACGTAAAAAAAATCAGGAATGGGTACCTCTTGGTTGAATGCAAATCACCGCAACAGGCAAAATCATTGCAAACATTAAAACTTATTGTGGACAAACCTGTCAAGGTTTCTCCACACACAACATTAAACAGCAGCAAAGCCATCATCCGAGACAAGGATCGATGTCTCGAGGATGCCACCGAGCAAGAGCTCCTTGACAACCTCAGGAACCAGGCGGTGACAGCAGTTAAGCGCTTCACCATCAAGAAGGAAGAGAAAATCATCAAAACCCACACCTATCTTATAACCTTTTCACTTCCTCAAGCTCCAAAAACAATTAATGCCGGGTATTACTCAAAACTGAACTCTACATCCCTAACCCCCTTCGTTGCTACCGTTGCCAGAAGTTTGGCCATGGAAGCAACTCTTGCAGAGCTGATGGCCGTGTTTCTCCTCGCTGTGGCAAACCCGAGGATGAAAGCCATCCAGCGGAGTGCAAGGAGTTGCCGAAATGTGCCAACTGTTCTGGCGAGCACATGGCTTCCTCAAAGGAATGTCCACGGTGGCAACAGGAGTCCGAAATCTTAAAAGTAAAATTCACCCAAAACATTTCCTTCCCTGAAGCAAAACGCCTGGTTACTGAGGGTCCAAAGCCTTCATATTCCAAAATAGTGTCCTCAGCAAATGCCCCTAAACGCTCCGTCTCCACTCAGACGGACATTGAGTGGATCA
Organism: Gibbula magus; assembly: GCA_936450465.1. Classification (NCBI taxonomy): domain Eukaryota; kingdom Metazoa; phylum Mollusca; class Gastropoda; order Trochida; family Trochidae; genus Gibbula; species Gibbula magus. The sequence goes on along the minus strand of OW388304.1, from coordinate 50,022,841 downwards.
ATGATCCACCAACCGTAAAAACTTTGCGCAATGCAACATCTTCAACCATAGGTACCATGACATTCCCTCTTCTGTCACTTAAAGAGCCTGTCAAACCGACAGGTTCTCAAACAACGCCAAAATCAAATCAAAACCCAAAACCTAATCAAAAATCTAATTCCAAAACTGCAAACAAATCCAAAACCATAACTTCCAACCGCACTCCAAAAGGCCACAAGAATGTGGTAGAGGTCTACAACAAGTATGGATCTCTTGACCTCGAGTCTGATGACGTCCTTATGGACGCATCAGACACAGCGTCTCTTAACAACTCGCCCAAAAAGGGGCACAGGGCACGGTCCGTGGACCGTCGCCTTTCGCCAGTAAAACATCCATCATGAGGCTTTTAATATTTTATTTTATCCTCGCATCTATGACGATTCTCCAGTGGAATTGTCGAGGCTTTAAGGTCAATTTTAATGAATTGGGCTTGTTGGCCCAAAAGTACAATCCTCAAGCTATTTGCCTTCAAGAAACTCATCTTAAAGAATCTGATAAAGTTCCAATGAGACCATTCACTTTTTATAATTCTTTCTCCCCTTCTGCTGATAGGGCAAAGGGGGGTGCATCAATTTTAATACGTGATGGAATTATCCACAGAGTTATTCCATTAAAAACACAATTACAAGCTGTAGCTGTCAGCTTATCCTTATTCAAAACTTTAACTCTTTGTTCTTTATATATTCCACCATCTCAAGATCTTACTATAAAGATCTTGATCAACTTGTTACCCAATTACCTAAACCTTTTATTATCATGGGTGACTTCAACGGTCACAATCCCCTCTGGGGTAGTAATACCCTAGACTCTAGGGGTAAAATTATCGAAAGTTTCCTCACCCAAAATGATTTATGTCTATTCAATGATGGTTCAAACACATATCTACATCCTGCTACAGGATCATATACAGCTATAGATTTATCAGTAACTGATGCATCTCTTTTACATGACTTTTCATGGTCAGTCCATGAAGATACATGTGGGAGCGACCACTTCCCAATTGTAATAGAACCCTCATCAGCTATTCCCGAGGAACACAATCCTCGTTGGAAATTTTCCAAGGCGGATTGGGGTACATTTTCTGCCCTATGCCGTGATCGTATTATACATGATGAAATAGTTAATGCAACTGATCCTGTTGAGGCCTTTTCTAAAGGTCTCATTGATATAGCAACTGAAACTATCCCTAAAACCTCGGCAAATCCACGCATTCACAAGCCATGGTTTAATGAAACCTGCGATACTGCCATTAAGGCACGTAAAAAAGCTGAACGCAAGCTCAGTAAACGACCTACAAGAATCAATTTAGATAACTGTCGCAAAGCACGAGCTAAAGCTCGACGCACAGTCAACCAACAAAAACGTGAATCTTGGAGAGGCTATGTCTCTAAGATCAATTCCAGAACACCTATCAGCAAAGTCTGGAATATGATTAGTAGAATTAAAGGCAAAGGTTCCAAATCTACAATAAAACATCTTAAGGTCAATGATGACCTTCTCACATCAAAATCTGACATTGCCAATAAGTTGACTGAAACAATCTCTAAAAATTCTTCATCAGCAAATTATGTCCCTGCTTTCCAAAAGTACCAAAAGGTACAGGAAAAACGACCACTTAATTTCAAATCTGACAATGGAGAAGATTATAATGAACACTTCTCCTTGTCAGAGCTTAAAACTGCACTTTCTAAAGCTCATGATACAGCAACCGGCCCTGATGAAATCCATTATCAGCTTTTAAAACATTTACCGGAACCTTGCCTTGAGGTTCTACTCCAGGTATTTAATCATATATGGGAAACAGGTGAATTTCCATCTTGTTGGCACAATGCTACTATTGTGCCAATCCCAAAACCTGGGAAGGATCATACAGACCCTTCCAACTACCGTCCTATAGCCTTAACAAGTTGCGTATGTAAAACTATGGAACGGATGATCAATGATCGTCTAGTTTGGTACTTGGAAACTAATAAATTACTAACTGATATTCAATGTGGTTTCCGCAAACAACGTAGTACCACTGATCATCTTGTTCGTTTAGAATCATTTATTCGTGATGCATTTATTAACAAACAACATGCTGTGTCTATCTTTTTCGACTTAGAAAAAGCTTACGACACTACATGGAAGCATGGCATCCTAAAAGATTTATTTGAATTTGGCTTGCGAGGTCGTATGCCTCATTTTATTTCCAATTTTTTACATGATCGCCAATTTAAAGTGCGCGTGGGCTCCACTCTTTCTGATTTCTTTGATCAAGAAATGGGTGTCCCACAAGGTAGCATTTTATCTGTCACATTATTTAGCATTAAAATCAACAGCTTGGCTAAAGTCTTAAATGATCATACAGATGGTTCACTTTTTGTGGACGATTTTGGAGTTTCCTGCAGAGGCAAAAATATGCCATCAATCGAGCGCCAATTGCAACTCTGCCTCAATAAAATCCATCAATGGTCGTTAGAAAACGGCTTCAAATTTTCCAAAGCTAAAACATCTTGCGTGCATTTTTGCAATATGCGCAAAATGCACCAAGATCCAGAACTATTTCTGGATAAAACTCCAATCAAAGTCGTTCCTGAGGCCAAGTTTCTTGGTCTTACTTTTGACAGTAAATTATCATTTATCCCTCATATCAAAAACCTCAAAGCTAAATGCTTAAAGGCATTAGACCTTTTAAAGGTCGTTTCAAATAATAAATGGGGTGGAGATGAAGAAACTCTTCTTCATCTCTATCGATCACTCATCCGCTCCAAACTTGATTATGGATCCATAATATATGGATCTGCCCGCCCCTCATATATCAAAGTGCTAGATACAATCCACCATCAAGGTCTCAGGCTTTGTCTTGGGGCCTTCAGGAAAGCCTATACGTTGAAGCTGATGAGCCATCTCTTGAAGATCGGCGCATCAAGCTAGCACTTCAATATATAACTAAACTTAAAGCCAACCCTTGTAATCCTGCATACAACTGCGTATTCAACCCTGAATACCGGCAGTTGTATAACTCAAAACCTAAAGCAATTCCACCACTCGGTATCAGACTTCAACAACATGTTGAAGATTGTGATATCGACCTAACAACAATAGCAAAGCACGGTCTGCTTGCCACTCCGCCATGGCAGCTGGTGAGGCCCCGTGTCAACCTCTCTCTATCTACTCATAAAAAATCAAATACAGACCAATTAATATTTCGACAGGCATTTTTTGAACTTCGTAATTTTTTCGCAGATTATAAACCAATTTACACTGACGGTTCTAAAGATAGACCCACAGTTGCAGCAGCAACTGTGACTCCTTCAACAACATATGCTACAAGGCTGCATGATGGCAGCAGCATCTTTACTGCAGAAGCTAAGGCCATCCTTAAGGCCGTCCATCACATTAAAAACTCAACCCCTAATAATTACATTATTTTTTCCGATTCACTTTCTTGCCTACAAGCAATTAAAACCTGTAAGAGTGATCACCCAATTATCAGGGATATTTTATTACTTCATAATTATTGTCTCCAATGCGACATCGTCTTCTGCTGGCTTCCTAGCCACATGGGTATTAGAGGTAATAACAAAGCTGACTCAGCTGCTAAATCTGCATTAAACCTCAAACATATTTCTCCTACCAAAGTTCCATATACGGATTCCAAACCTGCTATTAAATCTTACATTAAACAACGTTGGAAGTCCCAATGGGACCAACAACATCATAACAAACTTCACACTATTCAACCTCATTTAGGTTACAAATCTCTATCCTCTTTTACCCGGCAGGAAGCTTGTGTCCTACGACGATGTCGTATTGGACACTCTCATCTTACTCACTCATATCTTTTAAAGGGGGAAGATCCCCCAGTATGTATACCCTGTCAGTGCCCTCTCACAATCAAACACATTCTATGTGAGTGTTGGGACACTGCACATATCAGGGAAACTTTTTATCCTTCTATTTCAATCAATCAAGTTTTTACTCATTTCGGTGAGCATCGTGTTTTAGATTTCTTGAAGGCTATACACCTTATTGACAAATTGTAAATTTTAACTTTTCATTATCAGCTTTTATTCAACTTGTGATAATTTGCTGATGTTTTTGCGGCCTTCGTGCCGTGTTCCGTTTTTCAATTGCAATTTTCTTTTTTAAATTAGGCAAATAAATTAAATATCTCGCCGCTAATGGCTGCAATACTGCCGAAGCGGCGTTAAACAATAACTCACTCACTCACTCCACGCTTTCTGATAGTCCTCCTTTTTTTATTCATACACCTCATCACAGTCACAGTTATATTCAAGTTCACCACACCCAGGAGATTTCATTTTGTCACACTCTTTTGCAATATGTCCAAACACTACATCTACATCTACCCTTTGCAATTTAAAACCAGTCCCTATACTAGTTAATATCAGAAGCTTCCTGGAAATCGACCAAATTGAAAACACAATTTAAAAAGTTACAGCTTGCCCCGGGTGAGGCTCGAACTCACAACAATTCCTCATCCCACATTGATAGTGGGGAAGGTACTGACTATAAGTATGGCGCGCTTTTATTTTCTTTGATAATGGTTTATTCACAGAAGTATATACATGTTAAAAGAGGACAATAAATACAGTTTTAAAAATTATGTCATTTGACATTCACATTCTTGTAGGAAATTTGAAACACAGTGTTGAAATTTATGTAAATGGGTGTTTAAGAATGATTTCCTCGGAATCACTAATTGTGATTATGTTAAGTGGAAGGACATATTTGCTTATGAAAACTGCTGGTTGATGATTTTTGCGATAATGATACCAAAGTAATTTGAAATGATGCTTTACACTGTTTTTGAAAAATATGCCCAAATTTTTATTTTCTATTGAGGAAATCGCTCATCGTTTATAAAAACTCATTCTGTAAATAGCTAAAATTAAAGTGAGACAATCCACGCTTTCATCTGCCTCGTCAGAGTGAATACCAAACAAAATCCATGAAATTAAATTGTTTAGTGAATAACCTTTTTCACGAAATACATCTGCGAACAAATCTCTAAAAATGTTGATGGTTTCATACAAATCATCACAAAATACGAACATGTGAAGCATATCTTCAATGTCATATTTACAAACAGGACACAAGTTTGTGTCAGATTTACCATATTTACACATTTTTACATTAGTATAAACAATATCGATTATGACAAATTCTAAAATCCAGATCCCGTTGTTGTGAAGTTTTATCTTTATGAAAAACTGATTTCCAAAGTTTAGACTAATTGATGTCTAAAGAATATTTATAACAAAAGGTAATTGAAGTAGCTTTAACAAATGATCTGTTTACAAAATATGCATAAGAAAAGTTAACATTAAGCTGGTGGGATAGAATATTGCCATTATCTGAAATAATACAAACATCTTTAACAGCTTTGCTGATTGTGGGGTTGGATCAAATGTGTTTAAACCATTCTTGTGGTAAATATTTTAAAATGATAAAATAAGAACATCTGATGTGTGAAATATCTACATCACAATTAGAATCATACACAATTTCAGTAATTGCTGATACCTTTAAAAAACCTGGTACAGCTTCAAAACAAATATCAGCTAATGTACTGATACCACAATCAAGGAAAAATTGCAACACCTTCCCCTGATACCGCACGTGTGGATTGTGGAACATGGGTTGGTGCATGATGTGCTCGAGATTAGTCACGAGCTCTCGTTGAGAGCACGTGAATTCATCCCACGCACGCAGGACCTCTGCATAGAAGGGCTTTATCAAACTCCTGAAGCAATAATATTGTCTCCTGTTAGATATAGGACAAATTCATCATAAAAATCCACTCTTTCTGAAACAACATTTGGTGCATATACATTTATACAAGAATATGTTTCATCATCAATATTAAAGGAAACTTTAAGTAAACTACCATTATAATCACACATTTCAAATTTAGGTTCCTGCGAAAAATTAGGAGAAAATAATATTGCTACACTTTTCCTATTTTCAACTGCACAATTATTATAAAATATCTTACCGGGCCACTTGTGTTTATAATTTTCAATAAAAGAATTATCCCAGAATGTTTCCTGTAAGAATATAATATCCGCGTGAGATTCGATGGCCTTATAGAAAACACTGTCCATCTTATGCATGTCTCGCAGTCCGTTTACATTCCATGAGAGAGTTATCATGATAAAGATAAGATTTGTGAACATAGCCATCACTACGAACAGTCAGGAATGTCTCTTTTCACATTCACTTTCTCTTCCGTCTTTTTCAGTTGATCTTTCCAAGTTTCTCTTATCCGGTTTTTGAGTTCGTTCCCTCTCAAGACTGACTCAGTCAGCTTGAATTCTGCTCTTTCTGTTCCACTTGTGTTTGGCAACGTTCCAACCATACATCTTGCTAGCGTTGTTTAACGTGGACTGTGAAGTAATACCCTGAGTAGTACTTTCTGTCTCCTGGTCGGTCGAACATGTCTCGCCGGTGATTGTCTCTCGTGCAGTCGCCTCGTGGTCATCAGACTGTTGACATGTGCACTCGGCCGAGCGTGAGTCCGGGCGTGTGTCTCGTGGCTCAGTGTCGGAGGCCTTGTCTTCACTCTGATGGAACAGAACAGAACAGAACAGAATTTATTCTCAAAAAGCACACAAAGTGATATAGAGAACATACAGGTATAGCATGAGTATTACTAAACATTTACATGATATCATTTGAAAAGGTACAGGCAGTGTTTTATATATTTGGATAGTTTACAGATAAGTGGTTGATAATCACATTTCATTTCAGAATATAAATTTAAGAATTGTTGAGTTTACACAGAAGTATTTTGGTAAGAAAGTTTTTCTTTGTTCACAGAGTGATGGACATGCAAGTAAAAAATGGTACTCGTCACATACAGCTTCATTACATAGTGTACAAAGTCGGTCTTCTCTTAACATATTTAACCAGCGCCCTGATTCTATCGGTAACCTATGATTTGTTGTCCTAAGTTTTGTAAGCCAAACTCTGCTTTGAAAAGATTTTAATAGATACGGTTCAAGAATTAAAACATTTTTATACATTGAATAATAATGTCCTTTTGATGATTGTACCATACTTGAATTCCAAGATTGTAAAAAAATGGTCTAAAAGGGTCCTCTTTACATTATTTCGAAACATAGTAACATTATTTACACATTGAGAGGCCCATATATAGGACAATCCGGTTTCATCTAAGATAGCTTTAACCTTATTTATAAGAGAAAAATTACAAGTGTTGCCATTAATAGTCAAATTGTACGTAAGCTTATAAATAATATGTGATAACTTGCAACTAGGCTGTAATAATTTAGCCCAATAGGAAATGATTCTAATTTTGACATTAACATCGAGCGGAAACCTTCCCAATTCTCCATAAACCATAAAATCAGGAGTAGATTGTTTAACATTTAAGATATATTTACAAAAGCGAAGATGTACACCTTCCAGTGGTTTTACATTTTCATAGCCCCATACCTCAGCACCATATAACAGGACAGGCTGTATAAGCTGATCAAATAATTTAAGCTGACAGTCAATGGGAATATCTAACTGGCGAATTAGTCTGAAAACTGAAAACTGATGGGACGTGCTCTCTCGTGAAAGTGGGGAGAATTCCTTGTGAAAATCACTCAATGCTTTGTTAAATGTCTCTTCTCCAGATTCATTCACATCTTCAAAACAATCGCAGTTATTGCCAAAACACCCACATATTCCACATTCGTCTCGTTTACAGTCTTTAGCCATGTGTCCATACTCTTTGCAGTTGTAGCATTTCGTTTCTGGACACTCTTTCATTTCGTGATTCGTAGAGTTGCATCTGAAGCATACCTTAACTTGGTTGTTGTGTATCACACGGAAATACTTGAAACTTGTTACTTCATAACAATCACTGTTCTTGGGTACACAAGCATACACATCCGAAACAACACGCAACAAAGCTTGAATCAGAACAGTACCTGTCACCAGCTTTCTGTCTCCGACTTGAATCTCTACAGTGCTGTCCTTCTTGTATCTAACCTATCAGCCATCTTGAATATTCAGAATCTGAATTCAACACTTCATAAACGAGGAAAACTACACGGTAGTGTAGCTTCCAAACACCGTGCAAACAATCCAGTCAATCACATAGTTGATTCAACACATAAATCCAATGTGAAAATCCAGTAAATGAGATGAAATTCGGAAGGTGTGAGAGCTGCTGTAAAACACATCTTTTCTCAACGAATCGGGGGCGGGATAGCGCAGTGGTTAGCGCGTTCGGCTTCGGATCAAGAGGTCCGGAGTTCGAATCCCGCCAGGGGCACGGCAACTTTGTCTGCAGTAGAGAACTGTTCTATATGCAGTCAGGTTTGGGTGCAATGCTACACTGACTTTCAGCGTAGTACCACCCATGGTTCGCTAGTTCCAGCCGCTGCTCGCAGGTTTCACCGCAATGCATAGCCACATGGCGTTGCGGGCTTTCTCCCTGCCATAATACTAGCAGCCGCGATATAAGTGAAATACTCTTGAAAGCGGCGTTAAACCCCAACTCACTCACTCACTCTCAACGAATCACAGGGTGGCGCTCAAAATATCCACGTCATCAGCCCCCAGTGAGGATCGAACTCACGACCCCTGCTTTACGAGAGCAGTGCTCTAACCACTGAGCTATGGAGGCGTGTTGGTTGATCGGCTAACATTAAGGTGATATACCTCAAATTAACATCACTGAGCAAAAAGAGAAAATGGTGAAAAATGAATGACAGCCCCCAGTGAGGATCGAACTCACGACCCCTGGTATACAAAACCAGTGCTCTTTTTCTTTCTTTCTTTGATAATGGTTTATTCACCGAAGTATATACAGGTTAAAAGTGATGAAATTATGTGCAATTTTAAAAGGTTGAGTCCGTGGACATAAACATTCTCAAACGATTGAAATTATTTTCAAATATATGAATCAAACGTGAGTATTAACAGAGTGGTTGTTTAAGAAAAAAAATCCTCATTGTTGCAAATGGATATTATATTTAAGGGATTTACATATTTGTTTATAAAAACCATAGGTAGATTGTTTTTACGATAATAGAACCAAAGCAATTTAAAATAAAGTTTTACACTGTTTTTGAAAAAGATACCCAAATTTAGGTTTTTTCTTTGCATTGAGGAAATAGCTCTTCTTTTAAAAACACACGTCCTATATATAGCTAACAAAAGTATTTATACAATCATAGCTTACACCTGCTTCAGTGGATTGAAATCCAAACATAAGCCAACACATTAAATTATTGAATGAGTACCCTTTGTCACGAAAGAAATTTGAGAACAAGTCTCTAAAAATATTTACAGTATCATATAATTCATCACAAATACAAACATGTGAAACATGTCTTCCTTTTCATCTTTACACACCGGACACAAGTCTGTGTCAGATTTGCCATACTTATACATTTTTATATTAGTATATAGAATATTATGACAAATTCTAAAATCAAGATCTTTTTGCTCAGATGATTTATCTTTATGACAAACAGATTTCCACACTCTAGACCAGATAATGTCTAAATCAAATTGCTCCCAAAAGGTTATTGAAGTTGGTTTTACAAAATATTTATCACTTAAATGTGAATAACAAAATTTTACATTTAATTGATTGGATAAAATAGTGCCATTATCAGTGATAATAGAAACATCTTTTAAAGATTTAGTAATTGATGGGAATGAGCATATATGTTGAAACCATTCCTTTGGTAAGGATTTTAAAATCGTGAAAAAGGCATACCTTATATGTGTAATAGGAACATCACATTCATAATTACAAACAATTTCGGAGATAGCTGAAGCTTTTAAAAAACCTAGTACAAATTCATAGCAAATTTCTGCTAATGTACAAATACTACTATCAATTAAAAACTTGAAGTACAGCATACGTGTGGATTGTGGAACAGGGGTTGGTGCATGATGTGCTCGGGATTAGTCACGAGCTCTCGTTGAGAACTTATGCATAGAATGGGTTGATCTTCTTAAGATTGGCCTCATTATAGACAATATGAAAAATATTGCCTCTGAGCCCCATATTGAGGTGAGGTGAGTTAGGGTTTAACGCCGCTTTCAAGAGTATTTCACTTTTATCGCGACTGCTAGTATTACGGCATGGAGAAAGCCTGCAACGTCATTGCGGTGAAACCTGCGATCATCGGCTGGAACTAGCGAACCATGGGTGGTACTACTCTGAAATTCAGTGTAGCATTGCACCCAAACCTCTCTACTGCAGACAAAGTTGCCGTGCCCCTGGCGGGATTCGAACCCCGGACCTCTTGATCCGAAGCCGAACGCGCTTACCACTGCGCTATCCCACCCCCTCCCCCCAAAGTGAGATATTTTTGGAAAACAAATATAGCAGAATGTTTTCATAATGCTGTGTAATTACAATCAAACATTTTATTTACTAATATTAAACGAAAAGCATGAATTTTGAAATTTACATTTGGAAGAGATAAACCACCTTCTATGCAGTGCCCTATTGTTGTAGTGCGCTTTATAAGCGCTGTGTTACCTGACCAAATAAAATTAGGATCAAGTTCACGAACTGTTCTGGAACAGGTAAAACATAAATACTATACCATATTTTTGATAGCATTAATGTATTTACAATTATTGATTTACCCTGAAGTGTTAGCCTCCTTTGTGACCATAAGCCAAGCAAAGATTTAATTTTATTTAATTTACAATTTAGGCTTTCACAAGCCACTTTATAAATCCCAAGAATTTTGAGGCAGTCATGTTTCACTGTTATAGGAAGGTCGAAATTTGAAATAATATTGTGATTGAAGCTCCCCAATGCTAACACTTCAGATTAAATTAAGCTTAGCTCCTGTAGCTGAGCAGTAATAATCTAAAGATTTAAATGTGGCAACAACAGATTGATTATTAGAAACAGTGACAGTAGCGTCATCAGCGTGCTGATACAGCAGTGATTCATGACTACCATCAATAACAATAGGATTAATGGATGCGTTAGCTTTGATAAGCTGATTCAGTGATTGACTAACAATAACAAATAGTAAGCTGCTAATAGACCGATCCATTAAGCCCCGCCCCCTGGCAACCGTCCCTAGCAACAGCCAACCTCGGACAAACATGCGGAAGTGTCCGAAGGACTTTTTGCTGAGAACGACATATTCTGCCGGCGACTACGGCGGTTTGAAGCTTTGTCATGTCACTGAAACGACTAAAATGAAAATAACGATGTCTTTTGATAACAAAACTATAAATTTTAGAACACAATCTACGTTGAAATGATATTTAAATCACAAAAAAAACTGGTCTACAGTAACGATGTAAAAGGTCAGAAAGTTACTTTGCCAAGGCCGAGATTGAATACATTTCCTTCAACTTTGTCTTGACTCGCATATATTTTTTGTGGTAAAAATATGGTGGTTAACTCAGTATATATGTTGTCATATATACTAAATGAATGCGGCCCTGAAGAAACTTCGACACATGTGTGTGTGTGAGTGTGTGTGTCCGTCCAGCCATGTTTTTGTCTATTTATAGAAACACATGGAACAACAGTAAAATATCAAATGTTCTTCAACACACGATACGTTGGATTTTCCTGAATGTTGAATAAAGAAACACATTAGAGTTGTTCTGTTTTTCCGTTTGTTGATAATTATCCAAAGTAAAAGTGTTAAGACACAGACATGTGCATTTCAGACTTATCTCCCTTTAGTCTCCAATCACTTATATTGTTTCACTTCAGTTTTGTTTACATTTTTGCAAATAAGCCATCTAAAATATAATTATTCAATAGCAGTTGTAAATAACTAGCATAAGAAAATATTACCCTGACTGAATATGAGTTTTCCACACTAACTGAATAATCATCTTACAAATATTTTGTTGAATTTCTAGAGTTATATAGTAATTAAGTTTATATGTATGTAAAAGCTGCTTATGATGTTTCAATATTGTATGATGAAATCAAGATAAATCTGTGCTGTTATATGTATAAATTGTATGTTCAATAAATCGTGAAAATATGTAACAAAATTAATATGAACACTTCCATGCACTGAAGATGATTTACATGTTAACACAATAAAAATGTATATCATGATATAATATTCTGAACAACCAGTCAAATAACAAACTTTAAAATCATATTTTATGTAGAGTTTCAGGGTTTATTATATTCATGAATATATAAGATAATTAACAATCAATAAGTACACTATACAAAAACAACAAATAAGGTACAAGTTGTCATGCTGCTTTATTTACTTAGATTCAAAAGGATGTTCAGCTTGATAATCTCATACAGCCTGTAGATTTCCTTATTTCTTCGGATCGTAAAAGTGAGTCTGAAAAATTAAATAATAATTGTTACCATGCATAAAATTTGTGCAATTATTGAAATCATTCTCTTCATTGTTATCTTTTGTGAACTTGAAAATGTTATAAATATTTTGGCAAATTTTATAATTGAAACTTAAATTGTATTCAGAATTTTTTAATAACAGAATGTCAACAAATAATTTCCAATTTTCCACACTTTCAAAGTGAGTACTAGCAATGATAAATTCAAAAAGTCACAGAAGCATATTAAATAAATAATAATAAAAAAATGATTATTAACAGATTATTCTTAATGAATCCAAATAACAAATGGTTCAAGGTAAATTAATATATATATTTTTACTTGTTGAAATTTATGACAACACCTTTAATCCAATTTTAAGCTGCTGCCTATGTGAAATGTACACATCTCAGGTTATATATGTTTTAGCTTGTCATAACAATATGATTCATTCTGATCAATAGACATTAAAATTCACCCTTGTGAGACTATTATTATTATATGGCAAATTAAGTATTTAAATAGAAAAAAAATGCCATGTACAAGTATGTGTCCCAATTTGCAAAATATGTATTATTGGGATCAAATGGACTACATTTAATTACTAAATCGGGTTATATGTTAATACTTACTGTGCTAACCCATTGCTTTATTTTCATCAAATGTTTAGCCTTGATGACACTTCAAACATTGGCTGATTGAATCTGTTATCCCATCCAGGTGTCACACATTTGGAATCTGAAAATATAAAACCAAATCAATTTAGTATGATGATTTAATCAAACGTGAAAATATTTAGATCATAATATTGTTATTTATTTTTTGGAGTTCAATAAAAAAAATTCTGAATATTAAATATGTAACAAATTTCAACAATCAAAGCTTACCTGCACATGGCTAACTAATTAAATTCCAATTTCATTACAGTATTTCATTGATTTATAAATTCATAAAAAAAATAAAAATAAAAGGATATTTGATTAATTTCATTTGTGTTGACTGTAGATCAAACTGTCATTGTTGTCGACCTATACAGTAGGCATAGAAATGTGTTTACACAAGGCCTACTGTAAAGTACAGAACTGACTAGAAGTGACATATATACCTACTGGTTTCCTGAATCCTAAAAACACCGGGAAAGTGTAAATGTGTTTACTTTCAAAACTTTGTTCATAGATTTTTGTAGAATATAAAAAAACAAATATTCTGTTAAATAAATCGGCCTGTGATAAAATCATCATGAACCTAAAATAGCAACTATTGTTTAGGCATTGCAAACACATATTTTCAAGTTTTTGATGTAAACAAACCATGCAAGCTTGACATACCTCGATCCTCATTTTGTGATTGTATCTCCGATCTGAATGAGAAATAGTTTATTTCATGTGCATTTCCGATTAGGTGGGTCATCTTCTCAATCTTCAAACACAGTGTCATCGATATTTTACGCATGACAAGGATGATTTCATTCGGAAAACGTATCGACGACATTCCCTTCCGCCAGGCAGAGATCCCGCCATATTGCTTGTTGATGTCCGAGGAAGTAATCTCGCCTCAGTAGGACAATAATACGGCGCGCTGATTGGTTAAAAACTCGTAGGGGCGGGGCTTAATGGATCGGTCTATTGGGTCGCCTTGGCGGACCGACCTAGTTACAGGGAAATATAGAGGCAAATGACCATTTATTTTAACACTGCTAAGTAAACCAGAATAAAGCATTTTAATCCATGAAATAAAATAATCACCAAAATTCATTTTCTCAAGAACCTTTATAATAAAGGGTTGAGATACTCGATCAAAAGCCTTTTCTTGATCTAAACATATGATATAGGCTTCATCTAAATTATCAGATACATCAATAACATCTCTTAAAGAATGAATATTATCAGCAATATCACGTCCTGGTATGCCACAAGTTTGCTCAGAGGAGATGACAGTTTCCAAAACAAGCTTCAGCCTTGAAGCGAGAACTTTTGAAATTAATTTACAATCAACATTTCAAACATTCAATCTTTATTTGCACTTAAGGAGGCCACAGGCCTATAGTACATACATGTATATACAAGCAATTTTAGGCAGAAGAGAGTGTATTTTTTCTGAGAATGAAGGCATGGTACAGGAACATTGACAGGTTTTCAACATGCCTTTTGCTAGAGCAGCTGATTAAAGATACGAATTTATAAATATTATGATTCGTAAAGTAATATTTTTTGATATACTTATATCTTAAATCAAGGTAGGCTGGACAGACACAAAGAATCAACAATCAACATTTAAAAGTGAAATGGGCCTTAAGTTTTTTTTATATCCTTTTTATCTCCTCTCTTTTTATAAAATAAACTAATTACTCCTTTTTTCATTTTTCAAATGTTTCTAATTCTGCTTCTAAATTTTGAAAAAGTGTTATATTACGTGATGGATTTTTAGAAAGCTTTTCATATTCTAATCGTAACCTGCGCTGTAAATCAAAATGTTGTGCTTTATCTTGTATTCTCTTTTTACAAGAGAACAGAATACTACATTTTTAAAATTTGTATTTTAGATTATCCCACCATAACAGTGGTTCACATAAATACATAGGACATGATAAGTTTTCATTGATCAAATCCATGATGGTATTTGAAAATACAGAATCTGACAGAATTTGATTATTGATGACCCACATGCAAGGTCCACGTTCAACTTTAGAAAAATCAAATTTTACAAAATTAATGGAGTGATCACTTAATGAAGTATATTGAATATATGCATGTGTAGCAAAAGGAATTAGAGATTTTGAAATTAAAGTGAAGTCAATTCGACTTTGTTTACACACTCCATTCACAATTTGTTTACGAGTAAATTATCTTCTGTCAGGATTTCTGTATCTCCAAATATCACATAGATTATGATCAGTGATAACTTCACACAAAGCATTACTGCTTTTTAAATTATAATATTTAACATTCACATTTTTATCAAGAAAAAACATCCAATAATTCATTATAATCTCCCGGGGCAATAATATGATGCCCTGTCAAATAGGGATTAAATTCATGATAGAAATCAATTCGCTCTGTAGCAACATTTGGTGCATAAACATTAATGCATGAATACATTTCTTCATCAATATTAAAATTAACTTGTTAGGTGTGGACTTCGAAGCCTCGGTTTGGATGTCAAGATCTTCCAGTGGTTCTGTTTCCTGACGAGGTTGATCCGTGGAGTGTGAATCCCCGTCGCTCGACTCTCGTGTTGTTTCTCTCTCAGTGACAGTCTCTTCACGATCATCCGAGTGTTCACCCTAGCATGAGTCCGTGTCACGTGCATCTCGTGTCTCCATGACGGTCGCCGCTTCTTCCTCACCCTGACTGGACACATTCTCACGTGAAAGTGGGGGAAAGTCCTTGTGGAAGTCACTCCATGCTTTATTATATGTCTATTCATCGGACTCAGTGACATCGTTACAGTCACAGTCATTTGGGAGGAGGTCACAGATTGTACAAAACACTTTGTCACAATTGTTCGCTACGTGTCCATATTCCTTGCATTTAAAGCACTTAGTGTTAGGACAGTCTTTGATCTCGGGATCTATGGCATTGCACTTAAAGCATACTTTGACTTGACTATTATGAATCACTCGAAAGTGCTTGAATCCATCACATGTTTGAAATCCGACTGAATGGGGGAGGGATTTCAAATTCTCTGGAAATTTCACCCGTACATAGCGTGTTCCGTCAGATATTTTGGTTCCCTTGATCATTTTGTGAAGTATATCCCCTTCTAATTTCACCCCCTTCGACTCCAAATATCGTGTTATTTCTCTGTCATCGATGTATGCTGGTAAGTGCATGAACGACACAACGAAACTAATAGTCTTGATTTAAGTCTGGTTTCATGAACAAATACCCGGCAGGAAGCTTGTGTCCTACAACGATGTCGTATTGGACACTCTCATCTTACACACTCATATCTTTTAAAGGGGGAAGATCCCCCGGTATGTATACCCTGTCAGTGTCCTCTCACAATCAAACACATTTTATGTGAGTGTTGGGACACTGCACACATCAGGGAAACTTTTTATCCCTCTATTTCAATCAGTCAAGTTTTTACTCATTTCGGTGAGCATCGTGTTTTAGATTTTCTGAAGGCTATACACCTTATTGCCAAATTGTAAATTTTAACTTTTCATTATCAGCTTTTATTCGTCATGTGATAATATGCTGAGTTTTTTGCGGCCTTCGTGCCGTGTTCTGTTTTTCTTTTGCAATTTTCTTTTTTAAATTAGGCATATAAATTAAATATCTCGCCGCTAATGGCTGCAATACTGCCCAATTGGGGCATCACAATCATTCCTATAATTGTCCTCAATTCTATGATCAAGCAAGTCCAGTAACTTGTTCTGGCACTCCATATCCACCTCTTCAGCTGTGTAAAGCTCAGAATAAAAATCATAACAACAACCTAAAATGTCCTTGGTATCAGTGACATTTGTAACGCCATTATTTAAGGTTCTTATGGCATTGGTTTCTTGTCTGGATTTCTCCAAATTCAAGAAAAAGCTGGAACATTTATCCGAATCAAGAGCCCATTCAGCTTTGGATCTTAGAATAGCCCCTCTACACCTTTTGGATTCATAATCCTGTAAGTGTAGCTCCAATTTCCATTATATGAGTAAAATCAAAATTAACACTTTTCCTTCCTAAGAGAATTTTGCAAATGAAACAATTCTCGTTTCTCATTCTTACTCTTATCCTTTGCAAAGTTGATAGATATTCTCTTTATCTTTGCTTTAAAATTATCCCACCACATGAGAGGTTCAAAGACAAAAAGGTGGCATTCTACATCCTTCAAAATAAAGGATCTCATGCAACAAACAAACTCGGTATCGTTGAGTAACGAATTATTAAAAATCCAGACACCTGGACCTCTCTCAACTCTATTAAAATCCAGTTTAAAAAAAACATATTATGATCGCTCATCGTGGTCAATTTGATAAAACACTTGACAAAATACACAATGATACATCTTGAAACAAGAATTAAATCAATTCTAGATTGTTTTAAGATTCCTTGTTTAAATTGTTGTCTTGTAAACTCCCTCTTATCGGGATTCCGGTATCTCCAAATGTCACATAAACTATTTTTGAACATAAAGTTATGGATGGCTTCACTTCCTCTTACACAGAAGGTTTTCACAGAAGCTCTTTTATCAAAGGTTGGATCTATCAGTTCATTAAAGTCACCTGTTAAAAATGTACATTGGTTAGTAATTAGTGATTCTAAACCATTCAACAGCACAAGTCTTTCCTCCAGTCTATTCGGCATGTATACATTGATAACATCACAAGTCCCTTCACCATGCTTAATACTAATTTTCAATATCCTCCCATCATTATCTCTGTGTTGAATGTCAACCACATATGGCATATTCCTCGGTACGAGGATGGCCACGCCTTTCCTGTGTTCCTTCTCACAATTAGCATATACAATGTCCCCATCCCATAAGTGTTTATACCCTTCTATAAAATCATTGTCCCAAAACGTCTCTTGTAAACATACCAAGTTTGCATGAGACTCAATTGCAGAGCTAAACACATTTTTCATTTTGCATATGTCTCTATATAAGTCCATTGACATTCCACGAAAGAACTAGCATGATTATGCAGTAAACATTAAGATCCATCTTCACTTCCATTATTATCGAAGATTGTCCCCTTTTCAATGTTTCTCATTTTCTTCAGAGATTTTCCAGATATCCCTGTGAGACGTTTCCTTCCCTGTCTCCCTTGGAATCTGAACTTCCTCATAGAAGAAGCAATGTTTGCCTCTTCTCTATCTTCATCCTGTTCCTTTTTATTTGCCTTCTCCTGCGATGCTCCATTCCCCATTTTCCCGTCTTCTTTCTCATGATCGTCACATAAGTCCTCGACTTCACTTTCACCATCCTTATTTTCACTTACTTCAACTGGCACTTCACTCTTCCCTTCAACTACTTTAACATCTTTCGGTGCATCTGTCTTTGGTTCCTGATAGACGAAGTTGAACTCTCCAGTGTGCGAATCCAGGGGAGGGAAGTCATCTTCCCCTATATCAAGATTAATCTCATCGTCATTCTTTCCCAAAACATCCTCCCCATCCTGGTCCAGAAGATGGCAATGACACTCCAACTTTTTACAATCTATACACCTTTTGGCGTCACACATAGTTTGTAAATGTCCCTTCTTGTTGAATCTGAGACAGACAACAGATGGACAATCCTTTATAAGATGGTCGGAACTACCGCAGAAATTGCACGTTTTTTCTATTTTGTCATGTTTCACGTAAAAAAACATCGCACCTTCTCTAGTTTGAAACCTTATTTTGTATGGAAAGGAAACAAACCCTGGCAATGTCTTGACTAAACAGACACGTGTTCCATCAGCCACGCCATTTGAACCACGATAATAATGTCTCCTGACGGAAATTACTTCCACGTTACATTTTTCTAGCGTTTTGGTGATGTCATCATCACTAATGTACGTCAACAAGTGCATCAAGGAAACAACAAGTTCATTCTTCCGTTTCAATGATCTAACATCAAATGACTCACCACATACTGATAATCCGTCTGTAACAAAATCAACCATGTCATCGTTTTTCAAAGTTACTTCATATTCCTCACTTCCTATAGGAACAATCCCCAGCACCGAATCCTCTCCACATATCTCTTCCACAGCCTAGCATAGATCTTTGCTTCTCACGTTCCGAATATTTCCCACACAAACTCTGACAGACGAGTCTCTCCTAAAATTCCGGGTGACACTCTTCCCGTCGACCATTATGCAGATGTAAACAATCACAATTGAACCACTGAATATAGCTTAATACAGTTCACAAACACCACTTATACCGATGTAAACATGCCGAAGCATATTCAACACTTTCAAGAGAAAAATCAGTCTTAAATCCAACAACGAAATGTGAAAATATCTTGAAAATATCTCCGAGATACAATCAACACAACATGCCCAACATGCTGTTCACTTCCTTCTTTGTAAACAAGAGAATTAGTGAGCACAGCTCACTCATGATACCCCCGCTTTTAACATTGGTAAACAAGAAATGTTTGAAAATAGCAAAAGGGCATCAATGTTTAAACTTGTGTATGAACAGACCATTATATATAAGTATTATCAAAGCAGAGTAAGTATTACACTTGTAAGCATGTTTTAGAAGTAAAAGTCGAAAAATTTGAAAAATGTCATTAAATATGCAAATGAGGGTATGAAACATACAAATATGCAAATGAGGGTATGAAATATAAAAATGACAGATGTACACATCAGTGGTTTCGTAACATTTGAACAATTAGTGTCTGAGTTATGAGTGGAACAAAAAGTATGAATGGCGAGGATGAAAAACGGAGAAAATTTGCATAAATTATGCAAATGAGGGTATGAAACATACAAAAGGCAGATGTACACATCATGGTGATTCTACATATCAAGTTTCTTAACATTTGGACAACTGCTTTCAGAGTTATGAGTGGAACAAAAAGTGTGAATGGTTAAGTCGAAAACGGAGAATATTTGCATAAATTATGCAAATGATGGTATGAAACAAACAAAAGGCAGATGTACAGTACACATCGTGATGATTATATGTATCAAGTTACAAGACATTTGAACAATTAGTATTTGAGTTATGAGTGGAACAAAAACTGAATGGCAAAGTCGAAAAACGGAGAAAATGTTCATAAATTATGCAAATTAGAGTACGAAACATACAAAAGGCACATGTGGGGACCATAAAGTGTACATACATAAAGTTTCATAACAATTGAACAAGTAGTATTTGAGTTATGAGCGGAACCAAAAGTGTAAGCATAGACGCGCACACAAAGATGCTTAAAAGTGGAAAATCTGAAAAAATAATCATGGAATCTGATTGAAAGATAGAAAAGGCACATCTAGGGACCATAAAGTGTACATGTATAAAGTTTCATAACAATTGAACAAGAAGTATTTGAGTTATGAGCGGAACCAAAAGTGTTCCGGACGGACGGACTGACGGACGGACGGACGGACGGACGCGCTGAGCGCTATATACCCCCGACTACTTTGTAGCGGGGGTATAATAATTTAAACATAATAATTCCTACATGTATCATTCACAACGAATAATAGCCAAATATCGAGGCTGGTTAGATGGTGCATTTGGTCAAGGATATTAGTTGCAACGCAGGGTGTGGCTGTTATCAATTGATAATCATTTATATCTTTATAAAGTTTCACTGTTGTCAATGTTTGGCATGAGAAATGATATAAACAAAAAACATATAGCCTCCAGTGAGGATCGAACTCACATCCCCTGGTTTACAAGACCAGTGCTCTATCCACTGAGCTATAGAGGCGTATATATGTACAATAACAACATTTCCACTCAAGGAGCTTGCCATCTATAATTCGAGCTAGTGAATGTGTACATTTGGGTTTGTTGTTTGCTTTTGCCTTGTTGCATTTTATTGATTATATTACGTGAGGTGAGGTGATTTGGGGTTTAACGCCGCTTTCAAGATATCGCAGCTGCTAGTATTACGGCAGGAAGAAAGCCCGCAGCGCCATGTGGCTATGCATTGCGGTGAAACCTGCGAGCAACGGCTGGAACTAGCGAACCATGGGTGGTACTACTCTGAAATTCAGTGTAGCATTGCACCCAAACCTTACTGCCTGTAGAACAGTTCTCTACTACTGACAAATTTGCCGTGCCCCTGGCGGGATTCGAACCCCGGACCTATTGATCCGAAGCTGAACGCGCTAACCACTGCGCTATCCCGCCCCCTTATATTACCAATGTGTATCATCGTACACCGGAAGTAGAGAGGAATACATCGATGATATGTTTGTAGAGAGGAGGAAAATAGCTACATTTTCAGCTTTATTTGGAAATAACATCAACGACAGATAATTATCACAATCTATTTTGCCTTGAATTTTTTTCTTTCGTGTATAGATAAAGAACAAAATTGCTTGTGGATTATTATATATACGTATATCATTGTATTTTCGCGTTGCTCAGTCTGGAGTGGTGGCATATGTTCACATATTTAGATCATTTCTTAAAAATATATGTTACATTCTGATTCACTCACACGATAAATGTCATTACTAAGCACCATATTTACCTGACGCAGTGTGAATTCTATCAATATGCTATTCAAATTTGTTATTTCAGTCTGTAAAACATCGGTGTGGATTTTCCTTTGTGTACAGTTTGTAGATATGTTATGTACCGTTGGTAGTATTTTTACGGAATAATGTAAATCATCTGTATCATCCGTATCCTTCATTTCGAGGTATCAAAGGGGTGACAAATTATAAACAAATTATTCATTATGTATATTTTAAGAACTTTGACAAGGAGGATATAATTTTTATAACATTATCAAGCATGCCTTGAAAACACACCCTGAAAGAAAAATCGTGATTCTGAAAAGATTGAGCATCACAGCAAAGACTTCAGTAACTGAAGCTCGCTTTGTAGTCGATAGTACATTAAAGTCCTGTCATAACACAGATACGTTACTCTGGATAGCATTAAACTGGAATGATTTTATTAGTCAAATACTAATCGATACATTTAGGGGGAGCATTTACTCAGCGATCAAACAGAAATGATCAGAAGAGTATAGAAAGTATAATAAGATAATAATAAAATATCATTGGGTAACAAAGGATAGATCCAGCAATTGGTCTTCTATCAATTGTCACATTAAATGAGAGAGAAAGAGTGCGAGAGAGAGCATAATATATAGAATGGAAGTTGCTGTTACATAGAAAAGAAGCGTTGCCGTTGATTAAATGTGAGTATAAGGCATTGCTTGTTATTATGTATTTCTTTGAGAAGTCCATTAGGTTCTAAATTACGCTGAAGGCTTTAACATGCAAGTAAACACAGGTATATCTAGATCATTGACGGATGATATCACACGGAGTACAGAAATGAATATTGACAATCACAAAAAAAATATCAGTCGTTCAATGTTGTCAGCTGACCAATTTCCGTTCTGGAATATCGCATTTTTGCTGTTTTAACGGATGTGCTCTGGTCATATATTCGTGGACATATTTTGCAACCATACGAATCATATTTTTTCGTAGTGCAAACCTGGCCATCAATGAGTCATCAGTACATTGATATCGAACATAACCTGTAAGTGATGCAGAAACAATATGTTTTACGTGAAGAATTGCTTTTGTGTGTCATAAATGTTTTGTTGATTACTTATGTAAATCTACAAGCGGGACATCAACCAAAACTACAAACTGTACAGCGAAGCAGCAATTTATGATACAAACAGTACACATGCTACGAAAGCAAAAAACAACATACCGCTCTAGAAAACAACCTGAAACCATTTCCAAGGCATGGGTTCTTTTTTTTGCAGAAGTCAAGTTATGCATATCAGCGAATCTTATTTAAAAATTGTATATATTGCGGTCAAGTTTTCGTGTAAAACATTTCAATCGCATCAAAATTGTCGATAGGGTCGATGAGCAAAGCAAGTTTTGGATTGTGTATATATGCTGTAGTACATTGAAACAACCTTCAGCATTCACAAAATGTATCATTTTCCTAATACATTCATTACTGTGTACAAAACTTAATAAGCAATAGGATAGATCGGCTGTTACATACTGTATGTTTTGTTTTCTACTCCTCTCTACAAACATATCATCGATGTACACCTCTCTACTTCCGGTGTACGATGCTACACAGTGATTACGTGAAAATGTCCGGAATCTGTAAACATCTGTGGGGGGTTTTCAAATCAAAGAAGAAAAAATGTCCACGTCATCAGCCCCCAGTGAGGATCGAACTCACGAACCCTGCTTTACGAGAGCAGTGCTCTAACCACTGAGCTATGGAGGCGTATATAAAGGTACATTAAGGTGATATACCTCAAATTAACATCACACAGCAAAAAGAGAGAATGATGAAAAATGAATGACAGCCCCCAGTGAGGATCGAACTCACGACCCCTGGTTTACAAGACCAGTGCTCTTTTTTTCTTTAATAACATTTTATTCATGAATGAATGTATTTACATGGGTATATGTTACAGTCAAAGTCTACAATCAGTCAATGTGTACAATGACTGAAATAATCAGTCAATGTGTACATTACCTAACGAGCCTAGTCATTGTGTTCATTGCCTGAAAATTTCAGGCATTGTGTACATTGCCTGACTAATTAAGCAAATTATTGTAGAGATTGACTGATTGTTAAACAGTGATCATTGAGAAGAAAGGATTAGCCCAGGATTCAGTCTGTGATCGCCCTGGCTTCTTTTAAAGAGTTTGTGTTTCACAGATTAGACTTATCCAATTAACATTGGAGTACAGAGTACAGGCTTCAGATATGTTTATGTTTTAAAATAATCCAATTATTATTAGAGTTAAGGCTTTATTTGAGAACTTATTTTTTAATAGATTATGTTAATCCAATTATCATTCCGCAAAGGCTTCCTTTAGAATAATTCAATAAAAGTCCAATGTTTTCTAGTTTTGCATTCAGTCTTGACTTAGTCATGGAGTCTACATTCCGTGAACAGCTCCTGAGCAGGAAACAGTCAGATGCAAAGTCACTATTGTTGACTAAAGATGAGTACTTTAGTTTGATTGAAGAAGTCAAAGATGCACTCGAAGCGGAGAAAAAGACTTTCAGACAATATTATATTCTTGGTAGATATGAGATCTTGCAATGTGGTGACATTGAGAAGTTAATCAAGAAGAGAAACCAGAATCAGAATCAGGAGTGAGTTATTTCACACTTGTTGATGAGATGTTTGACATCATTAAAAGTACTCACATATCAACAGGTCATGGAGGCAGAGACAAAATGGCGAAAGCTTTAGACAAGTATGCAAATGTCACGCGTGAGGCTATTGAGTTATTCAAATCCCTTTGCATGGAATGTCAAAAGAAGAGAAAACGGGTAATCACAAAAGGTGTTGTTGTGAAACCTATCATCTCCAAAGATTACTTGTGCCGCGGACAGGTAGATCTTGTGGACATGCAGTCAATGGCAAGTGGATCACATAAGTGGATCATGGTGTACCAAGATCACTTTACTAAATTCTGCGTCCTGCGTCCCCTTAGCTCCAAACGTGCATGCGAAGTTGCATATCAACTTATGGATATCTTCCTGCTTCTTGGTGCACCAACCATTTTGCAAAGTGACAACGGGTCTGAGTTTACAACATCTGTAATAACTGAACTGAAGCTCATGTGGTCGGATTTGGTCATGGTGCACGGCAAGCCTAGACACCCACAAAGTCAGGGTTCCGTGGAGCGACTGAACTGCGATGTGAAAGATATGCTAGTAGCGTGGTTAGGGGATAACAATACCACTGAATGGCCTGTAGGACTGAAGTTTGTTCAGTTTCAAAAGAACAATAGCTATCACTCAACTATCAAGATGTCACCTTTCAAAGCCTTATTTGGTTCTGACCCAAAAGTTGGCCTTCGCACTCTCTGCCACTTCCTGATGTAACTGCTCTACCAGTGCAAAACAGTGTGGCACAAATAAATGCAAATGTTTCAAGTTGGGTTTATTGTGTAACAGTAGATGCCACAACAGTATCAATTGCAAAAACAAAAGTTGTTGACGTTTGTACCTGTCCTCACTTGTTTTCATATGATGTGAAAAAAAAGTCAATGTATTCAATTTTAGTATTTGTTTTATATTTAATGAGATTATTCTAAAAAGAAGCCAGGGCGATCACAGACTGAATCCTGGGCTAATCCTTTCTTCTCAATGATCACTGTTTAACAATCAGTCAATCTCTACAATAATTTGCTTAATTAGTCAGGCAATGTACACAATGCCTGAAATGTACACAATGACTAGGCTCGTTAGGCAATGTACACATTGACTGATTATTTCAGTCATTGTACACATTGACTGATTGTAGACTTTGACTGTAACATATATACATGCCTTACAAGAAGGTATGGATAGCGGTTTGCTGTTGGAGTATCTACAAATCATGCTTATACTTTTCGCAGATGATATGGTCTTGCTCTCTGAAACACATGAAGGTCTCCAAACATCGCTGGATATATTGTACGAGTACTGCGAAACATGGGGTCTTAACGTCAATGTTAACAAAACAAAAGTTATGGTTTTTCGGAAAGGTGGAAAGTTGAAACCTAACGAGGCGTGGATGTATGGTGAGAGCCAGCTGGAAACAGTGAATCACTTTAACTACCTTGGTAATATCATCAATTATAACGGTTCTCTAACTATGTCTACAAAGACTTTGGCTGGTAAAGGTCTGAAAGCGATGAACGTACTATTACAAATACTGAGAAATCTTGACTTCACACCAAAAACCAAGTGCCAGTTGTTCGACGCATTCGTCGCATCTACAATGAGCTATGGATGTGAAATTTGGGGCTATATCAAAGCAAATGAAATTGAGAGGATACATCTAAAGTTTTTGAAAAGGATTCTTAATGTACATAGTAAAGCCTGCAACGCAGCTGTTTATGGAGAGCTCGGCAGATATCCCTCTATATCAACAGGTGCGTACGTGTGATATCGTACTGGTTCAAGGTGCGGAGCTGTTCTAACTGTATCCTAAACACACTACATAATATCTCTGTCGATAGCGGTAATACCTGGGCGGCTAATGTCAAGAAATTATTGAGTGAAAACGGTTTTTTATATGTCTGGGATAACCCCTCTTGTGTTGACAATAATGTATTTCTAGCCATTTTTAAGCAAAGATTGGTAGATGCCTTCACGCAGAAATGGAGAAGTGATATAGAAAACAGCAACAAGATGTCTCTCTACAAAACTATCAAAACGGATCTGCATTATGAACCATATCTAGATATAGTCTGTACAAGACCCTCCAAGTCAGCTCTCTGCAAATTACGAACACCAAGTCATCAGCTGCAAATTGAAATTGGAAGGTATTTAAATACCCCAAAGTGTGAACGATTCTGTAAATATTGTATATATATGCACAAAAGGTTCAGGAAATCGAAGATGAATACCACTTCATGTTGCAGTGCCCATCATATCATGTTGAACGAACCAATCTCATTCACCCCTACTATTGGAAACGGCCGAGTGTTTACAAGTTAATAGAATTATTAACAAATCACAACAAAACTCATGTAATAAAGGTTAGTAAATATATAAGCTTATGTAATAAGAAGCGTTGTACACAACTATACAAGTCAGTTCTTCCCCATGTATAGCCATGTACCCACACCCAGCTTTATTCTTGTAACATCCGATGAGGGGTCTTAAAGGCCCAAGTCGAAATAAAGTCATTCTGTCTGTTTGTCTGTCTGTCTGTTAAAATTGTGATATAACACAGGGTTTATCCTTCAGTCAGTCTTCAAAAGGATGTTTAAAGCATAATTGATTACTATCAATCGAAAGGAAATCTAGGGGCATGATATATTTTCGAATGAAAACATTTGTTTGGTTTTTTAATCTGTAATGTGCCCACAATAATTTGAAATGACGTTTTACAAAACATTTGAATAATTTCACAAGATTGAGATTTGAATTTTGAATGGAAGATATTGTTCTCCTTTTGAAGACAGAAATTCTGTATATAGATGTTATGTACAGGTTGGAAACCAAACAAAAGCCATGATAAAAGCATATTGAAGGTATACCCAGTGTCTTTAAAAACATCAATGAAGATTGATTTGAAAATAGCAATTGTGTCATATAATTCATCACAGAAAACGAAAAGATGTAACATGTCTTCTTTTTCTCGATTACAGACAGGACAAAGATCGGTATTAGCCATACCAAATTTGTGAAGTTTTTCATAAGTGAAAATGATGTTATGACATATTTTAAAGTCTAGTTCACACTGCTCCGAGGATTTGTCTCGGTTATTTACATTATTCCAGACTTTTTACCAATTAACATCAATTCCATAATCAGCCAAGTAATCGTAAGAAGTGGGTGGTTCAACTAGGGTTTGTAAAAAGTAGGAATAACAAAATTTAACATTAAAATCTTTGACCGAAATATCCCTACCATCAGGATTTTGGAAGCAAACATCTTTCATTTCTTTATCAATGTTGTTTGAAGCAACAGTATTTTCAATTTGGACCTACTCTTTTGGTAATGATGATAATACTACAAAATACGCATCTTTTATAAAAATGTGAGAGATATCTGGCCTTTTGTCATTTACAATTTCTGCAATTGCAGAAAATGTTAAAAACCCGGGCACAAATTCATAACATTAGTCTGAAACAGTGACAATTCCCGAATCAACGAAAAATTTGAATTATAACACTTTGTCTTGATACAAGATATGTGGATTTTGAAACAAAGGTTGTTTCATTATATCAGCGTGTTTTACAACAACTGCACGCTTTTTGCACGTGATGTGGTCCCATGCACGTAATACCTCTGCGTAGAAAGGTTTGACCCGTGACAAAGCATGACACTCATAAATCATGCTGAAAACATTGAGGTGGAGACCCATATCTAAATACTTGGCAAGAAATAGACAGCATGTGTGTTTCCACAAGGTATGAACAGAATCATCAAAAAGTTTTCTTACAAATTTTACTCTGAAAGCAAACAATTTATGTTTATAATCCGGAATAGAAAGACCACCTTTATTGAGAGGTGCTATGATTGTGGATTTTTTTACTAGAGGATTTTGCCACACCATAGAATTTTTTTACACACTTTTCTATTTCTTGCCTCGCCAAATCTGGTACAGATTGTACATAAATTATATACCATAATCTTGAAAATATATATATGTGTTCAGTATCAATGATCTTCCTTGAAGTGACAAGCGCCTCTGCGACCACAATCCTAGTAATGATTTCATTTTTGATAGTTTCATTTTCCAGTTATTCTGATCGCAGAGTCCCTTATCTGGTCCAAGAAAAAGTCCCAAGATTCTAACACAGTCATATTTTATGTTAACAGGTGAATGTTAGTTTATATCGGTGTATTTGGCTTTGCCAAGACACAACACTTCTGATTTATTATAATTGACCTTTCCACCTGTAGCATGACAGAAATGGTCTATAGTATTAACAACAATATTTACAGATTCCCTGTTTGAAACTGTTACAGTTATATCATCAGCATTTTTGTATAACAGGGAAGAGAACTCAGGAGTGATTTGAATGCTTGAGATTGCATTATTACATTTAATCAGTGCATTGAGTGGTTCACTGACTATAACATACAATAGGCTACTCAGTGGATCTCCTTGTCTAACAGATCTTGAGACCGGAAAATAAGGACTTAGGTGGCCATTGATCTTTACACAACTTTTCAAATCAGTGTATAAAATATTCATACATGAAATGAAATTTGGGCCAAAATATAATTTTTCTAAAACTTTCAAAATGAATTGATGACTGACCCGAGCAAAAGCCTTTTCCATATCAACAGCAATGAGATATCCTTCCTTATTTTCCTCATCTACAAGATCTATAACATCACGAATAGCTATAATGTTGTCAGCTATATCTCTCCCAGGTACAGAACAGGTTTGCTCAGGGGAGATAATTGATGGCATGACTTTTGTAAGCTTTACAGATAGTGATCTTGATATAAGCTTAGCATCAACATTAAGAAGTGATATTGGTCTAAAGTTTTTGATATCACATTTATCACCTTTCTCCTTATAGAAGAGACTTATTACACCTTTTTCATACTTTTAGACATTTCTTTTTCTCCAAAAATATGATTTACAATTTTAGAAAAAAATTGACATAGAATGTCCAAACATTTTGAATAAAATTCAACCATTAAACCATCCTTGCCAGGAGATTTCTTGCGTTTCATTCCCTTTAATGCCTCAGTAAGATCTGCAGGTGAAATATCTTTTTCTAAATATTCCTTATTTTCTGTGCGGAGACCATTAGTAATATTCTCTAATATTTCATCTTGAATATCTGGATAAATATCTTCACATGAATACAGATTTGCATAAAAAGAATGAATATGAGTGATTATTTCTTCCGTCTTACGAGTAAGACCATCACTTGTTCTTATTTCCTTTATGCAATTACTTTCCTGTTTTGATTTTTCAAGATTAAGAAAGAAAGCAATATTTCTGTCAGATTCAAGTGCCCACTGGACTTTAGATCTTTAGATAGCCCCTTCACATTTTTGCATTTCAAAATGTTCTAGATCCTTTTCTATAACTTGAATAGTATCTAAACTGTGATTGGGCAATTTGGAAAGTTTTTCATATTCAATTCTTAATCATTTTTTTTTTTTTTTTGGATTTTTTACAGGAAAAATAAACAGCACTTTTTCGAAGTTTATATTTGAGATTATCCCACCAAATGAGAATTTCTGAATCATACAATGGGCAGCCTAGACTTTCTGCAACAATTGATGTAACATTACCAATAAATTCTAGGTCTTCAAGTAATTGGTTGTTAAAAACCCATAATCCTTGACCTTTCTCAACATTTGATAGATCAAGCTTTTAACACAAAATATTATGACCACTTAATGTTGTATACTTGACAAAGGTGTTTGACACGAAAGGAATGACGGAATTTGATATGAAAATATAATCAATGCGAGATTGTTTCATCACATCTTCTACAATTTGTTGCCTTGTGAATTCCCTTTTGTAGGGGTTTCTGTATCGCCAAATATCACACAAATTATTATCGCAAAATTTAAGTAATGCATCGCTGCTGCGTTTACAAAACGAGGTTGTATTAACACCTTTGACAAGAAATGGGTCAACAATTGAGTTAAAATCACCCGGAACTAAAGTACGTTCTCCATTAAAATAATCTGACAATTCTGTTAGAAAAAGAAGTTTTTCATTCACATCATTAGGAGCATATACATTAATGCATGAATATTTTACATCATCTACATGAAAAGAAACTTTAATGATACGTCCATTATTATCACATTTGTCAAAAACAACTTTATGTGGGAAACGTTTTGAAAATAAAATGGCAACTCCTTTCCTATTTTCATTTGGAGAAAAAATATCACCTTTCCACAAATGTTTATATTTTTCAATGAAATTGTCGTCCCAAAACGTTTCTTGCAAGAAGCTTATAGATGCATATGAGTTCTCTAAAGGTTCATATACACGTTCCATTTTCGATAAATCTCTTAGTCCATTAACATTCCAGGTCATGAAAAACATGTAGAGAATAAGTAAGTTTATGATTGTCATTATCCTTTTCCTTTTTCCTCCAAATTCTCAATTTCTTTCTTCATCTGTTTCTTGTTTGATTCTTTGTCCTGGCTTTCCTTTCTCTTTCTCTCATCAACAAGTTTTACGACCTTCTCTTTCTTCATCCCTCTTAAACTTCTTCTTAGGTTCACTGTCTCTCACCTTTCCCTTTGATGTATTTGGTGTAGCTGCATCTTTTACGGGCGCTTCATCCTTGTTCTCTTTCACTGTTTCCGTTGTTGTCTCTTCTACTGTTTCAGTGTTCTCCTCGTTCATGCTAGATTCGGACTCAGACCCCCGTTCTTGCTCTGCTCCCAAGTCATGTTCTCCCTCACTGTCAGTCTCACTTCCCATTTCATCATAACATGTGCATTCAAATTTCCTTATATCACAAATGTCACACCTTTCCTTCATGGGGCAGTCTCTCTGAATGTGTCCCTTTGCACGACAAAATCGACACTCAACTTGTGGGCAAACTGTCATCACATGGCCACACTCGAAACACAAGTTGCAAGTCTTAATCTGTCCATTGTGAATCACCCTAAAAGACTGAGGCCCATCACAAGTAACGAATGTAACTGCCCATGGCAGAGATTTCAGTTCAGGGGGAAATTTCACACGGACATATCGCGTCCCATCAGTTATCTTCCTTTTGCTGTCCGTTATATAATGTCTTCTCACGCCAGAAACCACAGTACATTTAAATTGGCCTTATCTGGTAATAGCCCGGAGTTTTTAGTGAAAATATAGAACCGTGAAATGTGGGAATATTATATGCCGCCGGTTTTATGTAAAAGTAGGATTGGTTTTGGTAATGGAAAAGGATTTATGATTTTATTAGGCGTCCATGTCCCTAAAATGTATAGTCACTTGGTATAAATATTAAAATAAGTTCAATACTACGGTAGGTCATAGTTAAGATTAATGTATATGCCATCGTAATTAATTTTATTCATAACTTTTATCACTTTTCATCCCACCAGGAATCTTCAGTACACCTTGGCTTCTCGGTGGAGAAAGTGTGTATAAGTGATTTTTTTTTTTGATTTTTTTTTTAGGTTTTTTTTTTAATGTCAATAAGGATGAAACTATAGCCTTGGTAGCCAATGGGCATACTGCCATCTCCTCATGACAATGATATACGAATACAAATACCCGTATCGGCTCTCCTCTAATCCACGGAATAGTGCATCCATATGGCGAATGGCACTATCATCTCGACATAGATGCATCAACTCCGCCCACTCTTGGGCCACAACAGGGTTCAATCCGTTCACAAAGCAGAAGATGCAGAACTTAACCCTATCAAAGTGCACTAAATTCCGTGTCCAAAAGAACCGCCTGATGGATAGAGGCCAATCTATTGCTGAACCTATGATGTCTTGGATATCCATCCACATTGTATGTATTTGGGAGGATCGTGAAGCCATACTTTCCCCTACGAAAAATCATAAGAAATGAATCATAAATCACGTGATTGCCGGCTGGAGAGGGAAGTAAATGAAAGGATATTGTAAAGTCCGTGATTTAGCGGCATACACATGGTAATGTGCAAATGTGAATTACATGCCAATTGTTAGAATGAATATAAAAATTGTGATTATGGAGGAATGTGTTGAAATGTACACCATCAGAGCCTACCATATGCAATAAAAAGCCCAGGTTTGTTTCATTTTAATTTGTGTTGTTATTTCCATAACATCATAGGACCCCACCGACCGTTTGCTTCCGTGTAAGTATACTTTTCCTTCCGCTATTGCGGTTATGGCGAATACATGCTAATGATAACATTACCTACCTTACCTAATCAAATAACAGTTCCTTGGTGGTTAATGTACATTAATCACATTATGTCATTTACTGGGAATTATATTATATAAGTGTAATTCGCCTTACATCCATCATGTAAAATGACGTTTTCAGGCGTATTACTTCTTGTGGAGTTACTAAGAAGTGATGGTGACTTATATACATAACATATATGTATTGAAATTATCCGGTCTATTAGTTTAACGTGATTTAGAGATGTAAAATGTACTGTATATGCATTTCTTCTTAATCCGGATGTAGGATATAATGTAACGAGCTACTCAGATTCCTAATATCAATAAAATGAGAATTTTTAGTATCTTTCCCCCAAAACAATCCAAGCCCCTTTTTCTTTATAATATTCCCCAAAGGAAATTCAGTATGATAAATAGGATTCGTCTCCCTATATATACTCCGGTAATAGCCCGGAAAACACTGATTTTGCCTTACATCCATCATGTAAAATGACATTCTCCGGGCTATTAGTTTTAAGTGAATTAGAGATGTAAAATGTAGTGTATATGCATTTCTTCTTAGTCCGGATTAATGATTGGGTAAAGAGACTAAAATTGCTCATATTATTTATAACATACATCTGAGTCGGTAATTACATTATATCCTACATCCTACTACTAAAAATGCTCATTTTATGGATATTAAAAATCTGAGTAGCTCGTTACATTATATCCTACATCCGGACTAAAAAGAAATGCATATACACTACATTTTACATCTCTAAATCACTTAAAACTAATAGCCCGGAGAACGTCATTTTACATGGTGTCTGTAATGCAAAATCAGTGTTTTCCGGGCTATTACCGGAGTATATATAGGGAGACGAATCCTATTTATCATACTGAAAACACACACCTCCCGCGAAAGGGATTTCCTTTGGGGACTATTATAAAGAAAAAGGGGCTTGGTTTGTTTTGGGGGAAAGATACTAAAAATGCTCATTTTATTGATATAAGGAATCTTAGTCACTCGTTACGTTCTATCATACATCGGGACTAAGAAAAAATGCATACACAGTACATTTTCACTCTAGAAATCACTTAAAACTAATAGCCCGGAAAACGTCATTTTACATAATGGCTGTAGTGCAAATTCGGTGTTTTCCGGGCTATTACCGGAGTATATATAGGGAGACGAATCCTATTTATCATACTGAAAACACACACCTCCCGGGAAAGGGATTTCCTTTGGGGACTATTATAAAGAAAAAGGGGCTTGGTTTATTTTGGGGGAAAGATACTAAAAATGCTCATTTTATTGATATTAGGAATCTGAGTAGCTCGTTACATTATATCCTACATCCGGATTAAGAAAAATTGCAAACCATACTTCGGAATACCAATAAATGGAAATGAAATATACCTTTATTTGCATTCGATGTGTAATGATGATTTTAATTTTAAAGGTACGTTTCGGCTTCGGATCAAGAGGTCCGGGGTTCGAATCCCGCCAGGGGCACGGCAACTTTGTCTGCAGTAGAGAACTGTTCTACACGCAGTCAGGTTTGGGTGCAATGCTACACTGAATTTCAGCGTAGTACCATCCATGGTTCGCTAGTTCCAGCCGCTGCTCGCAGGTTTCACCGCAGTGCATAGCCACACGGCGTTGCGGGCTTTCTCCCTGCCATAATACTAGCAGCCGCGATAAAAGTGAAATACTCTTGAAAGCGGCGTTAAACCCCAACTCACTCACTCAAAGGTACGTCAGGATGCCCAATCCACGAAATGGATCGTTTGGGGCAAGGAAAAAAAGGGTTCAAGAGGTAACACTGGATAATATGCATGTGGCGTGGAATTTCTTCCTAGTGATGATGGCTCCTGCTATGGTTTTCATCAGGTGGATGATGAATGTCGGTTTGCTGAGGATGAACTATCAATGTCAGTATTGTATTGTGGATTGCTTGCTCCTTCGAAGCAACACCATAGACTGCTGTATTTGGGTATGTCCTCAGGACGGACGCCATCGCAGGTCAGTACGTCTACATTCATTTTCACGAGGAGCAAACTGCATATGC
The DNA here is from genome assembly GCA_936450465.1 of Gibbula magus. Classification (NCBI taxonomy): domain Eukaryota; kingdom Metazoa; phylum Mollusca; class Gastropoda; order Trochida; family Trochidae; genus Gibbula; species Gibbula magus. Next base: position 49,988,444 of record OW388304.1, on the reverse strand, counting down.
AAGATCTACTGCAATTCGTATACAATTTCTCCCAAGGAATGACCCTATACTCAAATGCCCGCCTATGTGGATTAAACTACAAGAGCACCACCGTTAATTGGGCTTCTTACATACGTGAGATCTGTATGGAGTGGGTCCACTTACACGTTAAGAACACAGTACTGCGTCGGGATGTGGAAATTGATGAATCTCTATTTGGGCGTCGCTGCAAATATCACCGTGGAGGTCACAAGGGCGTGAAAATCTGGATCTTAGGTTTAGTAGAAAGGAACAGTAATAAATTACTTTTATTTCCGATTGAAAATCGTTCAGCTGATACCCTTTTAGGCATAATACGCCAATATGTCGAACCAGGTTCAACCATTTTAACCGATTTTTGGAGGGCCTACGGCAGGTTAAACTTGGAGGGTTACAATCATTTTTCCGTTTGCCATAAGTATACCTTCAAGCAGGTCTATCAACACTGTGTGACAGGCGAGAAGAGAACCGTTCATACCAACACAATCGAGGGTGCATGGTCTCATGCAAAGAAACACTTTAAACAAATAAATGGGACCTCGATCGGTAATTTTGAAGGCCACCTAGCAGAATTTCTATTTAGGAACCACAACCGAAACCATAGCATGTTTAAATCTTTGCTATCGGCAATAAAAGAAATCTACACTCTAAATGGCGACCCCATTTATCACTATTCCAGACCTCTCTTCCCCACGTGGACCCCCAATACAGGTGACAACATAATCAGCAGCAACGAGTCCCCCGCGGAGAGATTAAGAGTACGTTTCCTTTGTTGTACCCCTTATTGTTCATAACCTTAAATCGCGTAACTGTTACAATCCGTAATACTACATTATAATACATTAACCAATTATTATGCAGAATGATGCTGTGGATACAGACCATGACAATGAGAATAACCCAGTTAACCCCACGAGGCCTATGGTCATAACGGAGGTAAATATCCCAAAGTTATGATAATAAATTGCCATATTTTATTCCATTATCGTACCTACCCCACATTTCCAAATGAGTGTATGTATTGTAAGCAGTGATAATATCCTATGTTATACAGGATGAGCAAGCTGCAGGTGATGACCATGACGCCCCCCTTCCCACAGAAAATAGGTCGAGTGAAGAGGTACACATGCAGACTGTAAAGATTTCCTTCCCTTAATTAAATACTTACAACTAGGGTAATGTCGTTCGGCCAATATTTCCATTGGTAAATATAGTTTAAATATTCCTTTGCTTTATGTAATGTACATGATTCACACGTTACACTACATCATTAATAGGCAAAGAAGAAATGCAGATACACATAATCGTGAATCCATCATACATTTACATTCTATTCTGGAGCTAAATAAATGGTCCATTTGGTTTATCTGTGAATTGTGAAGAAGTCCGTAAGTTATATAATTCATAAGGACAAAGAAAAAATGCATATATACATTGTAGCACCTGTTCATCCTACATTGAATTCACCAATTCGTATAAATGAATTACATCAATATGTGTTATGCGCTAGGATGGTGCCATTCCTGTGGGAAGAAATCATGCCAGGCGAAGTACCTCCCTACACCAGGTATACCCCCTTATTATATAGTTATAAGTTTTAGGTGTTACATGAGTTGAATGTCCACTATATTCCCCAATACCATTGCAGGTGACGGATTCCCGCCTCCGTCATGAATCATCCCCCGAAGCACCCCAACGTGGTACCTCTAGTGATGAGGTAATTACATATAGGAGTGGGCAATTTATTCCAAATTAAAATGGTAATGTAACTGATATTACGATCTCATTTCCCTCTTTACCTTCCATCATACATCGTCACTAAGAATAAATGCATTTACATTACAATGTCACTGTGAAAGTAATTTGTATGTAATTACATGTCCTTTTGTAACCATGGAAAACGTACGCAGATTGGAGGGTCAAGAAGGGGAGGACATGTGCGTGATCGTGGTACATCCCCCGAATCCCCTCAACCTGGTACCTCTCGTGATGAGGTAATGACATATAGGAATGGTCAACTTACATGACAATATAATAGTACATTAATGTATTCCCTAACAAAAAGCTTAATCCATTGATATTCGAAATGTAAATAATTATTCACCTTCCATCATATATCGCCACTAATAAGAAATGCAAATACATTACAATGTGGCTTTAATATAATTACATATCCTTTTATTAGGCTGGAAATCGTAACCAGATTGTAGGGGCAAGAAGATGAGGAAATGTGCGTGAACGTGGTAAGAAGGTGGGTACTTTGTTACTTATGGGCACAAACCTATGCGTTTTCCTTTATTACAGCTAATAACAATTATGCCATTTCCTCATTGCAGCGCCCACGGAATATGCCGCACTTCTGTCCAGCTGAGTATGAACTGGTGGGCGAACTGGAATCGGAAGAGGATGAAGCCCCCATTGACACGCGGACCCCTAAGAAATCATCCCGCGGTTGTCTAATCAAGAAGAAAACTAGGAAATCATTTGTAGCATGGACCGACTCTGATACAGACTTCCAATAAAAACATCTGGATCACATCTTTTTTATTAATGTCCTGTTAATTTCCATGTTTCGTAATCCCATTTCGTTTCGGTTCCGATCCTACTTTTAGATTTTCATATTAGCCCAATGAAATGTTAAAATGCTTAAGGTGCTTAAAGTAGCAAAAACTAATAGCCCGGGCTCCGGGCTATTACCAGACATTGCCTTTAAATTTCTCCAAATATTCAAGGATCTGTTTATCTTCTATGTAAGATGAAGAAAAGAGACAACTACTGAATCATCTGTCACAACTCTGCAATTATGAGCAACATTTTTTATGGAAAAGTCTCCCGCCAAAACACTGGATGTTTCAATGTCACAGACAGTCACCTCATACCATGCACCTCTGGGCACTACAGCAAAAATGCTATCTTCTCCAAAATCTTTCTATCGCCTCAATAATGTCCTTAACATTAGTATCTCCTGTTTCTATACGAATCGTAGCTTCTTTGATATACTTACGGGCTTGAAGTCAGCCATGTTGTATTTTCGAATTTGCCATCACACTAACCATGAATACGTGCACAAAGTGCATAAGACATAAACTACAATCCTTGAATCACAAGAGCAACACACACACAGTACTAATCCAAATAGGAACAGTGTAAATCTCCGATATATGTCCTAAGAAAAGTTGAAATCAGGGAAAACATAGGAGCTGTGAAAAAAAAATCCTACCAAGGCAAACCACTTGGTGGCGCTCAAAAATTAATGACAGCCTCCAGTGAGGATCGAACTCACGAGCCCTGGTTTACAAGACTAGTGCTCAACCACTGAGCTATGGAGGCAGATGCCATAGTGGCCAAATGTATATGATATAAGAAGACCGATAGTCAATCGTTATTTGAACATGGCCAGTATCACGTGAACTTGTGAGGTGAGGTGAGTTAGGGTTTAACGCCGCTTTCAAGAGTATTTCACTTATATCGCGGCTGCTAGTATTATGGCAGGGAGAAAGCCCGCAACGCCATGTGGCTATGCACTGCGGTGAAACCTGCGAGCATCGGCTGGAACTAGCGAACCATGGGTGTTACTACGCTGAATCAGTGTAACATTGCACCCAAACCTTACTGCGTGTAGAACAGCTCTCTACTGCAGACAAAGTTGCCGTGCCCCTGGCGGGATTCGAACCCCGGACCTCTTGATCCGAAGCCGAACGCGCTAACCACTGCGCTTTCCCGCCCCCTGAACTTGTGAACGTGTCAGCTTGATCTGGTACAATCTATAATTAGCATCTACCCTTTGCAATTTAAAACCAGTCCCTATACTAGTTAATATCAGAAGCTTCCCGGATATCGACCAAATTGAAAACAAATTTGTAAAAGTTACAGCTTGCCCCGGGTGAGGCTCGAACTCACAACCTCCGCATTCATCATCCCACATTGATAGTGGGGAAGGTACTGACTATAAGTACGGCGCGCTAACCGATTGTGCCACCGGGGCTGCTGTTCACTTCCTTCTTTGTATATAATTTAAACATAATAATTCCTACGTGTATCATTCACAACGAATAATAGCCAAATATCGAGGCTGGTCAGACTGGTGCATTTGGTCAAGGATATTAGTTGCAACGCAGGGTGTGGCTGTTATCAATTGATAATCATTTATATCTTTATAAAGTTTCACTGTTGTTAATGCGTGGCATGAGAAATGACATAAACAAAACATATAGCCTTCAGTGAGGATCGAACTCACGACCCCTGGTTTACAAGACCAGTGCTCTATCCACTGAGCTATAAAGGCGTATATATGTACAATAACAACATTTCCGCTCAAGGAGCTTGCCATCTATAATTCGAGCTAGTGAATGTGTACATTTGGGTTTGTTGTTTGCTTTTGCCTTGTTGCATTTTAGTGATTATATTACGTGAAAATGTCCGGAATCTGTAAACATCTATGGGGGGTTTTCAAATCAAAGAAGAACAAGTGTTTGTCACTAAGGTGACATGATCCCCCGCCGCAAATTAATACTTCAAAATTTAAAAACAATGTCAAGATCAGCAAAATCGACTGTCAAACATGTCGCAAAAGTCAAAGTTCCACTGTGACCTTGAGAAAAATGTCAAGGTCACCAAAATCTAATCAGCCCTTTGTCTTTCCTAGGAGGTGCATTATATAAGATATGATGGAATTCCGGTGAATGGTTCTTGAGATATCCCGCTGACAACCTTTATATGTAAATTAACATGTCAAAACATTCAAAGTTCCGCTGTGACCTTGAAAATTATGTCAAAAAATCTAATCAGCCCGTCGTCTTCCCTAGAAAGTGCTTTGTGTAAGAAATGATGGAATTCCGGTGAATGGTTCTTGAGATACTCTGCTGACAAGCTTTACATGTACATTAACATGTCGAAAAATTCAAAGTTCCGCTTTGACCTTGAAAATAATGTCAAGGTCACCAAAATCTAATCAGCCCGTCGTCTTCCCTTGGAGAAGCTTGTGTAACATATGAAGAGAATCCAGCAAATGGTTATTGAGATATCCCGCTGACAAGGGTAAAATGACAAAGTCTCATTTTGACCTTGAAATGAAGGTCAAGGTCACAAACCTCTGTAGGAACATTACTCTTGCTATGATGAACCCATATGCAAAGTATGAAAAGAATCGAGTGAATAGTATTTGAGTTATTCCATTTCGTACAGACGTACGGACGGACGCAGCCGAATACTATATCCACCGCTTCGCGCTAAACGCGCAGCGGGGGATAAAAAATGTCCACGTCATCAGCCCCCAGTGAGGATCGAACTCACGACCCCTGCTTTACGAGAGCAGTGCTCTAACCACTGAGCTATGGAGGCTTGTTGGTTAATCGGCTAACATTAAGGTGATATACCTCAAATTAACATCACACAGCAAAAAGAGAGAATGGCGAAAAATGAATGACAGCCCCCAGTGAGTATCGAACTCACGACCCCTGGTTTACAAGGCCAGTGCTCTTTTTCTTTGATAAGATTTTATTCACAGAAATATTTACAAATTAAAAGACAATGACAACTGTACAGTTTAAAAGTTGTGTCCGTGGACATACACAATCACAGGAGGAAATATGGTATACACAATTATACAAATGGATGTTTGAGAATAATCTCCTCGCTGTCACCAATAGAAATGATATTTAATGGGTAAACATATTTATTAGCGAAAACCGTGGATTGATTATTTTTGCGATAGTGAAAATAGAGCAATTTGAAATATTGTTTTACACTGGTTTTGAAATAAATAGCCAAATTGAGTTTTTTTATTTTGCAACGAGGAAATAGCTCTTCTTTTGAAAACACAGACTCTGTATATAGAGACAAGAATATTAATGCAATCATAGTATTCACCTGCCTTAGCGGAGTCAAAACTGAATATGAGCAAAGATATTAAATTATTTAGGGAGTATCCACAGTCTCGAAATATATTCGTGAACAGATCACGGAAAATATTGATTGTGTCATACAAATCATCACAGAAAACAAACATGTGAAACATATCTTCAATGTCGTCCTTACACACAGGACACAAATTGGTATCAGATTTGCCATATTTAAACATTTTTACATTTGTATAAATAATATTGTGACAAATTTTGAAATCAAGATCCCTTTGCTCTGCAGATTTATCATTATGAAAAACAGATTTCCAAACTCTCGACCAATTAATGTCGAGAGCATATTGATTCCAAAAGGCAATTGAAGTTGGTTTAACAAAAATATTAGAAATAAAATGAGAATAGCAAAATTTTACATTTAAATGATTAGAAGGGATTTACTTTTATCCGAAACAATGCAAACGTCTTTTAAAGCTTTTGTTATGGTAGGGTATGAGCAGATGTGTTGAAACCACTCTTTTGGAATAGATTTTAAAATAATAAAAAATGCACACCTTATGTGTGAATCTGATATATTAAGACTATGATTATAGGCAATTTCTGTTATGGCTGAAACCTTTAAGAAACCAGGCACAATTTCATAACAAACATCAGCCAAAGTTGTAACACCACAATCAATGAAAATTTTTAAATACAACACCTTACCCTCGTAACGCACGTGAGGATTGTGAAACAAGTGTTGGTGCATGATATGCTCGGGATTAGTCACGAGTTCTCGCCGAGTGCACGTGATTTCATCCCAAGCACGCAGGACTTCTACATAGAAAGGGTTTACCTTCTTAAGATTGCCCTCATTATAAACAATACTGAAAATATTATCCCTGAGACCCATATTGAGATACTTTTGAAAAAATAGCATAGCTGAATGTTTCCACCCTGCCATGTAATTAACATCGAAAAGTTTTTTTTTACCAATTTTAAACGAAAAGAATGAATTTTTAATTTTAACTAGGAAGAGATAAACCACCTTCTATGCAGTGTCCCACTGTAGATGTGCTTTTTATAAGCACAGTTTTACCCGACCAGATAAATTTGGATATACAAGCTTCAAGTTCATTAATGAACCAATCTGGAACAGGTAATATATAAACACAATACCATAATTTTGATAACATAAAAGTATTAACAACAATTGATTAGCCCTGAAGTGTTAGCTTTCTTTGCGACCACAAACCCAGCAAAGATTTAATTTTACTTAATTTACATTTCCAGTTTTTGCTTTCACAAGCTAATTTATCCGGACCCAAATAAATCCCCCGAATTTTTAGACAGTCATGTTTCACTGTTACAGGAAGGTCGAAATTGAAAACTGTATTGTGATTGAATCTCCCCAATGATAACACTTCAGATTTAGCTAAATTGATTTTAGCTCCCGTGGCAGAGTAATAATAATCAAGTGATTTAAATGTTGCAACAACAGATTGTTTGTTACATACAGTGACAGTGGCGTCATCAGCATGTTGATACAGTAATGATGGATGGTTATTATCAATAACAATAGGTTGAATATCTGGATTAGCTTTTATAAGCTGATTGAGAGATTGACTTACAATAACAAATAATAGGCTACTAAGTGGGTCACCCTGGCGGACTGACCTAGTAACAGGAAAATATGGAGTCAGATGACCATTCACCTTTACACTGCTAAGTAAGCCAGAATATAAAATTCTAATCCACGAGATAAAATGTTGGCCAAAATTCATCTTCTCAAGCACTTTTATTACAAAAGGTTGAGAAACTCGATTTAAGACCTTCTCTTGATGTATGGTAATGATGTAACCTTAATCCATATCATTGGATAAATCAATAACATCACGAAGACAATGAATATTATCAGCAAGAGGCCAGAACTTTTGAAATTAATTTGCAATCAACATTTAAAAGAGAAATGGGTCTAAAATTTCTGATATCGTTTTTGTCTCCCCGTTTTTTATAAAATAGACTAATTACACCTTTTTTCATTGAGCGTGATAATTGCTTTTGGTTAAAAATATCATCAACAATGTGCATAAAAATAGGTTTTAAAACATCCCAAAATTGTAAATAAAATTCGACTTTGAGTCCATCATTACCTGGACTTTTACGACGCTTCATGGCATGCAGAGCAGTTGTAAGTTCGTCGTCACTGATATTATGATCTAGCACAGTCTTATCTTCCTCTGAGAGGACATCTTGCAATAAATCTAATAATTGTACTTGTTTAACAACATCTAATCTTCAGCTGTATACAATGTGCAATAGAATTTGAAGGCATGATCTAAAATATCTTCAGTTTTATTTGTAATACCTTTTTCAGTAATGAGCTCTTCTTTTTTTGCCTTTTCCAAATTAAGAAAGAAGGAAGTATTTTTATCCGATTCTAGAGCCCATTGTGCTATAGATCTTAAAATAGCACCATCACACTTACTTTTTTCGAAATTTTCTAATTCAGCTTCTAAATTTTGAATGAATGATATATCTCGTGATGGATTTTTTGATAGCTTATCATATTCTAATCTTAACCTACGCTGTAAATCAAAATGTTGTGCTTTTTCTTCTTTTCTCTTTTTACAAGAGAAGTAAATGCTACATTTTTAAGCTTATATTTTAAATTATCCGACCACACTAGTGGTTCTGATGTATACAAAGGACATGATAAGTTATCATTGATTAAATCAATAATGATATTTTAATATACAGAATTTGACAGGATTTGATTATTGATGACCCACATGCCAGGTCCCCGTTCAACTTTAGAAAAATCAAATTTGATACAATTGATGGAGCGGTCACTTAGTGAAGAATACTGAATATATGCATGTGTGGCAAATGGAATTAATGATTTTGAAATAAGGGTGAAGTCAATTCGACTTTGCTTACACACTACAATTTGTTTACAAGTAAATTCCCTCCTGTCAGGATTTCTGTATCTCCAAATATCACATAGATTATAATCATTGATAATTTTACATCATTTATTGCTGCTGTTTAAATTGAAAGTTTTTATATTTACATTTTTATCAAGAAAAACATCCAACAATTCATTAAAATCTCCTGGGCAAATAATATGATCACCAGTTAAATATGTTACAAATTCAGTGTAAAGATCAAGACTTTCACAAACAACATTTGTGGCATAAACATTAATACATGAATAAATTTCGTTATCAATACTAAATGTAACGTTAAGCAGTCTACCATTATCATCACACTTTTCGAACTTGGGCTCAAAAGGAAAGTTATGATTTAATAAAATCGCTACACCTTTTCTGTTATTATCAGGACAGTTATTGTAGAATATTTTACCGGGCCATTTGTGTTTATAAATATTGATGAAATTTTCATCCCAGAAATATTCCTGTAAGAAAATTATTTGTGCATAAGTGTCCTTTGCAGTTTGAATTACTTTGTCCATTTTGTTTATGTCCCTCAGCCGTTAACATTCCATGAACAGAACAGCATTAAAGTGTGTAGATATAAAAGTAGGCCTTCCATGTTAATTGTTCTCTATGTCTCTGTTCACGTTCACTTTCTCTTCTTTATTCTTCTTGAGTTGTTGTTTCCTGTCCTCTCTTCACTTGTTTTTCAGCACATTTTCTTTAATAGCATTGTCCGACACCTTAAGCTGTTTTCTCTTAGTTTTCTGTTTGGCCACGCCCCTCAAGTGACTCTGTTGTGTCTGCTGCTTCCCGGCAGGCAGCTCAATTTCCTCGTGCACGTGAGAGGTACTCATGGCTGACAGCTCATTTTCTCCACTCACGTGACGTGTACTCATGGCTGGGCCACTTTCCTCCTCAACGTGAGGTGTACTCGTGACTGCCTGGTCACTTTCAATTCAACAATCGGTCGAGCGAAGACGTGTTTTTTTCAGAGCTCCGCTAATTGATCCCAAGCAATGTTATGACACACAAAGGACAAAAGAAAGCTGTGAGACAGAAGCGCAAGAAAAGTGACGGGAGCCCTAATAATTCGGTGAAGATCCCAAAACAAGCAGACAACACTCCACTAAACGTGCATATTGGTTGGTGTAGGTGATTGGAAATAAAATGTCTCATAGATTAATATTTATACCCCCGCTACGAAGTAGTCGGGGGTATATAGCGCTCAGCGCGTCCGTCCGTCCGTCCGTCCGTCCGTCCGGAACACTTTTGGTTCCGCTCATTACTCAAATACTACTTGTTCAATTGTTATGACACTTTATACATGTACACTTTATGGTCCCTAGATGTGCCTTTTCTATGTTTCCCTCAGATTCCATGATTATTTTTTCAGATTTTCCACTTTTAAGCGTCTTTGTGTACGCGTCTATGGTCACACTTGTGGTTCCGCTCATAACTCAAATACTACTTGTTCAATTGTTATGAAACTTTATACATGTACACTTTATGGTCCCTAGATGTGCCTTTTCTATGTTTCACTCAGATTCCATGATTATTTTTTCAGATTTTCCACTTTTAAGCGTCTTTGTGTGCGCGTCTATGCTTACACTTTTGGTTCCGCTCATAACTCAAATACTACTTGTTCAATTGTTATGAAACTTTATACATGCACACTTTATGGTCCCTAGATGTGCCTTTTCTATGTTTCCCTCAGATTCCATGATTATTTTTTCAGATTTTCCACTTTTAAGCGTCTTTGTGTGCGCGTCTATGGTCACACTTTTGGTTCCGCTCATAACTCAAATACTACTTGTTTCCAAGAAGGTATTAACACCTCATATACATAGCTTCTTTCTTATAAATCTGGTAAATGATTTTGACATGTTCACATTCAAGGTCAAAGGTCAATTACTACTATAATCCTTGTAAACATGATAACTTCAAACGTTTTTGTGCTGTCAGGCTCTTATTTGGTATATATCAACTATGGAGATAGACCAAGATTTAAAAAAGTTTTCGCTAAAATCTGTCAAAGGTCAAGGTCACAACTTAAGCATGCTATTGTGAATATGCCTTATGTTAACAATGAACACTTTGAGTCATTGCATGATTGTTATACACAATGAAAAGTAATCAGTGATGGTGTGACCTTGAAGGTCTAAGGTCAAGGTCATGAGATATTGGTTCAGGCCATGTTAATCCTTTGATCCAATTTTGAAATCAGAAATAGGTTTTAAGAACAAACTTGTGAAAAGTGACCCCAGTGATGATTCAACTTGTTAGAATAACTTGAATAATGAACAAATTTTGGTCCAAAAAAAATCCCATTTTATTTATGCTGAGGAGAAGGCGGAACAGGGAAAGGCGGGACCCAAAGTTTCGGAGCTGCTCTGCCCCGTGCGGTGTCCCGCAAACGCTCTTCTAGTTGTTCAAATGTTACGAAACCACTTTGACTTTTACTTCTAAAACATGCTTAGAGGTGTAATACTTACTCTGCTTTAATAATATATGTTATGGTCTTTTCATACAAAAGTTTAAACATTGATACCCTTTTGCTATTTTCAAACATTTCTCTTTGACCAATGTTAATGTAAAAGCGGGGGTATCATGAGTGAGCTTTGCTCACTAATTCTCTTGTTGTATATGGAATCTGTAGGGGAGAGTCAGGGGAACAATTTCCTGAAGTGGCTGGACTGTAGCATCCTTTTGCTTGATTTTATTTTGGTCAACACTCATATACCCTGTTTTGTGTTCCAACAGATACGTTACTACACTACGTATATAGAATGAGTTATGTATACACAGCAACACGAATAAAACATATATTATTGTATTTTATTGAAATGTTAACCTCTTTTGTCACACAAAACACGTGTCGGGTCTGAAGGTGTCCTGTTTCGAAATTTATTAGAGAGGGTTTATGTAAAAAGGAAAGACATATTTTTTAAACATTTATAAAATACAAACATATCATTTTCTTCATAAACATATGGAATCGATCACAGCTATGCATTGTTATTCATTTGATGCATTTTCCTGTGCACAACATCATCAAAGAACAGAAAGACTCCAGTATAAACAACTTAACCTGAAGATATTTGTTATTCATCACGTGACAAATAGTAACGTATCTGTCATTTATATGTCACGAATCTAGTTCCATATAAGATGAACATAATTTAACCAAAAAATATGAACTTGTATACTAACATGTAGCATATTAACATTATATAATACTAAACTAATGAAACGTTAGTAAACTCTGATAGAATGTGTACTACAGCAAGTAAGCAACAGATACGTCAGCAAATGCAACAGATACGTTACCTTGAAAAATCTCAGTCATTTCGTAATGTATCCATGCACTAAGCTTTTTACAATCATAAATCAGAGATACATTTTGTATGATATAGTTAATATAAGAATAAACCATTATAGCATGTTGAAAGGTAGTAAAATATGATAGAAAATGAGCAAGAATTTTTTTCCAAAAATGCAACAGATACGTGACCATGAATACATCATGCCATGTCATAATTAACCACTGCACCAAACTTACTAGAACATAATCTGGAAATAACCTTTGTATGGAATAGTTAACATATAGAAAAACCAAATAGCGTATTTCACAACCTTCACAGTGTTTATGAAACAAGATTGATTCGATAACAAATACTACTCGTTCAGTTTGGTGGCATACCCTTTCATGCGCCCCTCTTTGGTACCGGAAATGCTTCTTTTGTGAATATATTGTCATTCATCTTGTCGCCTGTGCGCCCCACATGCAGTCAGACAATTTTTTCCCTATTGGTAATATATTGGTAACGTATCTGTTGGTAACGTATCTGCTGGACATAAAATGTATTTGGATGTGTTGGACAACCACTTAAAGGCAGAAGAGTTCTGTCACCCTCCAACTATTCAAATCACCGCGTGCAAGATGGCCATGTATGAGAGTTTGTGACTGTAAGCAGAATAATTCCACAATGGAAGGCAACATAGGTAACGTATCTGTTGATTTTTTCGCGTACCTTTTCCAATTTTGAGTAGTCTACCCAAAACTACAATTTTATGAGACTTTGTGTGTTTCAGATGATTGTTATATATTGTTGTGTATCTACATGTGGTTAAGATGACATCGTAATTAATGTTGTATACCCAAGGATTTGATTTGATAATACAATATGAATTTTGGCAACGTATCTGTCTGTCATTTTGGAGACACCTATATCTGAGATTTTCTTTTTAAAACTCTGATATACTAAAGTAATGGATTCATACTAAATGTATTATAGTGCTATTGAGACATCTTTAGAATCGAAGTTTAAGAATTTATTATGCATAATTTTCAATTAGACATATATAATTGTAACTGCCTATCGACTGGAGACATGCATATTTGTGTAGATTTGACACATTTAGAAGCCTGAATGAAAGATATAGTTGTTTCTATATCTTATGTTAAATGTGTACTGACACTGCAATGTAGTAAGGTACATTTTAAAGTAGAAATTCATAATTTCCAAGAAAACGTTCAAAGGATATCCCCTGGAGACATGATTTTCTGGTAAATGCTCGTTTAGTGGAGAAGAGATAATTCAAGAAATGGCCGTGAACCAAGGATATGGAAATCCAAATCTTGCGCTAAATGCTTACAGCAGTACCTTTAACTCCATACAGTCCGGCCCCACCCTGCGCTGTCCCGGTTACCTCCCCTGACTCGATGAGACCACAGTGGGCTACAGAGGTGTTTCACCGTATCAGTAAAATGGACAGTAAACTCTCAAAACTGGACTCTATAGAGGCAAGTCTTTCTAATCTAGTTGTCCGGATAGATAGCATGGAAAGCGAGATGAGGGTGCTGCGAGAAACAACGGGCAACATAGAGAAGACAACAATATACCAGGACAAGAGACTTGGAGACATTGAGGTGAGACTCGACAACCAGAGTAAGAAGTTTGAATTGGTGGACAGAAAACTTCAGGAGTGTCAAAATGAACCATTATCTTTTGATGTTAAAGAGCTCTACGATAAGGTCCTAGATAAACAATCAAGATCTATGCGGGAAAACCTTGTGTTCATTGGTATACCTGAGACAAAGAAGGAAGATTGTGAGGCAGAACTTGCTAAGTTCATAACTGAAAACCTCCGCATAGAGAAGACCATTGAATTTGACCGAGTACATCGTCTCGGTGCACCACCACCACGCAACGAACGAGAAATGAAGGAGAGACCTCGACCAATGGTGGCCAAATTCTGCAACTACAAAGACAGAGAACTGACCCGCCAAGCAGCGTTTGATAACTTGAAGGGTACCAAATTCTTCGTAAACGAGCAGTTTCCAAAAGAAATAGAAAACCGGAGAAAGTTACTGTATCCCGTGAGACGCGCTGCAAATGCTGCTGGAGACAGAGCGGTTCTAACAGTGGATCGACTCTATATTAACGGAGAACGTTACGAGCATGGGAGAGCGGTTCAGAGCTCAAGACATGACGTCATCAGGAGAAATCACACACTAGAGAAACTCTCTCGCCGTCCGTTCCAGAATCGTGCGAGCACGTCAACAAGAACGTCATCTACGACGACGTCACGAGGCTCATCTATGGAAGCTGTATAGGACAGCGGAGGACATACGTCTATCCTTGGTAAGCTACGAATACTAACTCTTAATGTGTGTGGCCTACGCACGAGACTTCTAAATCCTGACTTTGTGAACCACATAAACCAGTTTGATATTTTATGCTTCACGGAAACGAAACTAAGTGATTTTGATGATATTGAAATCGACCACTTTCAAACATTTACAAATAATAGACCAAATAACGGCTGTACACGTGCATCTGGAGGGATTGCTATCGCAGTAAAAGACAGTATGCAGCAACATGTGTCTTTTGAGAAAACGACAAATGGCTTCGTATCATGGTGTACAATTGAAAGCAAATTCCTGGATTTGCAAGAAGATCTTATTGTAGGTTGTGCGTACATTCCACCAGAGGGAAGCAAGTACTACAATAACGACGGGTTTACAACACTGGAGACTGATATAATCGATATGTGTAGCAGAAGTAAATATGTTTGTGTAACTGGAGATTTTAATTCCCGTACAAAAGCTCTGAAGGACTATGTTGAGATTGACGACTTCATTGCTGAACACTCGATAGACACTGAAGTAATTCACTGAAGACTTGACATATTTTACGCCATGGATATCCCTTTACAACGAGTTTCTATGGATAGTACTGTAAACAGTCACGGGTACAGACTGTTAGACGTGTGTAAGAACACGGGCGTCTACATAGTTAACGGTAGAGTTGGACTTGATCGTAACACAGGGAGATACACCTATAAGAACGCTAGTGTTGTTGACTACTGTTTAGCAACAGCGGAATTATTTTCAAATATTTCTGATTTCTCGGTATCAGAATGTGACAAAACCTTTTCTGACATTCATAGTGCTATAAACCTGACTTTGGATGTGAACACTGTTATGAACAACCCCACCAGCACCGGCGAAGAACTTCCGATAGTGAAAAGTGTTCTCAGTATGTAAATTGTATAGACTCAACCTATGTTGAAAATTTGTGTGATGAAATCAACAATATTGCAAGTGGTGACTTAAAAGCCTCTATTGATAAATTTACCAACTCTATATGCGAAAAGCTAACATCTGCCGCTAAATCAACTTTTGGTTGTAAACGCTCTTCAAAAAGTAAATCAAAACCGTGGTTTGACTATAAATGCAAAGCGGCAAGAAAGAATTATCATAAACGTAAAAGGGCATTTGGAAAACAACCCTCTAAAGAAAACCACGACCTCTTTATATCAGCCTGTAAGAAATACAATAAAACGC
This sequence comes from Gibbula magus, assembly GCA_936450465.1. Lineage (NCBI taxonomy): Eukaryota > Metazoa > Mollusca > Gastropoda > Trochida > Trochidae > Gibbula > Gibbula magus. The sequence goes on along the minus strand of OW388304.1, from coordinate 49,972,803 downwards.
TAAAAATATCTAACGCGGCATACAAAAAGCAATGTGCCGATAAAATCAAACCCTAAATCATTTTGAACTATATTAAAATCTTTCTCCAAAAAAGGAAAAAGCTGCAATATTGAGTTGGATAAGCTTTTCAATCATTTTAAGAGTATGAATGAAGTTGATGTAACTGATGATGTAAATCTTGATACGAGTGAGCTTGGTGATTGTAAGATTGTGACATGTTAGATAAGCCTATTACTGAAAATGAAATTGCTTTTGCTGTAAAAGCTCTTAAGAATAACAAGGCTTGTGGGCTTGATGGTGTATATAATGAATACATTAAATCTTCGCTTACTGCAATGATGCCTATTTATGTAAAGCTTTTTAATTGTGTTTTAAACAATGGTGTAGTACCCGAAGCTTGGGTAACAGCTTATATAACACCCGTTTTCAAAGGGAAGGGAGACCCATCTAATCCTGATAATTATAGAGGAATTACTATTGTTAGTTGCTTGGGTAAATTTTTCACGTCAATTATTTCGGACAGGCTTCAAAATTATTCAGACTCTATCCATTTGATAAATATATCACAGGCGGGCTTTCGTAAATCCTTTTCAACTATAGACCATATTTATGTACTTAAATCACTTATCGATATTTACAAAAGTTTCAATAAAAAATTGTACTGCGCCTTTATTGATTTTAGCAAAGCTTTTGACAGTGTTTGGAGAATGGGGTTGTGGATGAAACTTATCAAGGCCAACCTGAGTAATAAATTTTTTGAAGTAATTTATAATATGTACGAACAAATCAAATCATGTGTTAAACATAATAAGGCCACTTCTCCCCTTTTTTCATGCAACATTGGTGTAAGACAGGGTGAACATTTATCCCCTTTTTTATTTGCTGTATATGTAAATGACCTTGAATCATTCCTATGTGAAAGCAATGTACAAGGCCTCACTGTTGTCAATAGTTTAATTGAGGAACAACTTGGAATGTATATAAAGTTACTGGTTTTACTTTATGCAGATGATAATGTTCTGTTAGCAGAAAATGCAAAAGATTTGCAATTTTCTCTGGATAGATTTTCAGAATATTGTGTTCTATGGAAACTAAATGTAAATATTAGTAAAACAAAGATTGTAATATTTTGAAAAGGCTATGTTAAAAATAAATTTAAATTTTTAATTTTTAATGACGAGATAGAAGTTGTTCGGGATTACCTTTATTTGGGCATATTATTCAGTGGAAATGGTAAATTCACGAAGGCAATTAAGAGACTTTCGGAACAAGCATCAAGAGCCATGTTTTCAATTTTTAGAATCATTCGAAATTTACAGATACCAATAGACTGCCAGCTAAAACTATTTGATCAATGCGTCTTACCAATTCTACTTTACGGTTCGGAAGTGTGGGGATATCAAAATTCAATAATCTTGGAAAGAAGGCACTTAAAATTTTGTAAATACATTCTAAAAGTAAAGCAATCTACTCCAAATTTTATGGTTTATGGTGAATTGGGCAGGTATCCTATTGATGTTCACATTAAGGTAAAAATCATAACCTATTGGTGTAAAGTTATAACTGAAACTGGTAAATTCCCCCACATTCTTTATAACATAATGACATTAGTGTCATCTTCCCAGGATGCTAATTTCGACCAATTAAAAACGGTAAGACATATCCTTCAAGACGTTGGACTATCTTATATTTGGCAATCCCAAAATTTCCCTAGCATCAACTGGTTAAAAAATCAAGTCAAAATTTCATTAATTGACCAGTTCAAACAATCATGGTACTCCGAGGCTCAAAATTCTTCTAAAGGAAAATATTATCACTCATCACTCATCCTGGAACCTTATCTTTTAGATCTCCCATCGAAATTTCGTATTTGGTTAACTAAATTAAGAACTACTAATCATAGATTACCTATCGAAACGGGAAGATGGTTTAATATTATGGAGACAAATAGAACATGTACACTTTGTAAACACCATGTCATCTGTGACGAGTATCATATTATCTTATCGTGTGCATATCTACAATATGAACGCAAGAAAATACTTCCCATCTATTTTTGTACTAATCCAAATATTGACAAATTTATCTCACTAATGAAATCAGATTACTATCCACTCTTATTCAAGTTATCACATTTAGCTAAAGCTGTCCTTAGTCTTTTTTAAATCTATATACATATATATGCTGTGTTTTATGAAACGACTGTATGTTCTCTATATCATTTTGTATGATTCATGAGAATAAAATTCTGTTCTGTTCTGTTCTGTTCTGTTCTGTCACTTTCCACGCTCACGTGAGGTGTACTCCCGGCTGCCTGGTCATGCTGATGCTCCTGTTTGTGTTCCTCGTTCATCTCGTTAGTGTCAACAATGTCATCGCTAACTTCCTCCTGCTTGGCGTGTGACTTGCCGACCAAGCTAACATTTTCCCGTGAAGGTTGCAGGGAAGGGAACTGGTCGTCAAACTCCCTCTGATATTCTTGTTTGTCTGTTTTTCGGATGTCACAATCACAGCTCTCTTCTCTTTCTCCACACTCATCACATACAACATTATCACAGTCTTTTGTCATGTGGCCAAACTCCTGACAATGGAAACATTTAATGTTTGGGCAATTCCTCATTTCGTGATCAGTCTCTCCACATTTGAAGCAAACCTTCATCTGGTTATTGTGAATAACACGGAAGTATTTATACCCGTCACACGTGTTGAATCCTACCGAATAGGGGAGAGATTTAACATGGTCCGGGAATTTCACTCTCACATATCTCGTACCATCGGATATGTCTGTACCTCTTATCACTTTGTGTTTGATTTCACCCTCGAGCTTCACTCCTTTTGAAGCGAGAAACTGTTCTATGTCACGATCGGGAACGTAGGGAGGTATATGCATAAAAGATACAACACGAGTATGAGAAACAAGCAGTCCACACTGAACCTTGTGATTTTCAATGTCCATGTCGCCATGTTCAACAAGTAACCTCGCTTCATCTACATTAGGGAAAGTCACATCATAAGCATCAGCGCTTTTAGGAACCACAGCATATATATCAGAAACAACTTGCAGAAGTGAATTGATCAGTAGTGTCGCAGTCACAACCTTCCGGTCTTCTACATTTATCTCAACAGTGCACTCTTTCTTGTAGGTCCTCTTGTCAGCCATCTTGGTATTCGAATCCAACATGAAATCTCGCGGGTCTATAACAAACACAAATCTGCTTTTCCAAGCAGATTAAAAGAATCCTGTTCACATCCTTAGGATAAGTGAATACACGTCCATATAACGAAATAGCACACTAAAAATCCGGGTGAAAATTCAAAGTTGAGAGAGCCAGAAAAACACGTCTGCACACCTCAAACACCAGGTGTCGCTCCTTACGGCGCGGTAACCGATTGTGCCACCGGGGCTGCTGTTCACTTCCTTCTTTGTATATAATTTAAACATAATAATTCCTACATGTATCATTCACAACGAATAATAGCCAAATATCGAGGCTGGTCAGACTGGTGCATTTGGTCAAGGATATTAATTGCAACGCAGGGTGTGGCTGTTATCAATTGATAATCATTTATATCTTTATAAAAGTTTCACTGTTGTCAATGCTTGGCATGAGAAATGAAATAAACAAAAACATATAGCTTCCAGTGAGGATCGAACTCACGACCCCTGGTTTACAAGACCAGTGCTCTATACACTGAGCTATAGAGGCATATATATGTACAATAACAACATTTCCAATCAAGGAGCTTGCCATCTATAATTCGAGCTAGTGAATGTGTACATTTGGGTTTGTTGTTTGCTTTTGCCTTGTTCACAGGGGGTAAGCCCTGTCCATGCTAAACCGGAAGTTGGCAGTCGTCAACAACCATTTTCTCGACAGACAGTAGTTTTTCAACTGGGGTGGGTCCCGAAATTGGTTAGTTTTGAACATTTTCCATTGATTGATGTTAACAATATCAACATGTTTCAACTCTTGAAGAGCTGTAGTTTACAATCGCTACATCTGTGGAACATGACATGTAATATATAGTTTAGAATTTTAAAATTTTGGGAGCCAGTCAATCGTCGTCGGGGGAAAAATCGCGAAAAGGCGACTTTCTACATGAAAACAGCAAATCTACATGGATCAAGCCCATATCTGGTGTAATTTTAAGTCTAATGTGATAATCCAGGACTTGCATCAAAGTTAAAGCTTTCACAGATTGATAGTAACCGAGATATTAGCAAAAATAAAAACTGTACACATTGATGGTACTTGCTCCATCACTGTCCAGGTTGTTGAAAAATTTAAAAAAAAACTTTCCATGGTAGTTGCCATGCAGGGAGTCCTTTTTTCACATTTTGGGGGTTAATAGTACATGTAAAGGTGCAACGTGAATTGATTTTAGCTGCTGCTTTTCATATTGACATTTAAATCGGTAAACTATTGTAGACACTAAAATGAAGTTTTGCATAGATGTCGAAAAAAATAATACAAGTTTAACATATAAATCCATCGACTATATGTTTTAACTACAACTTATATGTTATAATAGTGCCATTTGTGTCATTATTACCCCTTGAAATATTGTTATCTAGAATAATAATGTAATGATAATTTGTTACTATCCCTATCAATGATTTATCCAAAGCACGATGTAATGGATGCCATCTTCAACTTCAGTCTTGTCATCCATTAGTCTAGGAATTATATCCCCTTTTACCATTTATCAGCAATATAAGACAGTGTGATGGTAATGACATTGGACAATGAATCTGTGGACAGGAAATGAGCATATCCATATAATTTTATAATTTCACCGTTATTAAAATTCAAAGGACACGAAGAAATGAGCATATCCTTTCGAGCAACATGCATGTCATCAATAGATATGTTTGTAAATATTTGCGCATAGCATTAGTAAATGTTTCTGAATGATATGAACATTAAATTAGCTTTATGCAATCACAGTTTACTAAAAACATATGCTTTGTAAATTACTGGGACGTGAAATCAGTTGTGAAATCACCCACAAATGACAAATTAACCAAATCTTATAAGATGCATAAAGCTATTTTTTAATCTTGGTCATGTAGCTTTACATTTCAAATTAGATTCAGAGGACAATGCAGTCCATCAAACCAGTTCACCGAACTTCTCTCTTAACGGTCCTGTAATGTTGATAGATGATTGTAAATACCTGAATTGTATTAATTATTCACCATCATATTATCATCATGTCTTTGAGAAAGTACATTGCATTTGTTTATTTAAGAAATCATCAACGAAGACAGATACATTTAAAATAATTAATGATGCATGGAATAATATCTTTGTCATAATCTTTGACTGTAATGGTAATGTGTTATAAGCCTTAATATATACTGTACATAGAGATTATATTATTCAGAGAGGAACGACTGCAGAAACATGCTTAAAGAAGAATGTTCTGAGATCGCATATGACTCGAAACAACAGAAACAAATATTGACCAAAGCTCATGTGGAAGCCCGGGCGTTTTTCATAATGGTAAAAAGGCAAAAGTCAAGGCAAAAGTTTAATCACCAAAAATGCACAGGCGAAATGTTGAACTACGATAGTATACATTTTCGGAGGAAATATTAGTGATACAGTTTCCATAAGATAGGTCAAGTAACTTAGTAACTTCTGTTAACTTTTGACTCGCTTAAGAGAATCATAAAAAGTCAGATTTTGTGGCATTCTCAAGAAACATTACTCAAGTCATAACTTCCTGCATAAGGTCTACGTCATTAGGATAGATAAATAAAGTTACAGATGACCACATTTTTCATTCTGCAAAACATGTTTCTGTTACCTACTAACAACTATCAGACCAACTACCTGTACAGTTCATTTTCAACAACCTGGACAGTGTGTTTGACAACAGGAGCAACTACCATCAATGTGTACAGTTTTAATTTTGCTAATATCTCGGCTTCGATTAATCTGTGAATGCTATAACGTTTATACAAGTCCTAGATTATCATATTCAACTTAAAACTACATAAAACATCGACTACATCCATGTAGATTTGCTGTATTCGTGTTGGAAGTCGCCTTTTCGCGAATTTTCTCTCTGACGTCGATTGATTCGTTCCGAAATGTTAAAATTCTAAATTATATATTACATGTCATGTTCTAAAGATGTAGCGATTGTAAACTATAGCTATTCAAGAGTTGAAACATGTTGATATTGTTAACATCATTCAATGAAAAATGTTCAAAACTAACCAATTTAGGGACCCACCCCAGTTGAAAAACTACTGTCTGTCGAGAAAATGGTGGTTGACGACTGCCAACTTCCGGTTTAGCATGGACAGGGCTTACCCCTGTGTTGTTGCATTTTATTGATTATATTACGTGAAAATGTCCGGAATCTTTAAACATCTGTGGGGGGTTTTCAAATCAAAGAAGAAAAAATGTCCACGTCATCAGCCCCCAGTGAGGATCGAACTCACGACCCCTGCTTTACGAGAGCAGTGCTCTAATCACTGAGCTATGGAGGCAGGTGCCATAGTGGCCAAATGTATAGGATATAAGAAGACCGACAGTCAATCGTTATTTGAACATGGCCAGTATCACGTGAACTTGTGGACGTGTCAGCTTGATCAATCAGCTGGTACAATCTATAATTAGCAAATACCCTTTGCAATTTAAAACCAGTCCCTATGCTAGTTAATATCAGAAGCTTCCCGGAAATCAACCAAATTGAAAACAAATTTATAAAAGTTACAGCTTGCCCCGGGTGAGGCTCGAACTCACAACCTCCTCATTCCTCAGCCCACATTGATAGTGGGGAAGGTACTGACTATAAGTACGGCGCGCTTTTTTTCTCTTTGATAATTGTTTATTCACAGAAGTATATACAGGTTAAAAATGATGAAATAATGTACAATTTTAAAACATTGAGTCCGTGGACATACACATTCTCACATTCATTGAATTATTAACAAAATATATGATTGATAGGCGAGTATTAACATAGTGGATGTTTAAGAACAATTTCCTCATGTTTGCCAATGGATATTATGTTTAAGGGAGTTACATATTTGTTTATAAATACCATAGGTAGATTGTTTTTACGATGATAGAACCAAAGCAATTTGAAATAAAGTTTTACACTGTTTTTGAAAAAGATAGCCAAATTTAAGTTTTTACTTTTCATTGAGGAAATAGCTCTTCTTTTAAAAACATACGTCCTGTATATAGATAACAAAATATTTATACAATCGTAGCTTATACCTGCTTCAGTGGATTGAAATCCAAACATAAGCCAACACATTAAGTTATTGAGTGAGTAGCCTTTGTCACGAAAAATATTCGTGAACAAGTCTCTAAAAATATTTACAGTATCATATAATTCATCACAAAATACAAACATGTGAAACATATCTTCCTTTTCATCTGTACACACTTGACATAAATCTGTGTCAGATTTGCCATACTTATACATTTTTATATTAGTATATACAATATTATGACAAATTCTAAAATCAAGATCCTTTTGCTCAGAAGATTTATCTTTAAGAAATACAGATTTCCACACTTTAGACCAGTTAATGTCTAAATCAAATTGCTCCCAAAAGGTTATTGAAGTTGGTTTTACTCAAATGGGAATAACAAAATTTTACCTTTAATTGATGGGATAAAATAGTGCCATTATAAGTGATAATTGAAACATCTTTGAAAGATTTAGTAATTGTTGGGTATGAGCATGTATGTTGAAACCATTCCTTCGGTAAGGATTTTAAAATAATGAAAAAAGAACACCTTATGTGTGTTATAGAAACATCACATTTTTAATTACAAACAATTTCGGAGATAGCTGAAGCTTTTAAAAAACCTGGTACAACTTCATAGCAAATATCTGCTAATGTACAAATACCACTATCAATTAAAAACTTGAAATACAACAACTTCCCCTGATACCGCACGTGTGGATTGTGGAACAGGGGTTGGTGCATAATGTGCTCGGGATTAGTCACGAGCTCTCGTTGAGAGCACGTGATTTCATCCCACGCACGCAGGACCTCTGCATAGAAGGGGTTTATCATCTTAAGATTGGCCTCATTATAAACAATATGAAAAATATTTTCTCTGAGCCCCAAATTGAGATATTTTTTGGAAAAACAACATAGCAGAATGTTTCCATAATGCTGTGTAATTACAATTAAACATTTTATTTACTAATTTTAAACGAAAAGCATGAATTTTGAACTTTAAATTTTGAAGAGATAAACCACCTTCTATGCAGTGCCCTATTGTTGTAGTGCGTTTTATAAGCGCTGTTTTACCTGATCAAATAAAATTAGATATGCATGAATCTAGTTCACGAATGAACCAATTTTGAACAGGTAAAACATAAATACTATACCATAATTTTGATAGCATAAATGTTAGCCTCCTTTGTGACCATAAGCCAAGCAAAGATTTAATTTTATTTAATTTACATTTCTAATTTAGGCTTTCACAAGCCACTTCATCCGGACCCAAATAAATCCCAAGAATTTTGAGGCAGTCATGTTTCACTGTTATAGAAAGGTCGAAATTTGAAATAATATTGTAATTGAATCTCCCCAATGCTAACACTTCAGATTTGGTTAAATTAATCTTAGCTCCTGTAGCTGAGCAGCAAAAATGTAAAGATTTGTGGCAATGTGGCAACAACAGATTGCTTATTACAAACAGTGACAGTAGCGTCATCAGCGTGCTGATACAGCACTGATTCACGACTACCGTCAATAACAATAGGATTAATGGATGCGTTAGCTTTGATAAGCTGATTCAGTGATTGACTAACAATAACAAAAAGTAAGCTGCTAAGTGGGTCGCCTCCACTCAAAAGTAAGCTGCTAAGTGGGTCGCCTCAAGGTTTCTCCACACACAACATTAAACAGCAGCAAAGCCATCATCCGAGACAAGGATCGATGTCTCGAGGATGCCACCGAGCAAGAGCTCCTTGACAACCTCAGGAACCAGGCGGTGACAGCAGTTAAGCGCTTCACCATTAAGAAAGATAGTAACATCATCAAAACTCATACCTATCTTCTAACCTTCTCTCTTCCTCAAGCTCCAAAAACAATTAATGCCGGATACTACAAACTCAAAACCGAACTCTACATCCCTAACCCCCTTCGTTGCTACCGTTGCCAGAAGTTTGGCCATGGAAGCAACTCTTGCAGAGCTGATGGCCGTGTTTGTCCTTGCTGTGGCAAACTCGAGGATGAAAGCCATCGAGCTGAGTGCAAGGAGTTGCCGAAATGTGCCAACTGTTCTGGCGAGCACATGGCTTCCTCAAAGGAATGTCCACGGTGGCAACAGGAGTCCGAAATCTTAAAAGTAAAATTCACCCAAAACATTTCCTTCCCTGAAGCAAAACGCCTGGTTACTGAGGGTCCAAAGCCTTCATATTCCAAAATAGTATCCTCTGCAAATGCCCCTAAATGCTCCGTCTCAACTCAGACGGACATTGAGTGGATCAATGATCCACCAACCATAAAAACTTTGCGCAATGCAACATCTTCAACCATAGGTAGGGGCGGGATAGCGCAGTGGTTAGCGCGTTCGGCTTCGGATCAAGAGGTCCGGGGTTCGAATCCCGCCAGGGGCACGGCAACTTTGTCTGCAGTAGAGAACTGTTCTACACGCAGTAAGGTTTGGGTCCAATGCTACACTGAATTTCAGCGTAGTACCACCCATGGTTCGCTAGTTCCAGCCGATGCTCGCAGGTTTCACCGCAATGCATAGCCACATGGCGTTGCGGGCTTTCTCCCTGCCATAATACTAGCAGCCGCGATATAAGTGAAATACTCTTGAAAGCGGCGTTAAACCCTAACTCACCTCACCTCACCTCAACCATAGGTACCATGACATTCCCTCTTCTATCACTCAAAGAGCCTGTCAAACCGACAGGTTCTCAAAAAAATCCAAAACCAAATCAAAACCCAAAACCTAATGAAATCTGAAATCAAAAATCTAACTCCAAAACTGCAAACAAATCCAAAACCATCACTTCAAACCGCACTCCAAAAGGCCACAAGAATGTGGTAGAGGTCTACAACAAGTATGGATCTCTTGACCTTGAGTCTGATGACGTCCTAATGGACGCATCAGACACAGCGTCTCTTAACAACTCGCCCAAAAAGGGGCACAGGGTACGGTCCGTGGACCGTCGCCTTTCGCCAGTAAAACATCCATCATGAGGCTTTTAATATTTTATTTTATCCTCGCATTTATGGCGATTCTCCAGTGGAATTTTCGAGGCTTTAAGGTAAAGTTTAATGAATTGGGCTTGTTGGCCCAACAATACCATCCCCAAGCTATTTGCCTTCAAGAAACTCATCTTAAAGAATCTGATAAAGTTGCAATGAGACCATTCACTTTTTATAATTCTTTCTCCCCTTCTGCTGATAGGGCAAAGGGGGTTGCATCAATTTTAATACGTGATGGAATTATCCACAGAGATATTCCATTAAAAACACAATTACAAGCTGTTGCTGTCAGCGTATCATTATTTAAAACTTTAACTCTTTGTTCTTTATATATTCCACCATCTCAAGATCTTACTATAAAAGATCTTGATCAACTTGTTACCCAATTACCTTAACCTTTTATTATCATGGGTGACTTCAACGGTTACAATCCCCTCTGGGGTAGTAATACCCTAGACTCTAGGGGTAAAATACTCGAAAGTTTCCTTACCCAAAATCAGTTATGTCTATTCAATGATGGTTCAAACACATATCTACATCCTGCTGCAGGATCATATACAGCTATAGATTTATCAGTAACTGATGCATCCCTTTTACATGACTTTTCATGGTCAGTCCACGAGGATACATGTGGAAGTGACCACTTCCCCATTGTATTAGAACCCTCATCACCTATTCCCGAGGAGCACAATCCTCGTTGGAAATTTTCCAAGGCTGATTGGGGTACATTTTCTACCCTCTGCCGTGAACATATTCTATATGATGAAATAATCAATGCAACTGATCCTGTTGAGGCCTTTTCTAAAGGTCTCATTGATATAGCAACTGAAACTATCCCTAAAACCTCGGCAAATCCACGCATTCACAAGCCATGGTTTAATGAAACCTGCGATACTGCCATTAAGGCACGTAAAAAAGCTGAACGCAAGCTCAGTAAACGACCTACAAGAATTAACTTGGATAACTGTCGCAAGGCTCGAGCTAAAGCTCGACGCACAGTCAACCAACAAAAACGCGAATCTTGGAGAGGCTATGTCTCTAAGATCAATTCAAGAACACCTATCAGCAAAGTCTGGAATATGATTAGTAGAATTAAAGGCAAAGGTTCCAAATCTACAATAAAACATCTTAAGGTCAATGATGACCTTCTCACATCAAAATCTGACATTGCCAATAAGTTGGCTGAAACAATCTCTAAAATTTCTTCATCAGCAAATTATGTCCCTGCTTTCCAAAAGTACCAAAAGGTACAGGAAAAACGATCACTTAATTTCAAATCTGACAATGGAGAAGATTATAATGAACACCTCTCCTTGTCAGAGCTTAAAACTGTACTTTCTAAAGCTCATGATACAGCAATTGGCCCTGAAATCGATTATCAGCTTTTAAAACACTTACCACAACCTTGCCTTGAGGTTCTACTTCAGGTATTTAATCATATATGGGAAACAGGTGAATTTCCATCTTGTTGGCACAATGCTACTATTGTGCCAATCCCAAAACCTGGGAAGGATCATACAGACCCTTCCAACTACCGTCCTATAGCCTTAACAAGTTGTGTATGTAAAACTATGGAACGGATGATCAATGATCGTCTAGTTTGGTACTTGGAAACTAATAAATTACTAACTGATATTCAATGTGGTTTCCCCAAAACAACGTAGTACCACTGATCATCTTGTTCGTTTAGAATCATTTATTCGTGATGCATTTATTAACAAACAACATGCTGTGTCTATCTTTTTCGATTTAGAAAAAGCTTAAGACACTACATGGAAGCATGGCATCCTAAAAGATTTATTTGAATTTGGCTTGCGAGGTCGTATGCCTCATTTTATATCTAATTTTTTACATGACCGCCAATTTAAAGTGCGTGTGGGTTCCACCCTTTCCGATTTCTTTGATCAAGAAATGAGTGTCGCACAAGGTAGCATTTTATCTGTCACCTTATTTAGCATTAAAATCAACAGCTTGGCTAAAGTTTTAAATGATCATACAGATGGTTCACTTTTTGTGGACGATTTTGGAGTTTCCTGCAGAGGTAAAAATATGCCATCAATCGAGCGCCAATTGCAACTCTGCCTCAATAAAATCCATCAATGGTCGTTGGAAAACGGCTTCAAATTTTCCAAAGCTAAAACATCTTGTGTGCATTTTTGCAATATGCACAAAATTCACCAAGATCCAGAACTATTTCTAGATAAAACTCCAATCAAAGTCGTTCCTGAGGCCAAGTCTCTTGGTCTCACATTTGATAGTAAATTATCATTTATCCCACACATTAAAAGCCTTAAAGCTAAATGCTTAAAGGCATTATACCTTTTAAAGGTCGTTTCAAATAATAAATGGGGTGGAGATGAAGAAAATCTTCTTCATCTCTATCGATCACTCATCCGCTCCAAACTTGATTATGGATCCATAATATATGGATCTGCCCGCCCCTCTTATATCAAAATGCTTGATACAATCCACCACCAGGGTCTCAGGCTTTGTCTTGGGGCCTTCAGAACTTCACCTGTTGAAAGCCTTTACGTTGAAGCTGATGAGCCATCTCTTGAAGATCGGCGCATCAAGCTAGCACTACAATATATCACCAAACTTAAAGCCAACCCTTGTAATCATGCATACAACTGCGTATTCAATCCTGAATACCAGCAGTTGTATAACTTAAAACCTAAAGCAATTCCACCACTCGGTATCAGACTTCAACAACATGTTGAAGATTCTGATATCGACCTAACAGCAATAGCAGAGCACGGTCTGCTTGCCGCTCCGCCATGGCAGCTGGTCAGGCCCCGTGTAAACCTCTCTCTATCTACTCATAAAAAATCAAATACGGACCAATTAATATTTCAACAGGCATTTTTTTAACTACGTGATTTTTTTCGCAGATTACAAACCAATTTACACTGACGGTTCTAAGGATGGACCCACAGTTGCAGCAGCAACTGTGACTCCTTCAACAACATATGCTTCAAGGCTGCATGATGGCAGCAGCATCTTTACTGCAGAAGCGAAGGCCATCCTTAAGGCTGTCCATCACATTAAAAACTCAACCCCTAATAATTACATTATTTTTTCCGATTCACTTTATTGCCTACAAGCAATTAAAAACTGTAAGAGTGATCATCCAATTATCAGGGATATTTTATTACTTCATAATTCTTGTCTCCAATGCGACATCGTCTTCTGCTGGCTTCCTAGCCATATGGGTATAAGAGGTAATAACAAAGCTGATTCGGTAGCTAAATCAGCATTAAACCTCAAACATATTTCTCCCACTAAAGTTCCATATACAGATGCTAAACCTGCTATTAAATCTTACATTAAACAACGTTGAAAATCCCAATTGGACCAACAACATCATAACAAACTTCACACTATTCAACCTCATTTAGGTTACAAATCTCTATCATCTTTTACCCGGCAGGAAGCTTGTGTCCTATGACGATGTCGTATTGGACACTCTCATCTTACACACTCATATCTTTTAAAGGGGGAAGATCCCCCGGTATGTATACCCTGTCAGTGTCCTCTCACAATCAAACACATTCTATGTGAGTGTTGGGACACTGCACATATAAGGGAAACTTTTTATCCTTCTATTTCAATCAATCAAGTTTTTACTCATTTCGGTGAGCATCGTGTTTTAGATTTTTTAAAGGCTATACACCTTATTGACAAATTTTAACTTTTCATTATCAGCTTTTATTAAACTTGTGATAATACGCTGATGTTTTTGCGGCCTTCGTGCCGTGTTTTGTTTTTCAATTGCAATTTTCTTTTTTAAATGAGGCAAATAAATTAAATATCTCGCCGCTAATGGCTGCAATACTGCCGAAGCGGCGTTAAACAATAACTCACTTACTCACTCACTCTAAATTTGTAATGAATGATATATCACGTGAGGGAATTTTAGAAAGCTTATCATAATCTAATCTTAATCTACGTTGTAAATCAAAATGCTGTGCACGTTCTTCTTTTCTCTTTTTACAAGAGAAATTAATACTACACATTTTAATTTTATATTTTAGATTATCCCACCATAATAGTGGTTCAGATAAATACATTGGACAAGATACATTTTCATTGATTAAATCTATCATGATATTTGAATATGTAAAATCTGACAGGATTTGATTATTGATGACCCACATGCCAGGTCCACGTTCACCTTTCGAAAAAACAAATTTAACAAATTTTATGGAGTGGTCACTTAGAGATGTGTATTGAATAAAGGCATGTGATGCAAAAGGAATTAATGATTTTGAAATTAAGGTGAAATCTATCCGTCTTTGTTTACACACTCCATTTACTATTTGTTTTCGAGTAAATTCCCTCCTGTCAGGATTTCTATATCTCCAAATATCACATAGATTGTAACCATTGACAATATCACACAATTTATAACTGCTTGTAGAATTAAATGTTTTAATATTAACATTTCTATCAAGAAAGGCATCAAATAATTCATTAAAATCCCCAGGGACAATGATTCGATCCCCCCTTAAATATGTTATAAATTCATCATAAAAATCAATTCTTTCAGAGACAATATTAGGAGCATATACAGTAATACATGAATATAATTCATCATCAATATTAAAAGTTACTTTAAGTAACCTACCATTCTTATCACACATTTCAAATTTGGGTTCATATTAAAAATTGGGAGAAAATAAAATAGCCACCTCTTTTCGTTTTTCTTTAGAACAATTATTATAAAACAACTTACCGGGCCATTTGTATTTATAGTATTCAATAAACTAATCATCCCAGAAAGTTTCTTGTAAAACTATTATATTTGCGTTATAATCCTTAGCAGTTTGAAATACAATGTCCATCGATGTTCCTTAGTCCGATCACATTCCATTAACAAGTTATCATGAAGAGGAGAAAAGTTGTGAATTTATCCATTACACTGAACAGTCCAGTATGTCTCATTTAACGTTAACCTTTTCTTTCTTCTTCTTTCTCCGCTCATCTTTCCTGCTTTCTCTTATCTTGTTTTTCAGTTCGTTTTCTCTTAAAGCATTTTCCGTGATTCTGGGATTCTGTCTCTTCCTGTTCCATTTGTGTTTAGCTACACTCCATCCATGAACGTTGGCGTTGTCAGTCTTGGCCGGTGTTGATTCGATCTGAATCACGGGCTTCTCGTTGTGGACTGATTGCTCACTTGCATGTTCATCCGAACCTGAGTCTTCCGTGCATGAAGCACGTGGCTCGCCTGTGGTGTGCGTGTCTTTACTCTTAGGAGATACATTCTCACGAAATTCTGTATCATGTTTTTCGTTCCATGCCTGTTGATAATCTTTTTCTTCCGACTCTAATTTGTCGTCAAAACAATCACAATTGTCACCATACTTGTCACAAATATCACACGAAACTCGATCGCAGTCCTTCGCCATATGTCCGAACTCCTTACATCGAAAACACTTGGTATTTGGGCAGTCTTTCACTTCATGATCAGTCGCATTGCAGCGGAAGCATACTTTCACTTGATTATTGTGTAAGACTCGTATGTACTTATGTCCATCACAAGTGTTGAAACCAACTGAGTATGGAAGTGATTTCAAATGTTCAGGAAACTTTACCCTAACATAGCGGGTTCCATCTGAAATATTTGTCCCCTTTATCATTCTATGTTTGATCTCCCCTTCAAGTTTGACTCCTTTCGATTCCAGATATTTCTTAATCTCGCCATCTTCAATGTATGCCGGTAGATGCATGAATGAGACAACAACTGTATCTGATACTAGTAGTCTAGTGAGGAGTTTATTCTTCTGTATGAAAATGTCACTTTCCACAAGTTTTCGCGCCTCCTGCACGTTGGGCAAGGTTACCTCGTAACTGTCATTGTTCTTAGGTACACATGCAAACACATCTGTCACGAATTTAAGCAAAGTCTATATCAACAACGTACCCGAAACGAGTTTCCTGTCTCCAACAACAACCTCTACTGTAGACTCCTTCTTGTATTGCAGGTCGGCCATCTTGGATTCAACTATCACAGATCACACACACGAAAATATCCCTCCAAACGAAAATCTGCACACCACTGCATACTCACAAACACAGAGAAACAATCCAGGGAATCACATGATGCTATAAGTAGTTAATCCAGCGTGAAAAATCCAAAGCAAGACAGTAGAAATCTCAAAGTGTGGGAGCAGCTGAAAAACATGTCCTCACTTTTCAGATCACTAGTAGGCGATCACGGCGCGCTAACCG
This sequence comes from Gibbula magus, assembly GCA_936450465.1. Classification (NCBI taxonomy): domain Eukaryota; kingdom Metazoa; phylum Mollusca; class Gastropoda; order Trochida; family Trochidae; genus Gibbula; species Gibbula magus. Next base: position 49,956,362 of record OW388304.1, on the reverse strand, counting down.
ATTGTGCCACCGGGGCTGCTGTTCACTTCCTTCTTTGTATATAATTTAAACATAATAATTCCTCCATGTATCATTGACAACGAATAATAGCCAAATATCGAGGCTGGTGCATTTGGTCAAGGATATTAGTTGCAACGCAGGGTGTGGCTGTTATCAATGGCCAACCAAACCAAATTACGTCAAATTACGCCAGCGACAAGGGTCCTGAACGACGCCAGTGTGACCTTGTTTACATGTGTGTTCAAGGATGACAATATGCCAAGCACTTGTTGCTGTGTCCCAGATTGTTGTAACCGCGGGGGATTTAGATTTCCTCGTGTCCCGAAACTGCGAAAAGAATGGATCGTGGTTATTAAACTTTGCGACAATGGCAACATAAGAAAGCTGTGGGAACCATCCGATCACAGTGTGTTTTGTCGAGACCATTTTTCAGATTCCGACTTCGTTTCTATCACTGCTTATGGCAAGTTGAATGTAAGATTATTCGTTTGATGAATTACTAGATAAAAAAATTAGTTCGCTCATTCAAACATTTTGTTTGCTGCCGTATTTTTTTCAAAATGTCGTACGAAGAAATTATTTTTTATTTACATATTTTCTCATGTAAATCGTAGAGTACAGCGTTGTCGGGTAAACCTACGCAGCTAAGAGAACGGACCATTTATACCAGTAAAATATTTCACATGTGAAAAATCTATCTCAAAATGAAAGCTATTAGTAATGTAAAATTTTTAAGTAGAGTTGCTTAATAATACATTGACACTGAAATTTTTGCTCTATTTGTGGCAGTGCGTATCTTTACCCGACATGGATGTATGCTGGCCATTTTTCAGCAATCAAAATTTATGTCGATTAACTTATGTCATTATGAGGTAATCATGTTATACAGTAAATGAATTATCTTTTTAATCAAGAAATATGACGAGAAATTGTTTTTTAATTAACTACATCCTGCCTCCCCCTCCAGTTTTACACTGACTGATTATAAATGTTTCCAGAGGGTGATGAAAGAAGTTATAGGTAGTAGTATTTTAGTTTCCTTCGACATTTGGTATGCGAGACTGAGCAACATGTTTTATGATGTATCGTACTTTATGATTTTCGTAAATTTCCAGTAATTATTTTGGTCAATGAATGAACATGAATTTTTTCACCTACTACGAATAACAGTAGGTTTTCTAAAATTTCCAACAAAAAAAAGAATAACTGAACTTAATACGTGTGCTCTCTACACTTACTTACAGTGTATTCTACCCTCTGCATATCTTTACCCAACATTGCTGTATATTTGTTTATTCCAACATGTTTTTTTATTTAAATTAAATGTTCAGTTTTTATTTTTATTTTCCAAATTATGCTTACATCAATGATCATGTTAATGTGTTCCATAACATAATAATATTGTGAAGTGGGTCGAAACTTAAGTTGTTGTTTTATGGTTTAAGGTTCAGCACCTCTACGCAGACAAAGAAAAAGTGATGCCGTCCCATCAATCTTCAAAAAGATCATCTCGTCTCAAGTCAAGAAATGATCGCACAAAAAGGTTTTGTCATCAAATAACAGACATTGATAATTCTGTTGATGAAAATATGTGTGATGTTCAATTTGAAACTGAGATAACCATTGAAACTGAAAATGAAGTTCTTAACAACAGTGATGTTTCAAATACCTTGAATATATCTGAGGAAAAGAGTTTTCAAGACAGTAGCTCTCAAACTCAGGACACTGGAGCTCCAACATTTTCTATTGATAACATAAAACACAACGATGCTGCAGTTTTATTCTATACAGGTTTGGCCTGTTACCAGGATTTTAAGTTTGTTCTCTATTCCCTTGGAGAAAGTGCCTATCATCTTACTGGTTTACTGGTACAAGCCAGTATCAAATATATCAATCGAAAATCAGCTGTTGTTGACATAGACAAAACTGAGGTAACACAAAACTAACTTTGAACTGGCTCTTATGTTTGGTATATCATAGACAACTGTTACAAACATATGGGTGACATGGGTTAACTTTATGCACTTACAGTGGAGTGAAATTGAGTGTTGGCCAGATCGAGATCTTGTAAGATTCTTTTCCCCTGCCAATTTCAGGTCAAAATTTCCATCGACACGTGTCATTATTGATGGCACTGAATGTCCCATTAAAAACCCAAAGACACCTATTGCGCAGCAAGCAACATATTCAACTTACAAGAACCGAAATACTCTGAAAGTTCTTGTTGGATCAACACCTGGGGGCTTGGTCTCATACCTGTCTCCAGCATATGGGGGTTCAGCTAGTGATCGACAGCTTGTAGAGAGAGGAGCTCTGACAGTTCTCTGTGATCCAGGAGATTCCATTATGGCGGACAAAGGATTTAATGTTCAAGATCTCTTTGCTACTAAAGACGTTACCATCAACATGCCAACCTTCTTCTCCAAACGAAATCGCATGTCAAACAAGACTGTACTGAGAGACCGAAAGATTTCCAGCAAGCGTGTTCACATTGAAAGAATCATTGGTTTGGCAAAAACGTTCAAGATACTAACATCACCCCTTAATAGTAGTGAAACAAAACTTGCCACAGAAATCATAAGTGTGTTTCAAATTGTGCATGTTTAAAAAATGTATTATTCCAAACACCTGCTAACATGGGTCACTTCCCTCCACAAGGCATACCTCGTACCAGTCTCAATCTCTGGCTAATTCAAGCCTTGCCACATTTCCTTGATGTTTCTGTGCTAGCGGAAATTCAGAGTCCACTATGAATTTTAGGTGCACAGCGCTCCACTATTTTAGATTGGGAAAGTTAAGGAAATGTTGCAAGGCTTAAATTGGCCAATCATGGAGACTTGCACAAGTTATGCCTTGCAGAGGGAAGTTAGTTTCCCCCTATGATAGGTACAATGTACATGACACACTTCATATTGAACTGTATGATGTGTATTATGATCAGGTTTGCACCTTCTCCAGTCAGAAATGAAAATGGATCATAACTGTAACTTGTTTTATCATTATAAATGTATAATACAGGTTTTCCACATGTTGTATATTTACCAAAAGTTCAAATGTCAAGGGCATGTAAACACTTGGTATTGCTGTTTCACAACAGTCTTTAAAGTTATAAATAAAATCAGTCAAACAAGGAAACTCACGTTTGTACAATTGGTCTTGACCCCTTCAAATATGGGCGTGGAAAATTTCAACATCAAACAATACAAAAACTGATGAGCTACAGAACACATGGTTCTATTTGTTTATTTACTTAATGATATTTCATACAGGCTTTAATTTTCCTCATATGAAGCAGTACAAATGTGGATATTTAAGTACAGTCATGCCTTGTTATCCATGTTCAAGAAATAAAGATAAAATATGTGACTCACTGCATGAAGATGTTTTTTCTTTAACAGCTTATGATTATCTGATTGTTATAATGTTCCCAATTCCCATGATCCTGAAAAATGTCATTGATGAAATTCAATGTTCTAACAGTTTTGAAAGGCATATCTTGAGTAATCTTTGAATAGAACCTGTCAATCACAGTAAGTCTCATAAAAGTACTTTAATTTGGTCACCATTCTTTCAATGAAAATGGCATTTCTCAACACACGGATTCAATGAATATCCACTAAAGTGAAAACAATAAAAATACACTGGGTTCTGTCGGTGCAAAGTAATTGTCCTTGTATTTGATAATAGTAGTCTTTACTTTCATCAAGTTTCAATTGTCCATCAAGTAGTTTCAAATATGGCACTGAAATCTCTGAGATCATCCTATTTCGGGCTGAATATGGACGTTTAACTTCAATGACATGATCTTCACCTAGCAATGCATCCGGAGAAGCAGCAAGATAAGGAAACTCTTTACACACACACATTCCACATTTATAAGTTCTCATCTCTGTCAGGTTTTCAAATTTCTTTATGGCATACTGTTCATATTTTCTGCCGTGTTTTAGAGACGCAGCAGGTATTTCTTGTATAGGATTTGTGAGGGATCTCGCTAGACTGTGAGGATCTGTCCTGTCTGTTGCACAGCACACCCTTTTGAAAGTTGATGAAGTAAGTCTTAAGGCATGTTGATCTCTCCACAAGTTGGATCTGGTCTATTCTCTTGTTAGGTCTTCAGACTTTAGTCTGAAAGACCTATTGTTATTACCCGATTTTCCTTATTAGGTCTTCAGACTTTAGTCTGAAAGACCTATTGTTATTATCCGATTTTCCTTATTATTATTATTTATCTTATTATTTGTGTTAATTTTGTGTCAAATGTACAGCCAAAACTACTCGTGCAAATTCCATGAAATTCACAGGGATGGTAGCTTCTGTGCTGAAATTGATACATATCACAAAAAATCCTGACTTCCGGCTTCTGTTTTTGTGCTACAGCCCCTTTAAATTTCGAATTTTAACATGGGATTTTTTTTCAAAATGCACTTAGAGACTTGCAACTTTTTGCAAAAGATGCATAATCATCTTCCAAGCAAAAAAGTAAATCATGAACAAGTCGTACGTCACGTGATTTAGACGCCATTTTGATTTTAGTGCATTTTTTTGCATTTTCAGCTTTCCGACGATAGCGATTTAAAAAAATCTTCTCCTCTGAACATACTGGTACTACAGAACTGAAACTTTCACAGAATGTAGCTGATGCATTGTACTAAAAACGATAGTGTCTAGCAAATGTGAAATGTTAATACTTTTGTCACAGTGCCCATAGAAATTTGTCTAAAAATGAGAAAATATGAAACATCACAAACTTCAAGGGCAGATAACTCGAATACTTACTAAGTGAACTTTATCAGTTGTTCAGGGAAGGAGGACACATATGTCATGTACTTGGATCAATAATAAAATTGCTCGCGTACAGTCATTTACGATCTGTAGAAATGTCGAAAAATTGTCACTTTTCAAAATTTTAATTTTTAACATGGGCAAAATTTTCAAAATAGAACTAGCGGCTTGCAACTTAGCTTAACTGATAGCTCATGTCCTTGTGACAAAAAAAGTAAATCAAGACGAAATCGTATGTCACGTGGTTTCTATATTATAATGCATTTCCTTTGTTTCCCTTCGAAGGTCTGCTTTTGGCGGCATGCTCCTTGGCAAGAGTTTGGGGGAACCTTGCATCTTTTCAATATTTTCATTGTATCTTTTGTAAATATCCACTTAAAGAATTGCAACTGGTTTTAAAAGATACACAATAACCTTGCCTGCAAATAAATAAAGCTCATAATATTCGTAGGAGGGGAAACATTTTTATAATTCAACATTTCCATCCTTCTACAGCCTGGTCTGCTTTTGGCGACATGCACCTTGTCAGGAGCTAGTGGAAAGCTCTGATCTCGTGGACAAGAAGGAAAGATTGCTCTGGCTACAATGCAGCAGTCTGAAGACCGTCAGTACTGCCATGGCAGTCCTAGTTATTATTATTATTATTTTCGGTAATTTTGTGTCACCTGTACCTCCTAAACTGCTTATGCTACTTACATGAAACTTTCTGGAGTGATAGCCTTTGGTCTGAAAGGTGTACAATTGACAATTAAATCTGACTATCGGCTGCTGTTTTTGTGTTACAGCCCCTTTAAATTTCGATTTTTAACATGGGATTTTTTTTCAAAATGTACTTAGAGACTTGCAAATTATTTTGGAAGATGCGCATTTATCCTCTAAGCAAAAAAGTAAATCATGAGAAAGTCGTATGTCACGTGACTTAGACGCCATTTTGATTTTAGTGCATTTTTTTGCATTTTCAGCCTTTCCGACACTACCGATCTTAAAAAATCTTCTCCTCTGAACATACTGGTGGTACAGAGCTGAAACTTTCACAGAATGTTGCTGATGCATTGTAGTAAAAACGATACCTACATAGAAAATGGAAACCTTAAAACTAATTTCACAGTGCCCATTCAAATTTGTCTGAAAATCGAAAACTTTGAAAATAAGCAAACTTCAAGGGCAGATAACTCGATTACCTAACAAGTGAACTTTATCAGTTTTTCAGGTAAGGAAGACACATATGTCATGTACAGGAATCTATCATAAAAATGTTTGCGTAAAGTCATTCTTTGTCTGTAGAAATGTCGAAAAAGTGTCACTTTTCAAAATTTTATTTTTTAACATGGGAAAAATTTTCAAAAGGGAGTTAAGAATTTAAAACTTTGTGCAAACGATAGCTTATGTCCTTGTGACAAAAAAAGTAAATCATGAAGAGATCGTAGGTCACGTGGTTTCTATATTATAATGCATTTCCTTTGCTTCCCTTCGAAGGTCTGCTTTTGGCGGCATGCTCCTTGGCAAGAGGTTGCGGGAACCTTGCATCTTTTCACTATTTTCATTGTATCTTTTCTAAATATCAACTTAGAGACTTGCAACTTGTTTTAAAAGATACACAATGACCTTGCCTACAAATCAATAAAGCTTATACTATTCTTAGCAGGGGTAAACATTTTATATTTCAACATTTCCATCGTTCTTTAGCCTGGTCTGCTTTTGGTGACATGCACCTTGGCAGGAGCTAGCAGAAAGCTCTGATTTCTTCAACATTATGTAAAACGTGGACAAGAAGGAAAGATTGCTTTGGCTACAATGCAGCAGTCTGAAGACCGTCAGTACTGCCATGGCAGTCCTAGTTGCACTCTCTATAGCTGATATGTCCTCATCAGAAACATTACACAACTTGTTCATTTCAAGCCACTGATCTGCCAATGGTTGTCTGTCATAATCATGATCAGAATTAACAGCATATGTGTTTGCTGGTTTAAACAATTGTGAAACAGGATAACTATTAACTTGTGGGTGGTTGATCCAAACGGAACGAAAGTGATCTGTGTAACCGTCCACTTTCCTGTATTTGGCAGGACGGGATCAAAACTCATTCCCTTATCCATGCTATCCCGTGAATGCAAGTCACATGCTTTGACTGGGCTTCCATTGTAGGGTTTGCTTTGATGAAATGTCTGTAGCCTCTGTGTGCATGTCTGCTCAGTCAGTATATCTCCACTTGTAGTGAACCTGTGGATTGCGTAAAGTGTTGAACGGATGTGCTTGCAGTGGGCTTCAGGTCCTTGGCCAGATGCACATTCACATTGACATTCCACAATGACACCATCACCATCAATACACACATAAATCCGATATGAACAACGCTTTTTCATTTCAGCTTTACACTCTGACTTGAAGTAGAAAAAATCATTGTATTTAGATATTCTGAGGTATTTCAGAAATCTTGAGTTGTACAGGTGTTTTGCTTTGGTACAAACTTTGGTGTTAAACGGCTCAAGATAAAAATTGATCGCTTGATATGCCACTGCTGGTATTTTGTTATCAGTGTTGACATCTTTAAAAAGCTCTAGGGGAGGAAGACTCATGATGTGTTAGTAAAATTGTTTTTTAACTCGTTCTCTGCATTAATTCCGATATATTCAAAAGGACATGCTCATCAAATAAAATTGAAATATAACAAGTAAATAGTTATCTTTACAGGTTCAACTTGGTTTTGCTTTGGTACAAACTTTGGTGTTAAACGGCTCAAGATAAAAATTGATCGCTTGATATGCCACTGCTGGTATTTTGTTATCAGTGTTGACATCTTTAAAAAGCTCTAGGGGAGGAAGACTCATGATGTGTTAGTAAAATTGTTTTTTAACTCGTTCTCTGCATTAATTCCGATATATTCAAAAGGACATGCTCATCAAATAAAATTGAAATATAACAAGTAAATAGTTATCTTTACAGGTTCAACTTGTTAAATATTTCTCAGAATTTACTAATATAAATTTCATAGTTGAAGGAAAACTTTGATTTTGAAACATATTCAGTCAGAATGAATAGATTTAAATTTATATCATCATATCCTATTACATATCACGACATAACAAGGCTTTAACATAACTGAGAACGCTGATGCCAATGCCATGACCTCACAATGCCATAATGCTAATGACGTCACAATGATAAGGCCTCGCCTAGACTGCTGCTGAAAAAGATAAATTGCAGTTTTTTAAAATCTGATGATATGTTATGTTTTTAGTTTTTAAGGCTTGTAGAACTAGTCAACCGATGATAAGATAAACGACTAGACATTCCTGTAGTCAAATTATAATATAAACCAATGTCTGTTACTGTAAAAGGCAAATTAGGATGCTAGGTTGTCATTAGCATGCAGTAAAAAATTTAACACATGAACGCTGACAGCTTAATAATTCTATTAATTTAGAAATGTTATATTAATGCAAACTTTGCAACATACCTCAACATCTATGATTCTGGCAGTATTAAGTTGATTATAAAAATACACGACAGTGGAGAAAAAGTAATGCCTCTTCAGTTATCGCTCTGAATTTGGGTTTGAGTCCATTTTATGTAAGGATAAACAGGTTACAAAACTTTGAACCATTTGATTATAAACTGAGATGTTTTATAACTGAAATATTTTTGTACAATAATATGTAACATCTGTCATTAATATGCCAACATTGACTAATCTTTTGACATGTAAATTGACTCCTACCAAAATGAAAGTGACAAGGCGAACCCTACTCAAAATTAGACCATTCCACTAAGACCTAACAAGAAACTAGGTCAACAGTTTGACTGTTTCCGAAAATTTTGGTTTTCATTTGTTTTGATCAATGAATGTTTTTCTGCATTTGATTATTCATATCTGCATAAAATGTATGATCAAATTCTTTATAGTTAAACTGACAGTAATTAAAAAGCCAAATTTAATAAAATATGTTTAAAATTTTGCATTGATGTCCAAGGTGACATGTGTTTATCATATTCATATATCACAGCAGTTACTTCCCTTGGCAATTGTAAAGATACGTATGACAGCCTGAACTTTTCACCCTGAATTATTTAGAACCATGAAACGAGCTGGTACACACTTTAATCATCAGCCGAAGGTAAACTGTAACTATGTTTGTGTTATCATAAGATTTGTTAGCAGTATTTTAAAACGATATATCCGGCATATCATACAATTTTTTTTATCCGTCTACGAAACCAGAGGTTCCTATTGTTTACTTTCAGTTTTGAGGGTGATCAATTTTAGTGCATGTATTACATAAAAATAAATTCACACATTTTTGGATACTCAAACAATTATATCACAATTAGTATGGAAAAAACTGTCATTATTTATCGGAAAAATGCACTGTTTTATTTCGTGTGTAGGCACCACTCTAGCTAGTACCGTCTACGGTGAACACATTTATAAAGCCGACATACCGTTCAATCAATTCCACCTTCCTTCCCGATCGCCTTGCTCCTCGCTTGCATAATTCTTCTTTGAGTGTCTTCAATGTCCAGCTACCGTAATCCATGATTGAGAAATGATTTCAAAAGCTACATAAATGCATTCATTGATTATATCTAGATAGCCTACAACATATTCAAATGGTTATATTCAAATTTCTAAAAAACTGGCGACCGATATCACTCTTGAACACCTCCTATAAAGTAGTTTCAGCTGCCGTTGCCAACAGAATTAAGAGAGTTTTGCCATGTATTATTAACGAGGACCAAAAAGGTTTTATCAAAGGTAGATTCATTGGGGAAGTAACTAGATTGATTTATGATTTGATGGAACACACTGAATCCCACCAGATACCAGGCCTATTACTCTCGGTTGACTTTGAAAAAGCGTTCGATTCAGTCGACAGAAGTTACCTCATAAATGTTCTGTCTTTCTTTTACTTTGGTTCTAGTATTCAAACATGGATTAAGACATTTTATCACGATATAGAATCGAGAATTATGGTAAATGGATTTGCCACAGAACCTTTTATGATCGAACGTGGATGTCGACAAGGAGACCCTATCGCCCCATATTTGTTTATTCTCTGTGTAGAAATATTAGGAATAATGATACGCAATGATAGTAAAATCAAGGGAATACGTATTGGTAACATTGAATACATTTTGTCTCAATTTGCTGATGATACAACACTTGCACTGGACGGATCCGACAAAAAGCCTCTATGCAGTTTTAAATGTTCTACAATTATTTGCTCGATTTTCTGGACTGAAGGTAAATGTTGACAAAACAAAACTTATTTGGATATGTTCAAAAAAGAGGACGCGTTACAAACTGTGCAAGGAATATAACTTTGATTGGTCCCAGACCCAATTCACTTTATTGGGAATCGACTTTGATATTGACCTAGACAACATGATTGAGTTAAATTATAAGGATAAAATTGAAAAAAAACAGATGAATAGCTGGTCAACTCGTTCGCTATCTGCATTCGGACGTAATACGATTTTAAAATCCCTTTTGCTTCCACAGTTAAATCATCTATTTTCAGCCCTTCCAAATCCTTCAACACAAATACTTGATAAGTTACAAAAATCATGTTTTAGATTTATATGGAAGGGTAAACCTGATAAAGTAAAGAGAAACGTAATCACTTTAAACCAAGAACACGGCGGAATCAGAGTACCTGATGTTAAAAATGTTATATATTCCCAGAAATTAAAATGGATTAATAGACTAATTAATAGCAGTAATAAATGGAGCCACATTATCATGAACAGATTATACCTCATACATATTCTATCTGATCCGACAGATCGAAATATATTCAGAATTGCAATACATCATTATCAAACAAATTCTGGAGAGATGTTTTTAATGTATGGGAAATCTTTCTTACAAAATGTGAATCAAACATTCTGTCAGAAGATCAGATAAAAAGTCAATCAATTTGGAATAACCATAATATTACTATCGATTAAAAAACCGATCCTCTATCAAAACTGGAAAAATAATGGTATTGTATTTGTAAATGATATATTAAACTATGACGGTCAGTTTATGACATTTGAAGATTTTTGTGAGAAATACCGAATCAAAACCAATTTTCTTGTATTTGAGGGGATAAAGGCAGCAATAAGATCATACGCTAGCACGCATAATATTTGTACATTTACAAGACCTTTACAGCACCCTATATATCCATTTAATTATCAACAAGTCAACACGCCTGCTGGAAACAAACACGTTTACAACATTTTGTTAGATTCAACCTTTACCAAGTTACCATGCTTTTCCAAGTGGGAACGTGTTCTGGATAAGACCTTTACTGATAAAGAGTGGATGATTTTTAACATTATTTCAAATAAATGTACTCAGAGCACTGACTTAAGGTGGCTACAATATAGGATTATCCACAACATTTTACCAACATAATGTCTTCTTTATAGAATGAAATATTCGAATTCGCCATTTTGCTCCTTATGTCTAAAGGAAATCGAAACAAAAGAACATCTCTTTTGGGAATGCGACATCGTGAGGAAAATATGGTGCAAAGTGACAGATTGGCTACAAACCATACAAGTATCAATAAAATTTCTTATGGAAAATGTTTTGTTTGGATTTAAAAATAAAATAAAATATGGAGGCAGATGCCATAGTGGCCAAATGTATAGGATATAAGAAGACCGATAGTCAATCGTTGTTTGAACATGGCCAGTATCACGTGAACTTGTAGACGTGCCAGCTTGATCTGGTACAATCTATAATTAGCATCTACCCTTTGCAATTTAAAACCAGTCCCTATACTAGTTAATATCAGAAGCTTCCCGGAAATCGACCAAATTGAAAACAAATTTGTAAAAGTTACAGCTTGCCTCGGGTGAGGCTCGAACTCACAACCTCCGCATTCCTCATCCCACATTGATAGTGGGGAAGGTACTGACTATAAGTACGGCGCGCTAACCGATTGTGCCACCGGGGCTGCTGTTCACTTCCTTCTTTGTATATAATTTAAACATAATAATTCCTCCATGTATCATTCACAACGAATAATAGCCAAATATCGAGGCTGGTCAGACTGGTGCATTTGGTCAAGGATATTAGTTGCAACGCAGGGTGTGGCTGTTATCAATTGATAATCATTGATATCTTTATAAAGGTGCACTGTTGTCAACGCTTGGCATGAGAAATGACATAAACAAAAACATGTAGCCTCCAGTGAGGATCGAACTCACGACCCCTGGTTTACAAGACCAGTGCTCTATCCACTGAGCTATAGAGGCGTATATATGTACAAAAACAACATTTCCACTCAAGGAGCTTGCCATCTATAATTCGAGCTAGTGAATGTGTGCATTTGAGTTTGTTGTTTGCTTTTGCCTTGTTACATTTTATTGATTATATTACGTGAAAATGTCCTCAATCTGTAAACATCTGTGGGGGGTTTTCAAATCAAAGAAGAAAAAATGTCCACGTCATCAGCCCCCAGTGAGGATCGAACTCACGACCCCTGCTTTACGAGAGCAGTGCTCTAACCACTGAGCTATGGAGGCTTGTTCGTTAATCGGCTAACATTAAGGTGATATACCTCAAATTAACATCACACAGCAAAAAGAGAGAATGGTGAAAAATGAATGACAGCCCCCAGTGAGGATCGAACTCACGACCCCTGGTTTACAAGACCAGTGCTCTAACCACTGAGCTATGGAGGCAGATGGCATAGTGGCCTAATGTATAGGATATAAGAAGACCGATAGTCAATCGTTATTTGAACATGGCCAGTATCACGTGAACTTGTGGACGTGTCAGCTTGATCTGGTACAATCTATAATTAGCATCTACCCTTTGCAATTTAAAACCAGTCCCTATACTAGTTAATATCAGAAGCTTCCCGGAAATCGACCAAATTGAAAACAAATTTGTAAAAGTTACAGCTTGCCCCGGGTGAGGCTCAAACTCACAACCTCCGCATTCCTCATCCCACATTGATAGTGGGGAAGGTACTGACTATAAGTACGGCGCGCTAACCGATTGTGCCACCGGGGCTGCTGTTCACTTCCTTCTTTGTATATAATTTAAACATAATAATTCCTCCATGTATCATTCACAACGAATAATAGCCAAATATCGAGGCTGGTCAGACTGGTGCATTTGGTCAAGGATATTAGTTGCAACGCAGGGTGTGACTGTTATCAATTGATAATCATTTATATCTTTATAAAGTTTCACTGTTGTCAACGCTTGGCATGAGAAATGACATAAACAAAAACATATAGCCTCCAGTGAGGATCGAACTCACGACCCCTGGTTTACAAGACCAGTGCTCAATCCACTGAGCTATAGAGGCGTATATATGTACAATAACAACATTTCCACTCAAGGAGCTTGCCATCTATAATTCGAGCTAGTGAATGTGTGCATTTGAGTTTGTTGTTTGCTTTTGCCTTGTTACATTTTATTGATTATATTACGTGAAAATGTCCGGAATCTGTAAACATCTGTGGGGGGTTTTCAAATCAAAGAAGAAAAAATGTCCACGTCATCAGCCCCCAGTGAGGATCGAACTCACGACCCCTGCTTTACGAGAGCAGTGCTTTTTTTCTTTAATAAAATTTTATTCATGAATGAATGTATTTACATGGGTATATACATGTTAAAATTGTGATATAACACAGGGTTTATCCTTTGGCAAGTCAGTCTTCAAAAGGATGTTTAAAGCATAATTGATTATTATCAATCGAAAGGAAATCTAGGGGCATGATATATTTTCGAATGAAAACATTTGTTTGATTTTTGAATCTGTAATGTGCCCACAATAATTTGAAATGACGTTTTACATAACATTTGAATAATTTCACAAGATTGAGATTTGAATTTTGAATGGAAGATATTGTTCTCCTTTTGAAGACAGAAATTCTGTATATAGAAAGTAGAATATCTATACATTGCTCACAGTCAATGTTATATACAGGTTGGAAACCAAACACAAGCCATGATAAAAGCATATTGAAGGTATAACCAGTGTCTTTAAAAACATCAATGAAGATTGATTTGAAAATAGAAATCGTGTCATATAATTCATCACAGAAAACGAAAAGATGTAACATGTCTTCTTTTTCTTGATTACAGACAGGACAAAGATCGGTATTAGCCATACCAAATTTGTGAAGTTTTTCATAAGTGAAAATGATGTTATGACATATTTTAAAGTCTAGTTCACACTGCTCCGAGGATTTGTCTCGGTTATTTACATTATTCCAGACCTTTTGCCAATTAACATCAATTGCATAATCAGCCCAGTAATCGTAAGAAGTGGGTGGTTCAACTAGGGTTTGTAAAAAGTAGGAATAACAAAATTTAACATTAAAATCTTTGACCGAAATATCCCTACCATCAGGATTTGGGAAGCAAACATCTTTCATTGCTTTATCACTGTTGTTTGAAGAAACAGTATTTACAATTTTGACCCACTCTTTTGGTAATGATGATAATACTACAAAATACGCATCTTTTATAAAAAATATGAGAGATATCTGGCCTTTTGTCATTTACAATTTCTGCAATTGCAGATAATGTTAAAAACCCGGGCACAAATTCATAACATAATTCTGAAACAGTGACAATTCCCGAATCAACGAAAAATTTGAAATATAACACTTTGTCTTGATACAAGATATGTGGATTGTGAAACAAAGGTTGTTTCATTATATCAGCGTGATTTACAACAACTGCACGCTTTTTGCACGTGATGTGGTCCCATGCACGTAATACCTCTGCGTAGAAAGGTTTGACCCGTGACAAAGCATGACACTCATAAATCATGCTGAAAACATTGAGGTGGAGACCCATATCTAAATACTTGGCAAGAAATAGACAGCACGTGTGTTTCCACAAGGTATGAAACGAATCCTCAAAAAGTTTTCTTACAAATTTTAATCTGAAAGCAAACAAATTATGTTTAAAATCCGGAATAGAAAGACCACCTTTATTGAGAGGTGCTATGATTGTGGATTTTTTTACTAGGGGGGTTTTGCCACACCATAGAAATTTGTTTACACACTTTTCTATTTCTTGCCTCGCCCAATCTGGTACAGATTGTACATAAATTATATACCACAATCTTGAAAATATAAATGTGTTAAGTATCAATGATCTTCCTTGAAGTGACAAGCGCCTCTGCGACCACAATCCTAGTAATGATTTCATTTTTGATATTTTCATTTTCCAGTTATTCTGATCGCAGAGTCCCTTATCTGGTCCAAGAAAAACTCCCAAGATTCTAACACAGTCATATTTTATGTTAACAGGTGAATGTAAGTTAATATCGGTGTATTTGGCTTTGCCAAGACATAACACTTCTGATTTATTATAATTGATCTTTCCACCTGTAGCATGGCAGAAATTGTCTATAGTATTAAAAACAATATTTACAGATTCCCTGTTTGAAACTGTTACGGTTATATCATCAGCATGTTGGTATAACAGGGAAGAGCACTCAGGAGTGATTTGAATGCTTGATATTGCATTATTACATTTAATCAGTGCATTGAGTGGTTCACTGACTATAACATACAATAGGCTACTCAGTGGATCTCCTTGTCTAACAGATCTTGAGACTGGAAAATAAGGACTTAGGTGGCCATTGATCTTTACACAACTTTTCAAATCAGTGTATAAAATATTTATCCATGAAATGAAATTTGGGCCAAAATTTAATTTCTCTTAAACTTTCACAATGAATTGATGACTGACCCGATCAAAAGCCTTTTCCATATCAACAGCAATGAGATATCCTTCCTTATTTTCCTCATCTACAAGATCTATAACATCACGAATAGCTATAATGTTGTCAGCTATATCTCTCCCAGGTACAGAACAAGTTTGCTCAGGGGAGATAATTGATGACATGACTTTTGTAAGCTTTACAGATAGTGATCTTGATATAAGCTTAGCATCAACATTAAGAAGTGATATTGGTCTAAAGTTTTTGATATCACATTTATCACCTTTCTTCTTATAGAAGAGACTTATTACACCTTTTTTCATACTTTTAGGCATTTCTTTTTCTCCAAAGATATGATTTACAATTTTAGAAAAAATTGGACATAGAATGTCCCAAAATTTTGAATAAAATTCAACCGTTAAACCATCCTTGCCCGGAGATTTGTTGCGTTCCATTCCCTTTAATGCCTCAGTAAGATCTGCAGGTGAAATATCTTTTTCTAAATATTCCTTATTTTCTGTGCTGAGACCATTAGTAATATTCTCTAATATTTCATCTTGAATATCTGGATAAATATCTTCACATGAATACAGATTTGCATAAAAAGAATGAATATGAGTGATTATTTCTTCCGTCTTACGAGTAAGACCATCACTTGTTCTTATTTCCTTTATGCAATTACTTTCCTGTTTTGATTTTTCAAGATTAAGAAAAAAAGCAGTATTTCTGTCAGATTCAAGTGCCCACTGGACTTTAGATCTTAAGATAGCCCCTTCACATTTTTGCATTTCAAAATGTTCTAGATCCTTTTCTATAACTTGAATAGTATCTAAACTGTGATTGGGTAATTTGGAAAGTTTTTCATATTCAATTCTTAATCTTCTTTGAAGTTGAAAATAATCATTTTTTTCTTTTTTGGATTTTTTACAGGAAAAATAAACAGCACTTTTTCGAAGTTTATATTTGAGATTATCCCACCAAATGAGAATTTCTGAATCATACAATGGGCAGCCTAGACTTTCTGCAACAATTGATGTAACATTACCAATAAATTCTAGGTCTTCAAGTAATTGGTTGTTAAAAACCCATAAGCCTTGACCTTTCTCAACATTTGATAGATCAAGCTTTAAACACAAAATATTATGATCACTTAATGTTGTATACTTGACAAAGGTGTTTGACACAAAAGGAATGAGAGAACTTGATATGAAAATATAATCAATGCGAGATTGTTTCATCACATCTTCTACAATTTGTTGCCTTGTGAATTCCCTTTTGTAGGGGTTTCTGTAACGCCAAATATCACACAAATTATTATTATCGCAAAATTTAAGTAATGCATCGCTGCTGCGTATACAAAACGAGGTTGTATTAACACCTTTGTCAATAAATGGGTCAACAATTGAGTTAAAATCACCAGGAACTAAAGTCCGTTCTCCATTAAAATAATCTGACAATTCTGTTAGAAAAAGAAGTTTTTCATTAACATCATTAGGAGCATATACATTAATGCATGAATATTTTACATCATCTACATGAAAAGAAACTTTAATAATACGTCCATTATTATCACATTTGTCAAAAACAACTCTATGTGGGAAACGTTTTGAAAATGAAATGGCAACTCCTTTCCTATTTTCATTTGGAGAGTTATTATAGAAAATATCACCTTTCCACAAATGTTTATATTTTTCAATGAAGTTGTCGTCCCAAAACGTTTCTTGCAAGAAGCTTATAGATGCATATGAGTTCTCTAAAGTTTCAAATACACGTTCCATTTTCGATAAATCTCTTAGTCCATTAACATTCCAGGTCATGAAAAACATGTAGAGATTAAGTAAGTTTATGAGTGTCATTATCCTTTTCCTTTTTCCTCCCCATTCACAATTTCTTTCTTCATCAGTTTCTTGTTTGATTCTTTGTCCTGGCTTTTCTTTCTCTTTCTCTCATCAACAAGTTGTACGACCTTCTCTTTCTTCATCCCTCTTATCTTCTTAAACTTCTTCTTAGGTTCACTGTCTCTCACCTTTCCCTTTGATGTACTTGGTGTAGCTGCATCTTTTACGGGCGTTTCATCCTTGTTCTCTGTCACTGTTTCCGTTGTTGTCTCTTCTACTGTTTCAGTGTTCTCCTCGCTCATGCTAGACTCGGACTCAGCCCAGTCATGTTCTCCCTCACTGTCAGTCTCACTTTCCATTCCATCATGGCATGTACATTCAAATTTCCTTATATCACAAATGTGACATCTTTCCTTCATGGGGCAGTCTCTCTGAATGTGTCCCTTTGCACGACAAAAACGACACTCTACTTCTGGGCAAACTGCCATCACATGGCCACACTCGAAGCACAAGTTGCACGTCTTAATCTGTCCATTGTGAATCACCCTAAAAGACTGAGGCCCATCACAAGTAACGAATTTAACTGCCCATGGCAGAGATTTCAGTTCAGGGGGAAATTTCACACGAACATATCGCGTCCCATCAGTTATCTTCCTTTTGCTGTCCTTTATGTAATGTCTTTTCACCCCGGAAACCACAGTACATTTAAATTTCTCCAAAAATTCAAGGATCTGTTTGTCTTCTATGTAAGGGCTAAGATGAAGAAAAGAGACAACTACTGAATCATCTGTCACAACTCTGCAATTATGAGCAACATTCTTTATGAAAAAGTCTCCCGCCAAAACACTGGCTGTCACCTCATACCATGCACCTCTGGGCACTACAGCAAAAACGCTATCTTCTCCAAAATCTTTCTCTATCGCCTCAATAATGTCAATAGCCTTAACATTAGTATCTCCTGTTTCTATACGAATCGTAGCTTCTTTGATATACTTACGGGCTTGAAGTCCGCCATCTTGTATTTCCGAATTGGCCATCACACTAGCCATGAATACGTGCACAAAGTGCACAACACACAAACTACAATCCTTGAAACACAGGAGCAACAATCACAATGTACAAATCCAAATGGGAACAGTGTAAATCTCCGATATATGTCCGCAGAAAGTTGAAAAACAGGGAAAACATAGGAGCTGTGAAAAACACGTCCTACCAAGGCAAACCACTAGGTGGCGCTCCACGAGAGCAGTGCTCTAACCACTGAGCTATGGAGGCTTGTTGGTTAATCGGCTAACATTAAGGTGATATACCTCAAATTAACATCACACAGCAAAAGAGAGAATGGTGAAAAATGAATGACAGCCCCCAGTGAGGATCGAACTCACGACCCCTGGTTTACAAGACCAGTGCTCTAACCACTGAGCTATGGAGGCAGATGCCATAGTGGCCTAATGTATAGGATATAAGAAGACCGATAGTCAATCGTTATTTGAACATGGCCCATTACCAGCTATTATACTCACCCCCTTCTGCGCATGCGCGAGAATCTCCTTTAACGAGCCATAGTTATTGTAGATGATTACTGTAGAGAGACATCTTTATGTCCATATAACTAAAGAATCCGTTAGCGTAACTCAAATTCAAGGTCTCAGTTATGTAGACCAAACTATGCTCTTTCGGTAGATATTTTTCGTTTTAATATGGCGTAAAATGTGATTGTTCCCGAGCTGATTTTCCAATGGCATATTCATTTATATTTCGGCCCTTATAAACATGTATATCTTGATAAAAACTTGTCGAACAGGCTGTTTTTCACGGGCCAAATTATATATTTCTAATAATGTGTTTGCAAATTCAAGGTCTGCGTTACAAAGATGATAAAGTCTTTGAGGATATGTAATTTAAACCAATTTAAAACTTATACCCATTGTTCCTGGAACATTTGAAAATAGGGAAAATCTGAATTATTCGTTGTCATGCTTCTCTGAACCTGACTATGTGTCTTAATGTCGGTAGCCCGTCACAGTGGGCGGTCTTTAATTATGTTTGTCTTGTAATGTAATCTTGAAATGGTCGAGTTTGTTTGAGAATGTCTTTCTAGATAAAGTTCGAAAAGTAGTTTCAACACTGCTTGGATTATTCTTTATTAGCGTTAGCATATTTGTCACAAGTTTCTTCTTCAGTATATGTTATGCCCATAGAGAAAGCTACGTTTTCGATATTAATAAATAAATACGTTTATAAGCAATGCAGATCATTCATCGTTAGTTTGAGCTGATATTGAAATACAAAGTACAGAAAATTGAAATTTTGGAGTTTCACAGAAATAGAAATTACACGTCCGTGTAAGCCCTTTGCAGGTACAGATACTGGAGATCAATAAACATTGTCATATACTCATTAACTGTAACCTCTAGTTTAGTTTCTATTATCTAGAAACTGAACTTAATAGTTTAATTAGAGACCTGGTCATGTATAATGTAACATAAAGTTTAATCTTTTTCCAAATAGGGCAATGCAGATTCTCAAAAATTATCACATAATTGTTTAAGCAGATGGGATTCCATGTGTTTTTTTGCGTTAAGAATATAATCACTTGTTCGTTCCACATTTGATATGCAACGTTTACATACTTTAACCATAAAAGAATGGTTTAAAATAGAACAAGCTATACATTTTATATTATTGAATTACATCTTGAAATAATAAATGATTACACATCCACGTAATAGATAGAAATGAGTAGAGGTACCCATTTTATAATTTTCGTTAGTCGATTAATGTAGAAAGAAGTCATATGAATACAAATAAATATTAAATGTTAAGGTAAGTGCATGTATACGTTTATTCTTTTCTTACATGGACATAGTTTTTTTGTTTAGCGTGATGTCATTTAGCATACAAAATAGTATACCTCAGATTTATATTGCCTTTTGTCCATGAAAGTTAATGATTACTAAACTTCATCCCATGATTTTACTTCTGTAAGATTCCAGTTTCATTAATGTGTGTGTTCAGTTTGTCTAGACTTGCTGAAAAATCACCTACACGTTTTACAGTCATGGATAAGGACTTTACTGCCATCATTAGTCAGATTCAGTTTATGACCACACATGTGGTCACAACATGTCTATAGCTATCAATAGAAGAAAGAACATGAAGCAGAATGCATGGAACGACCATGATTGGTTGCGTGTCCTCATCGATATTGTTAAACTTTTCTCATATTAGTGAAGAATAATCGTGTATATCAAAAGTAAGGGTTTCAGCTTAATTAAGTGTATAAACATTTCAGTCTTTTAGCGTTTGGTGTTTAAAAAATAATTAAAAAGTAGTATTTATGAATAAATAACTGTATTCAGTGGATGATCGTGTAACTACATTTCATAAAAAAAAATTTTTTAATTTAGTATTACACATCGAAGAAGGGTATTACGTATAAGGGTATCAATACGTCAACGTCAATGTGGCAGTAGTTTACATACTCAAGATGTGTTTCAAACCACATAATTTTGACTGTAAGTTTCATAGTTTTAAACATGTGGATTATATTGTTCTTTTTCAAAAGAAGAGTCTCTCAATTCTAGTAACGCCCCATGACTATTTATAATATAATAGCTTTTTAATACAGCGAATATTAAAGAAATAAAATCACAAGAATGATAGTAGGGTAATTATTAAATTCCATAGACTAAATTTTAGTGTACTTCAAACCATTGGTAAAAATTTTTTATCACACACAGTTCAAATAGTCATACAAACTGGAGCGCTAAAGGTGCCTCGATTAGAACTGAGGAAGCTAGACTTGATATAATTTTCTAGACTGGGCTGGTCGTCAGTTGAATATTTTCAGCTAAGTTCTATAGGACAGACTACTGACCACCGAGAACCATCAGCTCAGTTTAACTGATTCGCAATACCCATATGTGTTTACTTAGCCTCAGTGACGCAACAAGGTCCAACCCCCTGCAGTGGCTGTGCAATGAGTTGGAGCACAGCTCAAGCGTAACGCTGGCAAGCTCGAATTTGACTTAATGAGCCAAGGGCAGATAATTTCAGAAACTGCCTCTAATAGCTGGTAATGAGTATCACGTGAACTTGTGGACGTGTCAGCTTGATCTGGTACAATCTATAATTAGCATCTACCCTTTGCAATTTAAAACCAGTCCCTATACTAGTTAATATCAGAAGCTTCCCGGAAATCGACCAAATTGAAAACAAATTTGTAAAAGTTACAGCTTGCCCCGGGTGAGGCTCGAACTCACAACCTCCGCATTCCTCATCCCACATTGATAGTGGGGAAGGTACTGACTATAAGTACGGCGCGCTAACCGATTGTGCCACCGGGGCTGCTGTTCACTTCCTTCTTTGTATATAATTTAAACATAATAATTCCTCCATGTATCATTCACAACGAATAATAGCCAAATATCGAGGCTGGTCAGACTGGGGCATTTGGTCAAGGATATTAGTTGCAACGCAGGGTGTGGCTGTTATCAATTGATAATCATTTATATCTTTATAAAGTTTCACTGTTGTCAACGCTTGGCATGAGAAATGACATAAACAAAAACATATAGCCTCCAGTGAGGATCGAACTCACGACCCCTGGTTTACAAGACCAGTGCTCTATCCACTGAGCTATAGAGGCGTATATATGTACAATAACAACATTTCCACTCAAGGAGCTTGCCATCTATAATTCGAGCTAGTGAATGTGTGCATTTGAGTTTGTTGTTTGCTTTTGCCTTGTTACATTTTATTGATTATATTACGTGAAAATGTCCGGAATCTGTAAACATCTGTGGGGGGTTTTCAAATCAAAGAAGAAAAAATGTCCACGTCATCAGCCCCCAGTGAGGATCGAACTCACGACCCCTGCTTTACGAGAGCAGTGCTCTAACCACTGAGCTATGGAGGCTTGTTGGTTAATCGTCTAACATTAAGGTGATATACCTCAAATTAACATCACACAGCAAAAAGAGAGAATGGTGAAAAATGAATGACAGCCCCCAGTGAGGATCGAACTCACGACCCCTGGTTTACAAGACCAGTGCTCTAACCACTGAGCTATGGAGGCAGATGCCATAGTGGCCTAATGTATAGGATATAAGAAGACCGATAGTCAATCGTTATTTGAACATGGCCAGTATCACGTGAACTTGTGGACGTGTCAGCTTGATCTGGTACAATCTATAATTAGCATCTACCCTTTGCAATTTAAAACCAGTCCCTATACTAGTTAATATCAGAAGCTTCCCGGAAATCGACCAAATTGAAAACAAATTTGTAAAAGTTACATCT
Organism: Gibbula magus; assembly: GCA_936450465.1. Lineage (NCBI taxonomy): Eukaryota > Metazoa > Mollusca > Gastropoda > Trochida > Trochidae > Gibbula > Gibbula magus. The sequence continues at coordinate 49,933,747 of OW388304.1, read as the reverse complement.
TGCCCCGGGTGAGGCTCGAACTCACAACCTCCGCATTCCTCATCCCACATTGATAGTGGGGAAGGTACTGACTATAAGTACGGCGCGCTAACCGATTGTGCCACCGGGGCTGCTGTTCACTTCCTTCTTTGTATATAATTTAAACATAATAATTCCTCCATGTATCATTCACAACGAATAATAGCCAAATATCGAGGCTGGTCAGACTGGTGCATTTGGTCAAGGATATTAGTTGCAACGCAGGGTGTGGCTGTTATCAATTGATAATCATTTATATCTTTATAAAGTTTCACTGTTGTCAACGCTTGGCATGAGAAATGACATAAACAAAAACATATAGCCTCCAGTGAGGATCGAACTCACGACCCCTGGTTTACAAGACCAGTGCTCTATCCACTGAGCTATAGAGGCGTATATATGTACAATAACAACATTTCCACTCAAGGAGCTTGCCATCTATAATTCGAGCTAGTGAATGTGTGCATTTGAGTTTGTTGTTTGCTTTTGCCTTGTTACATTTTATTGATTATATTACGTGAAAATGTCCGGAATCTGTAAACATCTGTGGGGGGTTTTCAAATCATAGAAGAAAAAATGTCCACGTCATCAGCCCCCAGTGAGGATCGAACTCACGACCCCTGCTTTACGAGAGCAGTGCTCTAACCACTGAGCTATGGAGGCTTGTTGGTTAATCGGCTAACATTAAGGTGATATACCTCAAATTAACATCACACAGCAAAAAGAGAGAATGGTGAAAAATGAATGACAGCCCCCAGTGAGGATCGAACTCACGACCCCTGGTTTACAAGACCAGTGCTCTAACCACTGAGCTATGGAGGCAGATGCCAAAGTGGCCTAATGTATAGGATATAAGAAGACCGATATATATATATATACTTTTATTCCTCCAGTGGAGAGTACATTGAAATGCGACGAGTTTAAATTACGTTAGAGAGAGAGTGTTGTTACAGTTCATGCATTACAGATCGCGTAGAAGCCTTTGACAAGTGTCTTTGCATACAGTTCAGCCTCCTCGTCAGGGAGTGTCACAGGAGGACGACAGGACAGTATACTGCACACCAGGTCCACATCAGTCTTGTTGTGTAGTTCAACACTCAGATCGACAGGGCCCACATTGATGATGTCACACCAGAGATCTTCTCTTGCGTCGTCACAGGATTGGCAGGATGTCATTACATGGATCAGAAGGTCATAACAGTCTTGTCCACATTTCTCACAGCGTCCATATACTCAGAAGGGGCGCCAGAGAGCACACATTTGCACCGTGAAGACACAATGCTGTTTTAGTGAAGGCTCTCTTTTAGCAATGATCCAGGCTTGGTGGGGTTCTATGGAGCCGTGTATTGACTTAAAGTGTCTGAGGTCAGGGTCTGATGACAGACGATGGAGCCAAGTGGACGTCTCATGTTGTAGGACCGAGTCTTTTACAATCTTCTTCCATGAGGACTGACTCATGAAGACACCAGAAGTGATGAATTGTTGTAGGAAGTGCGACAGGTTGTATCTGTTCAGTACTTGCATTATATCCGGAATAAATCCCATTCTTGATTTTACTTCACAGTTTCTGAAGGCAAAGAGGCGAGACATGAACAGTTTGTAAGGGAGGTGATGCTTTTGGGTGTTACACAGTGAGCCTAAGAAGAACAACTTCCGGGTGTTAATATAAGCTTCTGCCGAGTACCATCCTATCAGGGAGTTGCATACGTCAGATCTTGTCGTCTTAGGAAGTCCTTGGCACATCTTCAGGCAGAACCGCTGTGCTCGTTCGATTGTGATCAAGTCACCCTTTTTAATATCAGACCAAAGTTCGCACCCAAAGAGGGCTTTGGGTAAGCACACTGACTTGACAAGATTGGCGCTTGTTATTGGATTCAGACCACTTTTGTGTAGGCCTGTTTTTGTGAGCATCATTGCAGATTCCTTCATCTTCGACTTCGAGTTAGATGTTCGACTGTGACTGTTGAATTTGTAATCCAGAATAATGCCAACATGTTTTGTACTGTTGACATGAGGTAATTCTTTGTCGTAAAGTTTGATATTGCAGTTGGTGTTTTTTCCTGGATTGAAGATCATGACATTGCTTTTTGCAGGGGAGAATGTGAATTGCCATTTGGAGCTGTAGATCTCGCACTCTGTGACCATGGACTGGAGATAGGCTGTGATGGGACTTATCAGTGAGATGTCGTCTGCCTGCGTTGGGGAGGCGAGGTGGAGATCCAGGACGAATGCACCCTTTCTGAGTTGTGATAGCTTAGTCAAGAGTTGATTGACATAAACTAAGTACAGCTTCGCGGAAAGAACGCTGCCCTGTCTGACTCCTCGCTCAAGGCTGAACCAAGGTGAATATATATTGTTGGAGAAGACACAGCTCTCCATTCCAGAGTATGTGTTGCAGAATATGCGCCATAGTCCAGGGTGTATATTCAGCTCATGGAGTTTCCACAGGAGCCCGTCATGCCAGACCGTGTCGAAGGCTTTACTACTGTCTAAAAACACAACTTTTGCTGAGTCATTTCGCTCCTTGTAATGGTGGACTGTCTCTTGAAGGAGGAATGAGGCGTGAAGAGATGAGAGACCTTTCTGAAAGCCGCATTGTTGTGGATCAGGGAATTCTGTGCAGTCCTTGAATTGAGGAATCCGATTAGCTATCACAAGTTCAAAGAGTTTGGATATTACGGGTAGAAGAGCCTCTCCTCTGTAGGAATCCGGGGATGTCCTTGATTTGTCTCCCCCTTTAAAGATTGGTATAATAATGCCTTTCTTCCACTGAGATGGAATAACCCCTGTGGTGAGTATTCTATTAAATAGCTCCGAGAGGTAAAAGTGTAGAGTAGCCCCACCATGCTTCAAGTGTTCGTAGAAGACTCCATCAAAGCCACAGGCCTTGTTATTTTTTAGAGATTTGCATAGAGTGTTAATCTCAGTCTCTGACGTCAGAAGGTTCTCGACATTGATCAATCTATTTGACATGATGTGCTTTAGTTGAGTAACTCTAGCTTCTAGGTAGTTTTTGAAGTTTTCATCGAAGTGATTTGCAGTCTCTTTTTGGAATATAGTCTTCATGTGGTCTGCTATTGCTGTACAGATTTCAAGGGAGTCTGTCGTGTGCTTTCCTGACACGACAATTGCTGCGACCTGGGATTTTTTGTTTCTGTTGTTGAGGGTGGCCCAAAACGTTTTCTGGTCAATATCATACAGTTTGTCCAGATTGCTGAAGTGGTCGTTTTCATAAGCTGTGGCAGCTTCTTTCATGGCTGCTCGAAATTTATCCTTTGATTTCTTATAGTTTTTGAAACTAGTGAAGGACATTCCCCTGGGTTTACCATCCATGATCCATATTTGCATGTTTGCTGTCATTAGATTGTGGTATTCGCCAACTTCTTCTTTCCAGTATGGTTTCAGATATCGCCTGAAGTGTTTCTTTGGCAAACAATCATATGCAGAGCTGGTGAGGGCTGTAACTATTGTACAGTTGAGGTGTTCAATATCCTCGCTGGTACACTCTAGAGCCGGGAGCTGCTTCCCCCAGAGAGAATGTGAAACAGCATATGTATAATCTTTGATGGAACCATTTTGGCACGCTTTATCCCATGCTGGTCTAGACATCATAGGTTGTGATGTTGTCTTAACTGGTAGGCCTAGCCGGAGGGAGCATAACACTGGGTGGTGGTCAGAGACATTTAAGGGATTGTCATCCTTTACTGCTGCAGAATCAATGAGAAACATCAGTTCAGTTGGTACAACAATGTGATCAATTGGTGTCTGGGGGCCTCCCACATATGCATAGAAGGTATTTACTGGGCCGGTACAATAGCTCTGCATATTTACAGAGATAAGAGAGTTGGCAGACAGGAACTCCTCAAGTAGTTTAGATCGTTGATCCACAGCAATAACTTTTCTGGGACCTGAAATCTTAGCGTTGAAGTCGCCTAGAATTATCACGGGCCCCCGTTCTAGAAGGGCTGAATATGATTCTTGAAGATCGTCCAGAGACAATTTATAGAGGTCCACAGATCGATTCGAGGGGGGTAGATATATTGAGAGCAGATACAATGGATTTTGATTTGGGATTAAGAGTTCTAGAGCAGTTATTCTGTCGTTTACAATGTCTAGCTGCTGGGCATATGACTTTATGTGTTTGTGACACAGGAAGGCAGTTCCCCCACTTCTCTGGGAACTGTGGTTCTGGGGTTCCTGGGCTGGAGTGGCAATGGAGAAGTAGTTTTCATTAAGAGAGTCCAGGAATGATAGGTTATATTCTCCAAGTTGGTGGTCGGACAGGGCACATATCTGAATGTTGTTTTCGGTTAGAGTGTTGTTTAGGTAACAGACACTTGACATTACTCCTCGACAGTTCCAGGACATAAGTGGGATGTTTGGCGTATACATTGTTAGGAATGTAGGTCCTGATGTCCATCGTCATTTCTCTGTCTATCCTCAAATTGTTGCCAAAATTTTCTCCTGCTAAGCCATGGTTTAACGATGATATCTTTAGGCCAGAAATCAACGTTTTCAACATGGGTCTTGTCTTCGGCTAGCACGTTTAACTGGGCGGCTGCATAACGTCTCTCGGGTTTCAAGAAGAGCTTTAGGTGCGTGACAGTGACACCCCTTTCTTTCATATAGTTCCTGATTGATTGTTCAGAGCAGGACTTGTTGATTCTACCAATGTAGTAGCGACTGGTCCGCTGGCGAGCAGGTCCTGCACAGAATGCATCTTCTTCACAGCTAGAGGGTTGGTTGTTGCTGATGTGGACTTCAATCTGGTTACAAACGTCAGTGTTGTTTGGACATGGTTTCACTTGGTCGGTGCTTACAGTCGATATTCGACTTGAGTGATTGACTGATCCTTTTGTTTTGTTGTTGGTGCCATGTGAAGCAGAAGTGACGTCATCGGGGGCGGGACCGTCTGGAGGGCGTAGTTCCGGTGCAGGTTGGACTGCAGTAACAGACAGACAGACAGACAGATATTTTATTCAAGTCTCACCTCGATACATCTATTGAAAATATTTACATCATGGTTAAAAGAAAACTGGTAAAATATATCGAGCCACCCACCATGGGGTTATGAGAGACTATGTACAAATAAAAAACATCAAAAACATTTAAAATATATACAATGGATTACATAAGATACAGACGTATAGAAATAAAGTGTACAAAAACTAAAAGTAAATCAAGAGTATAAGATATTCGAACGTTTAGATAAAATAGAATAGCAGGTTTTGGCAGCCATATTTAAAACATCCGGGTGTGAGAGTATAAGACCTACTTTTTCAATATCACAGAGGTTTGTAAAATCTTCAATCTTGGTTTGGCACAGATGTAAAAGCTCCGTTCTCTCCAGCAACTGGATGTTGATCCACTAGGAGACATTGAGTGTTGTGATAACTGGTATCTGACACATTGCTGGGCTTGCTCTGTTTTGCAGCGTCGGCGTACGAGATGTGTTTGCTTTTCTTTAAATCCTTTTTTTCGATAACTGCCACTTTCTTCTTGAGGTCTCCGAGAGATGAGCAGCAAGATTTACACTGGTCATCCACAGACTTGATGTCATCTTCCATGGAAGTTAGCCTTTGATTTATCAGTGTAACTTTTGATTTGATTGCTCCAATGCCCAAGTGACGTTCGTCAGATATTCGGGTGATATTGAGACAGCCATCATCATACTTTGACTTTAAATCGTTTACCACCTTCCGTAGGTCTGAATGACGGGATTCAAACTTATTACTCGACTTCACTGCCTCAAGAGAAGCTACATCATGCTTTGGTAGTTCAACTTCAATAATTCGCTTAATATCCTGTTGGCAATCAGTCATATTTGATTTGAGGTTTTCAATTGATTCATTGCAGTTATTCAATTTTCCCAGGAAGTCCGTGTTGTCATTGCGTAACTGTTCTACACATTTCTGCATCCTGTCCCGTAACTTATCAACCAAGCCTTTAAGTTTGGCTGACTCTTCACGTGCTGACGCAAGCTGTGTTGTTAGACTGTTATTAGAGTCCACGAGATGTTTGACCTTGTTATGTAAGCAATCAATGTCCTGAGTGTATTCACCCCTGAGCGTAGACAGATCACGTTCAAGCCGTGCCATTGTCTCACTGATTGAAGCTATTGTTCTCCGTGTGTAGGTTTCACTCTCAGTGGTTTGTTGTGATACCTTCTTAGGTTGGATATTCAAAACATCATAAATATCATCGGAAATATCTCCACAATAGCATCTAAAAAGTATAAAGCAGTCTTTGGCTAATTTCTCCAATTTCTCACCCTGTTTTGCACGACGGTCTTTCCGACGTTTTAGCACACTTTCTTGAAAAGGGAATGAGTCAAGCTTTTTACACATATTCAGTAACATTAGTCTAAGTTCATCCAAAATATTTGCAACCTCTTGTGCTTTGAGAATAAGGAACTTGTGGACGTGTCAGCTTGATCTGGTACAATCTATAATTAGCATCTACCCTTTGCTCGAACTCACAACCTCCGCATTCCTCATCCCACATTGATAGTGGGGAAGGTACTGACTATAAGTACGGCGCGCTAACCGATTGTGCCACCGGGGCTGCTGTTCACTTCCTTCTTTGTATATAATTTAAACATAATAATTCCTCCATGTATCATTCACAACGAATAATAGCCAAATATCGAGGCTGGTCAGACTGGTGCATTTGGTCAAGGATATTAGTTGCAACGCAGGGTGTGGCTGTTATCAATTGATAATCATGTATATCTTTATAAAGTTTCACTGTTGTCAACGCTTGGCATGAGAAATGACATAAACAAAAACATATAGCCTCCAGTGAGGATCGAACTCACGACCCCTGGTTTACAAGACCAGTGCTCTAACCACTGAGCTATAGAGGCGTATATATGTACAATAACAACATTTCCACTCAAGGAGCTTGCCATCTATAATTCGAGCTAGTGAATGTGTGCATTTGAGTTTGTTGTTTGCTTTTGCCTTGTTACATTTTATTGATTATATTACGTGAAAATGTCCGGAATCTGTAAACATCTGTGGGGGGTTTTCAAATCAAAGAAGAAAAAATGTCCACGTCATCAGCCCCCAGTGAGGATCGAACTCACGACCCCTGCTTTACGAGAGCAGTGCTCTAACCACTGAGCTATGGAGGCTTGTTGGTTAATCGGCTAACATTAAGGTGATATACCTCAAATTAACATCACACAGCAAAAAGAGAGAATGGTGAAAAATGAATGACAGCCCCCAGTGAGGATCGAACTCACGACCCCTGGTTTACAAGACCAGTGCTCTAACCACTGAGCTATGGAGGCAGATGCCATAGTGGCCTAATGTATAGGATATAAGAAGACCGATAGTCAATCGTTATTTGAACATGGCCAGTATCACGTGAACTTGTGGACGTGTCAGCTTGATCTGGTACAATCTATAATTAGCATCTACCCTTTGCAATTTAAAACCAGTACCTATACTAGTTAATATCAGAAGCTTCCCGGAAATCGACCAAATTGAAAACAAATTTGTAAAAGTTACAGCTTGCCCCGGGTGAGGCTCGAACTCACAACCTCCGCATTCCTCATCCCACATTGATAGTGGGGAAGGTACTGACTATAAGTACGGCGCGCTAACCGATTGTGCCACCGGGGCTGCTGTTCACTTCCTTCTTTGTATATAATTTAAACATAATAATTCCTCCATGTATCATTCACAACGAATAATAGCCAAATATCGAGGCTGGTCAGACTGGTGCATTTGGTCAAGGATATTAGTTGCAACGCAGGGTGTGGCTGTTATCAATTGATAATCATTTATATCTTTATAAAGTTTCACTGTTGTCAACGCTTGGCATGAGAAATGACATAAACAAAAACATATAGCCTCCAGTGAGGATCGAACTCACGACCCCTGGTTTACAAGACCAGTGCTCTATCCACTGAGCTATAGAGGCGTATATATGTACAATAACAACATTTCCACTCAAGGAGCTTGCCATCTATAATTCGAGCTAGTGAATGTGTGCATTTGAGTTTGTTGTTTGCTTTTGCCTTGTTACATTTTATTGATTATATTACGTGAAAATGTCCGGAATCTGTAAACATCTGTGGGGGGTTTTCAAATCAAAGAAGAAAAAATGTCCACGTCATCAGCCCCCAGTGAGGATCGAACTCACGACCCCTGCTTTACGAGAGCAGTGCTCTAACCACTGAGCTATGGAGGCTTGTTGGTTAATCGGCTAACATTAAGGTGATATACCTCAAATTAACATCACACAGCAAAAAGAGAGAATGGTGAAAAATGAATGACAGCCCCCAGTGAGGATCGAACTCACGACCCCTGGTTTACAAGACCAGTGCTCTAACCACTGAGCTATGGAGGCAGATGCCATAGTGGCCTAATGTATAGGATATAAGAAGACCGATAGTCAATCGTTATTTGAACATGGCCAGTATCACGTGAACTTGTGGACGTGTCAGCTTGATCTGGTACAATCTATAATTAGCATCTACCCTTTGCAATTTAAAACCAGTCCCTATACTAGTTAATATCAGAAGCTTCCCGGAAATCGACCAAATTGAAAACAAATTTGTAAAAGTTACAGCTTGCCCCGGGTGAGGCTCGAACTCACAACCTCCGCATTCCTCATCCCACATTGATAGTGGGGAAGGTACTGACTATAAGTACGGCGCGCTAACCGATTGTGCCACCGGGGCTGCTGTTCACTTCCTTCTTTGTATATAATTTAAACATAATAATTCCTCCATGTATCATTCACAACGAATAATAGCCAAATATCGAGGCTGGTCAGACTGGTGCATTTGGTCAAGGATATTAGTTGCAACGCAGGGTGTGGCTGTTATCAATTGATAATCATTTATATCTTTATAAAGTTTCACTGTTGTCAACGCTTGGCATGAGAAATGACATAAACAAAAACATATAGCCTCCAGTGAGGATCGAACTCACGACCCCTGGTTTACAAGACCAGTGCTCTATCCACTGAGCTATAGAGGCGTATATATGTACAATAACAACATTTCCACTCAAGGAGCTTGCCATCTATAATTCGAGCTAGTGAATGTGTGCATTTGAGTTTGTTGTTTGCTTTTGCCTTGTTACATTTTATTGATTATATTACGTGAAAATGTCCGGAATCTGTAAACATCTGTGGGGGGTTTTCAAATCAAAGAAGAAAAAATGTCCACGTCATCAGCCCCCAGTGAGGATCGAACTCACGACCCCTGCTTTACGAGAGCAGTGCTCTAACCACTGAGCTATGGAGGCTTGTTGGTTAATCGGCTAACATTAAGGTGATATACCTCAAATTAACATCACACAGCAAAAAGAGAGAATGGTGAAAAATGAATGACAGCCCCCAGTGAGGATCGAACTCACGACCCCTGGTTTACAAGACCAGTGCTCTAACCACTGAGCTATGGAGGCAGATGCCATAGTGGCCTAATGTATAGGATATAAGAAGACCGATAGTCAATCGTTATTTGAACATGGCCAGTATCACGTGAACTTGTGGACGTGTCAGCTTGATCTGGTACAATCTATAATTAGCATCTACCCTTTGCAATTTAAAACCAGTCCCTATACTAGTTAATATCAGAAGCTTCCCGGAAATCGACCAAATTGAAAACAAATTTGTAAAAGTTACAGCTTGCCCCGGGTGAGGCTCGAACTCACAACCTCCGCATTCCTCATCCCACAATGATAGTGGGGAAGGTACTGACTATAAGTACGGCGCGCTAACCGATTGTGCCACCGGGGCTGCTGTTCACTTCCTTCTTTGTATATAATTTAAACATAATAATTCCTCCATGTATCATTCACAACGAATAATAGCCAAATATCGAGGCTGGTCAGACTGGTGCATTTGGTCAAGGATATTAGTTGCAACGCAGGGTGTGGCTGTTATCAATTGATAATCATTTATATCTTTATAAAGTTTCACTGTTGTCAACGCTTGGCATGAGAAATGACATAAACAAAAACATATAGCCTCCAGTGAGGATCGAACTCACAACCCCTGGTTTACAAGACCAGTGCTCTTTCCACTGAGCTATAGAGGCGTATATATGTACAATAACAACATTTCCACTCAAGGAGCTTGCCATCTATAATTCGAGCTAGTGAATGTGTGCATTTGAGTTTGTTGTTTGCTTTTGCCTTGTTACATTTTATTGATTATATTACGTGAAAATGTCCGGAATCTGTAAACATCTGTGGGGGGTTTTCAAATCAAAGAAGAAAAAATGTCCACGTCATCAGCCCCCAGTGAGGATCGAACTCACGACCCCTGCTTTACGAGAGCAGTGCTCTAACCACTGAGCTATGGAGGCTTGTTGGTTAATCGGCTAACATTAAGGTGATATACCTCAAATTAACATCACACAGCAAAAAGAGAGAATGGTGAAAAATGAATGACAGCCCCCAGTGAGGATCGAACTCACGACCCCTGGTTTACAAGACCAGTGCTCTAACCACTGAGCTATGGAGGCAGATGCCATAGTGGCCTAATGTATAGGATATAAGAAGACCGATAGTCAATCGTTATTTGAACATGGCCAGTATCACGTGAACTTGTGGACGTGTCAGCTTGATCTGGTACAATCTATAATTAGCATCTACCCTTTGCAATTTAAAACCAGTCCCTATACTAGTTAATATCAGAAGCTTCCCGGAAATCGACCAAATTGAAAACAAATTTGTAAAAGTTACAGCTTGCCCCAGGTGAGGCTCGAACTCACAACCTCCGCATTCCTCATCCCACATTGATAGTGGGGAAGGTACTGACTATAAGTACGGCGCGCTAACCGATTGTGCCACCGGGGCTGCTGTTCACTTCCTTCTTTGTATATAATTTAAACATAATAATTCCTCCATGTATCATTCACAACGAATAATAGCCAAATATCGAGGCTGGTCAGACTGGTGCATTTGGTCAAGGATATTAGTTGCAACGCAGGGTGTGGCTGTTATCAATTGATAATCATTTATATCTTTATAAAGTTTCACTGTTGTCAACGCTTGGCATGAGAAATGACATAAACAAAAACATATAGCCTCCAGTGAGGATCGAACTCACGACCCCTGGTTTACAAGACCAGTGCTCTATCCACTGAGCTATAGAGGCGTATATATGTACAATAACAACATTTCCACTCAAGGAGCTTGCCATCTATAATTCGAGCTAGTGAATGTGTGCATTTGAGTTTGTTGTTTGCTTTTGCCTTGTTACATTTTATTGATTATATTACGTGAAAATGTCCGGAATCTGTAAACATCTGTGGGGGGTTTTCAAATCAAAGAAGAAAAATGTCCACGTCATCAGCCCCCAGTGAGGATCGAACTCACGACCCCTGCTTTACGAGAGCAGTGCTCTAACCACTGAGCTATGGAGGCTTGTTGGTTAATCGGCTAACATTAAGGTGATATACCTCAAATTAACATCACACAGCAAAAAGAGAGAATGGTGAAAAATGAATGACAGCCCCCAGTGAGGATCGAACTCACGACCCCTGGTTTACAAGACCAGTGCTCTAACCACTGAGCTATGGAGGCAGATGCCATAGTGGCCTAATGTATAGGATATAAGAAGACCGATAGTCAATCGTTATTTGAACATGGCCAGTATCACGTGAACTTGTGGACGTGTCAGCTTGATCTGGTACAATCTATAATTAGCATCTACCCTTTGCAATTTAAAACCAGTCCCTATACTAGTTAATATCAGAAGCTTCCCGGAAATCGACCAAATTGAAAACAAATTTGTAAAAGTTACAGCTTGCCCCGGGTGAGGCTCGAACTCACAACCTCCGCATTCCTCATCCCACATTGATAGTGGGGAAGGTACTGACTATAAGTACGGCGCGCTAACCGATTGTGCCACCGGGGCTGCTGTTCACTTCCTTCTTTGTATATAATTTAAACATAATAATTCCTCCATGTATCATTCACAACGAATAATAGCCAAATATCGAGGCTGGTCAGACTGGTGCATTTGGTCAAGGATATTAGTTGCAACGCAGGGTGTGGCTGTTATCAATTGATAATCATTTATATCTTTATAAAGTTTCACTGTTGTCAACGCTTGGCATGAGAAATGACATACACAAAAACATATAGCCTCCAGTGAGGATCGAACTCACGACCCCTGGTTTACAAGACCAGTGCTCTATCCACTGAGCTATAGAGGCGTATATATGTACAATAACAACATTTCCACTCAAGGAGCTTGCCATCTATAATTCGAGCTAGTGAATGTGTGCATTTGAGTTTGTTGTTTGCTTTTGCCTTGTTACATTTTATTGATTATATTACGTGAAAATGTCCGGAATCTGTAAACATCTGTGGGGGGTTTTCAAATCAAAGAAGAAAAAATGTCCACGTCATCAGCCCCCAGTGAGGATCGAACTCACGACCCCTGCTTTACGAGAGCAGTGCTCTAACCACTGAGCTATGGAGGCTTGTTGGTTAATCGGCTAACATTAAGGTGATATACCTCAAATTAACATCACACAGCAAAAAGAGAGAATGGTGAAAAATGAATGACAGCCCCCAGTGAGGATCGAACTCACGACCCCTGGTTTACAAGACCAGTGCTCTAACCACTGAGCTATGGAGGCAGATGCCATAGTGGCCTAATGTATAGGATATAAGAAGACCGATAGTCAATCGTTATTTGAACATGGCCAGTATCACGTGAACTTGTGGACGTGTCAGCTTGATCTGGTACAATCTATAATTAGCATCTACCCTTTGCAATTTAAAACCAGTCCCTATACTAGTTAATATCAGAAGCTTCCCGGAAATCGACCAAATTGAAAACAAATTTGTAAAAGTTACAGCTTGCCCCGGGTGAGGCTCGAACTCACAACCTCCGCATTCCTCATCCCACATTGATAGTGGGGAAGGTACTGACTATAAGTACGGCGCGCTAACCGATTGTGCCACCGGGGCTGCTGTTCACTTCCTTCTTTGTATATAATTTAAACATAATAATTCCTCCATGTATCATTCACAACGAATAATAGCCAAATATCGAGGCTGGTCAGACTGGTGCATTTGGTCAAGGATATTAGTTGCAACGCAGGGTGTGGCTGTTATCAATTGATAATCATTTATATCTTTATAAAGTTTCACTGTTGTCAACGCTTGGCATGAGAAATGACATAAACAAAAACATATAGCCTCCAGTGAGGATCGAACTCACGACCCCTGGTTTACAAGACCAGTGCTCTATCCACTGAGCTATAGAGGCGTATATATGTACAATAACAACATTTCCACTCAAGGAGCTTGCCATCTATAATTCGAGCTAGTGAATGTGTGCATTTGAGTTTGTTGTTTGCTTTTGCCTTGTTACATTTTATTGATTATATTACGTGAAAATGTCCGGAATCTGTAAACATCTGTGGGGGGTTTTCAAATCAAAGAAGAAAAAATGTCCACGTCATCAGCCCCCAGTGAGGATCGAACTCACGACCCCTGCTTTACGAGAGCAGTGCTCTAACCACTGAGCTATGGAGGCTTGTTGGTTAATCGGCTAACATTAAGGTGATATACCTCAAATTAACATCACACAGCAAAAAGAGAGAATGGTGAAAAATGAATGACAGCCCCCAGTGAGGATCGAACTCACGACCCCTGGTTTACAAGACCAGTGCTCTAACCACTGAGCTATGGAGGCAGATGCCATAGTGGCCTAATGTATAGGATATAAGAAGACCGATAGTCAATCGTTATTTGAACATGGCCAGTATCACGTGAACTTGTGGACGTGTCAGCTTGATCTGGTACAATCTATAATTAGCATCTACCCTTTGCAATTTAAAACCAGTCCCTATACTAGTTAATATCAGAAGCTTCCCGGAAATCGACCAAATTGAAAACAAATTTGTAAAAGTTACAGCTTGCCCCGGGTGAGGCTCGAACTCACAACCTCCGCATTCCTCATCCCACATTGATAGTGGGGAAGGTACTGACTATAAGTACGGCGCGCTAACCGATTGTGCCACCGGGGCTGCTGTTCACTTCCTTCTTTGTATATAATTTAAACATAATAATTCCTCCATGTATCATTCACAACGAATAATAGCCAAATATCGAGGCTGGTCAGACTGGTGCATTTGGTCAAGGATATTAGTTGCAACGCAGGGTGTGGCTGTTATCAATTGATAATCATTTATATCTTTATAAAGTTTCACTGTTGTCAACGCTTGGCATGAGAAATGACATAAACAAAAACATATAGCCTCCAGTGAGGATCGAACTCACGACCCCTGGTTTACAAGACCAGTGCTCTATCCACTGAGCTATAGAGGCGTATATATGTACAATAACAACATTTCCACTCAAGGAGCTTGCCATCTATAATTCGAGCTAGTGAATGTGTGCATTTGAGTTTGTTGTTTGCTTTTGCCTTGTTACATTTTATTGATTATATTACGTGAAAATGTCCGGAATCTGTAAACATCTGTGGGGAGTTTTCAAATCAAAGAAGAAAAAATGTCCACGTCATCAGCCCCCAGTGAGGATCGAACTCACGACCCCTGCTTTACGAGAGCAGTGCTCTAACCACTGAGCTATGGAGGCTTGTTGGTTAATCGGCTAACATTAAGGTGATATACCTCAAATTAACATCACACAGCAAAAAGAGAGAATGGTGAAAAATGAATGACAGCCCCCAGTGAGGATCGAACTCACGACCCCTGGTTTACAAGACCAGTGCTCTAACCACTGAGCTTAACAGATGCCATAGTGGCCTAATGTATAGGATATAAGAAGACCGATAGTCAATCGTTATTTGAACATGGCCAGTATCACGTGAACTTGTGGACGTGTCAGCTTGATCTGGTACAATCTATAATTAGCATCTACCCTTTGCAATTTAAAACCAGTCCCTATACTAGTTAATATCAGAAGCTTCCCGGAAATCGACCAAATTGAAAACAAATTTGTAAAAGTTACAGCTTGCCCCGGGTGAGGCTCGAACTCACAACCTCCGCATTCCTCATCCCACATTGATAGTGGGGAAGGTACTGACTATAAGTACGGCGCGCTAACCGATTGTGCCACCGGGGCTGCTGTTCACTTCCTTCTTTGTATATAATTTAAACATAATAATTCCTCCATGTATCATTCACAACGAATAATAGCCAAATATCGAGGCTGGTCAGACTGGTGCATTTGGTCAAGGATATTAGTTGCAACGCAGGGTGTGGCTGTTATCAATTGATAATCATTTATATCTTTATAAAGTTTCACTGTTGTCAACGCTTGGCATGAGAAATGACATAAACAAAAACATATAGCCTCCAGTGAGGATCGAACTCACGACCCCTGGTTTACAAGACCAGTGCTCTATCCACTGAGCTATAGAGGCGTATATATGTACAATAACAACATTTCCACTCAAGGAGCTTGCCATCTATAATTCGAGCTAGTGAATGTGTGCATTTGAGTTTGTTGTTTGCTTTTGCCTTGTTACATTTTATTGATTATATTACGTGAAAATGTCCGGAATCTGTAAACATCTGAAAAGAGAGAATGGTGAAAAATGAATGACAGCCCCCAGTGAGGATCGAACTCACGACCCCTGGTTTACAAGACCAGTGCTCTAACCACTGAGCTATGGAGGCAGATGCCATAGTGGCCTAATGTATAGGATATAAGAAGACCGATAGTCAATCGTTATTTGAACATGGCCAGTATCACGTGAACTTGTGGACGTGTCAGCTTGATCTGGTACAATCTATAATTAGCATCTACCCTTTGCAATTTAAAACCAGTCCCTATACTAGTTAATATCAGAAGCTTCCCGGAAATCGACCAAATTGAAAACAAATTTGTAAAAGTTACAGCTTGCCCCGGGTGAGGCTCGAACTCACAACCTCCGCATTCCTCATCCCACATTGATAGTGGGGAAGGTACTGACTATAAGTACGGCGCGCTAACCGATTGTGCCACCGGGGCTGCTGTTCACTTCCTTCTTTGTATATAATTTAAACATAATAATTCCTCCATGTATCATTCACAACGAATAATAGCCAAATATCGAGGCTGGTCAGACTGGTGCATTTGGTCAAGGATATTAGTTGCAACGCAGGGTGTGGCTGTTATCAATTGATAATCATTTATATCTTTATAAAGTTTCACTGTTGTCAACGCTTGGCATGAGAAATGACATAAACAAAAACATATAGCCTCCAGTGAGGATCGAACTCACGACCCCTGGTTTACAAGACCAGTGCTCTATCCACTGAGCTATAGAGGCGTATATATGTACAATAACAACATTTCCACCCAAGGAGCTTGCCATCTATAATTCGAGCTAGTGAATGTGTGCATTTGAGTTTGTTGTTTGCTTTTGCCTTGTTACATTTTATTGATTATATTACGTGAAAATGTCCGGAATCTGTAAACATCTGTGGGGGGTTTTCAAATCAAAGAAGAAAAAATGTCCACGTCATCAGCCCCCAGTGAGGATCGAACTCACGACCCCTGCTTTACGAGAGCAGTGCTCTAACCACTGAGCTATGGAGGCTTGTTGGTTAATCGGCTAACATTAAGGTGATATACCTCAAATTAACATCACACAGCAAAAAGAGAGAATGGTGAAAAATGAATGACAGCCCCCAGTGAGGATCGAACTCACGACCCCTGGTTTACAAGACCAGTGCTCTAACCACTGAGCTATGGAGGCAGATGCCATAGTGGCCTAATGTATAGGATATAAGAAGACCGATAGTCAATCGTTATTTGAACATGGCCAGTATCACGTGAACTTGTGGACGTGTCAGCTTGATCTGGTACAATCTATAATTAGCATCTACCCTTTGCAATTTAAAACCAGTCCCTATACTAGTTAATATCAGAAGCTTCCCGGAAATCGACCAAATTGAAAACAAATTTGTAAAAGTTACAGCTTGCCCCGGGTGAGGCTCGAACTCACAACCTCCGCATTCCTCATCCCACATTGATAGTGGGGAAGGTACTGACTATAAGTACGGCGCGCTAACCGATTGTGCCACCGGGGCTGCTGTTCACTTCCTTCTTTGTATATAATTTAAACATAATAATTCCTCCATGTATCATTCACAACGAATAATAGCCAAATATCGAGGCTGGTCAGACTGGTGCATTTGGTCAAGGATATTAGTTGCAACGCAGGGTGTGGCTGTTATCAATTGATAATCATTTATATCTTTATAAAGTTTCACTGTTGTCAACGCTTGGCATGAGAAATGACATAAACAAAAACATATAGCCTCCAGTGAGGATCGAACTCACGACCCCTGGTTTACAAGACCAGTGCTCTATCCACTGAGCTATAGAGGCGTATATATGTACAATAACAACATTTCCACCCAAGGAGCTTGCCATCTATAATTCGAGCTAGTGAATGTGTGCATTTGAGTTTGTTGTTTGCTTTTGCCTTGTTACATTTTATTGATTATATTACGTGAAAATGTCCGGAATCTGTAAACATCTGTGGGGGGTTTTCAAATCAAAGAAGAAAAAATGTCCACGTCATCAGCCCCCAGTGAGGATCGAACTCACGACCCCTGCTTTACGAGAGCAGTGCTCTAACCACTGAGCTATGGAGGCTTGTTGGTTAATGGACATAGCCCACAATTCCATGCGCTAACTTTTACCTCAACCCGGAAACAATTCAGAGCCAATGTAGTCCCTAGTGTAGGGGCTGTTTCTCGTACTTGGAAAGATTATTTTGTGACATGTGATGGTTCAAATGAAAGGTCTGATACTGTAGTATGTGTGTGATTTTTTCTGGGTCTTAGATTTACTGCTATAGTGTTGGTGTGAGCAGGCAAAGTGACCCCAAATTGAAGGTCGAGGGTCACGGACCAACCTTGAAGGCAAGGTCACATTTGTTTACCCTGGCTACCGGCCAAAAATGCCACGAAACCTATGCTCAATTTTTGACTGAAAAGTGGTCTATGGCAGGTAAGTCAGTATGCAAAAGCTGAATGCCCAACGAGATATAGGGAATTGGCTGTATTAGAAAGACAATGATGATACAACTACTTGAAATTAATTGTGGGCTGTGGCCTGATATGGACAGCACTGAGAAAGTTGGGTTGTTGTGTTTGATGTGCAATAACTTTGTCAGTTTGCTATCTTTTTGCTTGAAATTTGGTACACTTATACATTACACTTATAGAAATCAGGGAATTTATGCAGTTTCATTGGATATTATTTTTTTGATTTTTTAAAAATTTTACTGTAGAAATATTTATATTTTCTATAGTTATATTGTAATATGATTTTCCTAGCATGTCAAATAAGTCATGTAAAATCTAAATATTGAATATTTGTGTATTACTACACTCAATAGAGCAGAGTAAGCACATGTCAGCAAGATGGAAGCTTTTTTCAAGAAATACCAGGCTAAAATTCAGGAACACAGCCTGAAAGAAGATAGGTGTATGATATGGCAAAGAGCTCTGAAGCCAGCTGGCTATGGTGTCATTAGATATTCATCTCCTGTCACAAATAAATGGCATACAATAAATGCTCACAGACTGAGCTACATTGTTTTCAATGAAAAGTTCATTGATGATGACCTTCATGTCAGCCATTTATGTCATAATAAGAGATGTGTTTTGGTTGCGCATCTATCCGCAGAACCAGCCAGTGTCAATGCCGATAGGTGCAAATGTTTAAACCGACAGACTTGCAGTGGCCATAATCCATATCAGGATTGTCTACTTGCATACTATGAAGAATAACAGACACATAATATCATGTTAGGTTTGTTTTAATTGCATATATATTATTATCTGTAAGAACATTCATCACATGTGATCTCATTTCAATAATATTGGGATAACACAATGACAATTTGCCAATATGGATATGAAATAATCATAAATCAATCAGTATATTGTACAAATCATGAAATAAAATCAATTTTCTGTCATGCTAAGACAGTACAGTTGCATTCAAATCCTAAATTCACAATATAACATTGCTCCGCAGAATTGTCACTTTGAATAGGAATGATCCCAGTCAGTACTGGTGGATGGTTTAGGATCCAGCTGACCCTTTCTGTAATCACACTTGTCCTTCATGGATGTTTTGGCCTCAATGAAGTCAGAAATCTGCTGTCCTTGCTGTAATAACCTTCTCTTAACAACACCACTGTTCTTATTGTACATCTTTTGATAGTCTGCATCCTCATCCATTCTGCGCAAAGATCGAACTGATCCCGCAGATAGATGTACACCTAGGCACTGTGTTTTCGCAATGGCTGAAGTCCCAGGTCCATTATTCAGCCTGTGGATTGTTGACGATGCCCGGCCGATGTAATTTCTTGAGAAGTTGACATTTTTGGGTAGAGATACACTCAGAGATCTGTTTGCTGCTTCACATTTTTGAGTGTCAGTATAAAATTTCATGTGTTCCACCACTTCAACACTTAGTTTCATCTTCAAGATTTCATGTAGGAGATGTTTGTCACTGTCATTCATATTGAAACTTGATATCTTGTTCTTGCAGAGATGCATCGACCGAGTCCACCAGCTACGGGAAACTCCACCACTGCAGACCACAGAGTGTCGGGCACATCGCGAACAGTCTCCAGTATAACACAGAAGCGTCGCCTCGAGGACTCTAGGTAAGATACTCCGCAGTGTCTTCATGTCGCCAGCATGAGTTTTCATCAGTTCCTTAAGAATAAGACTGCAGCGTGCCTTTACATCTTGACTAAGCACTCTCTGTTGCTGCTTCCTCCGCTCACGGGTGGTGCCCGCAAACATCTCAGCACTGAAGTTAGCCTTGTAGCATTTACGGAATTGTCCTTGAGCTAGATGAGTAGGGTCAGCAAGTCGTTCGACCTTCCACATGGGATCAATGATCTTCATAGCTCTGTCTACACCCTCAGCGGACCTTGAGTCACCATCCGTTGTGACATACTTGATCAGCATTCCCTGTAAGGCCAGTTGATCACCAATGTCCTTCCCCATACCCATTTCTGAAAATGGAGCAAATGTTGACATATTTGCTGTGCAATCGGCATGTCCTCCTGGACAGGTCACTTCCAGCCCCTTCCCTCTCAGCCAGGCTCCAGTCCAGCATAGCTTGTTTTGGAAGGATGCACCAATGATATATTTCTTATCAGTCACAGTTTCACAAGCGAGGCCGATGGCTAGAGAGGCATTTTGACCTGGCTTCTTCCTACTAGCTATAGTCGTGGAATTGTAGCGGCCGTCCATGGCGATGTTCACTTCATTCAACTCCACACCTCTCTCGCTGTTGACTTGCTTTATGAGTTGAACCTTGTCGCCCATATCTTTAGTGTTCAGTTCAGTCACAGCACTTCCAACTCGATTAGCTGTTCTTTGCATGCTGCTTCTAGCCGGGGGAACCATGTCCATTGTAGCCATGAGAAGCCTTGCTCTGGTGGTGCTGATCGGTGTGTCTTGTAGTCCAACAGCCAGGGCTAAGTTTGCTGCTGCTGGGTTTGGTCCTGGCTTATCTTGTTTCACCTCCTTGTACAGCTTCATCTCAGGTGTTTCAAAGTCACATGTCACACATTTTAGCACTATCCTCCAGCAGACACCCCATTTTCTCTCCCGATGTATCACAAGGTGGGTGTCAGTGCAGTCGGGAGACGTCAAACGGTGAAGGCGGTTACCCTCATTCCAGCAATTGGCCATTTCGGCACTGTCAACCAGTCGCATTCCTTCACCGTCAGGAGAACTGCGTTCGTCTTGCGACTTGGGCTTGTCAGCTGGCAAAGGACGAAGGAGACGGACTGAGCTGGAGATACCCTCACAGTCTGGTGTAGAAAGAACAGATCCATCAGACCTTGACTTTGCAACCAGTTTGAACTGCTCAGCACTCATCCTGGTGACAGACTTCTGTTGTGTTTGATGTGAGAGGTCTAGTCCATCTTCAGCATCAAAAGTCAGACCTTGATTCCATGGAATATTGCCCTTCTGAAAGCCTTGAGTGCGCCGCTGTCTGTCTCCTTTCATGTTCGAACGTAAAGTTGAAATGATACAGCACAGGTAGAGGCTGCACATTTTATACACCATACCTGTGATTTGTCAATGCGCTGACAACTTATTGTATAGACGGTCACTAAGAATTGACCAATCACACCATGCATATGTTTATTGGCTGGCAAGACAGTTTACCTACTTGACACCGTTATGCGTATTGATCAGCTGTCAGGTGTGAGGTGTGCCACTTAACTGCATGTAGCAATCAGCAGCCAATTAGCATTCAATAAAAAGTGGACTCATTGTGGCCAGTAATAAAATGTCTTTCTAGCACTATCAAATTTAGCAGTTTCAATTTTTAATTTCATACTGAAATTTGATGAAAATTAAAAAAAATAGTGGCTAAAATTGATAAAAATTTTAAAAAATTATAAAAAAAAAAAATCAGCTTTAATTTTATCAAATATTGTTTATTTGAAGGTATTTGATTAACATTTGCAGGTAAAGGTCACTTTTTGATGATACCCTGTCTCATTTCAGAGTTTGAAGACTTGCGCTACCCTGCAGATGAAAAATCCACCAGATGAACTGGCCTTGGAGAGCAGATGACAGAGCCTGATGCAAGTCCCCTGTAGATTTGCTTGTGTCTGCACCAGAGACTTCAACTTTTGTGATCTAATTGGTAATTGAATGTACTTACTACCTGTGAAGTTTTATTAAATTTAGACAAAAAAAGGTGGTCTGATAGGACATAGCCCACAATTCCATGCGCTAACTTTTACCTCAACCCGGAAACAATTCAGAGCCAATGTAGTCCCTAGTGTAGGGGCTGTTTCTCGTACTTGGAAAGATTATTTTGTGACATGTGATGGTTCAAATGAAAGGTCTGATACTGTAGTATGTGTGTGATTTTTTCTGGGTCTTAGATTTACTGCTATAGTGTTGGTGTGAGCAGGCAAAGTGACCCCAAATTGAAGGTCGAGGGTCACGGACCAACCTTGAAGGCAAGGTCACATTTGTTTACCCTGGCTACCGGCCAAAAATGCCACGAAACCTATGCTCAATTTTTGACTGAAAAGTGGTCTATGGCAGGTAAGTCAGTATGCAAAAGCTGAATGCCCAACGAGATATAGGGAATTGGCTGTATTAGAAAGACAATGATGATACAACTACTTGAAATTAATTGTGGGCTGTGGCCTAATCGGCTAACATTAAGGTGATATACCTCAAATTAACATCACACAGCAAAAAGAGAGAATGGTGAAAAATGAATGACAGCCCCCAGTGAGGATCGAACTCACGACCCCTGGTTTACAAGACCAGTGCTCTAACCACTGAGCTATGGAGGCAGATGCCATAGTGGCCTAATGTATAGGATATAAGAAGACCGATAGTCAATCGTTATTTGAACATGGCCAGTATCACGTGAACTTGTGGACGTGTCAGCTTGATCTGGTACAATCTATAATTAGCATCTACCCTTTGCAATTTAAAACCAGTCCCTATACTAGTTAATATCAGAAGCTTCCCGGAAATCGACCAAATTGAAAACAAATTTGTAAAAGTTACAGCTTGCCCCGGGTGAGGCTCGAACTCACAACCTCCGCATTCCTCATCCCACATTGATAGTGGGGAAGGTACTGACTATAAGTACGGCGCGCTAACCGATTGTGCCACCGGGGCTGCTGTTCACTTCCTTCTTTGTATATAATTTAAACATAATAATTCCTCCATGTATCATTCACAACGAATAATAGCCAAATATCGAGGCTGGTCAGACTGGTGCATTTGGTCAAGGATATTAGTTGCAACGCAGGGTGTGGCTGTTATCAATTGATAATCATTTATATCTTTATAAAGTTTCACTGTTGTCAACGCTTGGCATGAGAAATGACATAAACAAAAACATATAGCCTCCAGTGAGGATCGAACTCACGACCCCTGGTTTACAAGACCAGTGCTCTATCCACTGAGCTATAGAGGCGTATATATGTACAATAACAACATTTCCACCCAAGGAGCTTGCCATCTATAATTCGAGCTAGTGAATGTGTGCATTTGAGTTTGTTGTTTGCTTTTGCCTTGTTACATTTTATTGATTATATTACGTGAAAATGTCCGGAATCTGTAAACATCTGTGGGGGGTTTTCAAATCAAAGAAGAAAAAATGTCCACGTCATCAGCCCCCAGTGAGGATCGAACTCACGACCCCTGCTTTACGAGAGCAGTGCTCTAACCACTGAGCTATGGAGGCTTGTTGGTTAATCGGCTAACATTAAGGTGATATACCTCAAATTAACATCACACAGCAAAAAGAGAGAGTGGTGAAAAATGAATGACAGCCCCCAGTGAGGATCGAACTCACGACCCCTGGTTTACAAGACCAGTGCTCTAACCACTGAGCTATGGAGGCAGATGCCATAGTGGCCTAATGTATAGGATATAAGAAGACCGATAGTCAATCGTTATTTGAACATGGCCAGTATCACGTGAACTTGTGGACGTGTCAGCTTGATCTGGTACAATCTATAATTAGCATCTACCCTTTGCAATTTAAAACCAGTCCCTATACTAGTTAATATCAGAAGCTTCCCGGAAATCGACCAAATTGAAAACAAATTTGTAAAAGTTACAGCTTGCCCCGGGTGAGGCTCGAACTCACAACCTCCGCATTCCTCATCCCACATTGATAGTGGGGAAGGTACTGACTATAAGTACGGCGCGCTAACCGATTGTGCCACCGGGGCTGCTGTTCACTTCCTTCTTTGTATATAATTTAAACATAATAATTCCTCCATGTATCATTCACAACGAATAATAGCCAAATATCGAGGCTGGTCAGACTGGTGCATTTGGTCAAGGATATTAGTTGCAATGCAGGGTGTGGCTGTTATCAATTGATAATCATTTATATCTTTATAAAGTTTCACTGTTGTCAACGCTTGGCATGAGAAATGACATAAACAAAAACATATAGCCTCCAGTGAGGATCGAACTCACGACCCCTGGTTTACAAGACCAGTGCTCTATCCACTGAGCTATAGAGGCGTATATATGTACAATAACAACATTTCCACCCAAGGAGCTTGCCATCTATAATTCGAGCTAGTGAATGTGTGCATTTGAGTTTGTTGTTTGCTTTTGCCTTGTTACATTTTATTGATTATATTACGTGAAAATGTCCGGAATCTGTAAACATCTGTGGGGGGTTTTCAAATCAAAGAAGAAAAAATGTCCACGTCATCAGCCCCCAGTGAGGATCGAACTCACGACCCCTGCTTTACGAGAGCAGTGCTCTAACCACTGAGCTATGGAGGCTTGTTGGTTAATCGGCTAACATTAAGGTGATATACCTCAAATTAACATCACACAGCAAAAAGAGAGAATGGTGAAAAATGAATGACAGCCCCCAGTGAGGATCGAACTCACGACCCCTGGTTTACAAGACCAGTGCTCTAACCACTGAGCTATGGAGGCAGATGCCATAGTGGCCTAATGTATAGGATATAAGAAGACCGATAGTCAATCGTTATTTGAACATGGCCAGTATCACGTGAACTTGTGGACGTGTCAGCTTGATCTGGTACAATCTATAATTAGCATCTACCCTTTGCAATTTAAAACCAGTCCCTATACTAGTTAATATCAGAAGCTTCCCGGAAATCGACCAAATTGAAAACAAATTTGTAAAAGTTACAGCTTGCCCCGGGTGAGGCTCGAACTCACAACCTCCGCATTCCTCATCCCACATTGATAGTGGGGAAGGTACTGACTATAAGTACGGCGCGCTAACCGATTGTGCCACCGGGGCTGCTGTTCACTTCCTTCTTTGTATATAATTTAAACATAATAATTCCTCCATGTATCATTCACAACGAATAATAGCCAAATATCGAGGCTGGTCAGACTGGTGCATTTGGTCAAGGATATTAGTTGCAACGCAGGGTGTGGCTGTTATCAATTGATAATCATTTATATCTTTATAAAGTTTCACTGTTGTCAACGCTTGGCATGAGAAATGACATAAACAAAAACATATAGCCTCCAGTGAGGATCGAACTCACGACCCCTGGTTTACAAGACCAGTGCTCTATCCACTGAGCTATAGAGGCGTATATATGTACAATAACAACATTTCCACCCAAGGAGCTTGCCATCTATAATTCGAGCTAGTGAATGTGTGCATTTGAGTTTGTTGTTTGCTTTTGCCTTGTTACATTTTATTGATTATATTACGTGAAAATGTCCGGAATCTGTAAACATCTGTGGGGGGTTTTCAAATCAAAGAAGAAAAAATGTCCACGTCATCAGCCCCCAGTGAGGATCGAACTCACGACCCCTGCTTTACGAGAGCAGTGCTCTAACCACTGAGCTATGGAGGCTTGTTGGTTAATCGGCTAACATTAAGGTGATATACCTCAAATTAACATCACACAGCAAAAAGAGAGAATGGTGAAAAATGAATGACAGCCCCCAGTGAGGATCGAACTCACGACCCCTGGTTTACAAGACCAGTGCTCTAACCACTGAGCTATGGAGGCAGATGCCATAGTGGCCTAATGTATAGGATATAAGAAGACCGATAGTCAATCGTTATTTGAACATGGCCAGTATCACGTGAACTTGTGGACGTGTCAGCTTGATCTGGTACAATCTATAATTAGCATCTACCCTTTGCAATTTAAAACCAGTCCCTATACTAGTTAATATCAGAAGCTTCCCGGAAATCGACCAAATTGAAAACAAATTTGTAAAAGTTACAGCTTGCCCCGGGTGAGGCTCGAACTCACAACCTCCGCATTCCTCATCCCACATTGATAGTGGGGAAGGTACTGACTATAAGTACGGCGCGCTAACCGATTGTGCCACCGGGGCTGCTGTTCACTTCCTTCTTTGTATATAATTTAAACATAATAATTCCTCCATGTATCATTCACAACGAATAATAGCCAAATATCGAGGCTGGTCAGACTGGTGCATTTGGTCAAGGATATTAGTTGCAACGCAGGGTGTGGCTGTTATCAATTGATAATCATTTATATCTTTATAAAGTTTCACTGTTGTCAACGCTTGGCATGAGAAATGACATAAACAAAAACATATAGCCTCCAGTGAGGATCGAACTCACAACCCCTGGTTTACAAGACCAGTGCTCTATCCACTGAGCTATAGAGGCGTATATATGTACAATAACAACATTTCCACCCAAGGAGCTTGCCATCTATAATTCGAGCTAGTGAATGTGTGCATTTGAGTTTGTTGTTTGCTTTTGCCTTGTTACATTGTATTGATTATATTACGTGAAAATGTCCGGAATCTGTAAAAATCTGTGGGGGGTTTTCAAATCAAAGAAGAAAAAATGTCCACGTCATCAGCCCCAAGTGAGGATCGAACTCACGACCCCTGCTTTACGAGAGCAGTGCTCTAACCACTGAGCTATGGAGGCTTGTTGGTTAATCGGCTAACATTAAGGTGATATACCTCAAATTAACATCACACAGCAAAAAGAGAGAATGGTGAAAAATGAATGACAGCCCCCAGTGAGGATCGAACTCACGACCCCTGGTTTACAAGACCAGTGCTCTAACCACTGAGCTATGGAGGCAGATGCCATAGTGGCCTAATGTATAGGATATAAGAAGACCGATAGTCAATCGTTATTTGAACATGGCCAGTATCACGTGAACTTGTGGACGTGTCAGCTTGATCTGGTACAATCTATAATTAGCATCTACCCTTTGCAATTTAAAACCAGTCCCTATACTAGTTAATATCAGAAGCTTCCCGGAAATCGACCAAATTGAAAACAAATTTGTAAAAGTTACAGCTTGCCCCGGGTGAGGCTCGAACTCACAACCTCCGCATTCCTCATCCCACATTGATAGTGGGGAAGGTACTGACTATAAGTACGGCGCGCTAACCGATTGTGCCACCGGGGCTGCTGTTCACTTCCTTCTTTGTATATAATTTAAACATAATAATTCCTCCATGTATCATTCACAACGAATAATAGCCAAATATCGAGGCTGGTCAGACTGGTGCATTTGGTCAAGGATATTAGTTGCAACGCAGGGTGTGGCTGTTATCAATTGATAATCATTTATATCTTTATAAAGTTTCACTGTTGTCAACGCTTGGCATGAGAAATGACATAAACAAAAACATATAGCCTCCAGTGAGGATCGAACTCACGACCCCTGGTTTACAAGACCAGTGCTCTATCCACTGAGCTATAGAGGCGTATATATGTACAATAACAACATTTCCACCCAAGGAGCTTGCCATCTATAATTCGAGCTAGTGAATGTGTGCATTTGAGTTTGTTGTTTGCTTTTGCCTTGTTACATTTTATTGATTATATTACGTGAAAATGTCCGGAATCTGTAAACATCTGTGGGGGGTTTTCAAATCAAAGAAGAAAAAATGTCCACGTCATCAGCCCCCAGTGAGGATCGAACTCACGACCCCTGCTTTACGAGAGCAGTGCTCTAACCACTGAGCTATGGAGGCTTGTTTATTAATCGGCTAACATTAAGGTGATATACCTCAAATTAACATCACACAGCAAAAAGAGAGAATGGTGAAAAATGAATGACAGCCCCCAGTGAGGATCGAACTCACGACCCCTGGTTTACAAGACCAGTGCTCTAACCACTGAGCTATGGAGGCAGATGCCATAGTGGCCTAATGTATAGGATATAAGAAGACCGATAGTCAATCGTTATTTGAACATGGCCAGTATCACGTGAACTTGTGGACGTGTCAGCTTGATCTGGTACAATCTATAATTAGCATCTACCCTTTGCAATTTAAAACCAGTCCCTATACTAGTTAATATCAGAAGCTTCCCGGAAATCGACCAAATTGAAAACAAATTTGTAAAAGTTACAGCTTGCCCCGGGTGAGGCTCGAACTCACAACCTCCGCATTCCTCATCCCACATTGATAGTGGGGAAGGTACTGACTATAAGTACGGCGCGCTAACCGATTGTGCCACCGGGGCTGCTGTTCACTTCCTTCTTTGTATATAATTTAAACATAATAATTCCTCCATGTATCATTCACAACGAATAATAGCCAAATATCGAGGCTGGTCAGACTGGTGCATTTGGTCAAGGATATTAGTTGCAACGCAGGGTGTGGCTGTTATCAATTGATAATCATTTATATCTTTATAAAGTTTCACTGTTGTCAACGCTTGGCATGAGAAATGGCATAAACAAAAACATATAGCCTCCAGTGAGGATCGAACTCACGACCCCTGGTTTACAAGACCAGTGCTCTATCCACTGAGCTATAGAGGCGTATATATGTACAATAACAACATTTCCACCCAAGGAGCTTGCCATCTATAATTCGAGCTAGTGAATGTGTGCATTTGAGTTTGTTGTTTGCTTTTGCCTTGTTACATTTTATTGATTATATTACGTGAAAATGTCCGGAATCTGTAAACATCTGTGGGGGGTTTTCAAATCAAAGAAGAAAAAATGTCCACGTCATCAGCCCCCAGTGAGGATCGAACTCACGACCCCTGCTTTACGAGAGCAGTGCTCTAACCACTGAGCTATGGAGGCTTGTTGGTTAATCGGCTAACATTAAGGTGATATACCTCAAATTAACATCACACAGCAAAAAGAGAGAATGGTGAAAAATGAATGACAGCCCCCAGTGAGGATCGAACTCACGACCCCTGGTTTACAAGACCAGTGCTCTAACCACTGAGCTATGGAGGCAGATGCCATAGTGGCCTAATGTATAGGATATAAGAAGACCGATAGTCAATCGTTATTTGAACATGGCCAGTATCACGTGAACTTGTGGACGTGTCAGCTTGATCTGGTACAATCTATAATTAGCATCTACCCTTTGCAATTTAAAACCAGTCCCTATACTAGTTAATATCAGAAGCTTCCCGGAAATCGACCAAATTGAAAACAAATTTGTAAAAGTTACAGCTTGCCCCGGGTGAGGCTCGAACTCACAACCTCCGCATTCCTCATCCCACATTGATAGTGGGGAAGGTACTGACTATAAGTACGGCGCGCTAACCGATTGTGCCACCGGGGCTGCTGTTCACTTCCTTCTTTGTATATAATTTAAACATAATAATTCCTCCATGTATCATTCACAACGAATAATAGCCAAATATCGAGGCTGGTCAGACTGGTGCATTTGGTCAAGGATATTAGTTGCAACGCAGGGTGTGGCTGTTATCAATTGATAATCATTTATATCTTTATAAAGTTTCACTGTTGTCAACGCTTGGCATGAGAAATGACATAAACAAAAACATATAGCCTCCAGTGAGGATCGAACTCACGACCCCTGGTTTACAAGACCAGTGCTCTATCCACTGAGCTATAGAGGCGTATATATGTACAATAACAACATTTCCACCCAAGGAGCTTGCCATCTATAATTCGAGCTAGTGAATGTGTGCATTTGAGTTTGTTGTTTGCTTTTGCCTTGTTACATTTTATTGATTATATTACGTGAAAATGTCCGGAATCTGTAAACATCTGTGGGGGGTTTTCAAATCAAAGAAGAAAAAATGTCCACGTCATCAGCCCCCAGTGAGGATCGAACTCACGACCCCTGCTTTACGAGAGCAGTGCTCTAACCACTGAGCTATGGAGGCTTGTTGGTTAATCGGCTAACATTAAGGTGATATACCTCAAATTAACATCACACAGCAAAAAGAGAGAATGGTGAAAAATGAATGACAGCCCCCAGTGAGGATCGAACTCACGACCCCTGGTTTACAAGACCAGTGCTCTAACCACTGAGCTATGGAGGCAGATGCCATAGTGGCCTAATGTATAGGATATAAGAAGACCGATAGTCAATCGTTATTTGAACATGGCCAGTATCACGTGAACTTGTGGACGTGTCAGCTTGATCTGGTACAATCTATAATTAGCATCTACCCTTTGCAATTTAAAACCAGTCCCTATACTAGTTAATATCAGAAGCTTCCCGGAAATCGACCAAATTGAAAACAAATTTGTAAAAGTTACAGCTTGCCCCGGGTGAGGCTCGAACTCACAACCTCCGCATTCCTCATCCCACATTGATAGTGGGGAAGGTACTGACTATAAGTACGGCGCGCTAACCGATTGTGCCACCGGGGCTGCTGTTCACTTCCTTCTTTGTATATAATTTAAACATAATAATTCCTCCATGTATCATTCACAACGAATAATAGCCAAATATCGAGGCTGGTCAGACTGGTGCATTTGGTCAAGGATATTAGTTGCAACGCAGGGTGTGGCTGTTATCAATTGATAATCATTTATATCTTTATAAAGTTTCACTGTTGTCAACGCTTGGCATGAGAAATGACATAAACAAAAACATATAGCCTCCAGTGAGGATCGAACTCACGACCCCTGGTTTACAAGACCAGTGCTCTATCCACTGAGCTATAGAGGCGTATATATGTACAATAACAACATTTCCACCCAAGGAGCTTGCCATCTATAATTCGAGCTAGTGAATGTGTGCATTTGAGTTTGTTGTTTGCTTTTGCCTTGTTACATTTTATTGATTATATTACGTGAAAATGTCCGGAATCTGTAAACATCTGTGGGGGGTTTTCAAATCAAAGAAGAAAAAATGTCCACGTCATCAGCCCCCAGTGAGGATCGAACTCACGACCCCTGCTTTACGAGAGCAGTGCTCTAACCACTGAGCTATGGAGGCTTGTTGGTTAATCGGCTAACATTAAGGTGATATACCTCAAATTAACATCACACAGCAAAAAGAGAGAATGGTGAAAAATGAATGACAGCCCCCAGTGAGGATCGAACTCACGACCCCTGGTTTACAAGACCAGTGCTCTAACCACTGAGCTATGGAGGCAGATGCCATAGTGGCCTAATGTATAGGATATAAGAAGACCGATAGTCAATCGTTATTTGAACATGGCCAGTATCACGTGAACTTGTGGACGTGTCAGCTTGATCTGGTACAATCTATAATTAGCATCTACCCTTTGCAATTTAAAACCAGTCCCTATACTAGTTAATATCAGAAGCTTCCCGGAAATCGACCAAATTGAAAACAAATTTGTAAAAGTTACAGCTTGCCCCGGGTGAGGCTCGAACTCACAACCTCCGCATTCCTCATCCCACATTGATAGTGGGGAAGGTACTGACTATAAGTACGGCGCGCTAACCGATTGTGCCACCGGGGCTGCTGTTCACTTCCTTCTTTGTATATAATTTAAACATAATAATTCCTCCATGTATCATTCACAACGAATAATAGCCAAATATCGAGGCTGGTCAGACTGGTGCATTTGGTCAAGGATATTAGTTGCAACGCAGGGTGTGGCTGTTATCAATTGATAATCATTTATATCTTTATAAAGTTTCACTGTTGTCAACGCTTGGCATGAGAAATGACATAAACAAAAACATATAGCCTCCAGTGAGGATCGAACTCACGACCCCTGGTTTACAAGACCAGTGCTCTATCCACTGAGCTATAGAGGCGTATATATGTACAATAACAACATTTCCACCCAAGGAGCTTGCCATCTATAATTCGAGCTAGTGAATGTGTGCATTTGAGTTTGTTGTTTGCTTTTGCCTTGTTACATTTTATTGATTATATTACGTGAAAATGTCCGGAATCTGTAAACATCTGTGGGGGGTTTTCAAATCAAAGAAGAAAAAATGTCCACGTCATCAGCCCCCAGTGAGGATCGAACTCACGACCCCTGCTTTACGAGAGCAGTGCTCTAACCACTGAGCTATGGAGGCTTGTTGGTTAATCGGCTAACATTAAGGTGATATACCTCAAATTAACATCACACAGCAAAAAGAGAGAATGGTGAAAAATGAATGACAGCCCCCAGTGAGGATCGAACTCACGACCCCTGGTTTACAAGACCAGTGCTCTAACCACTGAGCTATGGAGGCAGATGCCATAGTGGCCTAATGTATAGGATATAAGAAGACCGATAGTCAATCGTTATTTGAACATGGCCAGTATCACGTGAACTTGTGGACGTGTCAGCTTGATCTGGTACAATCTATAATTAGCATCTACCCTTTGCAATTTAAAACCAGTCCCTATACTAGTTAATATCAGAAGCTTCCCGGAAATCGACCAAATTGAAAACAAATTTGTAAAAGTTACAGCTTGCCCCGGGTGAGGCTCGAACTCACAACCTCCGCATTCCTCATCCCACATTGATAGTGGGGAAGGTACTGACTATAAGTACGGCGCGCTAACCGATTGTGCCACCGGGGCTGCTGTTCACTTCCTTCTTTGTATATAATTTAAACATAATAATTCCTCCATGTATCATTCACAACGAATAATAGCCAAATATCGAGGCTGGTCAGACTGGTGCATTTGGTCAAGGATATTAGTTGCAACGCAGGGTGTGGCTGTTATCAATTGATAATCATTTATATCTTTATAAAGTTTCACTGTTGTCAACGCTTGGCATGAGAAATGACATAAACAAAAACATATAGCCTCCAGTGAGGATCGAACTCACGACCCCTGGTTTACAAGACCAGTGCTCTATCCACTGAGCTATAGAGGCGTATATATGTACAATAACAACATTTCCACCCAAGGAGCTTGCCATCTATAATTCGAGCTAGTGAATGTGTGCATTTGAGTTTGTTGTTTGCTTTTGCCTTGTTACATTTTATTGATTATATTACGTGAAAATGTCCGGAATCTGTAAACATCTGTGGGGGGTTTTCAAATCAAAGAAGAAAAATGTCCACGTCATCAGCCCCCAGTGAGGATCGAACTCACGACCCCTGCTTTACGAGAGCAGTGCTCTAACCACTGAGCTATGGAGGCTTGTTGGTTAATCGGCTAACATTAAGGTGATATACCTCAAATTAACATCACACAGCAAAAAGAGAGAATGGTGAAAAATGAATGACAGCCCCCAGTGAGGATCGAACTCACGACCCCTGGTTTACAAGACCAGTGCTCTAACCACTGAGCTATGGAGGCAGATGCCATAGTGGCCTAATGTATAGGATATAAGAAGACCGATAGTCAATCGTTATTTGAACATGGCCAGTATCACGTGAACTTGTGGACGTGTCAGCTTGATCTGGTACAATCTATAATTAGCATCTACCCTTTGCAATTTAAAACCAGTCCCTATACTAGTTAATATCAGAAGCTTCCCGGAAATCGACCAAATTGAAAACAAATTTGTAAAAGTTACAGCTTGCCCCGGGTGAGGCTCGAACTCACAACCTCCGCATTCCTCATCCCACATTGATAGTGGGGAAGGTACTGACTATAAGTACGGCGCGCTAACCGATTGTGCCACCGGGGCTGCTGTTCACTTCCTTCTTTGTATATAATTTAAACATAATAATTCCTCCATGTATCATTCACAACGAATAATAGCCAAATATCGAGGCTGGTCAGACTGGTGCATTTGGTCAAGGATATTAGTTGCAACGCAGGGTGTGGCTGTTATCAATTGATAATCATTTATATCTTTATAAAGTTTCACTGTTGTCAACGCTTGGCATGAGAAATGACATAAACAAAAACATATAGCCTCCAGTGAGGATCGAACTCACGACCCCTGGTTTACAAGACCAGTGCTCTATCCACTGAGCTATAGAGGCGTATATATGTACAATAACAACATTTCCACCCAAGGAGCTTGCCATCTATAATTCGAGCTAGTGAATGTGTGCATTTGAGTTTGTTGTTTGCTTTTGCCTTGTTACATTTTATTGATTATATTACGTGAAAATGTCCGGAATCTGTAAACATCTGTGGGGGGTTTTCAAATCAAAGAAGAAAAAATGTCCACGTCATCAGCCCCCAGTGAGGATCGAACTCACGACCCCTGCTTTACGAGAGCAGTGCTCTAACCACTGAGCTATGGAGGCTTGTTGGTTAATCGGCTAACATTAAGGTGATATACCTCAAATTAACATCACACAGCAAAAAGAGAGAATGGTGAAAAATGAATGACAGCCCCCAGTGAGGATCGAACTCACGACCCCTGGTTTACAAGACCAGTGCTCTAACCACTGAGCTATGGAGGCAGATGCCATAGTGGCCTAATGTATAGGATATAAGAAGACCGATAGTCAATCGTTATTTGAACATGGCCAGTATCACGTGAACTTGTGGACGTGTCAGCTTGATCTGGTACAATCTATAATTAGCATCTACCCTTTGCAATTTAAAACCAGTCCCTATACTAGTTAATATCAGAAGCTTCCCGGAAATCGACCAAATTGAAAACAAATTTGTAAAAGTTACAGCTTGCCCCGGGTGAGGCTCGAACTCACAACCTCCGCATTCCTCATCCCACATTGATAGTGGGGAAGGTACTGACTATAAGTACGGCGCGCTAACCGATTGTGCCACCGGGGCTGCTGTTCACTTCCTTCTTTGTATATAATTTAAACATAATAATTCCTCCATGTATCATTCACAACGAATAATAGCCAAATATCGAGGCTGGTCAGACTGGTGCATTTGGTCAAGGATATTAGTTGCAACGCAGGGTGTGGCTGTTATCAATTGATAATCATTTATATCTTTATAAAGTTTCACTGTTGTCAACGCTTGGCATGAGAAATGACATAAACAAAAACATATAGCCTCCAGTGAGGATCGAACTCACGACCCCTGGTTTACAAGACCAGTGCTCTATCCACTGAGCTATAGAGGCGTATATATGTACAATAACAACATTTCCACCCAAGGAGCTTGCCATCTATAATTCGAGCTAGTGAATGTGTGCATTTGAGTTTGTTGTTTGCTTTTGCCTTGTTACATTTTATTGATTATATTACGTGAAAATGTCCGGAATCTGTAAACATCTGTGGGGGGTTTTCAAATCAAAGAAGAAAAAATGTCCACGTCATCAGCCCCCAGTGAGGATCGAACTCACGACCCCTGCTTTACGAGAGCAGTGCTCTAACCACTGAGCTATGGAGGCTTGTTGGTTAATCGGCTAACATTAAGGTGATATACCTCAAATTAACATCACACAGCAAAAAGAGAGAATGGTGAAAAATGAATGACAGCCCCCAGTGAGGATCGAACTCACGACCCCTGGTTTACAAGACCAGTGCTCTAACCACTGAGCTATGGAGGCAGATGCCATAGTGGCCTAATGTATAGGATATAAGAAGACCGATAGTCAATCGTTATTTGAACATGGCCAGTATCACGTGAACTTGTGGACGTGTCAGCTTGATCTGGTACAATCTATAATTAGCATCTACCCTTTGCAATTTAAAACCAGTCCCTATACTAGTTAATATCAGAAGCTTCCCGGAAATCGACCAAATTGAAAACAAATTTGTAAAAGTTACAGCTTGCCCCGGGTGAGGCTCGAACTCACAACCTCCGCATTCCTCATCCCACATTGATAGTGGGGAAGGTACTGACTATAAGTACGGCGCGCTAACCGATTGTGCCACCGGGGCTGCTGTTCA
This sequence comes from Gibbula magus, assembly GCA_936450465.1. NCBI lineage: Eukaryota > Metazoa > Mollusca > Gastropoda > Trochida > Trochidae > Gibbula > Gibbula magus. The sequence goes on along the minus strand of OW388304.1, from coordinate 49,898,314 downwards.
CTTCCTTCTTTGTATATAATTTAAACATAATAATTCCTCCATGTATCATTCACAACGAATAATAGCCAAATATCGAGGCTGGTCAGACTGGTGCATTTGGTCAAGGATATTAGTTGCAACGCAGGGTGTGGCTGTTATCAATTGATAATCATTTATATCTTTATAAAGTTTCACTGTTGTCAACGCTTGGCATGAGAAATGACATAAACAAAAACATATAGCCTCCAGTGAGGATCGAACTCACGACCCCTGGTTTACAAGACCAGTGCTCTATCCACTGAGCTATAGAGGCGTATATATGTACAATAACAACATTTCCACCCAAGGAGCTTGCCATCTATAATTCGAGCTAGTGAATGTGTGCATTTGAGTTTGTTGTTTGCTTTTGCCTTGTTACATTTTATTGATTATATTACGTGAAAATGTCCGGAATCTGTAAACATCTGTGGGGGGTTTTCAAATCAAAGAAGAAAAAATGTCCACGTCATCAGCCCCCAGTGAGGATCGAACTCACGACCCCTGCTTTACGAGAGCAGTGCTCTAACCACTGAGCTATGGAGGCTTGTTGGTTAATCGGCTAACATTAAGGTGATATACCTCAAATTAACATCACACAGCAAAAAGAGAGAATGGTGAAAAATGAATGACAGCCCCCAGTGAGGATCGAACTCACGACCCCTGGTTTACAAGACCAGTGCTCTAACCACTGAGCTATGGAGGCAGATGCCATAGTGGCCTAATGTATAGGATATAAGAAGACCGATAGTCAATCGTTATTTGAACATGGCCAGTATCACGTGAACTTGTGGACGTGTCAGCTTGATCTGGTACAATCTATAATTAGCATCTACCCTTTGCAATTTAAAACCAGTCCCTATACTAGTTAATATCAGAAGCTTCCCGGAAATCGACCAAATTGAAAACAAATTTGTAAAAGTTACAGCTTGCCCCGGGTGAGGCTCGAACTCACAACCTCCGCATTCCTCATCCCACATTGATAGTGGGGAAGGTACTGACTATAAGTACGGCGCGCTAACCGATTGTGCCACCGGGGCTGCTGTTCACTTCCTTCTTTGTATATAATTTAAACATAATAATTCCTCCATGTATCATTCACAACGAATAATAGCCAAATATCGAGGCTGGTCAGACTGGTGCATTTGGTCAAGGATATTAGTTGCAACGCAGGGTGTGGCTGTTATCAATTGATAATCATTTATATCTTTATAAAGTTTCACTGTTGTCAACGCTTGGCATGAGAAATGACATAAACAAAAACATATAGCCTCCAGTGAGGATCGAACTCACGACCCCTGGTTTACAAGACCAGTGCTCTATCCACTGAGCTATAGAGGCGTATATATGTACAATAACAACATTTCCACCCAAGGAGCTTGCCATCTATAATTCGAGCTAGTGAATGTGTGCATTTGAGTTTGTTGTTTGCTTTTGCCTTGTTACATTTTATTGATTATATTACGTGAAAATGTCCGGAATCTGTAAACATCTGTGGGGGGTTTTCAAATCAAAGAAGAAAAAATGTCCACGTCATCAGCCCCCAGTGAGGATCGAACTCACGACCCCTGCTTTACGAGAGCAGTGCTCTAACCACTGAGCTATGGAGGCTTGTTGGTTAATCGGCTAACATTAAGGTGATATACCTCAAATTAACATCACACAGCAAAAAGAGAGAATGGTGAAAAATGAATGACAGCCCCCAGTGAGGATCGAACTCACGACCCCTGGTTTACAAGACCAGTGCTCTAACCACTGAGCTATGGAGGCAGATGCCATAGTGGCCTAATGTATAGGATATAAGAAGACCGATAGTCAATCGTTATTTGAACATGGCCAGTATCACGTGAACTTGTGGACGTGTCAGCTTGATCTGGTACAATCTATAATTAGCATCTACCCTTTGCAATTTAAAACCAGTCCCTATACTAGTTAATATCAGAAGCTTCCCGGAAATCGACCAAATTGAAAACAAATTTGTAAAAGTTACAGCTTGCCCCGGGTGAGGCTCGAACTCACAACCTCCGCATTCCTCATCCCACATTGATAGTGGGGAAGGTACTGACTATAAGTACGGCGCGCTAACCGATTGTGCCACCGGGGCTGCTGTTCACTTCCTTCTTTGTATATAATTTAAACATAATAATTCCTCCATGTATCATTCACAACGAATAATAGCCAAATATCGAGGCTGGTCAGACTGGTGCATTTGGTCAAGGATATTAGTTGCAACGCAGGGTGTGGCTGTTATCAATTGATAATCATTTATATCTTTATAAAGTTTCACTGTTGTCAACGCTTGGCATGAGAAATGACATAAACAAAAACATATAGCCTCCAGTGAGGATCGAACTCACGACCCCTGGTTTACAAGACCAGTGCTCTATCCACTGAGCTATAGAGGCGTATATATGTACAATAACAACATTTCCACCCAAGGAGCTTGCCATCTATAATTCGAGCTAGTGAATGTGTGCATTTGAGTTTGTTGTTTGCTTTTGCCTTGTTACATTTTATTGATTATATTACGTGAAAATGTCCGGAATCTGTAAACATCTGTGGGGGGTTTTCAAATCAAAGAAGAAAAAATGTCCACGTCATCAGCCCCCAGTGAGGATCGAACTCACGACCCCTGCTTTACGAGAGCAGTGCTCTAACCACTGAGCTATGGAGGCTTGTTGGTTAATCGGCTAACATTAAGGTGATATACCTCAAATTAACATCACACAGCAAAAAGAGAGAATGGTGAAAAATGAATGACAGCCCCCAGTGAGGATCGAACTCACGACCCCTGGTTTACAAGACCAGTGCTCTAACCACTGAGCTATGGAGGCAGATGCCATAGTGGCCTAATGTATAGGATATAAGAAGACCGATAGTCAATCGTTATTTGAACATGGCCAGTATCACGTGAACTTGTGGACGTGTCAGCTTGATCTGGTACAATCTATAATTAGCATCTACCCTTTGCAATTTAAAACCAGTCCCTATACTAGTTAATATCAGAAGCTTCCCGGAAATCGACCAAATTGAAAACAAATTTGTAAAAGTTACAGCTTGCCCCGGGTGAGGCTCGAACTCACAACCTCCGCATTCCTCATCCCACATTGATAGTGGGGAAGGTACTGACTATAAGTACGGCGCGCTAACCGATTGTGCCACCGGGGCTGCTGTTCACTTCCTTCTTTGTATATAATTTAAACATAATAATTCCTCCATGTATCATTCACAACGAATAATAGCCAAATATCGAGGCTGGTCAGACTGGTGCATTTGGTCAAGGATATTAGTTGCAACGCAGGGTGTGGCTGTTATCAATTGATAATCATTTATATCTTTATAAAGTTTCACTGTTGTCAACGCTTGGCATGAGAAATGACATAAACAAAAACATATAGCCTCCAGTGAGGATCGAACTCACGACCCCTGGTTTACAAGACCAGTGCTCTATCCACTGAGCTATAGAGGCGTATATATGTACAATAACAACATTTCCACCCAAGGAGCTTGCCATCTATAATTCGAGCTAGTGAATGTGTGCATTTGAGTTTGTTGTTTGCTTTTGCCTTGTTACATTTTATTGATTATATTACGTGAAAATGTCCGGAATCTGTAAACATCTGTGGGGGGTTTTCAAATCAAAGAAGAAAAAATGTCCACGTCATCAGCCCCCAGTGAGGATCGAACTCACGACCCCTGCTTTACGAGAGCAGTGCTCTAACCACTGAGCTATGGAGGCTTGTTGGTTAATCGGCTAACATTAAGGTGATATACCTCAAATTAACATCACACAGCAAAAAGAGAGAATGGTGAAAAATGAATGACAGCCCCCAGTGAGGATCGAACTCACGACCCCTGGTTTACAAGACCAGTGCTCTAACCACTGAGCTATGGAGGCAGATGCCATAGTGGCCTAATGTATAGGATATAAGAAGACCGATAGTCAATCGTTATTTGAACATGGCCAGTATCACGTGAACTTGTGGACGTGTCAGCTTGATCTGGTACAATCTATAATTAGCATCTACCCTTTGCAATTTAAAACCAGTCCCTATACTAGTTAATATCAGAAGCTTCCCGGAAATCGACCAAATTGAAAACAAATTTGTAAAAGTTACAGCTTGCCCCGGGTGAGGCTCGAACTCACAACCTCCGCATTCCTCATCCCACATTGATAGTGGGGAAGGTACTGACTATAAGTACGGCGCGCTAACCGATTGTGCCACCGGGGCTGCTGTTCACTTCCTTCTTTGTATATAATTTAAACATAATAATTCCTCCATGTATCATTCACAACGAATAATAGCCAAATATCGAGGCTGGTCAGACTGGTGCATTTGGTCAAGGATATTAGTTGCAACGCAGGGTGTGGCTGTTATCAATTGATAATCATTTATATCTTTATAAAGTTTCACTGTTGTCAACGCTTGGCATGAGAAATGACATAAACAAAAACATATAGCCTCCAGTGAGGATCGAACTCACGACCCCTGGTTTACAAGACCAGTGCTCTATCCACTGAGCTATAGAGGCGTATATATGTACAATAACAACATTTCCACCCAAGGAGCTTGCCATCTATAATTCGAGCTAGTGAATGTGTGCATTTGAGTTTGTTGTTTGCTTTTGCCTTGTTACATTTTATTGATTATATTACGTGAAAATGTCCGGAATCTGTAAACATCTGTGGGGGGTTTTCAAATCAAAGAAGAAAAAATGTCCACGTCATCAGCCCCCAGTGAGGATCGAACTCACGACCCCTGCTTTACGAGAGCAGTGCTCTAACCACTGAGCTATGGAGGCTTGTTGGTTAATCGGCTAACATTAAGGTGATATACCTCAAATTAACATCACACAGCAAAAAGAGAGAATGGTGAAAAATGAATGACAGCCCCCAGTGAGGATCGAACTCACGACCCCTGGTTTACAAGACCAGTGCTCTAACCACTGAGCTATGGAGGCAGATGCCATAGTGGCCTAATGTATAGGATATAAGAAGACCGATAGTCAATCGTTATTTGAACATGGCCAGTATCACGTGAACTTGTGGACGTGTCAGCTTGATCTGGTACAATCTATAATTAGCATCTACCCTTTGCAATTTAAAACCAGTCCCTATACTAGTTAATATCAGAAGCTTCCCGGAAATCGACCAAATTGAAAACAAATTTGTAAAAGTTACAGCTTGCCCCGGGTGAGGCTCGAACTCACAACCTCCGCATTCCTCATCCCACATTGATAGTGGGGAAGGTACTGACTATAAGTACGGCGCGCTAACCGATTGTGCCACCGGGGCTGCTGTTCACTTCCTTCTTTGTATATAATTTAAACATAATAATTCCTCCATGTATCATTCACAACGAATAATAGCCAAATATCGAGGCTGGTCAGACTGGTGCATTTGGTCAAGGATATTAGTTGCAACGCAGGGTGTGGCTGTTATCAATTGATAATCATTTATATCTTTATAAAGTTTCACTGTTGTCAACGCTTGGCATGAGAAATGACATAAACAAAAACATATAGCCTCCAGTGAGGATCGAACTCACGACCCCTGGTTTACAAGACCAGTGCTCTATCCACTGAGCTATAGAGGCGTATATATGTACAATAACAACATTTCCACCCAAGGAGCTTGCCATCTATAATTCGAGCTAGTGAATGTGTGCATTTGAGTTTGTTGTTTGCTTTTGCCTTGTTACATTTTATTGATTATATTACGTGAAAATGTCCGGAATCTGTAAACATCTGTGGGGGGTTTTCAAATCAAAGAAGAAAAAATGTCCACGTCATCAGCCCCCAGTGAGGATCGAACTCACGACCCCTGCTTTACGAGAGCAGTGCTCTAACCACTGAGCTATGGAGGCTTGTTGGTTAATCGGCTAACATTAAGGTGATATACCTCAAATTAACATCACACAGCAAAAAGAGAGAATGGTGAAAAATGAATGACAGCCCCCAGTGAGGATCGAACTCACGACCCCTGGTTTACAAGACCAGTGCTCTAACCACTGAGCTATGGAGGCAGATGCCATAGTGGCCTAATGTATAGGATATAAGAAGACCGATAGTCAATCGTTATTTGAACATGGCCAGTATCACGTGAACTTGTGGACGTGTCAGCTTGATCTGGTACAATCTATAATTAGCATCTACCCTTTGCAATTTAAAACCAGTCCCTATACTAGTTAATATCAGAAGCTTCCCGGAAATCGACCAAATTGAAAACAAATTTGTAAAAGTTACAGCTTGCCCCGGGTGAGGCTCGAACTCACAACCTCCGCATTCCTCATCCCACATTGATAGTGGGGAAGGTACTGACTATAAGTACGGCGCGCTAACCGATTGTGCCACCGGGGCTGCTGTTCACTTCCTTCTTTGTATATAATTTAAACATAATAATTCCTCCATGTATCATTCACAACGAATAATAGCCAAATATCGAGGCTGGTCAGACTGGTGCATTTGGTCAAGGATATTAGTTGCAACGCAGGGTGTGGCTGTTATCAATTGATAATCATTTATATCTTTATAAAGTTTCACTGTTGTCAACGCTTGGCATGAGAAATGACATAAACAAAAACATATAGCCTCCAGTGAGGATCGAACTCACGACCCCTGGTTTACAAGACCAGTGCTCTATCCACTGAGCTATAGAGGCGTATATATGTACAATAACAACATTTCCACCCAAGGAGCTTGCCATCTATAATTCGAGCTAGTGAATGTGTGCATTTGAGTTTGTTGTTTGCTTTTGCCTTGTTACATTTTATTGATTATATTACGTGAAAATGTCCGGAATCTGTAAACATCTGTGGGGGGTTTTCAAATCAAAGAAGAAAAAATGTCCACGTCATCAGCCCCCAGTGAGGATCGAACTCACGACCCCTGCTTTACGAGAGCAGTGCTCTAACCACTGAGCTATGGAGGCTTGTTGGTTAATCGGCTAACATTAAGGTGATATACCTCAAATTAACATCACACAGCAAAAAGAGAGAATGGTGAAAAATGAATGACAGCCCCCAGTGAGGATCGAACTCACGACCCCTGGTTTACAAGACCAGTGCTCTAACCACTGAGCTATGGAGGCAGATGCCATAGTGGCCTAATGTATAGGATATAAGAAGACCGATAGTCAATCGTTATTTGAACATGGCCAGTATCACGTGAACTTGTGGACGTGTCAGCTTGATCTGGTACAATCTATAATTAGCATCTACCCTTTGCAATTTAAAACCAGTCCCTATACTAGTTAATATCAGAAGCTTCCCGGAAATCGACCAAATTGAAAACAAATTTGTAAAAGTTACAGCTTGCCCCGGGTGAGGCTCGAACTCACAACCTCCGCATTCCTCATCCCACATTGATAGTGGGGAAGGTACTGACTATAAGTACGGCGCGCTAACCGATTGTGCCACCGGGGCTGCTGTTCACTTCCTTCTTTGTATATAATTTAAACATAATAATTCCTCCATGTATCATTCACAACGAATAATAGCCAAATATCGAGGCTGGTCAGACTGGTGCATTTGGTCAAGGATATTAGTTGCAACGCAGGGTGTGGCTGTTATCAATTGATAATCATTTATATCTTTATAAAGTTTCACTGTTGTCAACGCTTGGCATGAGAAATGACATAAACAAAAACATATAGCCTCCAGTGAGGATCGAACTCACGACCCCTGGTTTACAAGACCAGTGCTCTATCCACTGAGCTATAGAGGCGTATATATGTACAATAACAACATTTCCACCCAAGGAGCTTGCCATCTATAATTCGAGCTAGTGAATGTGTGCATTTGAGTTTGTTGTTTGCTTTTGCCTTGTTACATTTTATTGATTATATTACGTGAAAATGTCCGGAATCTGTAAACATCTGTGGGGGGTTTTCAAATCAAAGAAGAAAAAATGTCCACGTCATCAGCCCCCAGTGAGGATCGAACTCACGACCCCTGCTTTACGAGAGCAGTGCTCTAACCACTGAGCTATGGAGGCTTGTTGGTTAATCGGCTAACATTAAGGTGATATACCTCAAATTAACATCACACAGCAAAAAGAGAGAATGGTGAAAAATGAATGACAGCCCCCAGTGAGGATCGAACTCACGACCCCTGGTTTACAAGACCAGTGCTCTAACCACTGAGCTATGGAGGCAGATGCCATAGTGGCCTAATGTATAGGATATAAGAAGACCGATAGTCAATCGTTATTTGAACATGGCCAGTATCACGTGAACTTGTGGACGTGTCAGCTTGATCTGGTACAATCTATAATTAGCATCTACCCTTTGCAATTTAAAACCAGTCCCTATACTAGTTAATATCAGAAGCTTCCCGGAAATCGACCAAATTGAAAACAAATTTGTAAAAGTTACAGCTTGCCCCGGGTGAGGCTCGAACTCACAACCTCCGCATTCCTCATCCCACATTGATAGTGGGGAAGGTACTGACTATAAGTACGGCGCGCTAACCGATTGTGCCACCGGGGCTGCTGTTCACTTCCTTCTTTGTATATAATTTTAAACATAATAATTCCTCCATGTATCATTCACAACGAATAATAGCCAAATATCGAGGCTGGTCAGACTGGTGCATTTGGTCAAGGATATTAGTTGCAACGCAGGGTGTGGCTGTTATCAATTGATAATCATTTATATCTTTATAAAGTTTCACTGTTGTCAACGCTTGGCATGAGAAATGACATAAACAAAAACATATAGCCTCCAGTGAGGATCGAACTCACGACCCCTGGTTTACAAGACCAGTGCTCTATCCACTGAGCTATAGAGGCGTATATATGTACAATAACAACATTTCCACCCAAGGAGCTTGCCATCTATAATTCGAGCTAGTGAATGTGTGCATTTGAGTTTGTTGTTTGCTTTTGCCTTGTTACATTTTATTGATTATATTACGTGAAAATGTCCGGAATCTGTAAACATCTGTGGGGGGTTTTCAAATCAAAGAAGAAAAAATGTCCACGTCATCAGCCCCCAGTGAGGATCGAACTCACGACCCCTGCTTTACGAGAGCAGTGCTCTAACCACTGAGCTATGGAGGCTTGTTGGTTAATCGGCTAACATTAAGGTGATATACCTCAAATTAACATCACACAGCAAAAAGAGAGAATGGTGAAAAATGAATGACAGCCCCCAGTGAGGATCGAACTCACGACCCCTGGTTTACAAGACCAGTGCTCTAACCACTGAGCTATGGAGGCAGATGCCATAGTGGCCTAATGTATAGGATATAAGAAGACCGATAGTCAATCGTTATTTGAACATGGCCAGTATCACGTGAACTTGTGGACGTGTCAGCTTGATCTGGTACAATCTATAATTAGCATCTACCCTTTGCAATTTAAAACCAGTCCCTATACTAGTTAATATCAGAAGCTTCCCGGAAATCGACCAAATTGAAAACAAATTTGTAAAAGTTACAGCTTGCCCCGGGTGAGGCTCGAACTCACAACCTCCGCATTCCTCATCCCACATTGATAGTGGGGAAGGTACTGACTATAAGTACGGCGCGCTAACCGATTGTGCCACCGGGGCTGCTGTTCACTTCCTTCTTTGTATATAATTTAAACATAATAATTCCTCCATGTATCATTCACAACGAATAATAGCCAAATATCGAGGCTGGTCAGACTGGTGCATTTGGTCAAGGATATTAGTTGCAACGCAGGGTGTGGCTGTTATCAATTGATAATCATTTATATCTTTATAAAGTTTCACTGTTGTCAACGCTTGGCATGAGAAATGACATAAACAAAAACATATAGCCTCCAGTGAGGATCGAACTCACGACCCCTGGTTTACAAGACCAGTGCTCTATCCACTGAGCTATAGAGGCGTATATATGTACAATAACAACATTTCCACCCAAGGAGCTTGCCATCTATAATTCGAGCTAGTGAATGTGTGCATTTGAGTTTGTTGTTTGCTTTTGCCTTGTTACATTTTATTGATTATATTACGTGAAAATGTCCGGAATCTGTAAACATCTGTGGGGGGTTTTCAAATCAAAGAAGAAAAAATGTCCACGTCATCAGCCCCCAGTGAGGATCGAACTCACGACCCCTGCTTTACGAGAGCAGTGCTCTAACCACTGAGCTATGGAGGCTTGTTGGTTAATCGGCTAACATTAAGGTGATATACCTCAAATTAACATCACACAGCAAAAAGAGAGAATGGTGAAAAATGAATGACAGCCCCCAGTGAGGATCGAACTCACGACCCCTGGTTTACAAGACCAGTGCTCTAACCACTGAGCTATGGAGGCAGATGCCATAGTGGCCTAATGTATAGGATATAAGAAGACCGATAGTCAATCGTTATTTGAACATGGCCAGTATCACGTGAACTTGTGGACGTGTCAGCTTGATCTGGTACAATCTATAATTAGCATCTACCCTTTGCAATTTAAAACCAGTCCCTATACTAGTTAATATCAGAAGCTTCCCGGAAATCGACCAAATTGAAAACAAATTTGTAAAAGTTACAGCTTGCCCCGGGTGAGGCTCGAACTCACAACCTCCGCATTCCTCATCCCACATTGATAGTGGGGAAGGTACTGACTATAAGTACGGCGCGCTAACCGATTGTGCCACCGGGGCTGCTGTTCACTTCCTTCTTTGTATATAATTTAAACATAATAATTCCTCCATGTATCATTCACAACGAATAATAGCCAAATATCGAGGCTGGTCAGACTGGTGCATTTGGTCAAGGATATTAGTTGCAACGCAGGGTGTGGCTGTTATCAATTGATAATCATTTATATCTTTATAAAGTTTCACTGTTGTCAACGCTTGGCATGAGAAATGACATAAACAAAAACATATAGCCTCCAGTGAGGATCGAACTCACGACCCCTGGTTTACAAGACCAGTGCTCTATCCACTGAGCTATAGAGGCGTATATATGTACAATAACAACATTTCCACCCAAGGAGCTTGCCATCTATAATTCGAGCTAGTGAATGTGTGCATTTGAGTTTGTTGTTTGCTTTTGCCTTGTTACATTTTATTGATTATATTACGTGAAAATGTCCGGAATCTGTAAACATCTGTGGGGGGTTTTCAAATCAAAGAAGAAAAAATGTCCACGTCATCAGCCCCCAGTGAGGATCGAACTCACGACCCCTGCTTTACGAGAGCAGTGCTCTAACCACTGAGCTATGGAGGCTTGTTGGTTAATCGGCTAACATTAAGGTGATATACCTCAAATTAACATCACACAGCAAAAAGAGAGAATGGTGAAAAATGAATGACAGCCCCCAGTGAGGATCGAACTCACGACCCCTGGTTTACAAGACCAGTGCTCTAACCACTGAGCTATGGAGGCAGATGCCATAGTGGCCTAATGTATAGGATATAAGAAGACCGATAGTCAATCGTTATTTGAACATGGCCAGTATCACGTGAACTTGTGGACGTGTCAGCTTGATCTGGTACAATCTATAATTAGCATCTACCCTTTGCAATTTAAAACCAGTCCCTATACTAGTTAATATCAGAAGCTTCCCGGAAATCGACCAAATTGAAAACAAATTTGTAAAAGTTACAGCTTGCCCCGGGTGAGGCTCGAACTCACAACCTCCGCATTCCTCATCCCACATTGATAGTGGGGAAGGTACTGACTATAAGTACGGCGCGCTAACCGATTGTGCCACCGGGGCTGCTGTTCACTTCCTTCTTTGTATATAATTTAAACATAATAATTCCTCCATGTATCATTCACAACGAATAATAGCCAAATATCGAGGCTGGTCAGACTGGTGCATTTGGTCAAGGATATTAGTTGCAACGCAGGGTGTGGCTGTTATCAATTGATAATCATTTATATCTTTATAAAGTTTCACTGTTGTCAACGCTTGGCATGAGAAATGACATAAACAAAAACATATAGCCTCCAGTGAGGATCGAACTCACGACCCCTGGTTTACAAGACCAGTGCTCTATCCACTGAGCTATAGAGGCGTATATATGTACAATAACAACATTTCCACCCAAGGAGCTTGCCATCTATAATTCGAGCTAGTGAATGTGTGCATTTGAGTTTGTTGTTTGCTTTTGCCTTGTTACATTTTATTGATTATATTACGTGAAAATGTCCGGAATCTGTAAACATCTGTGGGGGGTTTTCAAATCAAAGAAGAAAAAATGTCCACGTCATCAGCCCCCAGTGAGGATCGAACTCACGACCCCTGCTTTACGAGAGCAGTGCTCTAACCACTGAGCTATGGAGGCTTGTTGGTTAATCGGCTAACATTAAGGTGATATACCTCAAATTAACATCACACAGCAAAAAGAGAGAATGGTGAAAAATGAATGACAGCCCCCAGTGAGGATCGAACTCACGACCCCTGGTTTACAAGACCAGTGCTCTAACCACTGAGCTATGGAGGCAGATGCCATAGTGGCCTAATGTATAGGATATAAGAAGACCGATAGTCAATCGTTATTTGAACATGGCCAGTATCACGTGAACTTGTGGACGTGTCAGCTTGATCTGGTACAATCTATAATTAGCATCTACCCTTTGCAATTTAAAACCAGTCCCTATACTAGTTAATATCAGAAGCTTCCCGGAAATCGACCAAATTGAAAACAAATTTGTAAAAGTTACAGCTTGCCCCGGGTGAGGCTCGAACTCACAACCTCCGCATTCCTCATCCCACATTGATAGTGGGGAAGGTACTGACTATAAGTACGGCGCGCTAACCGATTGTGCCACCGGGGCTGCTGTTCACTTCCTTCTTTGTATATAATTTAAACATAATAATTCCTCCATGTATCATTCACAACGAATAATAGCCAAATATCGAGGCTGGTCAGACTGGTGCATTTGGTCAAGGATATTAGTTGCAACGCAGGGTGTGGCTGTTATCAATTGATAATCATTTATATCTTTATAAAGTTTCACTGTTGTCAACGCTTGGCATGAGAAATGACATAAACAAAAACATATAGCCTCCAGTGAGGATCGAACTCACGACCCCTGGTTTACAAGACCAGTGCTCTATCCACTGAGCTATAGAGGCGTATATATGTACAATAACAACATTTCCACCCAAGGAGCTTGCCATCTATAATTCGAGCTAGTGAATGTGTGCATTTGAGTTTGTTGTTTGCTTTTGCCTTGTTACATTTTATTGATTATATTACGTGAAAATGTCCGGAATCTGTAAACATCTGTGGGGGGTTTTCAAATCAAAGAAGAAAAAATGTCCACGTCATCAGCCCCCAGTGAGGATCGAACTCACGACCCCTGCTTTACGAGAGCAGTGCTCTAACCACTGAGCTATGGAGGCTTGTTGGTTAATCGGCTAACATTAAGGTGATATACCTCAAATTAACATCACACAGCAAAAAGAGAGAATGGTGAAAAATGAATGACAGCCCCCAGTGAGGATCGAACTCACGACCCCTGGTTTACAAGACCAGTGCTCTAACCACTGAGCTATGGAGGCAGATGCCATAGTGGCCTAATGTATAGGATATAAGAAGACCGATAGTCAATCGTTATTTGAACATGGCCAGTATCACGTGAACTTGTGGACGTGTCAGCTTGATCTGGTACAATCTATAATTAGCATCTACCCTTTGCAATTTAAAACCAGTCCCTATACTAGTTAATATCAGAAGCTTCCCGGAAATCGACCAAATTGAAAACAAATTTGTAAAAGTTACAGCTTGCCCCGGGTGAGGCTCGAACTCACAACCTCCGCATTCCTCATCCCACATTGATAGTGGGGAAGGTACTGACTATAAGTACGGCGCGCTAACCGATTGTGCCACCGGGGCTGCTGTTCACTTCCTTCTTTGTATATAATTTAAACATAATAATTCCTCCATGTATCATTCACAACGAATAATAGCCAAATATCGAGGCTGGTCAGACTGGTGCATTTGGTCAAGGATGTTAGTTGCAACGCAGGGTGTGGCTGTTATCAATTGATAATCATTTATATCTTTATAAAGTTTCACTGTTGTCAACGCTTGGCATGAGAAATGACATAAACAAAAACATATAGCCTCCAGTGAGGATCGAACTCACGACCCCTGGTTTACAAGACCAGTGCTCTATCCACTGAGCTATAGAGGCGTATATATGTACAATAACAACATTTCCACCCAAGGAGCTTGCCATCTATAATTCGAGCTAGTGAATGTGTGCATTTGAGTTTGTTGTTTGCTTTTGCCTTGTTACATTTTATTGATTATATTACGTGAAAATGTCCGGAATCTGTAAACATCTGTGGGGGGTTTTCAAATCAAAGAAGAAAAAATGTCCACGTCATCAGCCCCCAGTGAGGATCGAACTCACGACCCCTGCTTTACGAGAGCAGTGCTCTAACCACTGAGCTATGGAGGCTTGTTGGTTAATCGGCTAACATTAAGGTGATATACCTCAAATTAACATCACACAGCAAAAAGAGAGAATGGTGAAAAATGAATGACAGCCCCCAGTGAGGATCGAACTCACGACCCCTGGTTTACAAGACCAGTGCTCTAACCACTGAGCTATGGAGGCAGATGCCATAGTGGCCTAATGTATAGGATATAAGAAGACCGATAGTCAATCGTTATTTGAACATGGCCAGTATCACGTGAACTTGTGGACGTGTCAGCTTGATCTGGTACAATCTATAATTAGCATCTACCCTTTGCAATTTAAAACCAGTCCCTATACTAGTTAATATCAGAAGCTTCCCGGAAATCGACCAAATTGAAAACAAATTTGTAAAAGTTACAGCTTGCCCCGGGTGAGGCTCGAACTCACAACCTCCGCATTCCTCATCCCACATTGATAGTGGGGAAGGTACTGACTATAAGTACGGCGCGCTAACCGATTGTGCCACCGGGGCTGCTGTTCACTTCCTTCTTTGTATATAATTTAAACATAATAATTCCTCCATGTATCATTCACAACGAATAATAGCCAAATATCGAGGCTGGTCAGACTGGTGCATTTGGTCAAGGATGTTAGTTGCAACGCAGGGTGTGGCTGTTATCAATTGATAATCATTTATATCTTTATAAAGTTTCACTGTTGTCAACGCTTGGCATGAGAAATGACATAAACAAAAACATATAGCCTCCAGTGAGGATCGAACTCACGACCCCTGGTTTACAAGACCAGTGCTCTATCCACTGAGCTATAGAGGCGTATATATGTACAATAACAACATTTCCACCCAAGGAGCTTGCCATCTATAATTCGAGCTAGTGAATGTGTGCATTTGAGTTTGTTGTTTGCTTTTGCCTTGTTACATTTTATTGATTATATTACGTGAAAATGTCCGGAATCTGTAAACATCTGTGGGGGGTTTTCAAATCAAAGAAGAAAAAATGTCCACGTCATCAGCCCCCAGTGAGGATCGAACTCACGACCCCTGCTTTACGAGAGCAGTGCTCTAACCACTGAGCTATGGAGGCTTGTTGGTTAATCGGCTAACATTAAGGTGATATACCTCAAATTAACATCACACAGCAAAAAGAGAGAATGGTGAAAAATGAATGACAGCCCCCAGTGAGGATCGAACTCACGACCCCTGGTTTACAAGACCAGTGCTCTAACCACTGAGCTATGGAGGCAGATGCCATAGTGGCCTAATGTATAGGATATAAGAAGACCGATAGTCAATCGTTATTTGAACATGGCCAGTATCACGTGAACTTGTGGACGTGTCAGCTTGATCTGGTACAATCTATAATTAGCATCTACCCTTTGCAATTTAAAACCAGTCCCTATACTAGTTAATATCAGAAGCTTCCCGGAAATCGACCAAATTGAAAACAAATTTGTAAAAGTTACAGCTTGCCCCGGGTGAGGCTCGAACTCACAACCTCCGCATTCCTCATCCCACATTGATAGTGGGGAAGGTACTGACTATAAGTACGGCGCGCTAACCGATTGTGCCACCGGGGCTGCTGTTCACTTCCTTCTTTGTATATAATTTAAACATAATAATTCCTCCATGTATCATTCACAACGAATAATAGCCAAATATCGAGGCTGGTCAGACTGGTGCATTTGGTCAAGGATGTTAGTTGCAACGCAGGGTGTGGCTGTTATCAATTGATAATCATTTATATCTTTATAAAGTTTCACTGTTGTCAACGCTTGGCATGAGAAATGACATAAACAAAAACATATAGCCTCCAGTGAGGATCGAACTCACGACCCCTGGTTTACAAGACCAGTGCTCTATCCACTGAGCTATAGAGGCGTATATATGTACAATAACAACATTTCCACCCAAGGAGCTTGCCATCTATAATTCGAGCTAGTGAATGTGTGCATTTGAGTTTGTTGTTTGCTTTTGCCTTGTTACATTTTATTGATTATATTACGTGAAAATGTCCGGAATCTGTAAACATCTGTGGGGGGTTTTCAAATCAAAGAAGAAAAAATGTCCACGTCATCAGCCCCCAGTGAGGATCGAACTCACGACCCCTGCTTTACGAGAGCAGTGCTCTAACCACTGAGCTATGGAGGCTTGTTGGTTAATCGGCTAACATTAAGGTGATATACCTCAAATTAACATCACACAGCAAAAAGAGAGAATGGTGAAAAATGAATGACAGCCCCCAGTGAGGATCGAACTCACGACCCCTGGTTTACAAGACCAGTGCTCTAACCACTGAGCTATGGAGGCAGATGCCATAGTGGCCTAATGTATAGGATATAAGAAGACCGATAGTCAATCGTTATTTGAACATGGCCAGTATCACGTGAACTTGTGGACGTGTCAGCTTGATCTGGTACAATCTATAATTAGCATCTACCCTTTGCAATTTAAAACCAGTCCCTATACTAGTTAATATCAGAAGCTTCCCGGAAATCGACCAAATTGAAAACAAATTTGTAAAAGTTACAGCTTGCCCCGGGTGAGGCTCGAACTCACAACCTCCGCATTCCTCATCCCACATTGATAGTGGGGAAGGTACTGACTATAAGTACGGCGCGCTAACCGATTGTGCCACCGGGGCTGCTGTTCACTTCCTTCTTTGTATATAATTTAAACATAATAATTCCTCCATGTATCATTCACAACGAATAATAGCCAAATATCGAGGCTGGTCAGACTGGTGCATTTGGTCAAGGATGTTAGTTGCAACGCAGGGTGTGGCTGTTATCAATTGATAATCATTTATATCTTTATAAAGTTTCACTGTTGTCAACGCTTGGCATGAGAAATGACATAAACAAAAACATATAGCCTCCAGTGAGGATCGAACTCACGACCCCTGGTTTACAAGACCAGTGCTCTATCCACTGAGCTATAGAGGCGTATATATGTACAATAACAACATTTCCACCCAAGGAGCTTGCCATCTATAATTCGAGCTAGTGAATGTGTGCATTTGAGTTTGTTGTTTGCTTTTGCCTTGTTACATTTTATTGATTATATTACGTGAAAATGTCCGGAATCTGTAAACATCTGTGGGGGGTTTTCAAATCAAAGAAGAAAAAATGTCCACGTCATCAGCCCCCAGTGAGGATCGAACTCACGACCCCTGCTTTACGAGAGCAGTGCTCTAACCACTGAGCTATGGAGGCTTGTTGGTTAATCGGCTAACATTAAGGTGATATACCTCAAATTAACATCACACAGCAAAAAGAGAGAATGGTGAAAAATGAATGACAGCCCCCAGTGAGGATCGAACTCACGACCCCTGGTTTACAAGACCAGTGCTCTAACCACTGAGCTATGGAGGCAGATGCCATAGTGGCCTAATGTATAGGATATAAGAAGACCGATAGTCAATCGTTATTTGAACATGGCCAGTATCACGTGAACTTGTGGACGTGTCAGCTTGATCTGGTACAATCTATAATTAGCATCTACCCTTTGCAATTTAAAACCAGTCCCTATACTAGTTAATATCAGAAGCTTCCCGGAAATCGACCAAATTGAAAACAAATTTGTAAAAGTTACAGCTTGCCCCGGGTGAGGCTCGAACTCACAACCTCCGCATTCCTCATCCCACATTGATAGTGGGGAAGGTACTGACTATAAGTACGGCGCGCTAACCGATTGTGCCACCGGGGCTGCTGTTCACTTCCTTCTTTGTATATAATTTAAACATAATAATTCCTCCATGTATCATTCACAACGAATAATAGCCAAATATCGAGGCTGGTCAGACTGGTGCATTTGGTCAAGGATGTTAGTTGCAACGCAGGGTGTGGCTGTTATCAATTGATAATCATTTATATCTTTATAAAGTTTCACTGTTGTCAACGCTTGGCATGAGAAATGACATAAACAAAAACATATAGCCTCCAGTGAGGATCGAACTCACGACCCCTGGTTTACAAGACCAGTGCTCTATCCACTGAGCTATAGAGGCGTATATATGTACAATAACAACATTTCCACCCAAGGAGCTTGCCATCTATAATTCGAGCTAGTGAATGTGTGCATTTGAGTTTGTTGTTTGCTTTTGCCTTGTTACATTTTATTGATTATATTACGTGAAAATGTCCGGAATCTGTAAACATCTGTGGGGGGTTTTCAAATCAAAGAAGAAAAAATGTCCACGTCATCAGCCCCCAGTGAGGATCGAACTCACGACCCCTGCTTTACGAGAGCAGTGCTCTAACCACTGAGCTATGGAGGCTTGTTGGTTAATCGGCTAACATTAAGGTGATATACCTCAAATTAACATCACACAGCAAAAAGAGAGAATGGTGAAAAATGAATGACAGCCCCCAGTGAGGATCGAACTCACGACCCCTGGTTTACAAGACCAGTGCTCTAACCACTGAGCTATGGAGGCAGATGCCATAGTGGCCTAATGTATAGGATATAAGAAGACCGATAGTCAATCGTTATTTGAACATGGCCAGTATCACGTGAACTTGTGGACGTGTCAGCTTGATCTGGTACAATCTATAATTAGCATCTACCCTTTGCAATTTAAAACCAGTCCCTATACTAGTTAATATCAGAAGCTTCCCGGAAATCGACCAAATTGAAAACAAATTTGTAAAAGTTACAGCTTGCCCCGGGTGAGGCTCGAACTCACAACCTCCGCATTCCTCATCCCACATTGATAGTGGGGAAGGTACTGACTATAAGTACGGCGCGCTAACCGATTGTGCCACCGGGGCTGCTGTTCACTTCCTTCTTTGTATATAATTTAAACATAATAATTCCTCCATGTATCATTCACAACGAATAATAGCCAAATATCGAGGCTGGTCAGACTGGTGCATTTGGTCAAGGATGTTAGTTGCAACGCAGGGTGTGGCTGTTATCAATTGATAATCATTTATATCTTTATAAAGTTTCACTGTTGTCAACGCTTGGCATGAGAAATGACATAAACAAAAACATATAGCCTCCAGTGAGGATCGAACTCACGACCCCTGGTTTACAAGACCAGTGCTCTATCCACTGAGCTATAGAGGCGTATATATGTACAATAACAACATTTCCACCCAAGGAGCTTGCCATCTATAATTCGAGCTAGTGAATGTGTGCATTTGAGTTTGTTGTTTGCTTTTGCCTTGTTACATTTTATTGATTATATTACGTGAAAATGTCCGGAATCTGTAAACATCTGTGGGGGGTTTTCAAATCAAAGAAGAAAAAATGTCCACGTCATCAGCCCCCAGTGAGGATCGAACTCACGACCCCTGCTTTACGAGAGCAGTGCTCTAACCACTGAGCTATGGAGGCTTGTTGGTTAATCGGCTAACATTAAGGTGATATACCTCAAATTAACATCACACAGCAAAAAGAGAGAATGATGAAAAATGAATGACAGCCCCCAGTGAGGATCGAACTCACGACCCCTGGTTTACAAGACCAGTGCTCTAACCACTGAGCTATGGAGGCAGATGCCATAGTGGCCTAATGTATAGGATATAAGAAGACCGATAGTCAATCGTTATTTGAACATGGCCAGTATCACGTGAACTTGTGGACGTGTCAGCTTGATCTGGTACAATCTATAATTAGCATCTACCCTTTGCAATTTAAAACCAGTCCCTATACTAGTTAATATCAGAAGCTTCCCGGAAATCGACCAAATTGAAAACAAATTTGTAAAAGTTACAGCTTGCCCCGGGTGAGGCTCGAACTCACAACCTCCGCATTCCTCATCCCACATTGATAGTGGGGAAGGTACTGACTATAAGTACGGCGCGCTAACCGATTGTGCCACCGGGGCTGCTGTTCACTTCCTTCTTTGTATATAATTTAAACATAATAATTCCTCCATGTATCATTCACAACGAATAATAGCCAAATATCGAGGCTGGTCAGACTGGTGCATTTGGTCAAGGATGTTAGTTGCAACGCAGGGTGTGGCTGTTATCAATTGATAATCATTTATATCTTTATAAAGTTTCACTGTTGTCAACGCTTGGCATGAGAAATGACATAAACAAAAACATATAGCCTCCAGTGAGGATCGAACTCACGACCCCTGGTTTACAAGACCAGTGCTCTATCCACTGAGCTATAGAGGCGTATATATGTACAATAACAACATTTCCACCCAAGGAGCTTGCCATCTATAATTCGAGCTAGTGAATGTGTGCATTTGAGTTTGTTGTTTGCTTTTGCCTTGTTACATTTTATTGATTATATTACGTGAAAATGTCCGGAATCTGTAAACATCTGTGGGGGGTTTTCAAATCAAAGAAGAAAAAATGTCCACGTCATCAGCCCCCAGTGAGGATCGAACTCACGACCCCTGCTTTACGAGAGCAGTGCTCTAACCACTGAGCTATGGAGGCTTGTTGGTTAATCGGCTAACATTAAGGTGATATACCTCAAATTAACATCACACAGCAAAAAGAGAGAATGATGAAAAATGAATGACAGCCCCCAGTGAGGATCGAACTCACGACCCCTGGTTTACAAGACCAGTGCTCTAACCACTGAGCTATGGAGGCAGATGCCATAGTGGCCTAATGTATAGGATATAAGAAGACCGATAGTCAATCGTTATTTGAACATGGCCAGTATCACGTGAACTTGTGGACGTGTCAGCTTGATCTGGTACAATCTATAATTAGCATCTACCCTTTGCAATTTAAAACCAGTCCCTATACTAGTTAATATCAGAAGCTTCCCGGAAATCGACCAAATTGAAAACAAATTTGTAAAAGTTACAGCTTGCCCCGGGTGAGGCTCGAACTCACAACCTCCGCATTCCTCATCCCACATTGATAGTGGGGAAGGTACTGACTATAAGTACGGCGCGCTAACCGATTGTGCCACCGGGGCTGCTCTTTATCAGCCCCCAAAGAGGTGTGTAAAATTTACTTCAGAACGAGCCGCTAATCATCAAAACATTTCTCCTATTGAGGTCGCAATAGCCGATAGTTTAAATCATTCATTGATAAACACGTTTTACTATGTCGACGTAGGTACTTCCAAATATGGTATGAGTGCTTGAAATACGCGAATCAGTTCTTTTTATCATCATATATAACAACACATTCCGTCATTCTCCTTCAAATATGGCTGAAAACATATCGCTCGTTCTTTTATCAAGGGAGCTAGGTCGATTTGAAATAGGGACTTTTTGGCCCCCGTTTACAATGGCAAATCTGCTGAGCCTTTTCACAATGAGAATTTTATGAATACGCCGTCTGTTTCCTACGCGAGGTGCTCGTTTTTCCTGAATTTGCTTCCGAGCTAATTCCACACCATAAACATCATAATCCAAGTGTAATCTTGTCCTCATTTATATCTTATTTCTATTCTCTGCAGGAAATATTGCTTCTGTTAGCTGTATATTTTACTCACCGATAGTTACATTAAATTTTTAAAAAACAGGTGTCCCTAACTAAAGCTTTCATTTACGTTTCAGTCAGTAAAATGTTTGTTCAAGTGCATTTTTTCTCAAGTGCTTGTTTGTGTTGCCTACGACCCAAGTATTCAAGTGCTGTGCTGTCTCTTGAACACACAACTCAGTTTCTGAGCAGCCCAACATGCATGCTTTTCTCGCATTTTACTCAGGTGCCGTTTGCTCAAGTAATGTATGTTTTATAGTTAGTTTTCATCTTGTATTTATCGAAGACTATTATAGATAATTCAAGACCAATGTATTTAAACCGTTATAAATTTCAATTGGATTGACGGACATCAACATTGCCTTTAAAAATTCATTTAGTCTGTAAATAGTAGTGTGTGTTTGCTGCATGTATTTCCTGAATTGCAACAGGGTAAACTTACATGGATTAAGTCATTAAATACTAGAGTTGCGATATGTGCATGCTCCTTCACATAACACATCTTCTACCATGGATTTTATTTAAGAACTTATATAGAACTAAATGGAACTTTAATACCCGCTACTTTTATCTACATGCATTTAGATTTGATTTATCTTGTATGTGAAGGACGTAAAATAGTCCGATAATTGACCAGGTAAGCCGCTAATCATCTAGTGCACATTTTAGCTGCCCTTCCTCTGTTATTATTTACGGGCTTTTTAAAGGCGCTGTAGCACTATTTTTGCATATAAAATGTTCTCAAATTTGCCATGTATTATTAAAATTTATATAATATATTGTTACGTTAGAGCGTAAAACATCTCTTTACACAACCCGATAAGCAGTATCCATAGAAAGCGGTTATAAATCCGCATTGGAAGAAAATGGTGCGACGTATACAGCGACAGTGGTGTGAAACTCTCATTCAAATTTGAGATTTCAGACAGCAAGACGGTTAACCATACAATCATTGTACCATATTTGAAACCCTTATCTGAGTGATTACATATCGCTACATCAGTCATATCACTTGATTTTCCTTTGAGTTGCAAGTTTAATGAGAAACGCCTTAAAATGGGAAACATCCTCGCACGACTAAACCCAACCATTTACAACTCTTGTTATTGATTCAGGAGCATAATTTAGCCATTGGTAACACTTACTTATTTTTTGCGAGCACGATTAAGTGCTTTAATACAACCAATTTAATACTTTACCAGGTACAGTACTTATCTATTTAGGAAATTTTAAGTCGTCACAAAATTACTATTCGTGAAATGTATTTATTGATTATAAATTATACAATATCGCTGAATGTAATTAAACATCTTTCAATGAACCTTTAAAGTAGTATATTTAGCAATCAATTGTTGACATGTTGACGAAATTTTCTCATTCATTATTAAATACAAGCATGCATTCTTTTAACTTTCTTAACAGTCCTTTGGGAAGATTACAAATCAACGATTTAAACATATTTTATTGAACAAAACAAGGGATAGAAACAAGTTATCAATGTATCTACTATCTAACCTTCTTCCAAGTATTTAAGAAACAATAGACTTATAAAGCATATATGTAATAAGAAAGTAGTACAACACAGAAATGGTAGAAAGATATTTACAGAGAGATAAAGAGACATGCATCAGTCATGATAAACGCTTACTGTTGGTTATAAATTGCTGAAGTAATTCAAACATTGCCGGATATTCATATATGATAGTTTTTTTGTTGCCTCTTAAAAGTAAATCATCCTCCTGTACATGCACCTTTAAAAGGTTCAAACACATTTTATTTCTATGGTAATTTTATCGAATCACACAACTTCACAACCATATATAAAATTGGTTCATCGAAAACTGATAACTTACATCAATTGGTAGGTTTATGGTGCTGGATTTCTTAAAAAAAAGGGCAAACATTGCCTGTGTACCCGCATTTATAAGTTCTTTCACAGCATAGTTCAATCTCCTATTACGATTAAGGTAAATACCAAGATAACAATATGAATCTAATACCCCAAGCTTATTACCGATGTAAAGTTCACTTTAGATGACAACTTTGGTTTTTGATAGATAGACATTTAACTTCCAGTTGTTACAGTAATGATAGATGAGATATTTAAGATCCTCGAAATCATTACTAATCATTACTAATCATTACTAATCAAAGCTGTGTCATCGGCGTACAAGACAATTATATTTTGAATCCTCAGAGTAACATAGGCTTCTGAATACTGCACTTCAGATGTGATCATAGATCCTTTATAAAGAAGGTAAATAATAGAGGGGACAGATTTTCTCCCTGCCTTACACCAGACATTCATGAGAAAAACGGTGAGATCATGTTATTCAAAAGTACTGTTGACTTGATATCACTGTGTGTGTTATATTTTCAGTGGTGAAATACGGCATTTATCGGTTAAAATAAAAGCAGTATTTTCACTGAGTGAAATAACATGTTATTCTACTGCGTGAACGAACACTTTGGATCGTATGACGTCATCATAACAATAGGATGACGTCATAAGAAGACCGCGATAAAGCAAGGGGAGCATGGATGCTCCTTTCATTGTAATAACGTCATAACTATACATGACCATATACTGGTTAAATCTAATAAATAGAACATTTGACATTTCTCGTCGAATACCAAGTATATCTCATCTCGTGAAGTAGAAATAGTATATTTACACTCGTGGCTACGCCAATCGTGAAAATATGCTTTTCTACTTCACTCGATTAGATATACATGGTATTCGACGAGAAATGTCAAATATCCTCTATTTATTTTTAATAAGAAAGAGAAACCTCCCATAAACGCCGGCGTTAAGCATTTTGTGCCATAGTCCTGCTCTTCATACATAATCTCTCTCTTAATTGAACTTTTTAAAAACCTTACAACGTGAATTCTAATTATAGTTTGTGTGTGAGTGTGATCAAAACACCACATTAGAACCAAAAATTAAATACTTAAATCATATTTCTTGTGAACTACGTTTTGCGCGTGGTGACACATAAGTGATGTGGTGTTATTTTGGGGGGAGCTTAACGCCTGATTTAAGACAATTCTAAACATTGTTTTATCACTGTGCATTTTTTATTTTCAAAAGTTTATTTGTTGATAAGAAATCGCTTAAATTGCAAAGTTTGAATTTATAAGAAATAGATTTGATAATGTATTTGTTCACTAGCTTATAAACGGTCGACAAGCTCCGGCATTTATACCATTTTAACTTGCACCTTTCAAACCGTTTATCAGCCAGTGAACAAACGCATTATGAAATCTGTTTCTAAAACTAACAGCTTACCGAACCAACAGAGAAGGGTAATATGACAATATCAGTTGGGGGTCTAATGTATCACACTTGTATAAAGGTTTACTCATTCCTCTAAGGCAATCCTTTGGTATAAAGCCAGACGATACTAGTATATTAATTTGTTTGGCCAATATTGTAACTAATACCGTTGGAGCATGGTTTTAAAACCCGTCTGCTGTAAGATTCCTGGTGCTATATTATTGTTTTAGCTTTTTAACTGCAGATAGTATTTCATGATCATCACAAGTTGGTCTGGGTTATTAGTGGTTTTTGCTTAGGTACATAGTAGGTGTTCACCTGTTCCGGACTGTGGCTTTAATCCACAACGAGACTAGCGACAGTCATACCTGACCCTAGTGTATCAACAGCTTGTGAAACATCAAGCTTTGAAAATATCGAACTTGAAAACTGTCAACCGATGTAAGAACCTCAACAGCGAATTTATACGAATATGGCGAACCAATATATATAACGAATATAAGAACCAATGAGCATAAGCAAATTCAAGAGAACCAGTTTATTCTGGCATAAAGATAAATTACAACAACAACACTGGTGCATATAAATCTTAATCCTAGAATTTGTGAAGTCTTGTAATATAAACAATGAGATGAGAATCAGAACAAATTTAGTTATTTGTTATAGCAAAATGAATTACCTTTGATAAACCTTTATTCAGTTCATCTAAGTTGTCGTGTATATGCTTCTGATTGTTTGTGAGTTTTCGCAGCAATTCAAAGATCCACGCTTAACTGAATGAAACGCCAGTAAAATGTTAATAGTAAGCGCGTCAAACAGCATGTTTGGTTTGACTTGTTGAATGGTTGAGGTAAAATATTGGTGGAAAAGAGTTTAAATTCAGATTGAAAATGACGTGAACTTGATGTCCATTGAACTGTTCACACAATGAAGTCTTTAAACAAACATTTCATTACTTGAATGTCCAGGTACCCATTATAGAGCTGGGTGGACTGAGTGCAATGTGGATCAAGTGGCTCGCCAATGTTACAACCGGGTTCGAATAAACCTGGGCCCATATCTTCGAAGCTGTCTTTGCGCTAAGATAGTCGTAAGTCAATGTTAATGTATGGCACTTACGACTATCTTAGCGCTAAGAGATCTTCGAAAATATGGGTCCTGGTCTTTTATGTGAGAGTCGAGCATGCTAACCACTGACATACTATTCTCCGAGAGTTGGATATCTCTCTTGTTTTTAACTTTAACTTCACTTTATTCTTGAAAAACCACATTTAGTGGTATAAGATAACATGTTTATAATCAATCATATAATGTTTAATATCCCAATATGCGCTGTGGGTAAAATAGGATATTGTTTAAGTACAGTCATATTTTAAAAAATGATTTTAGCATATTATTGGTCAGGTATTTTAGCTTTTGGAATTGTAGAGAGTGTACTGTTTATGAACTTAGCTAGGTTTCTTAAAACAATACTATACATCTATTGTGGTGAAAGATGAAATATTTGTCTTGCAGGAACATACATTTTTCTAGTTTCATGAAAAGCAGGACAACGAAAAATATAATGAAATTCATCTGCAATTAAAGGTGAGTGGCATAATATACATGTTCTGTATTTTCTCTGGGTGTTATTCCACCGTCCTGACAGGCAAACAGTGATTAGGAGTTCTAAGTTGTCACAACGGATAACTAATGTATAATATAATGTAACTAATATTATTAATAAATCACAGCAGTATCTTCAGTACGAAATAGCTGAAATATATTGAAATGTGTTATGTTTGAGTGCAATCACTCACTCTATTTCTAACATACATACCGCAAATCATACGTTGTATACGTGCTGCATATACACTCGACCGCGAAAGAAACGTCACCACATTTTCAACAGTGTAAAAAAAACAAAATACTGCAGCCGGAAAAAAGTAGATTTTGAATGTATTGGATAGACACATGTTTAGTCAATAAGTACTCATAATTTCATGCATCGGGGTATGATACCTTTATTTTTATGTTAGTTCAAATACACATGGGTGCTGAAATCGCTTTTTCAAAATGGATTTTGGTCAGAGTGTTTGGCATTTCAATAAAAAACATGTGTACACTATAGAAATTTCATTAATGAGATATGTTATCGACATAAATAACCTTCTTGAACTTAAATTTGTTGACGCGTCTGAAGTGTATGGGCATTAAACAAGACAAAAAGGCCTCTTTGACTCTCTTATCTGGCCTAGTAAAGGTGATTCGAAACAACGGATTCTTAAAGCGTGTATTTCTCAGAAATATGAACAGATAATGTTTTGAAATTCAAGTTTAGTTTAGTTGGCTTCTGAAGACATAATGTATCTCTGTTCAAGTCGTGTGTATCACTCGTGGATTGAATTATCTTGCATTTTGTATAGTGGCGTTTCTTTTGCGGTTGAGTGTATACCATATAAATAACCACTATCAATAAAGTTCAGCAATAATGGACACTGTTCACCAAATGGTTAGGGGCCCGCTACATCGCTGGGTTAACTGAGAATATTAAGGATGCCCCGTTGAAAAACATGAGTTGATATAGGTCACTGGGTAGGCGACAATATTTGAATTAAAGTGTGTTTCTGTTCTCCCAGCAGTACAAATGGGACCCGGTAAAGGATGTGTTGGAGGCGACCTATTCTGTCAGCATTACAGGTATCATCCCTCTCGCATCCTAATGTCTTCTGTCGTCTATCATCCCTTATCCGTCGTGCTATAAATGGCCACTTAGTTCTCTAAATATCCATTTTTCCGTTCATCTGTAAGGCGTCCTTTTGCTCGTTATCTAACATATATTTCTTTACCCGTTCTATTTTGTTGCGTTCTGTAATATTATATTTGTATGCTTTTCTCGGGGGTAATACGGTCCCATAAACCATCTCTGTACTAGTGTCTCCCGAGCCTTCAAACGAGGGATGACACTGGTACAAAGATTGTACATCAGATCGTATTACTCGAGGGAGAAGCATACAACGTAATTACATGTATCGTTCCGCCATGCCAATATATATATAAGCCTAATTAAAATTATTCATTCTTTTTCAACAGATATCGTTTGAAAGAACTTGGACCTAAACGTAAACAAAAGCGCGTCATTGTTTTAACTGAAATGTTAAAAGTCGAGCGACGTATTAATCTAAGCTTTGGTATGATTTTAAACGAGTTATCGTAGTTTCATTTAGTATGCAAGAAATGTAATGTGAAAGTTGTTCGTTTTAGAAGCAGCACACATGGGGGCAATAAGTCTGTAATTATTATACCCGAGAACAGCTGATTGAAATGTCTAAAACTTTGTACATCGCGTGCGTCTTTGAATAACGTCACATGACTGTAAGCGACCCCTAATCTTGGCGAGAAGCTGTCACTCTGGCAGCAGGGTACTCGAAATCTGTAAACCGTAAGACTCAAAGGTTACACAAGGAATATTGCATCGACTGTCAACCAAACCAAAACGAGTTGTCTACTGTAAGGAAAGATAAATTCCTTTATCCGTTCTGCTTTTAAGCGTCCTTTGTTGCGTTCTGTACGTATATATGTTTCTGTATCTGTTCCGACTGTCAGTGACGGATTCAATGACGTTATATATACAATTGACTTACGATTGTTGCCGATGTTACTACGCTGTATTAGTTCCAAATCCCGCGCTATACGATTCAATACAACTAATCGACCCGTACAAATTAGCAAATATATCTCATAACTCTGACAAATCTGAATTGCAATTTACACTCGCGGGCAAATGAAAATATAGGTAAAACAACGCAGGATATTTTAATCAACGAGTGATGGACACGACTGAAACAAAGCTACGCAATGTCTCTAAAAGACAACTACACTTAATTTATTTTTTTGGAAGCATTATCAGTTCTTATTTCCGAAAAAAAACGCTTCTAAAAATCGTCGTTTTTGGAATCACCATAACCAAGCGAGATAAGAGAGTGACACGTGGCTTTCTGACTTGTTTTATGTCAGCATACAGCAACAGTGCGTCATCGATTTAAACTCCAAGAAGGTACACTATGCCGACATCATTTTATACTTACATAGTTTCCACATTTCAAAAATAAATTTCCTTCAATACCAAACATTATTTAAAAAAACACCTTTGAAATAACAATTTCAGCACCCCATGTGTGTTTGAAAAGATATGAAATATTAAGTATCATACTCAATCTCTATCAAAAACATTCACTATCGACTTTATCCGGCAGGAATATTTGTTGTTAGAGTCTGTTGAAAAATAAGATATACGTTCTTTTGTCCGTGAGTGTATTTTACTTTCTTCATTCTAACTGCTTTGTTATTTCCACAAATCCCAAATAATCGCAAAGGACAAGTTTTGTTTATATTAGATGAAAAACATTTCTTTCTTTCATCCTTATTCATCCTTGAGGTTGGCGTGTATCCTTTTTATGAGACCGTGTACTCACACCTCAGTGTACACTTTGGAAAATTATAGCGACCGTAGCTTTGGTAATAGAAACTACGTACTAACAACTCAAGGTATAAATATAATTGAATAATTGAACGTAATAATGCAAATTAAACCACTCAAAGTTTATGACATTTGATTTGACTTCCACACCTGAAGTCGGACTGATAAGAAGAGAATGGAAAGGAGTTTACACTAAAGATTGGAAATAATTTGGTAGAGGGTTGTAAGTCGGTAGTAGATCTGAATGTTCCTAAGTTCAACGAAGAGGAGTGTGGCGACAGCGCTATCACAGCTTTTGTAAAATTATGATGGATGTCAGGACGCCATTTAAGCGAGTAGAGTGCGATTAGAGCTTGTAGGTCGTGAATAGAACTTCAGCGATCATGTCGAGAACATAAGTCTATAAGTCTATATAATATATTCCATATATGTTTACGATGCGTGTATACAATCTCTGTCGATATAATACGATCAATTCAGGACGACTTTAGATCAACTAACAATCAGGCTACGTGGTAAAGTCGGACCATGTGCTTGAATATGATCACCGACCAAGAAGATGCTTCCGATTCATAACGACCAACTAACGTTAATATCCGACACAATCTCGACACTTTCGACCTATTTCAAACCAAAGTACGTTTGAAGGCGATGTTTTAGCGGACCACTAAAAAGCCCAGTGGAATTGGGGTATTAGGTGGCGTTGTAAAATTATTTCTTGCAGCTCTTCATAGTTCAGTAGACACTGTGTGTTGTTCTTCAACACCAGACTGCTGACCTCGCCACATCTATTAGAACTGATAAGCTTAAGCTTCCAGTTTCCAACGATAGCCACACATGTAGCCAGATCAGTTCTAATAAATGGGGCGAGGTTAGCCGTATCTTTTTGGTGATTTGAGAATGTGAATATAGTTAATTAAATCTTTTTATTTAAAGTTTATTTACGTTTTTAGAGTTTCAATGTGTGTTTCAGGATCTGCTATATCCCCGCCAAGTGGGAACGAATTACGGGGTTTTGATTATATGGAACCAAACAAATGCAATAGTCTCGGAACAGATAGCCCAAATCCACATACAAATTTTCTTATGTCTTAAAGTTCACTTGTAATGTAAATTTTCTCAAGAATGATAGATTCTTCTACGTACATAATATATCGCAATCAATGGAGCATAAAATAGAGACAATATACACTTGCAAAAAAATATTAAGACGATTTGTATTTACCAATTGTAACAATGCCGCAATCAGTGCGGCGATCCGCTTCCTTGAGGCGTGACTAGACAGCTGGGGGGACCCGCTAGACAGCTGGACCGCGGAGCCTCATTAATTAATTAATGATGATTATCACTACCGCTAGATGATTTCATGAGGTGTGTTAAATCATCAAAAACACATGTTTATGCAATAATGATGCAATTTTCATCTGCGGAATTACCTAGTTGGATATCTAAATATTCGATACATGGAAAATTTAAGTTGTTTTATTAAAGATTTGTTTGAGAAATTAACGATCAAAATGTTGCGAAATCACGTTGAATTATGACGATCGCCGATAATGAGATTCCTCTTGTGACGTCACAGGAGGAATCGCTTCAGGGACCACACCCCCAAAGATTTTCATTCTGGCCGCCGGGATAAATTAGGCAGTATTGAAAAAAGCCTTATATAAGTTATTTATGGACCGATTTCAGAAATTGAAAATCGGGCAATTGTTAAATTGAAATCCAAATTTAAGGAATCCGAATGTGCAATGAAAGCAAGCGCAGTGTGGACAAGAAGCAAGGTTGAACCAGACTAGTGATCTTGGTTTCGCTTTGTCTGAGAATATGCAAGCAAACATGACAGAGAAACGGAGACGTTCAATATGCTATTTTATTCCAAGGCGAAAGTGGAGGAATTAGAATCGCCCATATTTTCCACAGCCAATGAGAGTGCGAGAGGTTACTGTGATGAGCAACCAACTCAACAACATAAACAACACCAACAGACAGCCTTGTCGGCACTACAGTGATTCAGCAGTGTCACCGGTAAGGCGAAGTAAGCAAACCTCAATATCACTGTCAAACTCAGCAACCAGAAGAAAGACATGCCAATTGCTTGGCACCGCATGACATGAAGACATCAGTCATCTTATAAATCATCTTCAAATTATTACCATAATATTATCCAATCTCTTTCTAACTTGTCGTTTTGAAACAATAATACACTAAATGTGAAAGCTTACAGTGGATGATAAACTACAGCAGTATCCGACATTGCCAACATGTATAGTGTACAGGAGGTATCACAGGTTGGTAGCAAGTGTTGGGTGTTATCAATGCAGTAGGCAAGTGTTGGGAGTTATCAGTACAGTCGGAAGAAGTTGGGTGTTATCAATACAGTCGGAAGGTGTTGGGTGTTATCAGTACAGTCGGAGGGTGTTGGGAGTTATCAGTACACTCAGCAAGTGTTGGGTGTTATCAGTACAGTTGGAATGTGTTGGGTGTTATCAGTACAGTTGGCAAGTGTTGGATATTATCAGTACAGTCAGCAAGTGTTGGGTGTTATCAGTACAGTTGGAATGTGTTGGGTGTTATCAGTACAGTGAGCAAGTGTTGGGTGTTATCAGTACAGTTGGAATGTGTTGGGTGTTATCAGTACAGCCGGAAGGTCTTGTGAGTTATCAGTACAGTCAGCAAGTGTTGGGTGTTATCAGTACAGTTGGCAAGTGTTGGGTGTTATCAATACAGTCGGAAGGTGTTGGGTGTTATCAGTACAGTTGGCAAGTGTTGGGTGTTATCAATACAGTCGGAAGGTGTTGGGTGTTATCAGTACAGTTGGCAAGTGTTGGGTGTCATCAGTACAGTCGGAAGATGTTGGGAGTTATAAATACAGTCGGAAGGTGTTGGGTGTTATCAATACAGTCGGAAGGTGTTGGGTGTTATCAGTACAGTTGGAATGTGTTGGGAGTTATCAGTACAGTCAGCAAGTGTTGGATGTTATCAGTACAGTCAGCAAGTGTTGGGTGTTATCAGTACAGTTAGAATGTGTTGGGTGTTATCAGTACAGTTGGCAAGTGTTGGATGTTATCAGTACAGTCAGCAAGTGTTGGGTGTTATCAGTACAGTTGGAATGTGTTGGGTGTTATCAGTACAGTTGGAATGTGTTGGGTGTTATCAGCACAGTTGGAATGTGTTGGGTGTTATCAGTACAGTCGGAAGGTCTTGTGAGTTATCAGTACAGTCAGCAAGTGTTGGGAGTTATCAGTACAGTCAGCAAGTGTTGGGTGTTATCAGTACAGTTGGCAAGTGTTGGGTGTTATCAATACAGTCGGAAGGTGTTGGGTGTTATCAGTACAGTTGGCAAGTATTGGGTGTTATCAGTACAGTCGGAAGGTGTTGCGAGTTATAAATACAGTCAGCAAGTGTTGGATGTTATCAGTACCGTTAGTAAGTGTTGGGTGTTATCAGTACAGTCAGCAAGTGTTGGGTGTTATCAGTACAGTCGGAAGGTGTTGGGTGTTATCAGTTCAGCCGGAAGGTCTTTGAAGTTATCAGTGCAGTCAGCAATCAGCAGAAAATACAGGTACTGGCAGATAACAATGTGGTAACAATCAGGAACTTTGCACCAATAATAAAGTCAACAGCTGGCTTGTTATTATCAACCCCTGTATAAACTCAATCAGCAGTTTGATGGTAGTCAACGGTTTGACAGGTATAAATTAGCCGTTGTGGAATATCATACTCTTTGGTAACGTGCTATATATATATCAGTAACGTTTATATCATAACATCGTTTAGCTCTTTGGTATCGTGGAAAATCACCAGTGTAATCCAACACCAATACAAATATAGTTTTAAAATAATTAACTCAATCAGCAGTTTAGCCCAGTATAAAGTCAATCAGCAGTTTAAATATAATAAAGTCAATCACCAGTTTGAGTATAATAAAGTCAATCAGCAGTTTAGCCCAGTATAAAGTCAATCAGCAGTTTAGCCCAGTATAAAGTCAATCAGCAGTTTAGTCCGGTATAAAGTCAGCAGTAAGTTGTGTGGTACAGCCAGTAGGTGTGAACTCCTGACGTAGCCACGTGGTGGAAGGAAGGCAGGACGGTTCTCCGACAGACCAACTAGACAGGCAGTATCCTCTTCCCGAAATGCAGCCACCCGCTCCGACTCAGTCTTTCCGGGCGCTTTTCGAAATCCTCCTTTTCCTCCTCCATGACGTTCTCTGCGGCAGTGCGACCAAACCTGGGGAAGTAAGTCTGGCGTTTAGCGGCCCCATAGCTGATGTTGTCTCTGTCTGTTTGAGCATCTGACGCTATCTCAGCAGCGCGGCGATCTCGATTGTTGGTATCGTGATGAGCCACTTCCGCCGTGTCGCGTTTCCGGCGGTTCTGCCAGCCCCTGTAGTTGCTTGGTCCGCGGATGAATATACCCATAAGGTCGTCGTCGTCGAGCCCTGAGCGGCCGAACCTGAGGAAGGCTTTGTCTTGGAGGGAGCTTAGTCTCTTGTTGGTCTCCTCGTCGTCCGCCCCGCTACGTCCAAATCGGAGGAACGGCTCGCCGAAGTTCCGTCCGTATCGCAGGAAGCGTTTGTTGATGGCAAATCTGTGCTCTGGAAAGAAATTAAATGGTTGATGAATGCGCAATACTGGTGCTTAGTACATGTTAAACCATTTAAACGACACCATCCACACATTTATCAAGGACACATGTCTACATCCTATGTGATTGTTTGCCTCCCTCTTATTGTCCAGAGATGCGTGTTTTGTCAAATATATTGAAACAAAATAAATAGCACTTAGTCTAGCATTCATTTATACGGACACTTAGATAATGTCCCCGACTTCGCTTCGTCTCAAAGTCAAATAATTGCAGAAAGTGGCAAATAATAGAACCCCATCATGACGGCGGATAGAAGCGCTGCCTAAATTGCCTTAAATGTTCGCCTTTGGCTTTTATCGGAAATCTCTAAATGATCAGCTTCTCAACATCGCCGTCAATTGATGGCGGGAAGCAGTTTGTAATAATCCCACCATTCTCACTCGAGTTCAGCCATCTACAAGCTGTACAGACGCCCCCTCTGATCTCAGTAATGTCTGGCGCCCTGGAGTATCTCCAGACTATCTACTGATGTTGATGAATCAAGGGTCATTCACACTGAGGTAGGATAATAACGCAAGGTAGTTCATATAAGTTGTTACTGCACACAAAGACGTGTGTTACTAAAACGCACTGACACTGATAATGATTTCCTGTCTGATTTCACGGATATATCATTATCCCTTTCATTCAGTAGATATCGCATTGAAGAAAGACATCATTGTTCTATATACATATAAGGGAGAAGTTCATTCTAAAACTCATTAGATTACGGAATGTACATTGAGAAACAAAACAAACGACCATGCTTGGTTATTGGAGCTTACTTAGCCAGGTTTTCACGTTTACATAGTTACATTACACCAGTAGTGATTATGCTTTCAATACTTCAGAGATAACAATTAATATAACAATGGATCATCACAATGGCAGTTTGGTAGTAATGAATTTCATAAAAAAAAATATAGCATGTATGCATACTGTAGATAGTTCATGGTTATGGGGCTAAGCGGGAACTACACTGTGTGCTCACGTACTTTCGTGTTTGTTGAATAGTGAGGGAAACATTTGCCAACCATGTTCTAACTCATCTTCCCTACAGTCGACTTTATCTCTCGTATGTGTCGAGCAATGAAAAAGCACCTGCTTTGTGGTAGATCAACGTTCGAAATGACTGCTGGATACGGCCAGGGGGTCGGTCCACTCACCAACGTTAGCCCGAAGATCAATCGTAAGCCCATCTCTTATCATTGAGTAAGACCGATCTTAGTGCTACCACTGAACGGAATCTATTTGCCTCAATGCACTGTCGAACCCACGATAGATACTGCTCAACTAAACTATAACTGGAGTGAATCTCACTGCCCTGGTTACAGACTCGGTATCGCTGTTCTCACCCAACATACTAGAGTGTTATGATACATACATCACCCATTTGTCTTCTTCTTTCAGCACAGCGACGTGCAAGAGAAGACAGACCTGTGTGATTATAACTACTCTTTTTCGGTCGACAGAGAGTACTTTCATTTCGTGTCTTCTTGCCTGTAGTCTTCTCTACTGCTATTTCTTCTCTTCTTTTGTCTCCGCTAGGTTTCTCTTCGATATGTTAGTTTTCGCGTCTCTCTTTAAGTTTGTTTTCTCCGCGGGTCTTCTCTTCTCATCGTTAGTTTCTCTTCTCAATATTTGTTTTTCATACTTCTAGTTGTTTCTTCACTCTTATTATTGTATCTTCACACTGCTAGATAACACTTCTTGTTCTAAACTGTCTTATGTATCCCTTTTTGTTCTAAACTGTCTTATGTATCCATTTTTGTCCTAAATTGTCTTACGTATCCCTTTTTGTTTCTAAACTGTCTTATGTATCCATTTTTGTTCTGTATTATGTATCGCTTCTTGTTGTAAACTGCCGTATTTACCCATTGTTATTCTAAACTGTAATAGTTATCCCTTATTGTCCTTTTTTATTCATTTTTTTTTAAATAATATATGTATGCCTGTTTTATCTCATCGCCACAGTGCAGAGTCACTAGAACCGGTGGGCTCTCCTAATAAATATTCTTTAAGCAACTTTAAATGTCATTTGGTATGATGTTTGGGCTCCGAACACATAACCAAAAGAAGCAAGAGCGGATTCTCTACATCGATACCATAGGACTGGTTTGTAACAAGTATTCTTCAACATTTAAATACACCAAGGGTCGTTTATTCCCTTTGTTTGGCTGTAGTAGTATACACCTGGTTAGTAAAGATCCCAGTTCTTCTCAGTCAACACGTGTTGATGTAAAACTGTTTTGAGCAACGCACAGCGGTTACATAAGATGAGTATCATCTATTATACAGTGTCTACCACAAGCTACTTCTTCGGCTGAGCGAATCATGTGACGGAAGGAAATTGGCTCATGCATCAATGTAAATGGCTGCTGCAGCACACAAAAAGAAAGATGGAAGACGGAACATCTGTTGTCTTTGAATGTTAACGGAGAGGAGTGAATGTGCCAACTGCTACGTCCATGTTCTTTAAAGCTTCTTCTGCTTGATAGCACCAGGAGAGAGACACGCGGGGAACAGTGAACTGAACATCACACAGGGGACTTTCATTATCAGTTTAAATGGATGCTCTGAGAATCGAAAATTGGGCACAGAAGTATTCACGTTTTGTGACTTTAAGTTGTGGCTGTATAAACTTACAATGACAATACAAGGCCAGGATGCGCTTATATCAGAGTGAATCTTATATGTATTAATTATGCTTGTTTACGACGTCTCGGTCAGTCCAAGACGTTGATGAACTAAGTACCAGCACATTACAGTTGAAATTTGACGACCTCTATGCCCTTATCTCGCTCGTATTTACATGGCTGACTGGGGTCTCCCCCGTGGATCACGTATCACATGGACGATAATCAGCGCAAATAAGATCATGTTGATATTAGCTGCAGCCACGAAATGGCACCCATGCAATCAAACCTGTCCCGGGAGTTTGACCACGCTGATCTCTCGCTTCTACTAGAAGTGATATATAAAGTACACACACATGAACCGATACAAAACATGCAGTATCGAATATTGCACTTTGTGATTGACATATTCATTATTCGCCATTGTTTCGTTCATCATGGATGTCTTTCTCAGTAAGCTGAGGCAAATACTAGCCAAATATCATTACTTTCGGACAGTAATAGCATTAACAGCTGGGGAAAGTTTCGTCCTATCACATATCACTTATCAAGAAATTGTAAATGGTTAATAGTTTCTCGGGCATGATAAGTGATCGTGTAACATGTTTATATAGTTTAATTAACAAGGTACAAGTGTTGACACATGCTGTCAATACATTCCTGCATACTGTCTTATATTGCAATCTGATGAAACCTTATAACCCTAATAGTCTTATCTTTATCGTTTTGAGGGCCGTTCCACTAACCAATCTTAGCGAAAAGATCAATCGTAAGCCCATCATTTAACATTGGCTAAACCTCCAGTATTTTGTTTAAGTATGTACGTATTAATAAGTGTGATATGTTAGATAGATTGAAGTGGTTTTCATTTGTTAAAAAGATTTTAACAGACTGTGGGTTAAATGAAATATATGACAATCCTGCCATTTGCACTACCTCGTGGCTAGCCTCAACAGTAGAAAGGGTACTAAAGGACCAAAATTTACAGATCTGGAGAAGTTCTATAGAGCAAAGTTCAAAGGGCTTTTACTATAAACTATATAAACATGAATTATGCTTTGAACCTTACCTTTTTATGTCTAAAGCTATATACTTACCAATTCTAAAATTTAGAACCATTAACCACTATCTACCTGTTGAGACTGGCCGATGGACAAATATACCTAGGAATGAACGCTTATGTAAACTATGTAATTCCCCCGCTGTTGGTGGTGAGTTTCACTACCTTTTCAGATGTCAAGCCCTTCATCAGCAGCGGCAACTGTATATTCCTCAATACATTAATATATGGCCCAATTTCTATACATTTAAAATATTATTTTGCTCAAAAACTGCTAAGAATCTAAAGAACTTATCAAAATTTATTGCATGTATTAACAATCTGGTTGCAGTTTCACGTAAGTAATGGTTTGACCTTATATTTTCACCATTAGATTAGAATCATGAATTTATATTACATGGTTATGTCACATTATCAGTCATGTTTTCAAATGCGATCTTGTTGTATGTATGTATGTACATATGTGTATACTAGAATTATGTATGTTTATTATATTGTCACTATATATAGTACCCTAATGCCATCTTGGTGTACTTATGTATATATGTGTGTATTATGTTACTCATGTACCACCGCTGGTGGGTATTGAGCAATAAAAACCTTGAACCTTGCTAAGATTGATCTTAGGGCTAAGATCGGTTTGTGGAACGGTACCCTGTTTTGTAATTTATATATCGTTCTGTTTTGCGACTTACACGTGTACTTATAAACTTCCCAATTGATTATAACACCTAACGATGGTCGAGGCCCTACTACTACTACTTTATACTACTAGTTATGTACATGTACTTTTTGTAATCTAATGACGGACGTTAAAGAGCTCCAGGTATACGAACATGCACCGTGGTAATGTTTAGCCTAGACGCTACTTCTATATCATTAGGATTATTTATCATGGCAAGAGAAGTATAAGTTATTTTGAAAAAGTTGGATTTATGACTACTTTCTTTCAAATATATGTATTCAGAGTAACACAGTATACTGTTGGTTTAATTGGCTATGGTTGGTAGGACGGAATATCACACGCATTGAAAAGATGCATTGTTTTACAACACGTGAATCCAACTGAAGACTTTCACATTTCACCTACTCTTTATTTTCGGTTCACACGAAAGAAACTATATACCACGTTTCAGACAAATAAAATCAAAACAATGAGGTTGTCAATAATAGGCTATCTAACGAGCTTCCAGTTTCATACCAAGTTTATGTCCCGAGTGAAATAATTTTGCTTTTTCTCGATTCTTGGCGAAAGAAAAATCTAAATTATTTCACTAGGGACAAACACTTATATAAAAGGGGAACTAGTTGTTATCCTATTTATTACCAACTTGTATTTCATCCGATTTATTGTGATTTAAGATAGTGATAGGAAGGTTATTGAGGAGTAATCCAACCCTGTCACATCATCTTATTATAATATTACGACGTTAAATATCCACACAAATCAAATCCTTGTATAATTCGTGATGTTCGTTATGATATAACCAGTTGCACTAGTCATGTTTAATAAAGTCTTCGCAATACAAACGTATATATAAAGGAAGTGTACTGGGGAGTAATATCAACTCTGTCACAACATCTCATTTGATAATATTGCGATGTTAAATATCCACACTTTTAAAATCAAATCGATCTGTACATATTATTCGCGATGTTCGTTATGATGTAACCAGTTGCACTAATCATTAATTAATTAATTAAGCTACGCAATAAAGATATGTATAAAATCTCCCTGGGAGTTATCTGTCCTTTGAGTAACTGAATGTCATGGCGGCTGCCATTTGGATGTTTCTCTTTGTCAAAGTCTGTAAACGAGTTTAGTTACCTCCTTTAAAGTAATTTTACATGAATATTACTTTTGAAATACCATTCCTTTTGGGTTTATAATAGACAATCTGCCTCTTCATATATGCCATATAAACTAGCTTCCAAATAAAACGTTATCAACAAAATGCAGCTGCAAAGAGCATTGCTCTAAGTATAGCAAATGTGTATATTTGGAGCAACAAAAAGTTTTTTAAAAAGACAGTTTGCACAGCGCTTTTTAAGTTTATACCTCCATGGATTCAATAAATTTTGGAGTCAATTATTAAAACGACATTTGGTATTTCAGTGAACATCTTTGAAGTGCCACAGTTGTTGCCTTCCTGGTATTATACCGTTCACGTCACATGACATATCATAATCTATTGTTTGATGCTTAATAATGATGTGAGGGAGAGAAATGTGTGTTAGTGCAAACATAGTGAGAGTGGTGCTGGTGACAAGATTCCAAAAACTATAGTAAAATTATCTTCATTTATTATTTGTATAATTTGTATAAAGTCCTTCTCTAAAAAATCGTACCCAATTCTCCTTTGAACAGTCTATTAGTTAAGGAAGGTAACTTATGAAAGGACACCAGCATACACTCCCGGGCAAAAGATACGCCTGGTCCCAAAATGATATCCCAAAAGATATTTTAATCCGCGAGTCATCAATATGACTGACACACAATTACGTCATATCGCTATGAACCAACTATAAACTGAATTTATAAGTTTCTAACGTTTGCTGTAATTGTTTCTGAAAATTCGCTTTTAGAACATCGTCGTTTTTGTTAACTCTTTAACTGGACGAGATAGGAGCGTGAATTTCGACATTTTGCTTTATTCCTAAACGGTGTCACCAAAGATGCGTTAACTATAAAAGTTAAAGACACTATATTTTGTCAAATACATTTTGTATTTGGTTATTTTCATAGTTTATACCCGGTATTTGGTTATGTTAAATGACAAAAAGCGAGTGTGTTTAGTACACACTAACTAAAAAGAACAATACCCTGATGAATGAAATTATGTATACCTATTTACAAGACAATTGCAAATGACACACACTCCCACTTGACGTTATCCGGAAACAGTGTTTTCAGTTTTTACTATGTTGAAAATGAGCAGGCGTTTCTTTAGCAAGGTCGTGTATATAATTATTCAAGGCAATTGAATCGTTCATACGTTCTTAAATGTCTTGAGATGCAAACGTTTTATGATTCACTTTGAAGTATCATTTACTCATCTTCAAATGCTTAAAAAGCAAATCTCACAGAGATATATACATCCTAAGTTGACAAAACAGATTCAGGTTGGGCTCAATTTGATTTGCACGCCGCTAATATATGACTTTTGGTAAACGAGATTCTCAGTAACATACCTGATGCAGTCCCAACAGACGGCAACAACCACTTGGATAGCTCATTTCAAATATACTAACACGTGCTTCAAAATGTTTAGTATTCCCCAGTGCTGTCACTAATAGGAACGGCAACTAATAAAGCTAGCCTTGATGTGAAGACACCCCAACAAGGGGTCCTATTTTGTCTTAAATTACATTACTATGATGGTATTTACACTTGTCCGGAAAACAATATCATAACCTCTCGCCCTGATCAAATGAGAACAGGATAAACGCACAGTTGTGTGAAATGAGCGCAGCTATCCCAGCGGTCCGTGTTAACCCTTGTTGCCCAGCTAACCGGATGTAATTTGTCTGTCCATGTAGGTCGACCCTGCTCTTTAACGAACAGCCTTGATGGCGTGTGACGTCCTCTTACTTCTCGCGAGAGTAACGTGGCGGCCAAGTAGAAAAGAGATTACGTTATACTCCTGTCTGACGGATGTATTATGTAAGGTGTATCGCCATTAGCTGTAGCAATGGAGGACCGACTGACACTTCCGGCGCGACGTATCCTCACTCCGTGTTTACAGGAGCTGGACAAGTATTAAACCCTTCCTTTCTCACCATCATTCACGTAACCATATTGATATGTGTTTTGCGACATATAATACACTGGAGACGAGGTGTGTTTCTCTGTCATTCTCTGATAATCGTAAACTGGTTGTAATGCTGGGTGCCGTTCCACGAACCGAACATAGCTCTAAGATCTATCGAAAGGCCATCCCTAAATAGTGGCTTAATATTGATCATAGGGCTAAGATTGGTTAGTGGAACGTCACCCTTTACGTTAACTGTTTCCGCATTAGTCCATTTACAGGCTCGGGGTTTAGTAATTGTATCGGCGTGTTTTAAATGTTTCTTCCTCTACGATTGTTCTGTTTGTATGAGTCGTTTTTTCCTTATTGGATCCTACTGGCCAAGCCTAGCTGTTGTATTTACCTGCTTTGTCGATTATATCGTCTAACTAGTAACTGCTATATTTGTGGAATAAATTCATTAAGAGATTCACATTCAATTAATAATATTCGATTACATAAAATTCGTTGAACAGCACCGTTAGTTTATTCTTGACTTCACTTTTTGGTTTCGAAAACTGGACATCAAACTTGATAACACTACACAATATGTAGCAGGGGTTTTTGATTTAAATAACAAACTTGATAACACTACACAATATGTAAAAGGGGTTTTTGATTTAAATAACAAACTTGATAACACTACACAATATGTAGCAAGGGTTATTGATTTAAATAACAAACTTGATACCACTACACAATATGTAAAAGGGGTTTTTGATTTAAATAACAAACTTGATAACACTACACAATATGTAGCAAGGGTTTTTGATTTAAATAACAAACTTGATACCACTACACAATATGTAGCAAGGGTTATTGATTTAAATAACAAACTTGATAACACTACA
Source organism: Gibbula magus (assembly GCA_936450465.1). Taxonomy (NCBI): domain Eukaryota; kingdom Metazoa; phylum Mollusca; class Gastropoda; order Trochida; family Trochidae; genus Gibbula; species Gibbula magus. The sequence continues at coordinate 49,855,827 of OW388304.1, read as the reverse complement.
CAATATGTAAAAGGGGTTTTTGATTTAAATAACAAACTTGATAACACTACACAATATGTAGAAAGGGTTATTGATTTAAATAACAAACTTGATAACACTACACAATATGTAAAAGGGTTTTTTGATTTAAATAACAAACTTGATACCACTACACAATATGTAAAAAGGGTTTTTGATTTAAATAACAAACTTGATAACACTACACAATATGTAGCAAAGGTTATTGATTTAAATAACAAACTTGATAACACTACACAATATGTAAAAGGGGTTTTTGATTTAAATAACAAACTTGATAACACTACACAATATGTAGCAAGGGTTATTGATTTAAATAACAAACTTGATAACACTACACAATATGTAGCAAGGGTTTTTGATTTAAATAACAAACTTGATAACACTTCACACTATGTTTATCAAGGGTTATCGATATTGATATCAAACTTGATAACACTACACAATATGTAGCCGGGTTTTTATCATTACTAAATGTAGCTCAAATGATGTTACATTTCGTACATATGTTACATACAGACTTGTATATAACAACACAGTGCTCTCATGATTCTATTATAAACGTTAAGCTCGTGGTCTCTGGGGGTGTCTTAAGCAGATTACTTATGAAAATTAGAATGATTTTGCTCAGTATAAATATCAAGTAACTGCGATGACCCATAGCTTTTCATATACTGTATAGAAACCTGCCTCCGGAACTAGCTTTAAAGTTACATTATTGCAACATTATATCTCTAAAGCTCGGGACCGAATATGAATTATACATAATGGATACAAACAATACTGACGTATGTACATTTGCATTAACAAGATAAGTGTGAAAGAAGCATATAAAATAATCTTTTAAGACGCCATTAATAAAATATCAATGCCCACACCATGTTGCGATAGTAACAACAGCTGTCATATATCCTTATTCAAGGGATGGTATCATATTTAACTTCTCAAGGCGCCCAGTGGGACCAGGCAGATGTATTTCTCGCTTTTTCTCTCACCCACTGGCATTGTTCTCGGGTGATTGCAATGAATAATGAAATTATTCACTTGGATGGCAGATCAGTGTACGCTTTCTCGCTTAATGGAATACATCAAAACCTACTACTCCTTCAGAAGAATATTAAAGAAGTTCGATGTGGACGCAACTGTTTCTTTGTGTATTGGTAACCCTTACTTGCTCTTCACGTAAAAGCTCAGACGGTTCCATCGTAATCCCATATGTCTTTAGGTTCACGTAGTGCTGAAGGACTTACCCTATATACAAACACTCCTAATTCTGCAGAGAAAATTAAATAATTAACTTTTAGGCTTTGTAACAAAAAAGACACCTTTCGGCACAAATTTACTGGAACACGAGCATCGTGACCTCCATTTGTAATTTGATTTCCAAATCAGCACCCTTAGTTCTACATAAAAGCTATTTTTCAGACAAATCTAAAGATTCTTATTTATGGGAAGGGTATGTACTTGATTAGTCAACATGACCTTTCTTAAAAAAGGCAGTTGGCATCCTAGTCTAAAATGTTCTTAGACAAAATAGACAGAATGTTCTTTATTGTAGTCTTTATGTTTGTAATGCTTGTACAGACGTGCTTGTTTAAATGTTTAAATGCTTAAAAGTAGTTTGTTTCCGTTATTATCCAAACACTCGTTTTGAAAACGCATATTTTTTCTCAACCGAACATATGAATGTAGTCGTTTGAACCCGGAGCAGTTTCTGAGACAGCGTGTCTCGTCTGTTGTCAATAGAGTAGACGAAACAAGCTATAATGCAATTAAAATGCTTTGGGATGTTTTGGATGCGTGTTGAGGGTTCAACATCTCTGTGAGTGGGTAATGGGGAAGCAGTGCTTCGTATACCCTGTGTGTACCAGATCGTGTATTAGTCTGTGTGTACCAGCTCATGTATTAGTCTGTGTGTACCAGCTCATGTATTAGTCTGTATGTACCAGCTCATGTATTAGTCTGTGTGTACCAGCTCGTGTATTAGTCTGTGTGTACCAGCTCGTGTATTAGTCTGTGTGTACCAGCTCGTGTATAAGTCTGTGTGTACCAGCTCATGTATTAGTCTGTGTGTACCAGCTCGTGTATTAGTCTGTGTGTACCAGCTCATGTATTAGTCTGTGTGTACCAGCTCATGTATTAGTCTGTGTGTACCAGCTAATGTATTAGTCTGTGTGTACCAGCTCGTGTATTAGTCTGTGTGTACCAGCTCATGTATTAGTCTGTGTGTACCAGCTCGTGTATTAGTCTGTGTGTACCAGCTCATGTATTAGTCTGTGTGTACCAGCTCATGTATTAGTCTGTGTGTACCAGCTCATGTATTAGTCTGTGTGTACCAGCTCATGTATTAGTCTGTGTGTACCAGCTCGTGTATTAGTCTGTGTGTACCAGCTCGTGTATAAGTCTGTGTGTACCAGCTCGTGTATTAGTCTGTGTGTACCAGCTCGTGAATTTGTCTGTGTGTACCAGCTCATGTATTAGTCTGTGTGTACTAGCTCATGTATTAGTCTGTGTGTACCAGCTCATGTATTAGTCTGTGTGTACCAGCTCATGTATTAGTCTGTGTGTACCAGCTCGTGTATTAGTCTGTGTGTACCAGCTCATGTATTAGTCTGTGTGTACCAGCTCATGTATTAGTCTGTGTGTACCAGCTCATGTATTAGTCTGTGTGTACCAGCTCGTGTATTAGTCTGTGTGTACCAGCTCATGTATTAGTCTGTGTGTACCAGCTCGTGTATAAGTCTGTGTGTACCATCTCGTGTATTAGTCTGTGTGTACCAGCTCGTGTATTAGTCTGTGTGTACCAGCTCGTGTATTAGTCTGTGTGTACCAGCTCATGTATTAGTCTGTGTGTACCAGCTCATGTATTAGTCTGTGTGTACCAGCTCATGTATTAGTCTGTGTGTACCAGCTCATGTATTAGTCTGTGTGTACCAGCTCATGTATTAGTCTGTGTGTACCAGCTCATGTATTAGTCTGTGTGTACCAGCTCGTGTATTAGTCTGTGTGTACCAGCTCATGTATTAGTCTGTGTGTACCAGCTCATGTATTAGTCTGTGTGTACCAGCTCATGTATTAGTCTGTGTGTACCAGCTCGTGTATTAGTCTGTGTGTACCAGCTCATGTATTAGTCTGTGTGTACCAGCTCGTGTATAAGTCTGTGTGTACCATCTCGTGTATTAGTCTGTGTGTACCAGCTCGTGTATTAGTCTGTGTGTACCAGCTCGTGTATTAGTCTGTGTGTACCAGCTCATGTATTAGTCTGTGTGTACCAGCTCATGTATTAGTCTGTGTGTACCAGCTCATGTATTAGTCTGTGTGTACCAGCTCATGTATTAGTCTGTGTGTACCAGCTCGTGTATTAGTCTGTGTGTACCAGCTCGTGTATAAGTCTGTGTGTACCAGCACGTGTATTAGTTTGTGTGTACCAGCTCGTGTATTAGTCTGTGTGTACCAGCTCGTGTATTAGTCTGTGTGTACCAGCTCGTGTATTAGTCTGTGTGTACCAGCTCGTGTATTAGTCTGTGTGTACCAGCACGTGTATTAGTTTGTGTGTACCAGCTCGTGTATTAGTCTGTGTGTACCAGCTCGTGTATTAGTCTGTGTGTACCAGCTCGTGTATTAGTCTGTGTGTACCAGCTCGTGTATAAGTCTGTGTGTACCAGCGCGTGTATTAGTCTGTGTGTACCAGCTCGTGTATTAGTCTGTGAGTACCAGCTCGTGTATTAGTATGTGTGTATCAGCTCCTGTATTAGTCTGTGTGTACCAGCTCATGTATTAGTCTGTGTGTACCAGCTCATGTATTAGTCTGTGTGTACCAGCGCGTGTATTAGTCTGTGTGTACCAGCTCGTGTATTAGTCTGTGTGTACCAGCTCGTGTTTTAGTATTTGATTATCATACTGTTTCACATATGAACTATTACGTGTCTCTATCCTTAGACCTAAATGTTTCTCAATGGCTATGAACACTGACTGGGCTCAATTTTCACAGGTGAACTATTACGTGTCTCTATCCTTATACCTAAATGTTTCTCAATGGGTATGAACACTGGCCTGGCTCAACGTTCACGGGTGAACTATTACGTGTCTCTATCCTCAGACCTAAATGTTTCTCAATGGGTATGAACACTGGCTGGGCTCAATCTTTCACACGTGAACTATTACGTGTCTCTATCCTTAGACCTAAATGTTTCTCAATGGCTATGAACACTGACTGGGCTCAATTTTCACAGGTGAACTATTACGTGTCTCTATCCTTATACCTAAATGTTTCTCAATGTGTACGAACACTGGATAGGCTGAATGTTTTACAGGTGAACTATTACTTGTCGCTTTCCTTAGACCTAAATGTTTCTCGATGTGTACTAACACTGGCTGGACTCAATGTTTTACAGGTGAACTATTACGTGTCTCTATCATTAAACCTAAATGTTTCTCAATAGGTATGAACACTGGCTGGGTTCAACGTTCATAAGTTGAACTATTACGTGTCTCTCTCCTTAGACCTAAATGTTTCTCAATAGCTATGAACACTGGCTAGGTTCAGTGTTCACACGTGAACTATTACGTGTCTCTATCCTCAGACCTAAATGTTTCTCAATGTGTACGAACTCTGGCTGGGCTCAATGTTTACAGGTGAACTATTACGTGTCTCTATCATTAGACCTAAATGTTTCTCAATGGGTATGAACACTGGCTGGGCTCAATCTTTCACAGGTGAACTATTACGTGTCTCTCTCCTTAGACCTAAATGTTTCTCAATGTGTATGAACACCGGATGGGCTCAACGTTCACAGTTGAACTATTACGTGTTTCTATGATTAGAACTAAATGTTTCTCAATAGGTATGAACACTGGCTAGGTTCAGTGTTTCACACGTGAACTATTACGTGTCTCTATCCTCAGACCTAAATGTTTCTCAATGTGTACGAACTCTGGCTGGGCTCATTCTTTCACAGGTGAACTATTACGTGTCTCTATCATTAGAACTAAATGTTTCTCAATTGGTGTGAACACTGGCTTGGTTCAACGTTCATAAGTGAACTATTACGTGTCTCTATCCTTAGACCTAAATTTTTCTTTACGAGTATAAGCACCGGATTGGCTCAACGTTCACAGGTGAATTATTACGTGTCTCTATCAATAAACCTAAATGTTTCTCATTTTGTACGAACTCTGGCTGGGCTCAATCTTTCACAGGTGAACTATTACGTGTCTCTATCCTTATACCTAAATGTTTCTCAATGGGTATGAACAGCGGCTGGGCTCAATCTTTCACAGGTGAACTATTACGTGTCTCTATCCTTAGACCTAAATGTTTCTCAAAGTGTATGAACACCGGCTGGGCTCAATCTTTCACAGGTGAACTATTACGTGTCTCTATCCTTAGACCTAACTGTTTCTCAATGTGTACGAACACTGGCTGGACTCAATATTTCACACGTGAACTATTACGTGTCTCTATCCTTATACCTAAATGTTTCTCAATGGGTATGAACACCGGCTGGGCTCAATCTTTCACAGGTGAACTATTACGTGTCTCTATCCTTAGACCTAACTGTTTCTCAATGTGTACGAACACTGGCTGGACTCAATATTTCACACGTGAACTATTACGTGTCTCTATCATTAAACCTAAATGTTTCTCAATGTGAATGAACACTCGCTAGGCTCAATGTTTCACATATTAACTATTACATGTCTCTATCAGTAAACCTAAATGTTTCTCAATGGATATGATGGCGACGGGACAGTGTACCACATATCTACTCTGATCAAGGTTGTTCAACCCGATGAACGATCAAGTAAGCTGCTGAACTACTACAGGGACTTCTTGTTATGTGCGCCAGTTTTCGTAAATCTTTTCTCAACATAGGGTTACTAGTTTATCCTCCACATAGTAACATGTTTTAATATTATTATGAATGTGATCAATATGATGTATCTACCAATGGAGTCACGAATGCAAAAGGTTCGTTTTCTTATTTGTTAAATTGTGTTAAAAAGGCTTGTAGAGTTATTACTAGCATGGTGACTGCACCACTCTAGACCATTAACTCGGGTTCAACCTCGAATTCAGAGCCGTGAAGAATTCCAATCACAGAAATTGAATCTTCAATCTGCTATTTTTACAGGATCACATCTAGTGATCAAAATAGCCAGAAAGGTTTAAGGTCAATGGAATAAAAAATGTCAGTATGTCTTAGTTAAACTATAATTGAGTTGCAGAAAAAAGACCAATTGTCTATTTCAATCTTGGCTTGGATATTGGTTCAAACAAGCTGTATTCCTATTGCTTCACTGTATCCTTATTCATTTAAAGTATCTGCATTCATATTGCTTCAATGTATCCCTATTCCTTTAAACGAAGAACTGTATCCCTATTCTAACTGTATCCATATTGCTTCACACGAACTGTATCCCCATTCCTTCAAACTAACTGTATCCATATTGCCTCAAACTAACTGTATCCATATTGCCTCAAACTAACTGTATCCATATTGCCTCAAACTAACTGTATCCATATTGCCTCAAACTAACTGTATCCATATTGCCTCAAACTAACTGTATCCATATTGCCTCAAACTAACTGTATCAATATTGCCTCAAACTAACTGTATCCATATTGCTTCAAAAGCTCTTCTCTATTACCTAAAACTCTAGTATCCATATTGCTTCAAACCAAATGCATCCCTATTCCTTAAAACTAACTTATCCCTATTCCTTTATTCTAACTGAATCCATATTCCTTAAAACTCACTTTATCCTTGAAAATAGCTGTATCCGTATTGCTTCAAATTAACTGCATCCATATTGCTTCAAACTAACTGTATCCATATTGCCTCAAACTAACTGTATCCATATTGCTTCAAACTAACTTCATCTCAAATGCTTCAAATTAACTGGATCCATTGTGCTATAAACTAACTCCATCTCCATTGCTTCAAATTAACTGGATCCATTGTGCTATAAACTAACTTCATCTCTATTGCTTCAAATTAACTGGATCCATTGTGCTATAAACTTACTTCATCTCTATTGCTTCAAATTAACTGGATCCATATTGCTTCAAACTAACTTCATTGCTATTGCTTCAAATTAACTGGATCCATTATGCTATAAACTAACTTCATCTCCATTGCTTCGAATTGCATTGGACGGATGGTAGTAAAGAAAGTATGCCTAAATATCAGAACTATTTTAAAGAAAGAGTTCCTTCCATAATGATTCATTTTCGTCGCTCTTTTTGCCATTTTTCTTTGTGACAATATAACTCTTATAAATTACAATATAGACTGACGAAATATCCCTTATAACTGACAATATAACTCATATAAATGACAATATAACCATATAATTGATCATACAACTCTTATAACAAACTATATATCTCCTATAATTGACAAAATATCCAACATAACTGATACTTGTACCGATAACTGATTATATAACCCATATAGCTGATCATGTTACTCATCTAACTGACAATATAACTCTTTACTGTCACTATAACTCTTCTAACCGACAATTTAACTCCAAACTGTCACTATAACTCTTCTAATCAACAATATAACCCATATATCAGCTGCACATATTACCGTGTGAGCAAACATGTTACAGACCTTGCCTCCTAATTTCCTCCAAAGAGAATAATCACGGTGGTTAATTGAATTATCTTAAATGGTTATGGCGAATATCATGATTATAAAGAAGCTACATTATTGAGTTACAGATATTGTTTGAATCCAATTTGCTCAGCAAAGATGTTCTCTTCCCCTGGCTTGACAGACAGGTGTACTTGTGAATGGTTTTATGATTAAACAGAGCCAGATCACCTGGTTGGAACAGAGAAGTGAGGTCATGTAGTTATCAAGTTTGGAGGGATTTATTTACAGATCAATGTCAGTAATTAAACAATGAATGGACACAGGACACCCAACTCTCAGCTGCACACTGCCTCCATGTTACGCGACCAGATGCAGAATTTGACAAATCTTGATACTTTCAGTGAAGGTGAATGTACAAACAGCGACCATCCGTGACACGAGGCCAAGGATCGCCCAGTAAATCAATATAGAAAGTACAGAGTTGCCCGAAATGTTGAATACCATGACACAGTATTAGAGTCTATGTTTGAGACAGATGTTTTAACTCTAAGCTGCAGCAGCCTTTTCAGCTGTAGTTTCGTCAGAGTCACGTTTCCCGAACCTCATGAATCGTTTGCCGAACCTCATAAACCTCTTCTCGTCTTCTCCGTCACGACCGAACCGCATGAATCGTTTTCCGAACCTCATAAAGCGTTTCTCGGCGTCCCCACTCTTGCCGAACCTCATGAACCGTTTCTCTTCCTGCCCGTCTCGGCCGAACCTCATGAACCTCTTCTCGGCGTCCATGTCCTCATCATCCCCCTCGAAGTCGCTCTCGTCATCACCGCTCCTCCCGAACCGCATGAACCGCTTCTCATTATCCCGTCCGAACCGCATGAATCGCTTCTCTTCATCTCCACTCTTTCCAAATCGCATGAACCGCTTCTCTTCATCTCCACTCTTGCCGAACCTCATGAACCGCTTCTCTTCATCTCCACTCTTGCCGAACCTCATGAATCTCTTCTCCTCCTCGCCGTCTCTGCCGAACCTCATGAAGCGTTTATCTGCCTCAGCGGATTTACCGAACCTCATGAAGCGCTTCTCGTCCTCAGACGCCCTGCCGAAACGCATAAACCTTTTTTGTACATCTTCATCATCAGCATCACGTTTTTCAAGGTCTTTATTATCTGAGTCTGCAACAGCCTTGACTTCAGGGGCTGCGTCTACTGACCTCTTCCTCCTCTTGTTTGGGGATTCCTCTATTTCTTCTCGAATTAAAGAATTTCGAAGGAAGTTGTCGAGATCATCAGCATCAGATCTCCCGAATCTCAAAAACCTTTTTTGTTTCTCATCGCCATCTTTTCCTATCCTGTAGAACTGCCTGCCGAACCTGAGGAAGCTGTCCCCTGCCAGAGCACGGCCGAAGCGCAGGAACCTCTTCTCCATGTTGTTGCCTGAGGCCTCCTCCTCTGCAAGTAGAAGCAGACCGTCACTCTCTGAGACAAGAGACAACTAAAGTACAGGCGACTAGTCACATAGTACACAACAACACGGTAGGAGCTGAGGAATAGTGGAAACAGAAGCAAAAGCGCCGTCGTATATCGGGAGACATTGCGATAAGACAAGAGAAGTTTTGAAGTTTGTTAGAGAAAGGACAGATACAAGATCAGTTACAGTTGTTACTCACCTAACGAGGAAGGGACGAGCCCCAGTAGGCTTGACATCAGTCTTCGCACAACTATAACACGTACTTTCTAGAAAGAGGCGAAATCTACATCGTGTAGCCAATGGTTTACACTATTCGCAAGGTGTCCCGATATACGGAGAAGCTTAACGTTCTGATGTATATATGAAAAGAAAATACGTGACGTAAACAAATGAATAACAAGGGTCATTTAAAAGGAGAGATGCGATAAAAGTATAAATCATAATATATAATGATATAATAATAAATGTAATAAAAATGAACTATAAACACGATAAAATGTTTAACTCAAATGTGCATATGATTATTAAATAACATTCGTTTACACAATAAATTATATCTAGATAAAAGATGTGTTTATCATAAAGTAAAAGTATCATGTATTCAGAGACAATGTAATAGTACGATTTTTTTAATTGTCTAGGATGTTTACAGATAATGAAATAGAAGGCGAGCGTTTAGTAGTTATATGTTATACTTATCATAACCTAATGTTATTCAATTGATCAATCTAAATCTAAAAGATGGATAATTCGTAAACTGGTTCTTGATTTACAGACAATTGTTTCTTTGGTCATGTCCTCAAAAAGGAAGTGCTATGTTTGTTGTTCTATTAGAGTTCATGTGTAAGTATTGGTTGGTTTGTGTGATATTGTACATAATGTCAGCTATGAAAGACGATATTACTGGAATAACCACTTCCTATTGTACCGGAAATGTACTTACTTTACCAGTTTACTGTCTAAAACTGACGTCCTTCAACCCGATACTTGCTACAAACCGACATGCCATTAGATACCGAATGGGTCATTATCATAAGTATGCAATATGCAATTATGCTAATCAAAATCATTTTCAAAATTTTTCACTAACTGTGTATGCCTCACCAAAGGGTAGCATTCATTATTGGCAGCTAATCAATTCACTTCCGGAACAAAGTAATATGATTAGCCGGAATGAAAGGACACTCAGCTATTTTATAAAGGCATCTCTGAAAGCACGAGGCTTTATCCAGTAATTACAGCGTGTGGTGGCCGTTCTGAAAGAAACAATGGCCACTTGCAAGCGCTTTTAACCCCAAATGTGGTTAGGCCATTACCGATTCCATCAATCCCTGAAGATGAATATTGGAGCCTGAAGGGTCCATATGAGCCGGGAGTGGTCAACTCTTCGACGGACATCACTGACCACACACTGAGAAAATATACCTCAAACTCAGTAACATTGCATATAATGATATAATCTGCTTGAAACAGTGAGGGAATATAGCTCTGATTCTGAAGACACGGGGTGGTTGTTCAACTCTAGGTAGGACGTGATTGCTCCTGGTGGCAACATAACGTGTGATTGTAAACGTTTTTATCGAAATAACAAATTGGCCGAAACCACCACAAATACATGAAGGCGTATTTACAAACATATGGTGTGAATGGAACAGATCTCAAGTTGGAAGATTGTTATCTCATAAACAAAAATTACCAATTTCAAAGTGTTTACCATTTTGTTTACAAGTTTGCCACGTCACAAACGATTCTATTTTTCACCGATGTTCATTTAAAGAGAGAAGCCTCAAAACTATATCTCTAACAGAGTAATGATTCATGTCTTGCCGCAAGCAATTAATTGAGGAAAGCGGTTTAAACCTAATGATTGACGCAAACAAGCCTTCTTAAGGACGCTTTGAATGAAGGAAGGGATAGAGCACTGGAACTAAACGACAACTTTGATATGACAGATTTACAACGATTAAACTTTTGGAAAGTAAAACCGACTATCGAGGGTTCTCATTACATGTGTAAAGATTTTATACAAACGTGTTTAACATTGCTATTGATTCCTATCATTGAGATCGGATTACAGTGGAGTTCCATCACGCTATGATTGCCGGAAAGACGACGCAACCAGTGCTGTCTGGTGCCTTCATCTCACATTCTCACGGGGATCAAACCTGAATCAGCCGAATACAACAACGTCTCGTCTTGTTTACAAGAAAACAGACACAGAAGTTCTGCAAGGTATCAACTTACTGATCCCGCTAAGTCTACATACCTTCTCTCAGTGTGTGATGAAGGGTTGCACAGCACGAGGAAACTACTTCATATGTCTCACTACACCCCCGACTACGTATTATGCTATCTCTACACAAAGCCTCGGAAACTGTTAACATTTCACAAACAATCTGATTGAGACTCTGATGGTTTAAGCACTAAATTAATTTACGGTTGCAATCATCATCGACAAACGCTTCTCGAAATATTTTAATAACGTTGACAATTTACCAAGTTCCAAGTTCATATGTTTTTTTTAAATGACTTATTGAGTTACCATTTTCATATTACGTGACTGTGTTTGACGATGACGATATTTGATCTCCTACAACCACTCTTTGTAAAAGTGAAAGTTACGTTTGTAATGTTAAGCAGACTCCATATATCTGGCACCATGGATACGTTTCACTTGAGGATGCTTCATGTTTGAAACTATTTTCTGAAGGCTATTGTGAAGGAAGCATTGTCGACCGATGAAGCAGGTAGTTGATATAGGACAACCTGTCAAAACTCCATTATCACTGGGCAGCTCGCTAGAATGTCATTCACATGATCTGGTCTCCCAGGGACCTAATTTAACCGTCATACCACCTGCTTGCTAATCGAAAAATGATGTAAAATTACTCTAAAGCAATCAATTTCAAGTGAAGAAAAGGCCTCGATAGGAGCAGCTCTAATGCATTCCTGACATCACCTTGTCTCATGGTTACGCCAGCTCACCTGGCCACTTTTGAAATCTACATAAATGATAAGAAAATATAGATAACATATTCAACTAAAATCATAACTGGTATAGACCTTGATGCTAAACACAACCTTTTTTTAGAAGTTACACATCTTCGGTATGCAGAGTGCGACTGATGCTGATCAGAAACAAGCTCAGAGGGCGTACTGTTTTACTGCTGCCTCTGCCATCTACTAGCCTGCCTCTGACCATCTACTAGCCTGCCTCTGACCATCTACTAGCCTGCCTCTGACCATCTACTAGCCTGCCTCTGACCATCTACTAGCCTGCTCGTGACCATCTACTAGCCTGCTCGTGACCATCTACTAGCCTGCTCGTGACCATCTACTAGCCTGCTCGTGACCATCTACTAGCCTGCTCGTGACCATCTACTAGCCTGCTCGTGACCATCTACTAGCCTGCTCGTGACCATCTACTAGCCTGCTCGTGACCATCTACTAGCCTGCTCGTGACCATATACTAGCCTGCTTGTGACCATTTACTAGCATGCTTGTTACCATCTGCTAGCCTGCTTGTGACCATCTACTAGCCTGCTTGTGACCATCTACTAGCCTGCTTGTGACCATCTACTAGCATGCTTGTGACCATCTACTAGCCTGCTTGTGACCATCTACTAGCCTGCGTGTGACCATCTACTAGCCAGCTTATGACCATCTACTAGCCTCCTTGTGACCATCTACTAGCCTGCTTGTGACCATCTTCTAGCATCCTGTGACCATCTACTAGCATGCTTGTGGCGAATTATCACGATGGCAGCAACGTCAAACATGAATATATGACATCGTCAACTTTATCCATAAAATCATAATGCGTCGTACTTCATTCTTCCTCTTCTATCTTACCGCTGCTCTTCTTCACGGCAACTCTCGACCTCGGATAGTCATCAAGGATCAATAGAATTCATGTCTAGATGCAGCAGTGAGATTTCATTATAAAATTCACAATCAGACTGCGGTTATTGACAGGTCTCGCAAAACAAAGTGAACTCAGATGCCTGTTTGTGATTTGAATATGAAGAATCAATCCCCAGATGCGAGTGCAGTTCAGATGTACAACAGACAAAGCTCCGGTCTCTATTTGATTGTCTGATTGACGCGCAGGCCAGCTTGGGCGTCTACATCAACTGCGACAGTTCACGAGATTCCACGGAGCATGTTCTTCAATATGGACCGGGAACAGTATATTCAAACAATCCATAGTTTATGAGATAAAAAAAACTTTTTCAAAGCTTAACAGGATCATGTCATTTATCTTCCATTAGAACTTACTTACGAACAGTTAAGTTTTAAGATTTTTAGAATTCTCTATTTTTATTTTGGGATAAATTGCTTCCTATGAGGTTTTTATTAAAAACAAAAGGATTACCGGCTTTTAATTTTTGAATTTTATAAATTCCGAAGCTCCTTTTTGGAAATGAAATTTACCCAAGGGATTGGACATAAAATAGGTTTTTAAAAGTAAAATGCACACTAAACACTTTTATGGAACCCATCAGAGATGCGGTTGTTTATCGACAAGCTATTTCAGAGATAAGTAAGTCAGTAAATGATAACATGAAAACATAATTTTCTCATCAGTTATTCAATAATTGATATATTGTTAATAAATTAACAACATTAAATTATGAACAATTTTAAATGAACAATGAAAGTCACTTATTAGCTTTTAAGAAGTTGAGGTGATGGCGAATGAGGAAATGTTTATAAGCGATTTCAACTTTATTCTGCTTGGGCGAAGTTTTGACATAGTTTTTGGTGTTGTTGGGGAATCACTTCATTTCATCGGAACGTCACAGATACAGAATGAAGAAGTCGCAAATTCATAAAATTGTCCTCATTTATTCATTGGTAGTATCCTTAGTAGTAGTCACCATTGCTGGACAAACAGTCAGGCAACAATACACCTCAATGAAATATTACCTCCGAAGGCAATCATATCGGGGTTCATATTTTTCATACGATGCACTAAGGCGAAATGTCCCTTTGTCTTGGTGGCGTGACCCCATAACGAACATTATGACATCACGCTTCGTTTATGACGTTGAGTTATAAATGCGGCCGCGGGTAACCAACCTCTGCACGAGTTGGGTAATAATAGAGTATATTCGTGCCCATGTTGAACTATGTTTACAACAATCATGCCTAATATCGGTATACCGTTCGATCTCGCCCTCGAAATACTGCTATTTAGGCACTCGTGTCGCAAACATAGTATGACATAGACACTCATATAATATCCAACATACGTTCAGCTGTTTGCTCCTTTCAATGAAGTTTATTATTTTCTTTAGAGTGGAACACATTAGGTCAATATTTAAATCAGACGAGAAAGTACACAAAGAGGATATTATTATAAATCTTAAATTGTAGAAGGATAAATTGACTTAAGTGGGATGAAGGAAAGCCCTTGAAGCATGAGGACATACTTGATAACGGAACACCGCACTTCTTCTTAGCAGCTTCTTATGAAGTACCGTAAAACTTCAGATTAAACTACTAATATTTTCAAAAATAAATTTCTAACATACACTAAACTCTAACTCTTGTTCTAATGCTGTCTTCTGACACAAGCCTTTATGAAAAGAAATGAAACACGGAGTTTAGAGGCTGACATCCACATTGTCCCCGTCTTCTGAAGAGAAGAAGTGACATTCTCTTCAAAGAGTGAGAGCGAGACGAAAGAAGAACAAGTCTCCAATTACAGAAGAGTTCCTCTTGACGGTGGCGCCACAGCCCAGAGACGATAAGAAAGTAACAATACTCTCAGTGGCTCACACAACATGATTGGAGGAGATGTTGCTGATGTATGTACCAATCGGACCGACTCATTGTGGCGTGCAATACACAGCACTGATAAGTCATGATTGTTGACCCGCCAGCTCGCAATGTGGAATACAAGACAGAGATAAGTCATGACTAACTCCTTTGGCGCTCAGTCATACTTACCCGTATAATCCCGATATCATTACTCCTGGCATCTCCCTCTGCCTCGTTCACTAGAGATGGCTCAGTTGACAGAATAATTAATATGTCTCAGAAACAACACAACCATGTCCCTCCAGCCAGGTACTCATCATTCAATATCACAACAATGCTCCACCCCCCCTACTATCGGAATGGGCGGAGGTTGGGTAAGAGTAAACAAGTAAACAAACAAAGCGGATCACCACAAGTGTATTACAATTTACATCTGGAATCACTGCAAATGAGTCAGCACTAGTCTTTATGATTTATATTTTGAACTAAACCTTAAAGGGAAAGATCTATCGGCAATATCCGCCACCATGCTTTTTTAAACTGATTTTACAACTTTTAAATAAAAAACCATATATGGATAGGATATCCATCAAGTAACAAATAAATTCTCATTAAACTAATCAACAATGTCCTATTATGTCGTAGCGAAGTTTACCACACATTTACCACAATTCTCATTGTTATAATTTTCATTGTATATGCGCTATCAAAGTGTCAAATACTAAGTCATCTAAATATTACCCCCGGTAATATATTTTAACTGCACTGTGTTTCAATTATGTAGTAATAGCATATATTGATAAACATGACTATCCTTTCGAACTTCGTTTCCATAAAAGTTACCTGGATAGAAGCCTCCCTTTAAGCTGTATTCCAATCAGTGCAAGACACACTGTCTGTTCTACTAGTTTCACTGAACAACACTCTACAAGATGCAATGCTCACCGAGAAATGCAGCTTCTTAACCGAGAACCATACACCTACTGAATTAGGACCATAGATATTTCCCATAGTTTCTGAACAGAGAAAAATAACTTTCTTGCTGAGAAACATAGCATTTTTTTTACAGAGACACTATCGCTTCTACTTGCCTCTCGTCTTTATCCCAAGAACGGATCCATCGTACCCTGAATATACGTTAACTACCCCGATCTGCTCTCTTCAATCTATGGATCTATCCCATGTTAAGATTATAGCGACCCATGCTACCACAAATGTGCGTGAATCGTCATGCCATAACTCGTTTGGAACATTGTTATACTAACAACTATTTTTAAATTTAATTTAATCCTTTCTATATTGACGATGTAATTGAAGGTCTTTACCTTAATTACGTTGATTTTGAATTCAAACTTCCACCAAGATTTCACTTCTGCAGAAACAATATTTCCCTCTATCCCCTGACGAAACCAAATATAACCGTAATGTGTGAGGATTTTGAAAATACGGTCACAAAATTGGCCTATCAGAATAGATTCAAAAGTACAATTAGTAAGAATATAACTCTTACACTTTTTGACAGACAGTTATCCAATGTTTTAATACACGCCTTATTTTTCGTTTATGCTAACATCGAAATAATAATATTTATAAAGCACATTCAAAGATGATACTGATCTTATGTTGTACTGTGTTTTACAAATATGAGCATGCATTATGCAATGTCAACAAAGTCGCTTTTATCCTCACTCAGGGTCATGTTCTGAAATCATATTCCAAATACAATATAAGCTATCTGGCGTGACAACAGAACAACCAATGTCAATACCGTTTTACATAGTCGATGCCAACAATTAACTTCATAATCCAAATATGTAATTCTATCTTTATACAATTGCTTTCAGCAGTCTTAACCAAACTTTTGGGTAACCCTTGAGGGATTTGATTATAACACCACGCCATCTTAACCAAACCACCTGTTACTCTTGGGAGATCTGATTACAACACCACGCCATCTTAACCAAACCACCTGTTACTCTTGGGAGATCTGATTACAACACCACGCCATCTTAACAAAACCACCTGTTACTCTTGGGAGATCTGATTACAACACCACGCCATCTTAACCAAACCACGTGTTATTCTTGGGAGATCTGATAACAACACCACGCTATCTTAACCAAACCACCTGTTACTCTTGGGAGATCTGATTACAACACCACGCCATCTTAACCAAACCACCTGTTACTCTTGGGAGATCTGATTACAACACCACGCCATCTTAACCAAACCACGTGTTGCTCTTAAGATATCTTATTACAACACCACGCCATCTTAACCAAACCACGTGTTACTCTTAAGATATCTTATTACAACACCACGCAATCTTAACCAAACAACGTGTTGCTCTTAAGATATCTTATTACAACACCAAGCTATCTTAACCAAACCGTGTGGCGTCTTAAGATATCGTATTACAACACGACGCCATCTTAACCAAACAACATGTTACTTTGGTATGATACGATTTTATATATCAAAGTAGTTCTTAAATGGTATGAATACTGAATGATCTGTTAAAAGTTAACTGAAGACGTTGTATGATTAAGTAACTTTACCAACAAATGGTATAACCGGGTCGTAGCTTAAACTCAATTAGGGAGTATTGAAAACCCTTGTTTCTTTCTCCGTCTCCTGACAATTGTGTTTTCTTTGATGTGCTTTCTAGAAGAACGGGGATGGAGAATGAACTGCAGTAGATGCGATGTTGAAACGTCGTCAGCAGAGAATACATATTGCAAATGCATAAAAACTGTTGTCATTGGACTTCTGTGTTGTTAAAACAACTGTTTACATTATTAACATATTTCAATCGACTCAACAACATTCAAGAGGCATGAACTCCTCGTTGAATAGTTATTGTTTATGAACTTATTGAAGTGTTCAAGGGAAACAAGCACTTGACTCGTAACGAGGTAACAATAATATGACCCTATGTGAATAATACATTAACGGCTTATTCGTAAAATACATTTGATGTTATAATTTGGCAGCAACTAGAGACCCAGAAAATACGTCTAGAAAAAACGATTGGAACTTGAATAAAGAAATGTACATTGACTTCCCACGCAAGAAACAATTTATTTTACTTTAGGCTTTGAGGAAATGCGAGAAAAGAAAGAAGTGTTGGGGAACACGGTAGATTGACTGCGGAGCTCAGTGTGTCTGATGTCAAGCTTTGCCCAGAGCTCCCCCGACTCGTACATCTAACAGGAGCATTTACCGGGGATCTAACTGCCCCTATCAGTCCCCGGGGATCAGTCGATTGTACAGGGGTCAGCATTCTGTTAGCGAACTCTGCCCTCCGGTGCCACGTCTTGTCCCCTGGTCAAGGGTTTATTGATTCTAGATTTGTTTGCCTATAATCCTGACGTTTATTGGCTGTGTGGGATTTCTGCCGAGTATCAAAGACGAGCAAGAAGCAAGTATTATCTGCGAATAACAGTGTTTGTGTGGTAATAGGGGCTCTCGCGGTAAGGGGATACAGATAAAAGTGACTGCTTCTTGATATGCTCAACGGATTAGTCAGCGATACAGCAAGGAATCCTGATCTTTTTGTGGACCATGTATTTCACTTAATTGATTAAATGAATTTCCCCGGTGTTCATGAATATTCGATTGTGCGACATACAAAGAAGAAATGGAAAACCCCTGTCTCTTTCTCTGTCTCCTGGACTTACTTTAATATTTTTACTGGATATTTACAGTTTACATTATCTAAAATACATATTTTGTGTTCTTATAATCGTGTAGGTTTAACACATTGTGCTTGAAATAACATCACCGTTTGCGCTATTGATTTAAGATCCAAAGACTTAAAAATTTACGCCTGTCAATCCAAAAAGTATTTCGTGGATGTCTCATTCAGACCACCACTAACAGCTTCAGCTGAGAGAAGTGTCTTGTTGAAAGAAGTTAAAACGTAACAGACAAAACCGTGTTATCCTCCATGAAATATGCAATTTAGATTCAATTCCTTTTTGCACTCATCTATTACGTTTTTTATTTACTCATCTATTCAAGTTTTATTTCAACACGTATATCTTGAGGCTAGGGAAGTATGTTATTTCTTTAGGGAACAAATAAAATGGAAATTTGTTTGTAAAATGTCGACACTTTGACTGGGAGCGAAACCAGTAGCCTTTAATCAGAGTTACTATGTATAATGATAAGCCGTGTGTGGAATATTTGGACAGTATACTCAATACCCGTGATTAAGAGGAGTAGCCAATAGAACCCCGACGGTGCAACAAGGCGGTTGGACACAGGGATAATATATATATATATATATATATATATATATATATATCCAAGTCGATTGATAAGAATTGGGTTTGGTAAGTCATCCCTGGTGATTGGTGTCTGAATCTGATGATGTGTGTTGGGACAATCAGTGCTGGTAAAAGGTGTCTGAATCTGATGGTGTGTTGGGACAATCGGTGCTGGTGATAGGTGCCTGAATCTGATGATGCGTTGGGACAATCGGTGTTGATTGGTGCCTGAATCTGATGGTGTGTTGGGACAATCAGAGCTGGTGATTGGTGCCTGAATCTGATGATGTGTTGGGACAATCAGTGTTGATTGGTGCCTGAATATGATGGTGTGTGTTGGGACAATCAGAGCTGGTGATTGGTGCCTGAATCTGAAGGTGTGTGTTGGGACAATCAGTGCTAGTGATTGGTGCCTGAATCTGAGGGTGTGTGTTGGGACAATCAGTGCTAGTGATTGGTGCCTGAATCTGATTTTGTGTGTTGGGACAATCAGTGCTGGTGATTGGTGACTGGATCTGATGATGTGTGTTGGTATCAGAATTGTACTATTGCAGAAATAGTGATCGAAAATTAAACGATGTTGATATATATAAAAAAAAATAGGCTTTTTGTTTAGTACTGACAAATACATCTTTCATGATAATATTCCGTTGAGAAAAGTGGGACCAGCTTTGTATAAAACATGAACATGCGAACATAGAATAGAAGAGAATGTACAATAACCGAAACTGATTCAGCGCTTACACAAGCTCTTTGTAAAGAACTTGTATTCCTAATCTAATTTGGAATACAATTTAATGCAATAGTAGATATAAATCAAAATTAAAACAAATCCATTTTGACAGTGGTTTAGAACTTAGTTTTTACTTACCCAGTGCGTAAACGTTTTTCTTGGAAATTATGTTGGCTTAATGTCGTTACCTAAGCCCATTACGTATATTATTTTTACCTCTAACACAGTCGTACTCCAATACTTTGGTAAATCTTATCTTATCAGTATGAATAAATGCAGATATTGACCCAAACCTAGCCTTCAACTTTGTCTGTATGAGTTATGATTAATTAATATTCTAACTTTATTTCACTTATTTGGAGTATAATATGGTAGACAACGAGTACAAATACTCTACCGGAAAATGAACATTGGCGAGTGCAGAAGTGATGCTGAAGTATTTGGATCAAGTTCTAAACCTAAGGTAAAACGTGATATGAACAGTTTAACGAGGTTTCTCCCTTCTATCCTACTGTTATTGTCGGCTTTGATTTGTGATACTACTCCCATGTCCATTGTTTGTCAATGTGTTTAAACATATAGTATAAAATAACCGAGGTAATATTTTCGATACGATCACATATTCGCTAATGACTTTTGCCTAGCACCGTCTGTTTTAGCACGAGTTACCGTATTTCGTCGTCAGTGACTTCATGAAACAATTGTTCGTGAATCATTATAGATTGCCGCCGCAAGAGTAGTGGATCTTTTTACGCAACTCAAATGGAATAGAATGGGTAATAAAGAAATATTACCCTCGAAGGTATGCTCTATGTCTCTTCCGAAATTCGTGCGAATTTGTGTATAACCCTCGCTCTCGCTCGGACTATGCAAAACTTGACACTCGTTTCCAAGGCATTTCCTCGGGCAATAATATACATATGATTATTCAAAGGAATGGTATGATGATTACAGGCATGTCAGGCGTTCAAGGATCACATAAAGATACTCGTTATATCCCCCTAGGTACCCACTGTACTGCTGGCGGCGAGAGGACGACTATGGGGACTCTACATGGCTATCAACTTATGATTTATTACACGGCATGGACCCGTTAAACTCTAACGATTTCCAGTGAAAGAATCCAGTGTAAACAATCAAGCCTTCAACTGCTCATATTGAAGCTTGAAGTGTCGGCTATGTTTAGGATCATTAATTAAACATTTTTAAACTAAATTGTATTTTGCAATCACCAAAACACTTTCGTCATACCTAATTTGTGACTGACATACATGCGGGTCTGTATTATGGACTTAATGGTTGACATATGGCCACTAATGTTTAAGAAAATACATAGTTTAAACTAAAATCAGTAATGCCGCATCGTTTTAGTGACTAAAATCCAAATGAATGAATAGCTTCATTGTCAACAGTGTTGCCTAGAGTCAGCATATATTGTTGCTGTTCAGTAATGGGGTCGACATATTTAGTGCAACATTATTGATAACAATATGAATTTTTTTAACCATCATATGTTTTTTAAGGATTTTTAATTTCTTTATTCAGAATTTTGTTGGAAAGCGAGTTCGCGGAATGATATGTTCGCCTGTTATATTTAGACAGAGTCGATCTGAAACTATTGGTACAAAACATTATGTTTGAATTCTTACTAGTCCTTGAGCAATCGCATTCGTTACAATTGGCCAGTCATATTTTCTCTTCATCAATTTCTAGAATTCTAGATCTCTACCATAATATCCAAACAAGGCTAAGCAGTTGTGTGTACCCATTATCCGTGGAGATTGGACGCGGATAACTTCATGTTGCACGAGAATAGAGAATGTTGCGAAGAGAATAATTGTATGTTCACAACATTGTTAAGTTTAAAGTTGTTGATTGTAGACACTTCCTGACAACGCGCAGTGGCGGATCCAGAAATTGTGAAAGGTGGGAGGGGGGTAACTCATTGAAACGGGGGGGGGGGGGGGTTAACTCATTGAAACGGGTGGAGGTCACCTTGAGGGTTCATCACATTTACATGCAACAATGTAAAAAAAGATCCGCCACTGACGTTATTGAACTACCGGAACTGTTATGGGTATTAAAGGGAAAATATTGAAAATAGCACTAAGTTCTCAGCTGTAGTACAATGTGTCCCAGTGAGCTTATAGGAGGATGTCTGTCAAATTCCATCGCTAACATACTACCTTTTTTCACCTACAAATACTTTCCTTACATGTCTTTTTCACTATGCGCATGCGTAAAGACTAATATTCGTGTGGAGTGTCCTAAAATCAGTGTGCACAAAGGATAAATAATGAGTAATGTTGTGCTGAAAAAGATGTTGGAGCGGAGTCGTATATTGTAAACATGTCACTGTATGTCCAACCTGGCTACCCGATGACGCATCCAGGAATGTGTAAGTAATTTGGCGAACCCCCTGGACGACCCCCCCTCCCCTTTTTACAATATGTGACTCCCCCTCACAACACGTGACTTCCCCTCACAACACGTGACTCCCCCTCACAACACGTGACTTCCCCTTTACAATAGGTGAGCCCCTTTACAATATGTGACTCCCCCTCACAACACGTGACTTCCCCTTTACAATAGGTGAGCCCCTTTACAATATGTGACTCCCCTCACAACACGTGACTTCCCCTTTACAATAGGTGAGCCCCTTTACAATATGAAACCCCCTTTACAATATGAAACCCCCCTTACAATATGTGACTCCCCCTCACAACACGTGACTTCCCCTTTACAATAGGTGAGCCCCCCTCAGAACACGTGACTTCCCCTTTACAATAGGTGACTCCCCCTCAGAACACGTGACTTCCCCTTTACAATAGGTGAGCCCCTTTACAATATGAAACCCCCTTTACAATATGAAACCCCCTTTACAATATGAAACCCCCCTTACAATATGTGACCCCCTTACAATAAGTGACTCCGTTACAATATGAAACCCCCTTTACAATATGTGACTCCCACTTTACAACATGTGATCCCCTGACCGATATGTGAAACCCTTTACACTTTACAATATACCCCCATCCTATACAGAATAACCCCTCCCCCGCCCCCTCCCCCCTCCCCCCTCCCTACTGAAAGTTCCTGGATCCGCCAGGGCCATTTAAAGACTGCGGTATACAACAAGTGAATGTGTAGGTGCGCTGCTCACCCATGAGGATCTGGCAGATCTTGAAGTACTCGGGTTGGACACAGAGATGTCTGCCGTGTGCGCTGCTGATCCATTTGATGAGGACGACGGCTAGAAGCGCTAGGGAGGACCAGGGCCTCATTGCAGAGGGTTGTAGCAGCAGTAGACCGCAGGCAACTACTCACTCTCACTCCCTGCAAACAGACAAAGGCAACTCTCAGTATCTACAACTCATTGTACCTTACAGGGCCTGGTAGTTTTGTGGAGGGGTCATGGTAAGCTAACGGATACAATACCCTAAGTAACTAAATAACCTAATCTTTACCAGAGCACACATTGTAGTACTTGCTGCCATAGTCAGTCTTTACTGTGGCAAACCATCTATACTAATCCTGCGTTCGTTATACAGATTATTGTCATAATCGTAGGTATCATTTCATGACACAATATACCAAGATCTTTTGAAAGCCAAACCATTATAGCTACATTGAAATGTCACAAATACGTTTCAAATTCGAACTTATCGTTCGATATACATAGACAGCAAGTATATCAGAGCATCAGCTTTGCCATTATGAATGAGATATGTTAAAGATGAAGATACATCCTGGTACTTAGGAAGAGCAGTAGGCGAACTGATAGATGTTGACACATGATAATGCTACAATGGTAGTAGGAATCTTAACCGATGACTTCAATGCCTTAATAAAGAAACGAAAAACGGAGTTTCTATGTGCCACAATATAAATGGTAGTATCACAAAATAGTTACAATAGATACTAACATCAGAAATCCGATAACATGCTATATTTGTCAAGTAAATTGAGTTGAGTGTTCATAAATTAAACCTCCTTTTTAAAAATGTGAGAAAAATCATGAGCATTGTAATTTTCCATGTCCAAAAATGACGCAATAGCTGTGAGTTTTACTGGTGCAGCGTTACAGTACAAATTCATGGGTTAATATCCCAATGTCTACGATTTTTTCAAATGAAGTTCATTACAATTTAGTATATGTTGTGTTTAGCCTCATGTAGCTCATGTATACATATATACATGTATATTTGTGGCAGATAAAGCTTGATAGATAATGGATGTGGTAAGCTTCAGTATTAGCACTGAGTCAGGAAGACGTCGGGTAGATCGGAGTACTGAATGGTACTGACTGGTACTGAATGGTACTGAATAGAACTGAATGGTACTAAATGATACTGAATAGAACTGAATGGTACTTAATGGTACTGAATAGAACTGACTAGAACTGTATAGAACTGAATAGAACTGAATGGTACTTAATGGTACTGAATAGAACTGAATAGAACTGAATAGAACTGAATCGTACTGAATGGTACTGAATAGAACTGAATTGTACTGAATAGAACTGAATGGTACTGAATGGTACTGAATAGAACTGAATGGTACTGAATAGAACTGAATGGTACTGAACAGTATATTTTGCCTCCACATGTATTTAGTTATTGTAGATTTGTTGTGAGCTTTTAGGAGTAATCACATGATATGTTATATATTTTTTAACCTTAATTTTGTAATAACCTTTTTAAATGTGATAGTATTGAAATGAGATGAAATAACCCTGCCGCAAATGACAAAATCCATTAATTATTCTATTTATCATATAATTTCAACTATTATATGTTATTAAAAGTACTTTGATATGTCAAAGTTACTTTCATTTGCTAACACAGTGGAAAGTAGTTCCGGTTAGCAGCTAGTGACGATATATTGTATCAGTCACTGGTGACAGTGAAATATCAATTCACTGTGGCTTAATAGACAATTTATTTCACTTATAAATCCCAGTATTTCATTGCTCATTAATACTCACATGCAAAAGACACGGCCCCACATTTTTAAGATAGTATCAAACGAAATACTTCTGTCGGGAAAAGTAGATTTTGAATATATTCGATAGACACCTGTTTAGTAAAGTATTACTCATAATTTCATGCATCAAAGTAGGATACTTTTATTTAAACGTCAGTTCAAATAGATTTGGGGTGCTGAAATCGCTTTCTCAGAATGGTTTTTGGACATAATGTTTGGCATTGAAGTTAAAAAATATATAAATTCAATTAATAATGGATGTTGTCGAACTTGTGGGTGGTCTTCTGTTTCAGTCGTATGCATCGCTCGTGGGTTGAACTATCTTGTATTTTGTTTGGTCTTTATATTGTTCTATATCTTTAAATTGTCAGAGAACGTTTCAGATCGGGACAGAGTCTCATACGAAGCCATAATTTACCTTATATTCTGACGGGACGATTGCATTTGGTTTTCTTCATTTTCTTAGTATTTAGAATTTCGTCTTTGATCATTGTGTACAAGTATTTTATTTGTTTTTAGAAATATGGAGATAAATGTATGCGGTCTGATGTTACAGTCAGCTACACTGAGCACAGTGTTAATGCAAATATAAGTTTGTTACAAAATATAATATTACATTGAGTCGCAATAAAACTTCGCCTGAAAGGTACATCCATTGTGTTGTTGGGGTCACATATTGCAGACGTTATAAATGGTGTTACTTTATCGAGACGTACCGACTGTTACCGAAAACTAACATTTTGATAATAGTAGACATAGCATACTGACCATATCAAGGTAAAAGTAGTGATTTCTGATCGAAAACCGGACAATGCAAAGCGTGTGGCGCGCGTCAATGAGTCAAACGTAATTTTGGATTCTTATTTATAACAGACAAAAAGACAAATTTGAGTTTATAATGTTTGATAAGTCATATAACAACTGTGCATGTAAATGGGACGTGCAGTTTCGGTCTCTGCACATGCATAATGATGTTACTCAAGTTTAATTGGAAACTAGTAATTATGATAAATTTGGCGATTGGGGATAAATACGCAAGCTGAGTGAATTTATTTGTATTGTAGACAGCACATGTGGTGAGTTTTAAAGTATTAAAGCCAAATAAAATTTTATGAAACACAATGGATGCACCTTTAACGTGTTATGTAGTTCAAAGGTATCATGCTTTACAGCAAAGCAAAAGTTGAAATCTTCAAATCGAACATTTCATCATCTTTAAAAATATTTTCTTGACCAGAAATGACTGTTTACTGATATTTTGCCCAAATTATGTATTGTAGTGTCTTTGAAAGAGACCCCTTTGTTATTTTTCGTTTGTGAGAAACTAGTTTGAAATCAATTCCCGTGAGAGTGGAGTAACGGTTTCAATGTTTAAGCTCTGTGCAAATTTCAGCTCTGTGATGTATTCGGAGGAAATTATGGAAATTAGGGTTGACAAATGAAAAGACATTTCTTCAAATAAAAAATTGATAATAGAATATATTTTTAAAATTGTACCTAACTCGTGCAGTTTGAACACTTTGAAAATGGAATTGAAAATATGTGAAATGTACATAATGATAAACGACGTCAATCTGACCGAATCATGACAACGGTATTTTAAACATGTGTAAATATGTCATCAATCTGCGAATATATACTCCAAGTATTGTTATTATTTAAACAATCATGTTTGACAGTCTGACTCATAAACAAAGTATGTACTGTTATAACAACAGAAGTACTGGATTTCAAAAAGCAATCTTTAACTCACGTTAAGGCCTTCAAATATATTTCAAATAGAAGTTAGAATGTTGATAGCATTATGTTGATGTAGTTAGGTCAGTGTGATAAACAGTCTATTCTAATTAGAGAATCTGGATTGGGACAACGAACTGCAAACTGATGAGTAAAAGGATAATAAACAATAATTTTTCTTAGTTTCACACTCTACTCTACACATCTTTGTTTACAAACAACTCTTGTTTGTCCGTTCCACGTTCACCTTTAAATTTGACATTTTGATGTCGTCTTTTATCTTGATGGCATCGTTTATCGGATAGAAACTAGTTTGAGTAACGCTAATCCTGTGTATGCAAGAAGACAAAGTAATGTTAGCGTTGTGTTGAATGATTCTATTACCACCGCGCACTAAGTACAGATTAGCCATGTCAGTATAAAGCCACGTGTCCTCGACATTGTAGATAAATGTTGAAGATGTACAGCTGACTATAAAGTCACAGCGTAAATAAATGTGGAAGATGTACAGCTGACTATTAAGTAACAGCGTAAATAAAAGTTGAAGATGTACAGCTGACTATTAAGTCACAGCGTAAATAAATGTTGCAGATGTACAGCTGACTATTAAGTCACAGCGTAAATAAATGTTGAAGATGTACAGCTGACTATTAAGTCACAGCGTAAATAAATGTTGAAGATGTACAGCTGACTATTAAGTCACGGCGTAAATAAATGTTGAAGATGTACAGCTGACTATTAAGTCATGGCGTAAATAAATGTTGAAGATGTACAGCTGACTATTAAGTCACAGCGTAAATAAATGTTGAAGATGTACATCTGACTACAAGGTCACAATGATGGAGTTTTGAGAGAGGATGTACCAAAGTTGTTTTCTGGTATTGGATGTGAAATATACTTGTCTTTAGACCAATCAAAGTGACTGAATGTGAACTTGTAATGAGAGACAGTCCCTGTACAACTGATCCGAAACTTGCATTTGAAAAATTAAAACATTAGGCTGTGTGTCAGAACTTAGGTTCCATAGTTCCTCATTTTACAAGCTATCTGATTATGAAATTGAAGGCCCAATACAATTACAAGAAGAACATGAAACATTAACTGTGCTGGCATGCATAAGGTAATTTTGTCACGGACTAAAGGAAACTCCATACCCCCGGGTTCACTCGTGCTATATCGAGACTCAACGATGATTACCCCGCCCCGTGTCGATGTCCCGTCCCTCCTGACCGCCCCTAGTCGGTGTTTCGTCCCTCATGAATGCCCCGTCCTGATGTCCCGTCCCTCTTGAACCCCGTTCTTATGTCCCGTCCCTCCAGACCGCCCAGTGTCGGTGTCCCGTCCCCCATGACCGCCCCGTGTCGGTACCCCGTCCCTCCTGAATGCTCCGTCTTGGTGTCCCATCCCTGCTGAAAGCCCAGTTCTCATATCCCGTCCCTCCTGAATACCCATGTTGGTGCCCCCTCCCTCCAAACCGCCCCGTGTTGAAATCCCGTCCCTCTAAACTGCTCCATGTTGAAATCCCGTCCCTCCAGACCTCCCGTGTTGGTGTTCCGTCCCATGAGTTTTGCGGTGATTGCTAAATGATCTCAGATCTTCTTTGTAGAGTTATCTCCAATAGATAATGGTTTCGTTAGGCTGTTGGGGGGATCTGGTAATTCGTTCTCGTATGCTCGCATAAATACTTTGGGGAAGGTGGCTAACTCTCCAGAAAATAATTGATACCTTACAGTACTGAGGAAATATCTACGGATGATTTTCAATGAATAATGGCACAGTTCGTGCCAGTAATGTTTGAAGCTGGACGGTTGTCAGAATCGCAGTTTCGTCTCCAGTGTCGGTCCGAGTTTACCAGATCAAAGTCTCGGCATATGTTGCAAGTCGAGATAACACAATCAGGTATTACTAGTGGGAATTGCAGTCTAACAAAAACACATTTGAAGTATACTTGAAATCATAACACGCGATTTGTTACACCTTTTTGTCATAGTCTAGCCACCTCCATCCTTATGTGTGTCATCTAAAAAACAAACTAAACCATTGCAACAACTAGTTTATAAACCATGTTTGTTTCAAATTTGGAAAACTCAAAAGCGTACAATAATTTGTATAATCTAAAATATTTCAAACATAACAAGAATACAACAAAAATAGTGCTTAAATGTTATAACTATAGAAATAAATTTGCCAAAGAAAATATTAATTTACTGTAAAAACATACAGTGCGGTTTGGTATTCTTGTTGTAAGACATTCTCTATATCGCTTTAAGACCGAAGCGCATTTTGTAATGAACATCACAAGAAATTTACTGCTGAGTGGAAAAAGCGGATTCTGATTTATTCGTTCTTCGTCTTTAATAAAAAAAATATCTTTCTGCGTAATGTACAAGAAAACATTCAACAATAGATTGTAGAACATTAACTTTTTCAATGGTAAACTTAACGTAAAGCACACACATAGGATGTTCTTTTCTTGTCTCACTTCTCATCTCCGCCACCCATTTAAAGAACTAAAATCGTGTTATGTTTAGCCCATTAAAGCTCTATCTGTCTTGCTATTGGCTTAGAAGTTACTTTCTGTCAGAAATAGGATCGCATTCTCTTAACGGTGGCATAATCAGATCTGACCGTGCACAACTCTATTAGCGAGTAGAAGAAGGGAGGGGTGAGTTGTGGTGACACTGGCGATACAGCTGGGGGCAACACAGACTGCCAGTCCTCATACACACGCCTAATACACTAATGATACTTCATGGACGTTATTAGGGCTACATTAAACAGTCTGTACCTTATCTTTACTTACTATATCAATTAACTTACTGAGCCTCGAGACATGTCGAGCTAGTGTGTGGATTGCAGGAAGCCTTTCACGTTGCTATCTGGTTACATGGGCAGGTGTCGCTACATGGTATAGATCTACAGGATCCACATGGTATAGATCTACAGGATCCACATGGTATAGATCTACAGGATCCACATGGTATAGATCTACAGGATCCACATGGTATAGATCTACAGGATCCACATGGTATAGATCTACAGGATCTACATGGTATAGATCTACAGGATCCACATGGTATAGATCTACAGGATCTACATGGTCCGGATCTAAAGGCTCTGAATCTAAAGGTTCTGAATATAAAGGTTCTGAATCTAAAGGTTCTGAATCTAAAGATTCTGAATCTAAAGGTTCTGAATCTAAAGGCTCTGAATCTAAAAAGCTCTGGATCTTAAGGCTCTGGATCTTAAGGTTCTAGATCTAAAGATTCTGGATCTAAAGGTTCTGGATCTAAATTCTCTAAGGAGGACCTGCCACTGTTTCTCTACCTGCCTCCCAGATAGGTCAGCTTAGCTACTGGCGAAGAGGAGCACTTTGTTCCGTCTCGCTTTGACCACTCGGCAATCAGACGTGTCTTTTTAACAAGCTTGCTAATTAGTTTCGCCGTCTTACAAATCAAGCAGAAGAACTGGGAAAGGTCAAAGTAATATATAGCGACTTTCACACGCCTGGGGTAATTAATTTTCAAACATAGAACTCACTGGTGTGCCATCATCTAATTACACCCGAGATATTCCTCAGTAAGTGGACATTTGTCCATATTTAACCTGTGGTTTTTTTTAATCACAAATTCAGGATCTTACATGTATATTCAATATGCCGACAAATCGCGTATACTTTTCCGTTGTCGGCTTACACACACCAAGCCACTAAGTGAGTGATTATCCCAAGATCATAAGTTCTGTGTGAATTTCTCTTCCGTCAGTTAAGCTTCTCTTGTAGGAATAAAGCAGGATAGCGGTGTATTAAGTCTGACAGTAATGGTAGTAGAGTATATGGGCTGGCAGGCCTAACTGTACGGTGCTAAGGTCTGTATGCATCTGCGCTGCACCATTACCAGTCTACAGAACACTGTCCTACACTGAGGGACAGATGCCGCATGTCGCATCAAGGCAAACAAGAAACTATCATTCTGTCAAACACACTTTATTGGAGTTTTAAAGAGCAAATGGACGTAAAATGGTCTTTCCAAGAAAGATCGTTCGGAAATAGTGAGAGAGAGAGAGAGAGAGAGAGAGAGAGAGAGAGAGAGAGAGAGAGAGAGAGAGAGAGAGAGAGAGAGAGAGAGAGAGAGAGAGAGAGAGAGAGAGAGAGAGGGGGGAGAGGGAGAGGGACTTGAAATTCACACTAGTTAAGGCAATTTGTTAAGGTATTTCGAGTTTGATAACGCCTTGTGTAGATGGTTTGTTATATGGTGTACATCAAGCTGCGGAGTAATTATCTAGTGTCGTTGCAGAACATCTCTTATTACTTTTAGTTTGATAAACATTTGACGGGAACGTTACTGTACTTCAGCGCCTGACCATTAACTTAACATCGAAGCTTCTCCTTGTTAAGGAAGACAGAGTGCCTTGATCCAGTGTTTCAGTGAGTGATGACACATGGATACAAGTGTCTAAAACACCAATAAGCCATACTTAGAGAGACTTACTGCCTGTACCTATCATGGTTGATCCAGTGTTAGCAAAAAAGCACACATGTTACAAATACTTATTGAGACTATACATCTTCTATCTGTCTATCCGACAACATTATTTATCTGGAGTCAACCTTGTGGAAACTTGCCTTATTTGTGACTCCAATTAATATTTCCCTACTCATAACAGAGGCAGAACGGTTTCATACGATGCGTGTCAGTCATGGAAAGACCCAGGATTGTACTTTTTTTGTACAATTCCATAGACGTGCAAACATATTAAACTTAAATTATTTTAGTGAAAAAAATATACTATTTATTAAATCCTAATAAGAACTTTTACTGATGTGACAAACCGAAGAAGTCGTGTGCAAAAACAAATCCTAACAGTTTAAAACATATTGAATTAACGGTACAAGAAATTGTAATTCTTGTAGGATACATGTCAAATAAGCCAGTTTGAGAGTGGCACTATGAGTATGATGGCACCTACCTGGTAAAGATATCCTCAGAGAGTCGGTCTGTGTCTGGTAGCGGTTCCTCGCAGTGTGTCGCACGGCCTAAGTGAATGGAAGAAAATATGTAAGAGCCGTCTTTTATCGAAACAAGTCACGTGACGAGGCAGGGTGGTGGTGGGCAAACTTTAAACAATACTGGTGTCCCTCCCACATATCTATCAATATGCAAATGTAAAGGAGGAGGGGCGCTTCTCCGCTTAAACAGCCCAGTCCCTGGCCAGCTGCTTCTAGTTGCAAACTTAGAGTTTGTTTCAATTATCATCATGTTCTAACTGATCATTGATCGGGGCACACTACAGGCGAGCGCTATATGAATTTTGACTGTTCGCTTGGAACAATCTTCGAGTCACGCAATGACAAAAGAACGTCGAGTAATTTCACTCTAAACGCCCGCCCAGGACTTTTGTAATTCCGCCTGTTTTAAATACCTTACAGAAACTAAATGAATAGCAAAAAGCGGCTGGAGGTCACATTTGATTGTGGAAGTGCAGTCCATGAAATACAATTGTGTTCGGAGACCCCTTAGGGATTAAATTATACGCGTCTTCCGCAAACAAGATACAGTTTTGTTAAGCAGCTTCCTTTTTGTTCGAGATCCAGTGTTTTTGGCAATTAAGAATTGGATTTTATCTAATCATTTATGTCTGTTTACTTTTACTGTTTTCAAGTGAAAGGAGGCAAACTGTATCTTGCATCGTGTGACCTTCAGAGGAAGTGTTTAACCTTGTGGCATGCAGTTAATGACAGCATGCAAGGGTCCCATCATCCTACTGGTTGGGGACTGGTGATAGATATACCTATTATGACATCACGAAAGCAATTTGTGCCGGTGCTAAAGGTATGAGTGTAGCATGGTGCGAGTCTGTCTGGACTTGGGGTGACGGGGTGGGTCCTGTCCTGACATCCGATTCACGGGGTGTCTACCTCCCAGGCAGTCAGACAGGAGGATGCTACGGTACATTATCTACTTGTATTCACTTGATGCAGACCAGAAGAATCTGTAGTTGTTTTTATCACGCTTCACTATCAGCGTTTGATTGATATTGTATTATTCTGTTTACACCACTTTCCCAATCAACCAAAACATAACATAATGCTGGTTGAATATTCAAATTCCTTTAAAATATGTTGACGGTGACCATAGTAATCTTCATTTTATCACAGTATGATAAAATATCAAATCAGATATTGAAATTCAAATATCTTGTTATGATGTGCAGATTTTAGTCCAGGAACTCTTCATCGATATTAATATTAATAAACTTGAATATCAACAACCGAACTAAATCTGCAAAAATCATTCTTCAGCGTAGAGCCTGATGCCATTTATGCCTTTTTTGTACTGACATATTTACCGATTATTATTTTGTTTTCCCACGACAATATTCACATGTCTCACGAAATTAAAGAAGCAACGTAAAACATATGAAGGATATAAAGCATATTTAAAAGTTATATCTCAGCAGTTCTTGTGGATACCAAGTGGAGATGTGTACCCACTGGTTGATGCTTGTACAGCCGTTACTCGTTTTGGGCTTACCAGTTTGTATCTGTCATACAATGAACGTTTACTGTTTGTAAGACACATTTTAGTACTGTTTGTATGTCGAATGATACAACATGAAACTGTTTCAGCAAGATCTATAAACATTGACAATAACTAAAAATTCATCAGTGGAGTACTCGCCGCATGAAATATACACGCTTCTAGGCTGTATTATTCATAAATCACGTGCCGTTCCCTCGTAAGACAAATGTAAGCATATATTTATAAAGGCAATTTCTCGTCTTATTTAATCAAGACGAGGAAAGTTGAACGCTATTAACATGTTTTGCATTATACAATTGAAGCTCCATCATCGAGACAGCGCCGATGGGTAAAGGCAAAACAGTTCTATTCTTTTGTTTGTGAGACTTTCACTATTCGGCGAAAAAACATGATTGATTACAAAAGCAGTTTTTCTCTGCGAAGAAGAGGGTTAGATTGATGTTAAACAGGTTAGCGTTTGTTGGCTGCGTTGTAAGATAAAACAGCATTTTCACATTGTATCGATGTAATTCTACTCTCATCAAAGCGGTGTGATGTACGTGGGTATAGAGAGATTGGGGAGGAAGGAGCTCCTCTACATGCTTCAACGTGTCATACTCTTCTTATGCTGCCTCACAATATAAACCCTGTTTGAAGGTATGCTAAATTCAATAAGCGCATTTCTTGTTCGCGTAATGTAGATAACTTAGTTGGTTTGTGGTTTTCAACTGAGGCGAATACCACCCAAAGAAGACATTAAAAATAGTCCTATATCACATATTTATATCATGACTTGTCTTGTCTTAAAGTTGATAAGCAAATTACACATCTTTTTTCCTACATGTTCCGAGTATTCTCTCATCAGTTGAAATGGTTATATATCGATAATCAGTAAAATACCACTCAAATATTCAATATTATATCAAATCATATATAGAGATTATTACACGAGGAAGAGTGGCGCGACTTTTATGAAACGAGTGTGAATTTCTGTATTTCCCGAGCGACAGCGACGCTCATACATACATTTGCACGAGTTTCGTTAAAGTCATATGGCACATTTTCGAGTGTAATAATTTCGTTATTGCCCATTCTGCTCAATTTCATTCGAGTAGAATCGAACCACTTCTCTTGCGACAGCAAGCTACAGTGACGCCACGAACAACTGTTTTATGACGTCACACACGACGAAGTGCGGGAAGTCGCGGTGAAATAATGGTTGCTCATATCAATAATATTACCTCGGTTATTTTCAACCATGTGGGTAATAAAATGACATATTATATATTCTAATATTGACTGACAATTTGGGTGGCCCTTTTAATGGTCCTTAACAAATTATCCGTGAATAATTATCGAATTATTTTTAATATTTCAAAGATATTAAGTTAATAGATGTGCCAATTTGATAAACAACAAGTGATTAATAGAAAGAAATGCACCCTATATCATTCCAATTTCATTTAATTTGCTGATGATATCAGTTCCTGGTGTTATCATATTGGTCATCAACCTCTGACGTCAAGGTCAATTTGCCAAGAAGAAGTCAGGTAAAACTTATATAAGGTGTGGTGTCTAATTCAAATATGTAAACTATACAGTTGTATCAGCGTAGAAAGGCAATATCTCGACCTTCACGTGGCTCGGTGGGACAGGTAGTAATGTAGTAATCTGCTTGCAAATTTCAGTTATCTGTTCAACATACAGCCAATTTAATGTATCTGTAGAACCAGTTTCTGGGATTGTTGAATAGTATGCTTGATGTACATACTGCTATTGTAGGTTATGTAGAAACATTGTCTGAGGTTATCGTAGATTATGCTTAATCTACATACTGCTCTTGTAGGTTATGTAGAAACATTGTCTGAGGTTATCGTAGATTATGCTTGATGTACATACTGATCTTGTAGGTTATGTAGAAACATTGTCTGAGGTTATCGTAGATTATGCTTGATGTACATACTGATCTTGTAGGTTATGTAGAAACATTGTCTGAGGTTATCGTAGATTATGCTTGACGTGCATACTGATCTTGTAGGTTATGTAGAAACACTGTCTGAGGTTATCGTAGATTATGCTTGACGTGCATACTGCTCTTGTAGGTTATGTAGAAACATTGTCTGAGGTTATCGTAGATTATGCTTGATGTACATACTGCTATTGTAGGTTTTGTTTCTGGGACTGTTACACAGTACAAAGATTGTTTGATGATCTCTGTGTATACAGTACATGTATTAAGATTGTATGATGATCTCTGTGTATACAGTACATGTATTAAGGTTGTATGATGATCTCTGTGTATACAGTACATGTATTAAGATTGTATGATGATCTCTGTGTATACAGTACATGTATTAAGATCGTATGATGATCTCTGTGTATACAGTACATGTATTAAGATTGTATGATGATCTCTGTGTATACAGTACATGTATTAAGATTGTATGATGATCTCTGTGTATACAGTACATGTATTAAGGTTGTATGATGATCTCTGTGTATACAGTACATGTATTAAGATTGTATGATGATCTCTGTGTATACAGTACATGTATTAAGATCGTATGATGAGCTGGGAACGATGAGAGGACATCAATTGAGAAGGTAATCTATGCACGTTCGTAACTAACGAGCATGCTGTGATGTAACGTTATATTAGCTTTATCAATAAATAACGGGCGTAGTGTACACGACCTAACTGCCAACAGATCAGCTGCTGGTACAGTGTTGAGGTTGAAGGTTACACGGCAACCTCTGACAGTGAGCAGATAGACACAAAGGGGTCCCAGGTGAGGCGGTACTGACCAATTACTGTCCTGTGTTTAACCATATGCTCCCGTAGACGTCGTCCCAGTGTCTTGCTGTAATCAATGTTCACTTCAAATCTAATTTTGTTACTGATCTGTACCGGGAGAATGTTGTTAGCAAGAGTTGTACATCCCAGAACGCTCTTCCCACCATCGGTTTAAATGCACTTTGCTTCTGTTAGCTGGTAATCGACTGTAGTTCTCTTCCGTGCCGCTTGGAAATCATCAATGCTTCCCCTTCCATGTTGCCTTCCTTTGCGTCAATAGAATTTAGTATCGAGCGAAAGTAAATCATAATTCGCTACAGGAAACTATATATATATCAAAAGTGTTCATTATGTAATTAAGGATGGTGTTCATTTTATGCAAATGATAATGATTGACAATTCGAGAACTTTGTTTAATAATTACGGATGTTAAGTGACAGTCGGTCCACACAGAGGATACAAAAACCATATAATGGGTTCTTGAGCTCTGCGAATCAATTGTTTACCAGATGCATGGTTATAAAACACGTTTGATTACTCTGGTCATGGCTTGTGATAAAGCACGGTTCATGTGTCAAGGAGGAACAATAAATCCACTTGATAGAAATATTATTCAACACATCTTGTCTTTTCTGAAGGGAAAATTTCAAGTTCATTTTGTATATACAGAAGCACATCGGGGACCACGGACACAGAGACATGTCTTGATGGAAACACACGGACGCAGAGACATGTCTTGATGGAAACACACGGACACAGAGACATGTCTTGATGGAAACACACGGACGCAGAGACATGTCTTGATGGAAACACACGGACAAAGAGACATGTCTTGATGGAAACACACGGACACAGAGACATGTCTTGATGGAAACAAGCGACTAGAGATAATATGCAGTCGACGATCAGATCCCTTTAGACAAAAGTAAAGGGATGTGACGAGGTCAACACCCATGTCCGTTTGAAATTTAATTTTAAAATGTTGACATCATATCGTTCTTCGGTGTTACGTGTTACTTTAAAGCCAATACATTTTTATTCAATTTAATTATAAACGTAAAAATAGGAAATTTTCAAAGAACCTTGAAATTTTACTTTTCCTCTCACAAAGACATCTGGTCCAACCATCATTTCATTGAAAAAAATTATTGAAGAAGTATATTAAATCGCTGAAGATCTTCTTACAACTAACTGTGCCATTTACAATGTATATTACCTGTTTTTTCGGTGCATGAGAGCGTCTAGAATTACACCATAACAAGCATTTTTAATTTACGGACCTGGGTTTACGGGTAACGTGTGTTTTCTTTAAAATTTGTAACAGTGATTGTCCATATAGAGTCATAGTGTAATTTGAGCCAATCAGGAATTTCTAGTTTATTTCCTTCGGAGCATTAGGAAATGGCAGTAATAATTGCTGACCTCGGTCATGACTCTCGTTGTGAAATTAATAAAAACTGAGGTACGTAATTACCTTCCCGCTATGCTGTAATTAACCTATCGCCGGAGGATAATCACGCTACCTGAAATCAAGGGAGTTAACTCTTGTTATGTGCGACAATCAAAAGCACCTTATCAGATAAGTCAACGTTATTGACACTTTCATTTTCTGTGATATTGCCGATTAGTAATTGAATGGCAACCGAAAAGAACATATTAAAAACATTATTAGATTTTATAGTCATTATCATAACACGGCTAGGGGACATACGGGATCTTAAATATTTATAGGAACAGACCGTATCCATTATTATTTTCAAACTCCCTTCCCCTCTCCACTCCAATTATTTTACACGAAGTTAAAGGAAGTACGCACAAGGAAAATAAAATACAATTTTGCGGTCCATTTCGTGATTTTTGTTCGTGATAGTTTTATTGCTTAATGTTCTATGACCTTTTTCCATCATGCGAATATATGACTTGACAGGACAGCACCTGGCACTTTTAACACCTGTATTTAGATTTAGTCTGAATGTCCATTTCCGATGCAAACTATACTATGCAAAATGTCAATCTTAATATATGTATATTAAACATTACAAAGATTGATGATCAACGTTTTCCATTACTTTTTCAGTCGTTAAATCATATAAAAAAAACCTATATTTACAAGTTCATTGGGAGCTTTAATTGCCAATTACACAGTCACTATGGTAACGCAAGTGCAAATGCACCATCTCTATAAAAGGGTCATTCATAAACTACCGGGCAAAAGAAAGTTTTCACCTAAGTTTATTTCGATTAATTCAATATTTAAAAGAAATCAGATGTATTTGACTATGACACGATACAATAATACTTATCTGCAGTAGTTTGAATGACTTTTTTGGTGACTGAGGTTAAATTTCAGTTCAAATATCTGTTTGTAATGAAGACAGGATTAAGAATGAAATTTTCACAAACATGACCCCTGCCCTGTTTAAAATGTTTTAAATGTGTGCAGAATCA
The DNA here is from genome assembly GCA_936450465.1 of Gibbula magus. NCBI lineage: Eukaryota > Metazoa > Mollusca > Gastropoda > Trochida > Trochidae > Gibbula > Gibbula magus. The sequence goes on along the minus strand of OW388304.1, from coordinate 49,817,479 downwards.
GGCACATTTATTTATTTTCACATAGGATATGTCTTATATGTCGATGAACAGTTGTGTATCATCAACAATAATTTAAAAACAAAATTATACTTAAAATTTCATTTTTAAAAAATTATTAAAAAACATGTCGAAGTATTCTTTGACTGCTAACTAAACACCTGTACTTTTCAGTTTTGGATTATGACATCGAAAACTTGAGATATTTGCAATTGAAAATCATACATATGATAAAATCAACTGAGGTGAGTACTTTCTTTTGCCCGGTAGTTTAGTTGAGTGTGGCGTGTAATCAGAATATTTAACCGAAAGGCCTAGTTAGGAAATACATACATATTTCAACATCGGCAGGAGGCACATATCTTCATCAAGTAGGAAATAATGGGGGGAGATACATAATTGTGTTATTTACCGAAAGAAGCAAATAAACGACAATTAATATGAGTAAGTTTATATGTTTTCAAAACTGACATATTATGCTAGACGGAGTAAACGGAAAGCTAGCGCCAAATCACGATAAGTTAAATAATATCGTATGTCTGTTTTGATCTGGGTTTTGCAAAAAGAGAGCATCTGTAATCATATTCATATTGTGTAATATACAAACAAGTATCCACGCCATAATTGTGTGAGTACCCATTGCCTAAGTACTTCTTGTCACCGAGGGGCAGAAAATCTGCAAGTTTTCACAGGGGGTAAGCTTTATCCATACTAAACTGAAAGTAAACAGTCGTCAACATCTTATTCTCGACAGTTTTCCAACTGGGGCAGGCCCCCTCTGCGTTTACTACAGTAGTACGTATTGCAGTCTAGCTGATCCTTTAAACTGTTCACAGCTGAAACAAACTTGTAGATCGTTGTAGAGGCTATCGTTAATTGCAGATCGTTTTCGAATCAAATGTGTGTAATCGTAAACTATCAGGTAACCTTTCTGCTGTAATCTACGTCGATATACGAGCTGCAGCGGCCACAGTCGTGACATAAGGACCACACTATAGTGACATCCCCATTACCAGTCATATCCGAGCGTTGTGTGATCATACGTCGGTCAATGTGAAACATAGAACCAACGCTTGGCACAAAGTATTAAATCTGGCAGAGAGTTAATATGGGGTCAACTTACGAATGGTGGCGAGGCAGTGACGAATGGATACAAATACAGCGTAAAAGCTACTTATGGCCATCCAAATTGCTTTAATCCATCCTAACATAAAAAATCAGGACAAAATTCTCATTCTTTCGGACTCACTCAGGGCTTTAGAAGCACTCAAAACAAATCCACCAAAAACCGTCCTGGTTTTTTATCTCCAAAATTCTACACATCATTCAATCACTTCACAATCAGGGCAAGGCAGTACAAGTCCATATCTGGCAACGAAAACGCCGACAAACGCCGCAAAGGAGGGCCTTAAACTTTCAAAATGTCTACCTTTCTACCATTCGAAACAAGAGGTCAAAAGCTCTTCAAAATCGTATGTAAAGCATGCATGGCATCAGCAATATGCAAACTCCAGTAAGGCGCAACACACCAAGCAAATTCTCTCCACACCCCTAGGAAAACAAAAAATCTATTCCAAAAATAAAAACAATGATAGGGCAATAATTAAGCTCCAATCGGGACATACTAAACTAAACTCTCATCTCCACAAAACAAATATAAAAGCATCCCCTGCATGCCCACATTGCCCACAAGCAGAAACAATTCAACACATTCTCACAGTATGCCCACAGTCTGCGGCCTTCCGCCAAATGCTTAACCAAACTCTCAGGGCCAACAACATCTCTGCTGTGTATCTTATCCTAGACCCAAAAAATAACCAAAGTACCTTTCAAGCGTTAGGTACTTATCTTAAGGATTCGGACCTCCTGGCCAATTGTTCTTGTGTCAGACGATGCTTATAAGTAATAGTAGTTCACCATGAAGAGGGGTAGACCTAGTTGTAACGATATGTTCCCCTTTAGTGCTCTCACACACTACAATAGTGCACGCCATGAGTCTGCATGTGCAGATCATGTTTCTGCATCCTTGTAACCTTCAGTCTTTGATGTCAACTACTGTAAGGTTCAGATTCAAGAGCATCATACTGTTGATAGTGTCTCACCTGTACATGCATGAACCGTGAGAGCAAAACGGTACCCATTAGTCTGGAAAACACACTAGAACCAACTCCACTAGTCCGTCAACATACGCTCAAAGCCCAAGATCGTGTTATATATGCGGCTATCAGAACACGTCCAGTAGATGTGTAGCACTTGGTAAGGACTGTAACAACTGTGGTAAACTCAATCATGTTGCCAAAATGCGTCGGTCTAAACCCGTTGCTAGATCTAATGTACACAATGTTGAATATCAAGTTGATCATGTTGAGGATGAATAGTTCATTGATACTGTTGGTAATTCTGACATCTCATCAAAAGAGTTTATAGTGCCGGTATCGATAGATAAAACAGTTCTCTCACTGATGTTAGAGGCAGGATGTCTAGCAAACATACTTTTTAAACGAGACTATGACAAACTGATCAACAAGCCTTTTCCTCAAACGCTGAACGCTTGATGAGTGCACTTATCCAGAGAATACCGAAATGTGGATTGGCACGTGTGTTGTAAGAGCTTATCTCTACTTCTCTTCCCTCCACATCTGCGACAGAAGAATCATCTAGCCTAGGGAAGAGGAGAAGATGTTGTACTGCCCTACCGCAAGTCACAACAGGTCTGCTCCATCTACAATGATTGTTCTGATTGTGTTTGACATTCTGACAAAACGCTGCATGCTTGCCACTTTGAAAGTGATTGTGTTAATTGAATATGTTCATGTTCTTTCATTGTTCTGCATTGAATAATAAATTTATCCCAATAAACATGTGTTCATTCTTTCTCCTAAGTGAGAACCAGGACAGCCTTCATTGCTTTATGAATGTTTACATATCTGGATACATCCATTCTGATTTTTCCATTTCATAGTTTGACATGTTTCAACCCGGGGGGAATAGATATTATGTAATACAACAACATCTTAACTACAATATCATAAAAGAAATGTTATAAAGGACAATTAAACAAATTTAAAATACATGGAATTTGTTGATATCAAATACATGTAGTTAAAGGGCGAAAATATACCGAAATACAAACACCAAATAATTAGAAATACATTAAAATAACATTTTCGAACATTGGATATGAACTCAAATCACTCAACTTCTCCATGATTAAGATAACAAGTCCAGGTAAATGGCTCTATATTAACTGTATCAGTAGTGTCATATTCGTATGTGTAATCCCCCTGGGCCTTCGAGGCTCACCTTGTGCCTAATGTGATCTAAAAACGCGAATGCCTTTGAGGGTTAAAGAATACCAAAGATGCGTGTATTTATAGGAAAACGTGATAAAGAATCCACACAATTTTAACATAAAATGATATTTCAGATAAGATAATAAGATTAGATATAAATCTGAATTGTATATAATTATTTATGAAATTCCGTATTGATTCGAGATATTTCTATACTGCTAACATCGCGCATCAAAGACCGTCAGTAGAAGACTAAGTTAGCGAGTACACATCAAATACCAGACAAATCTCATCCAGCTTTCAACCAGAGATAACTTTGTTAGTATAATCCTGTTTAATTCTATCTTTTTGTCCAAGAATTAAAAAGAAAACCTACATAAACTTTGATTTTATAATGTGTTTCTGTTTCATGTTCTTATGCATCAATGAAGATTTTGTCGCAATTAAAAAATAACAGTTGTTACTTTACATAATCAATAATCATCTCCTTATAATCCTGTTAAGTTTATGCAACATACCTGATTCATTCTTTTCTCTCACCCCACATTCAAAGTATCTCCAATAAGTCAATGAAAATATGTAAGAATGTGTATTTCTGTATAAAACAACCAGTGCTATACACAATGCATTGCTGTTGTTATATATATTATTTCTCTATCTATATTCTAGCTTGTATATATGTTAGTAGATCGAATCTGTGCATCATGAACATGTACATTAAGTCTGGTTATATACTGCTTATTTACTGTTTCAATTTCGTCCATTGTCTGTTCTGCAATAGATCGTTGAGTCAAATTAACCTATATGTTGACAATAAATGACAAAGATTACACGATACGAAATTCAAGGAAGATATTAAATGTGTAGTTGTGATGTAATTACCCCTATGGTTTTCACCGTGAGGGAAGTACGAATTGCCCCATCACTCTGTAATTATATGCCTTGACAGATAATTGAATTTGTTTGAAGTTTTAGGCTCATTATTCTCAGAGTTGACGTATACAGTTCTTCTTTTGAAAACTCAGTTGACATGTTAAATCTTTGACACAAGTAACTACTGACAGCTTTATGTGCAAGGATTCTATACCTTTACATTACATCAAGGATATATCCTTAGCGTGATATAGCTCCATGCAATGTGTTGCAGTATTTTATCCATTAATCAGTAAGTCATCACGTTGTGTTGCATTGTTTATGCACTAATCATTATGTCATCACTATGTGTTGCATTATTTTATCAACAAATCATTATATATATTATCACTATATGTTGCATTATTTTATCAACTAATCATTATGTCATCACTATGTGTTGAACCATTTTATCCACTAATCATTATGTCATCACTATGTGTTGCACTATTTTATCCACTAAGCATTATGTCATCACTATGTGTTGCACTATTTTATCCACTAGGCATTATGTCATCACTATGTGTTGAACCATTTTATCCACTAAGCATTATGTCATCACTATGTGTTGAACCATTTTATCCACTAATCATTATGTCATCACTATGTGTTGCACTATTTTATCCACTAAGCATTATGTCATCACTATGTGTTGAACCATTTTATTCACTAATCATTATGTCATCACTATTTTATCCACTAAGCATTATGTCATCACTATGTGTTGCACTATTTTATCCACTAAGCATTATGTCACCAGTATGTGTTGCACTATTTTATCCACTAACCATTATGTCATCACAGCGACAACGTATAGTATGGAGTGTCACCTCCCAGCTCATATCTCGTCGACTTCAGATGGTAACTGTTGACTCCAATGTTACAGCTATACGTGTAGATTGCTTATATCTATCTGTATATATTGTAGTTCAGTATACGTGTAGATTGCTTATATCAACCATCACACATTGTAATTCAGTATACGTGTAGATTGCTTATAACAACCATCACACATAGTAATTCAGTATACGTGTAGATTGCTTAATTCAACCTTCATAACCCAGTCATATCTCGTCGACTTCAGATCGTAATTGTTGACTGCAATTTAACCCAATCCACGGTGGCTGTACCTCTGAAACAGGGACTGTAGAAAGTGATACACACTGACTGAAATAATGAAATAACGAATAACATAAATATCAATCACATAAACATAAACTCACCACTGCAACATCATAAGAATGGGATGATCATCTACATTAGATCTACCCAGCCAACTAATCCACATTAAATCATTTCTGATCATTTGTTTCATATAAAATATTGTACCAAAGACTATGTTTTACATAAACCAGCAAAGAAAAGAACAAAGAGTAATGTGATAACCTTTAAATGAATTTTTAAAGATTTGATTTCCAACTCTATAACTTAGAATCTTACCTTAGTTTATAATTCCATTTTTTACAATATTTAGCTGTCATCGAAAACAAGTCTCCATGGCTTTAAATGTGCCTGTAATGTATCTGAATGTTATAGAGGGAAAACCTTTATAATATTATGTACATATTTACTACAAGAGATACAAATAAATTATAGCTTTATAGCTTGTAAAGTTCTGGGCAGGTTGTCTTATGTACATGTACTTTTGAACAAACCAATATACATATCAAAAGACCCTTTACGCAGACTTACTGAAGTCCGACTGCTTCAGTACCTAGTTTACTTAGGATTCCACCATAGCCATTGCCACAATTGAGTGTGGTGAATATAAGACATAGTGACTAGGAATCAATGCAAATCTTGATTTTGAATTTAGCTATATGGTTTGTTCGTCATTTCAAATTTCTGTTTTGACGTCTGAATTCGAGTTTTAACAAATGTCTTTAAATAAAGAATTATTTTCAAAATAAACATAATTGATAATGGTATAAGAATCTAGAAACGTCGCCATTGTGAATAAAGAAGTTTATCATCCATAAATATCCTTGTCTTTCCATTACACCAACGTTTCCAATGCCTCTCAAACAGTTAAAAGACATATTACCTAAATTATCATAAACTATTTATTGAAGTTAAATGTGTGTTTGAGGTGAGTGTTTGTATGTTTGAGATAGGTTTACATAGATTTTAATTATGTGACAGACTATGAACTGAGTGAACTTTCGTTAGTTGTAGGGAGGATAGAGTCATTGAAAGATCACAAGACAGTCAGTCGTACTTTGCCTCTTTTCATTACTTGCAAGTTAATTATTCGTGCTTAAAAATGAAACTGTAATTGAAATGTAGACTGACATTTGATATATTGGATTCTTCTCGTTTTGGCTCCGAATCTCCTGATTTAATCCAAAGTAATTAATGATTACTAGCTGTAATTAAAGCAAACACTGGTTTAATGAATGTATTTCACCTTGCCAGCATCTCTGTCTATAAATGAACCAAGCTGCACGGAACTGTTCATTTAATCCTGGCTTGTGAACGTTAGTTGTTGCATCTGTTACATCTGTTACATCTGCATACAAATTAGCAATTTTGTTAGGAAATTTCTTTGAGTAAATCACTAATTTGTAATATGTTTTAACAAATTCAATCCAAAGTGATATATACGTTCATGGAATTGGGCTGCTTATATTGCAGCATATACAGAATATAAGTAAAATACGATACCTAATCGATTCTCATGGAGTATATACATAATATAAGTAAAATACGATACCTAATCGATTCTCATGGAGCATATACAGAATATAAGTAAAATACGATACCTAATCGATTCTCATGGAGCATAAACAGAATATAAGTAAAATACATAGCAGAGTCTCACGTGACATAGCGCTGTTGATTAGCGTTTGTTTCATGAAGAAATTCGACAACAACCGTCGCACTGTAAACATATTTGAGTATAATCGCGGTTAATCATACCTTAGGCAGTATAACAAAACAATAGGTAATTAGACGAATGTGTTGTGCTCATATTTGTGTCTGACTCGGAATGTGGCAATGACGTTACGACAACATTTCACAACAAATAGCTGGCTGTGTCACGGAATAGGCTTTTTGTCTTGTGTGCTATTGTTTGGGAAGACGAATGTCAAGAAATGCACATCCCGACCCTCCCGGGAGACCGCCGCTCACACGCCATTCAGCTACAAGTCAATCATGCCACTTGTATAAGGTTCTCGCATGTTGGACCGGGATGAACACGCTACCAGGGGACTACATGATCGAAGCACGACTACGCCACGGATGTCCCTCCGCGGAGAAATCGAAATTGAGAAATTAGTGAGTAATTGGGCTATTATGATGCGCCTGCATATCTCTTAACAGCTAATCAGTCGGCTTGATCAAACGAATACCCATTCGTGTACATTTGACGTTTGTTCCAACAGATCGTGCTTACGCAACGGCGATTATTGCGCGCTTGCTGGGGCAAATCAGACAGCAGTCTCGCTGTGGTAGCGCTACTTGACGGGCGGAGGCTGTGAAGTGTGTTGGTGTAAGGGGCGGGTGTAAACCTCGAGTCGTTCAGATACCCCATCTGTCAATCTAGACGTAATGAGAACTTTAAACAAGCAAATAGCACAAATGTGTGAAGGAAGTTTAGCGGATAAAGATCGCGTGTACTAAAGTGATTCCGGGAGAGTAGTATTTATCCTCACATCATTTGCGAGTTCTTGTTTAACGCGCTACTTCTTGCCGTTCAGAATATATCAGTAGAAGACTGCATCAGTAGTCACGGACTCATTTGCTGGTAATCACAGAGAGCTTCGTGCCAGTGAAAGGCCGATACTCCATGAATGATTAGCTCTCTGATATAGCCTAAATCTTGTCAACTTCTTTAGTCGCCCTGAATAAAGAGTGGTATTAAAACTATCCGCACTAGAGCCTTTTGCGGGTTCATTTTTTAATTTAAAAAATTTAAATTATTTTTACTGCAAACTTTCAACAAATTAAAAGGAAGCAATTTTTATTTGCAGCAAATGTTGCCCAACAATTAACCTTTCACACAGCTTAGCACTGTTCAGTCAATTTGATTGTACCATGTTTATAACACGAGTTATTGAGATTACGGAATTATGAATCATTAATGTTGTAACAAGTATGTACTGAAGGGATGTAATCCAAACAAGTAATACTTAAAGAAGTATAAACAACTGTGACAATCGTTATGCTACTAACAAACTATTTCCTATTTTACAAACCTCCTACCAGATCTGCATTGCTTGAGTCACAGTTCTCAACTAACTCATGTAAGATATCCTTCTTCAGAAGCTTTTCTGTCTTTAATGTCTGCTACATAATGCTTTAGTGTTACACGACTCCCTCTGAAAAGTATTCTTCGTCTGGCGTCAGTGGAAGCGAACCTTTCACTTGATGCATGTAAACTTCGTGTCTGGAGCTAGCGCCGGGGGCAGCGGACTCCCATCATTGTATTTCAACTGCAATTATCTCCGATTGCTTTGGGCGAAACAACAGGAGTATTTGGGTGTTTTCCTACACGTATAATGATGTAATACTAAAAAAAACGCGACATTTCAGTGGTAGGGTATACAACTGAAAAACTCACAGATGACACAGATAACATCAATTCTTCCAAAAGTCAAACTAAGTGGGGACAAAAACATTTCTCGTTTGCAATTTGATGGTGAGAACTTTTTGCACCTGCTCATTCGTCTTCTAGGTAGTACCAGTTAGCGTGCCACGTGTGTATACTTTATTCACAGATTGCCAGGTTTTAATGAAGAAACCCGCCATATATACACTGCCATCAGTCACTGGAATAAGATCGCCTTCACTCAGAGAAACTAAAAAACATGACTCCAATAAGCAAATACTGGATAATGTCGTATTTCCTCTAATAGCAGCCGGGGAGTAAAGGTACCTAAAGATGAATAAGAGCCGGGCCTCCAATAATTTAAGACTCGGGCCTCTATAAGGGTCCGGTTTATATCACATCAATGATTACTCTTTACTCCAGGTATATTTCTACTCAAATGTCCCCTCCCTTTAACTACTACGATACATCCGGTTTATGTCACATCAATGATTACTCTTTACTCCAGGTATATTTCTATTCAAATGTCCCCTCCCTTAAACTACTACGATACATCCGGTTTATATCACATCAATGATTACTCTTTACTCCAGGTATATTTCTACTCAAATGTCCCCTCCCTTTAACTACTACGATACATCCGGTTTATATCACATCAATGATTACTCTTTACTCCAGGTATATTTCTACTCAAATGTCCCCTCCCTTTAACTACTACGATACATCCGGTTTATGTCACATCAATGATTACTCTTTACTCCAGGTATATTTCTATTCAAATGTCCCCTCCCTTAAACTACTACGATACATCCGGTTTATATCACATCAATGATTACTCTTTACTCCAGGTATATTTCTACTCAAATGTCCCCTCCCTTTAACTACTACAATACATCCGGTTTATATCACATCAATGATTACTCTTTACTCCAGGTATATTTCTACTCATATGTCCCCTCCCTTTAACTACTACGACACATCCGGTTTATATCACATCAATGATTACTCTTTACTCCAGGTATATTTCTACTCAAATGTCCCCTCCCTTTAACTACTACGATACATCCGGTTTATATCACATCAATGATTACTCTTTACTCCAGGTATATTTCTACTCAAATGTCCCCTCCCTTTAACTACTACGATACATCCGGTTTATATCACATCAATGATTACTCTTTACTCTAGGTATATTTCTACTCAAATGTCCCCTCCCTTTAACTACTACGATACATCCGGTTTATATCACATAAATGATTACTCTTTACTCCAGGTATATTTCTACTCAAATGTCCCCTCCCTTAAACTACTACAATACATCCGGTTTATATCACATCAATGATTACTCTTTACTCCAGGTATATTTCTATTCAAATGTCCCCTCCCTTTAACTACTACGATACATCCGGTTTATATCACATCAATGATTACTCTTTACTCCAGGTATATTTCTATTCAAATGTCCCCTCCCTTAAACTACTACGATACATCCGGTTTATATCACATCAATGATTACTCTTTACTCCAGGTATATTTCTATTCAAATGTCCCCTCCCTTTAACTACTGCGATACATCCGGTTTATATCACATCAATGATTACTCTTTACTCCAGGTATATTTCTACTCAAATGTCCCCTCCCTTTAACTACTACGATACATCCGGTTTATATCACATCAATGATTACTCTTTACTCCAGGTATATTTCTATTCAAATGTCCCCTCCCTTAAACTACTACGATACATCCGGTTTATATCACATCAATGATTACTCTTTACTCCAGGTATATTTCTATTCAAATGTCCCCTCCCTTTAACTACTACGATACATCCGGTTTATATCACATCAATGATTACTCTTTACTCTAGGTATATTTCTATTCAAATGTCCCCTCCCTTTAACTACTACGATACATCCGGTTTATGTCACATCAATGATTACTCTTTACTCTAGGTATATTTCTATTCAAATGTCCCCTCCCTTTAACTACTACGATACATCCGGTTTATATCACATCAATGATTACTCTTTACTCAAGGTATATTTCTATTCAAATGTCCCCTCCCTTTAACTACTGCGATACATCCGGTTTATATCACATCAATGATTACTCTTTACTCCAGGTATATTTCTATTCAAATGTCCCCTCCCTTTAACTACTACGATACATCCGGTTTATATCACATCAATGATTACTCTTTACTCCAGGTATATTTCTACTCAAATGTCCCCTCCCTTAAACTACTACAATACATCCGGTTTATATCACATCAATGATTACTCTTTACTCCAGGTATATTTCTACTCAAATGTCCCCTCCCTTTAACTACTACGATACATCCGGTTTATATCACATCAATGATTACTCTTTACTCCAGGTATATTTCTACTCAAATGTCCCCTCCCTTTAACTACTACGATACATCCGGTTTATATCACATCAATTATTACTCTTTACTCCAGGTATATTTCTATTCAAATGTCCCCTCCCTTTAACTACTACGATACATCCGGTTTATATCACATCAATGATTACTCTTTACTCTAGGTATATTTCTATTCAAATGTCCCCTCCCTTTAACTACTACGATACATCCGGTTTATATCACATCAATGATTACTCTTTACTCCAGGTATATTTCTACTCAAATGTCCCCTCCCTTTAACTACTACGATACATCCGGTTTATATCACATCAATGATTACTCTTTACTCCAGGTATATTTCTACTCAAATGTCCCCTCCCTTTAACTACTACGATACATCCGGTTTATATCACATCAATGATTACTCTTTACTCCAGGTATATTTCTACTCAAATGTCCCCTCCCTTTAACTACTACAATACATCCGGTTTATATCACATCAATGATTACTCTTTACTCCAGGTATACTTCTACTCAAATGTCCCCTCCCTTAAACTACTACGATACATCCGGTTTATATCACATCAATGATTACTCTTTACTCCAGGTATATTTCTATTCAAATGTCCCCTCCCTTTAACTACTACGATACATCCGGTTTATATCACATCAATGATTACTCTTTACTCCAGGTATATTTCTATTCAAATGTCCCCTCCCTTTAACTACTACGATACATCCGGTTTATATCACATCAATGATTACTCTTTACTCCAGGTATATTTCTACTCAAATGTCCCCTCCCTTTAACTACTACGATACATCCGGTTTATATCACATCAATGATTACTCTTTACTCCAGGTATATTTCTATTCAAATGTCCCCTCCCTTAAACTACTACGATACATCCGGTTTATATCACATCAATGATTACTCTTTACTCCAGGTATATTTCTACTCAAATGTCCCCTCCCTTAAACTACTACGATACATCCGGTTTATATCACATCAATGATTACTCTTTACTCCAGGTATATTTCTACTCAAATGTCCCCTCCCTTTAACTACTACGATACATCCGGTTTATATCACATCAATGATTACTCTTTACTCCAGGTATATTTCTATTCAAATGTCCCTTCCCTTTAACTACTACGATATATCCGGTTTATATCACATCAATGATTACTCTTTACTCCAGGTATATTTCTATTCAAATGTCCCCTCCCTTTAACTACTACGATACATCCGGTTTATATCACATCAATGATTACTCTTTACTCCAGGTATATTTCTATTCAAATGTCCCCTCCCTTTAACTACTACGATACATCCGGTTTATATCACATCAATGATTACTCTTTACTCCAGGTATATTTCTACTCAAATGTCCCCTCCCTTTAACTACTACGATACATCCGGTTTATATCACATCAATGATTACTCTTTACTCCAGGTATATTTCTATTCAAATGTCCCCTCCCTTTAACTACTACGATACATCCGGTTTATATCACATCAATGATTACTCTTTACTCCAGGTATATTTCTACTCAAATGTCCCCTCCCTTTAACTACTACGATACATCCGGTTTATATCACATCAATGATTACTCTTTACTCCAGGTATATTTCTATTCAAATGTCCCCTCCCTTTAACTACTACGATACATCCGGTTTATATCACATCAATGATTACTCTTTACTCCAGGTATATTTCTATTCAAATGTCCCCTCCCTTTAACTACTACGATACATCCGGTTTATATCACATCAATGATTACTCTTTACTCCAGGTATATTTCTACTCAAATGTCCCCTCCCTTTAACTACTACGATACATCCGGTTTATATCACATCAATGATTACTCTTTACTCCAGGTATATTTCTATTCAAATGTCCCCTCCCTTAAACTACTACGATACATCCTTATATCACATCAATGATTACTCTTTACTCCAGGTATATTTCTACTCAAATGTCCCCTCCCTTTAACTACTACGATACAGCCGGTTTATGTCAAATGGTGTGGAGTTTGTGTTACTCTAACATGTCTGAGTCAGTTATCAGAGGTTACCAGGTGTATCGGCGAATTTGGTCAAACCTGCATCTATGGAGGTGACACACCTACACTTTAATAAATGCATATTTGGAGGTGACACATATACATTTGGTTTTATCTGTGGAAGTGAAACACCTACGTACCTACAGTTAACTGTATCTGCTGAGGTGACTTACCTACACTTAATTGTATCTGCTGAGGTGACGTACCTACACTTAATTGTATCTGCTGAGGTGACGTACCTACAGTTAACTGTATCTGCTGAGGTGACTTACCTACACTTAACTGTATCTGCTGAGGTGACGTATCTACACCTAACTGTATCTGCTGAGGTGACGTACCTACAGTTAACTGTATCTACTGAGGTGACTTACCTACACTTAATTGTATCTGCTGAGGTGACGTACCTACACTTAATTGTATCGGCTGAGGTGACGTACCTACACTTAATTGTATCTGCTGAGGTGACGTACCTACACTTAACTGTATCTGCTGAGGTGACGTACCTACAGTTAACTGTATCTGCTGAGGTAACTCATCTACACTTAACTGTATATGTGGAGGTGACAAATCTAAATTACTACGAGAGCGAGTGTAATAGACAGGGGAGGAGCTCACGGATACTGCTACAATTACCTGCCTTAACATTAGGAAGAGTCGAACAGATTAGTGTGAATAATAGATGGATGGCCACATCACCCTTCCTGTCTATACCAATTAACTCTCCCCTCGTCTGATCCGCTACTCGATATGACAATGGAGTTGATAACCAAATGAAGCTGACAGTTTTCAAATATTGTATAGTCGTCGTCTCGAGTGATAGAATGCACTTCCCGGCGACCCCTCAACGGGGAGAGCAGGATCAAGTAGGAGGAGAATTATAGTTACAGTTCTAACTGCTTCTGTAGACAGGGCTCGCCATACGACCTCCCATGTGTGGTCTCCGCCTGCTTCTAGTCGGGACAGCTTCTTAGCTTCTCTAACCTTATTTTCTTGTTTAGGATGTCTGATGTTAACTGGGCACTGAGTTATTGCAAACCTTAGTTGGTGACACTTCAAAGATCATCTTTGTGTAGCGGCAACAAGAGCGATAACCTGTCGCAATATACGTCTTCATTACGTTCTCACTGTCCTGGTAACTCGATCTTTACGACTCTAAACATTCCTGGAAGTATTTACTTACACAAAGAGTGTTTCTAAACGCAAGTGACAACTCCTAGTGCGTCTGAACGCAGCTTGGAGGATATATGAACTACTATTTATATTTGTATCTAAAAATGAAGTTTATATTTGTTCTGGGTAGTAATTTCATTAGTATTCAGACTATTCACAAAAACATTAATAATAAATTTCGGGCCTCAATAGAGAGAAGTTATTTCCAAATTGAAGACAACATGGGCTTGAGAAGAAACTCAACTTGTCAAATCAATTATTACAACGCGAGTCAGCCACATCACACGACGTCTATTCGTGTGATGCAACACACATCTGACATCAACTCGCTTATTCATATTAATTATCATGAAAATTCATATTTCGGCAAAACTACAATCGATAAACACTTAATGTTCAAATCTATAAATATGTTTCAAATTGAAATCAAAACTTCACACAAAAGTGCAAAAAGGCAGCGTATGTTTGAAAGGCACCGTTCAAATGAATTTGAAAGCTTTTGAAACGGCATTACATGTATATTGGTTCTTGTGCTATTTTAACCGTTTTATTGCCCGGCGCCGTAACAAAACATTCTTACAATGAGAATAGATCATATCTTCAGATATCTTGCGTCCTTGTACACATATCACTGTCACCAAGTATTTGAAGGGCATTAAAAGTAGCATACATAAGAACGGGTAGATTTTCTTGATAAGAACTTCATTAATTTGAAATTACAAGACGATTCGAAGTATATGCTGACTCCTTCCTCAGGTGGGATGTAAGAATAACAAAATTACACAATATTATCTCATATTGAAATGAATAAGGCTGTTAAGAAAATTAAAATGATCTCAACAAATTGTAGAGGTTTGGCTGACAAAAATAAGAGAAAAGAAGTTATGAATATGGCAAGAAAAAAATATTCAATCATCTGCCTACAGGACATCCATATTGCTCCTGAAAAAGTTGATATTATGAAAAATGAATGGGGTTTGCAATGTTTAATTGCCCCTTTTAGATCCAATGCAAGAGGTGTAGCAATACTTTTTAATAATGATATAGACTTTACTATTCATAGAACAATTATAGATGAAAACGGTAATTATATAATAGCAGACATAACAGTAGAAGATAAAAGAATAACACTTACAAACCTTTATGGACCCAATACTGATGACCCCACTTTTTATGTAAACCTTTTTAAAAATATTTATGATTTTGATAATGACTCCATTGTTATTGTAGGGGATTGGAATTTAGTACTGGACCCAACAATAGACCTTGAAAATTATAAACACATAAATAACCCAAAAGCTAGAGATGAGGTATTGAACTGTCTTGAATATTATAATCTATATGATATATGGAGAGAATTAAATAGAAATGATAAGAAATATACCTGGTGGAAAAAAAACCCTAGGCAGCAGGCCAGACTTGATTTTTTCATTGTTTCACAAGATATATGTGACATTACCTTTGATACAGATATTTTGCCAGGCTATAAATCAGATCACTCTACTATTTCTCTAAGTTTTTCCAACTCTATTAATCAAGAAAGAGGAAGGGGTTATTGGAAGTTCAATAATTCTCTGCTTCTTAACCCTGATTATGGAAACCTAGTTAGGAATACATTGAAAGAAACTATTGATGAATACACAGTATCTGATCCAGTAAATTATGATGATCCAAGAGAAATACAGCTCAAGATTGATGACAGTTTATTTTTGGAAACTTTCCTGATGAATACCAGGGGTAGGACAATATCTTACTCTACATATCTTAAAAAAAACAAAAAAGACAGAACTGCTGAATTAGAATCTAGAATAAAGACCCTTGAAGAAGATATAAGAAGAGATTTCCAAAATATTAGTGAACATTTGCTAAGTGAATTAACAAAACATAAAACTGAACTTGAACATTTAAAACAAGAAGAATTGAGAGGAATATCTATGAGAAACCGGGTACATTGGTATGAGGAAGGAGAAAAACCAACAAAATATTTTTGCCATTTGGAAAATAGACATTATGTTAATAATTCTATTAATAAACTCATCTCCACCAACAATGAACATTTAACAGACAGTGAATCTATACTGCAAGAAGTAAAATCCTTTTATCAGAAGCTTTACTCTGAAGATAAACATTGTGAAAAAGACTTTTCCCCCTTGGATGAGATTGTAATACCGACTCTTAATGATGACTTACGAGCAAATTTGGATAAAGATATTAACATGAATGAATTATCCCAGGCAGTTAAAAACATGAAAAATAACAAAAGTCCTGGAATTGATGGCTTCCCAATTGATTTCTTTAAATTCTTTTGGAAGGAACTAAAATTTTGGATTTTTAGATTTGTTCATAGTATTTCTAAAAAAAATCTAATGTCTCTAACAATGAAAAGAGGTGTAATTACATGTATACCTAAAGCTAATAAAGATAAAACTATCTTAAAGAACTGGAGACCTATTACTTTACTGAATGCGCTTTATAAGATTGTTAGTGCTTGTATCTCTAACCGATTAAAGAAAACGTTAGATTCACTGATACATGCTAACCAAACCGGATTTATACCAGGTAGAACCCTCAGCGAAAATACAAGATTGCTCTATGATTTAATGTTTGAAACTAAAAAAAGAAATATACCAGGATTACTGCTTTTAATAGATTTTGAGAAGGCTTTTGATACAGTATCTAAAGATTTTTTGAATTTGGTTTTAACAAAATTTGGTTTCGGCCCTGAAATCATTAGGTGGATAAATATTTTGACATATGAAACAACATCATGTGTTATTCAACACGGTAAACTCTCAGAATTTTTCATAAATGAACGCGGATGCAGGCAAGGTGACCCTTTGTCGCCATATCTTTTTATTTTTGTTGCTGAAATATTAGGTTGTATGATTAGAAGTAATAATAATATAAAAGGTATTTTTATTGACAATACAGAGTATAAATTAAATCAATATGCAGATGACACTGAATTATTTCTTGATGGCCGAGAAGAAAGTCTAAGGGCTGCTATTGATGAAATTAATACATTTTATAAAATGTCAGGGCTTAAAATAAATATAGATAAGACGAAAGCAATATGGATAGGCTCTAAGAGAGATAGTAATGAACAACTGTGCAAAGACATTGAAATAGAATGGCAAAGTGGGGTATTTGAAGTACTTGGAATCAAATTCCACAATGATCTTGACAATTTGTGGGTAATCAATACAAAAAAAAAGATAGAAGAAATTAATAGATTGCTTGCACAATGGAGGAAAAGACACTTAACTCTGATTGGTAAAATAACTGTTATAAAAACTTTGGCTATGTCAAAACTTGTTCACATTTTATATACCTTACCCAATCCTTCAACAAACTTTATCTCTTCATTAGATAGCATATTCTTCAGATTTATTTGGAATGGAAAACCGGATAAAATTAAAAGGGATAATTTGAAAAAAAATTATAAAGAGGGGGGATTAAGGATGGTTGACATTGCGACTTTCTGTGATGCATTGAAACTATCTAATCTCAAATCAAAATGTAAAAAACAATGCAAAGATAATCCTTGCAATATTCCCTTT
Organism: Gibbula magus; assembly: GCA_936450465.1. Taxonomy (NCBI): domain Eukaryota; kingdom Metazoa; phylum Mollusca; class Gastropoda; order Trochida; family Trochidae; genus Gibbula; species Gibbula magus. The sequence goes on along the minus strand of OW388304.1, from coordinate 49,799,562 downwards.
GAAACTATTTTTAAATTGGGGGCAAATGTTAAGCAAATACTTAGAATTGATAACCCATACTGGAGGGATGTTCTAAAAGTTTGGAACAGATACTGTAAAAAGATTCATGTTAACTCTGAAAATATTGAAGAAATTCTACCCCAACCACTCTGGTTAAATCCTAACTCCAAAAACCCAACTCTCTACATTAAAAATTGGGTAAGGAAAGGTATACATACAGTTAAGGATATTTGTAACAATGAAGATTTCAAATCATTTGATGACTTGAAAATAACATATGGCATTAAAGGTACTTATTTGAATTATCTTCAGGTTTTAAATACAATACCTGATTCTTGGAAAAATACAATTAGGCAATCAAGGAATATCCCTATTTTTGATTTACATATAGCCCATTGTCATTTAAATTTATTGAAATCCTTAAAAGGATCTAGATTATTCTATGATATTCTGATTTCTAATGAGCAATTACCCAAAGTATGCCTTAAATGGCAAGCCTCTTTTGTGGATGTGAACTTTGATTGGAATAAGATTTTCATGAATTACAGAAATGGTTTGAAGGATGTCAAACTACTTGAATTTCAATACAAGTTCTTACAAGGTATTATTTATACCAAAAAAGAACTATTCAAAATGAAACTTGTAGACAACTTAACTTGCTGTTTCTGTAATGAGTTGAATGAGAATATCTCACATGTTTATTGGGAATGTAGAGAAATACAAACTTTTTGGAACAATATTGAACTTTGGTTTAATCATCGAATGGATTTCAGAATCAAAATAACGAAATACCTTGTTTGGTTTGGAACACTTGACATTGATAGACTATTGAATCATATAATAATATCTGCCAAAAAATATATCCATATATGTGGTATTAGACAACAAGTTCCAAAACTAGAAGGGTATTTGGTTGTTTTGAAAGAAATTTTCAATATAGAAAAGGTTATTGCAACTAAAAACAATAAACTTCATAACCATGATAACAAATGGTCTTCTATATTCCCAATCCACTAATATATTAAGCCCAATGTGAATATCTGTTTCCGAAGGAGATTGACAAGACCTACTGGCGTATGAACTGATGTATGAACATGTACTCTTGGGATCAATAAAAAAAAAAAAAAAAAAAAAAAAAAAAAAAGAATAACAAAATGAGGTATTGACATTTATATAGCAAACAACAGAATGGTGAGGAAACTAAATCAGAGAGATTGAACATGCATGAGAATGGTGTACAGTGAAGATTACTGGAATTTCATTTAGCTTGTAACATGACCTGTCTTGTTACAGCGTTACATGTTGTAACACCCGAACAAATCCGCTTAAATAGTTTCCTATGTATTGACTATTGACCAATCAGAATTTAACCAATTATAAGGGTAATAAACACACATACTCTCATTTAAAGGGGTTGTTTATGACACGTTTATGACGTCACATTGTTGCTGAGGCGAAAGGCTCATTCTGGAGCCGACATAACGTTAATGCAAGTCTATTTCGGTGAATATGCACAGATTTGGTCATATAATAAATAGAAAATTTGTCTTTTCTTGACAAATACCATGTTTATCTCATCTCGTGAGGTAGAAAAGCTATATATTTTCACTCGTGTCTGCGCCACTCGTGAAAATATAACCTTTCTACCTCACTCGATGAGATAAACATGGTATTAGTCAAGAAAAGCCAAATATCCTCTAAACAACACTCATCTACTTATTGTCACAGTATTTGTTTAGTAATTTTCTACTACAAATTACATATTTGTCAACACAAACCTATACTCGCGTACATTTTTAACAACAACAATGTAAAGTGTTAACCGTACAGATAAGTAAATACAGTGTTAGTAAACGGTTATATCGACTACTGTGACGCGTGTTTAATCACAAAACATGATGGTGTCAAACCGCCAAGGAGAGTGTCGCCTAAAGTTAATGTGTAAGTGATTGATGTTGCCTGGGTATTGAGAATGTATATGATAAGAGGCGATGAAACTTTCAAATTAGTTTAAAAAAAGCAAAGCAATCTCCTTCAGTAACTTTGACTTGAAAACAGTTGATCTATTCAATGAAAATACAAAACAATATGTGACCTTATTTTAGCAGAATGTACAGTGTGGATTCCATATACAAATGCAAGGAGCTATTTAATTCGCTCTCAATGATATTAATATCTATGTTTTGTTTCAACATTTTACTACTTGTCTAACACCTGTCATATTTAGACACTTCTGGGGCTGTGCTGTAACAGTTGGTAGACAGTTATCTGACATTAAGGACACATTTAGGGCCGAATGAAAGTACACATTTGGGTACAAAATGTATCTTGATAATAATAATAATACATTTCTATAGCGCCTAATCATCCAATTAGTGATTGCTCAATGGCGCCTTTTGCAAGCTCGAGCTTTGTAAGGTGCTTGCATTGATGTTCTTCGTGCTTTGTATGCGTTGGGTGCTGACATTGATATTATTCGTTTATGGTATGCGTCGGGTGCTGACATTGATGTTCTTCGTTTTTTGTATGCGTAGGGTGCTGACATTGATGTTCTTCGTTTTTTGTATGCGTAGGGTGCTGACATTGATGTTCTTCGTTTTTTGTATGCGTAGGGTGCTGACATTGATGTTCTTCGTTTTTTGTATGCGTAGGGTGCTGACATTGATATGTTTCGTGTTTTTGTATGCGTAGGGTGTTGGCATTGATGTTCTTCGTTTTTTGTATGCGTGGGGTGCTGACATTGATATTTTTCGTGTTTTTGTATGCGTAGGGTGTTGGCATTGATGTTCCTCCTTTTTTGTATGCGTAGGGTGCTGACATTGATGTTCTTCGTTTTTTGTATGCGTGGGGTGCTTGCATTGATGTTCTTCGTCCTTTGGATGCGTAGGGTGCTGGCATTGATGTTCTTCGTTTTTTGTATGCGTAGCTATAGGGTGCTGGCATTGATATTATTCGTGTTAGGTATGCGTAGAGTGCTGACATTGATATTTTTCGTGTTTTTGTATGCGTAGGGTGCTGGCATTGAAGTTCTTCGTTTTTCGTATGCAGGGGTGCTGACATTGATGTTCTTCGTTTTCGTATGCAGGGGTGCTGACATTGATGTTCTTCGTTTTTTGTATGCGTAGGGTGCTGGCATTGAAGTTCTTCGTTTTTTTTGTATGCGTAGGGTGCTGGCATTGATGTTATTCGTTTTTTGTATGCGTAGGGTGCTGGCATTGACACTGTCTCCTTGATAACCAAAGTCGACGCGTTTGAGGGTCTCAAACTCTGGGCGCAATGAAAAATTACAAACATGAAGACAATGAAATATTGTTGTCATCAAACCATACACTGTAAAAATGGTGTTGTAAACATAATACTAAACGAGTAGCTTGTCCTGTGATTTTACGCCTTGATAGATACCCCTCAACACGTTTAGCTACCTGAATGTGCTTAGGAATAAGCTTAGAAACTAATCACGTTTAGCTACATAATCACGTTAAATAATGTGCTTGCATGTTTTTTGGTAACTAAAGATATTCCTTAACACATTGAGGTAGCTTAACGTGTTAGGGGTATAAACGCGTAAAAAACAGGACAAGACACACGTTTAGGATTAAGTTTAGCTTTTCAACTAAAACAAAACCACACTCTCCAACACGCCTGAAAATGGTAGCAACATATTTAAATCATTGAAGACCCAATTTATATCATTTAAATTAAAATGCCAGAACACACTAACAGTTGCTGTTTCAATGTTCCACACTGTCATTGTCAAAACATTAATGGCGCTTACTAAAAAGTATATAAGAGCAAATAATACACTGACGGGCAAAAGAAGGTATATGGCTCAGTTGTATTTATCATATGTATAATTTTCAAAGTCAATTATCTCGTTTTTCGACGTCGTATTCAAGAACGGACTAGTTTGTGAAATTAGTCCAAAACATGAAATCAGTCAAAGAATACCTCTACGCGGTTGGAATTATTTTAAATTAAAATTAAAATTTTGAAATTCCCCCAAATTAATTTTGATAAAACACAACTGTTCATCGACATATAACACATACTCTGTGTGAAAATCAATAAATGTGTTTCGTCCTGCACACATTAACAACATTTTGAACATGGTAGGGATCATGTTGGTGTAAATTTCATTTCTACTTTAAATAATGATATTTTAGTTAAAAAATAAAACAGTCACAAATTAAGTCATTCGAACTACTGCCAAAAGGTGTTATTGTATCGTGCCATAATCAAATGCATCTCATTTCTTTAAAATATTGAATTAGTCGAAAACAAATGTGTTATACTTTCTTTTGCCCGTCAGTTTATATAAGTGTATCATACAAGAAATAAATTTGGTCAGCATAACCCTCTTTTTAGAAAATAATCACTGAAAATAGGAATTCCTCGAAAATTATGTGTAAAATAACCATATACATACCAAGACACTCATCGATTTCACCAAATATTGTATTTATAAGATAATCATTATGCTCATAATATACATGGATAAGAAGGTATCTAAAGATACTAGATATGCCTGGACAATGTTCACTTGGAAGTAAAATTTTCAGACACAACTATTTAAACAGTAGTTTGAGAATCAAGGTAAATAGCAACATACTATTCCTTATTACCTAATGGTTAACATTAATGATCTTTTGCACATGAAATAATAACTAAATAAATCCTTTAAAATAAGTTGGGGTGCTTTCTTGGTTTTTTTCACAACATAATATTTTCACAACATTAGAATTTCTTTTAAAAAAAGGTTATTGCTCAATCCTTTTTGTTCTGGAGTCAACTTGTTATAGCTATATAGTTTACAAAGTTGTTGTAGTTGTCTCCATCTGTATAAGTCCAAGGCTTTGGAAAGGTAGTTGAGATTCAGGATGGTCGTTTGTAAACTGCATTGTATTACCATTGGCATCCTTCACCTGTAACATGAATGAAGAAACTTTTAGTTTACCATCGAATTGCTACATGACAAAATAATTAACACATTAGATGAACATTTCGTGTCTCCTGAAAACACTTTAACAAATGAAGAAAAGTGTAATATGTTATTTGTTATAGAGTAACTCATTCAGGTAGGAACAAAGGGTTGTTGTTGAAAATTAACTGACATAATACCAAATAGATACATCCAAACATACTGGTCTGGTTCTAAATGAGCATCAACCAAGTATTTAATGAACAATTGTCATATTCTTCTTTCAAAACTTATTTTAGCCAATACAATTTTAAAAATCTATACCCTTATTACACATCTTTATTCAAGAAATTCAACGCAACCAGTCACACTTATCAAACCTCCCTACACTAGAATATAATAGTAACAGGTGGTTTAGTGATATTACTTTATTTTAGATCTATAAACATTATCACAGAACTCATATATATAATTTATATAAATAACAAATATTACTAAAAGATTTAAGTTACTGTTTTTTTTTTTTATTATTTTATTTCTTTTTGAGGTACATATACATTTTATACATCAAGAAGTGACATTTTACACAGCAACATTTACATGTAGGCGAATTTTAATTTGCAAGCAAGTATGCACAGGTTGTATCAAGTTTTCAATTACAATGGTAACAAAGGCATATAAAGAAGAAGTGATTAGTCTTTGAATAGTAAATGGCAGGATGACCAAAATTTCATATATCTTGAGTAGTTGCAATTCGAATAACAGTTGTATTTATCAATGTTATATATTTTCTTCAGATCGTTTTGAATGTATGTGAAGCTTGGTTTCAAACCAAATTGTTTTGCTTTGAAAATGGTGTATTTCACATTTGTAATTATCATGTTCAATACCCTGTTTCTGTATTCGGGGTATCCAAGAAAAATGTTTCGTTTGGAAAACTTTATGTTCGCTTCAGTGTACGTCTCTATCCATTCTTTAACTTTGTTCCATAAGTTTTTAACAATTTGACAATCAAAAAATAGATGAACTATGGTTTCTTTCTCTTTATTACAAAAACTGCATTTATTTTCATCTTTTAATTTCATCTTTTGCAGAAGATCATTTGTCGGCAAAATTCTATGAAGTATGGAATATTGAAACCATTTTGTTTTGGAATTTAGATTAGACATGAAGGGTATTTCATTTATGTTATTCCATTCGCTTTCATTAATTGAACATTCAAGATCTAATTCCCACTTTTTTCTGTACTTGCATTCTGTCATAGTGTTTTCTGTCTTTTGTAATATATCATAAAAGCTGCGACATCCCTTTTTCTTAGTAGCTATATTTTCAATAAAGTATGGGACAAGTGGCATTTCTAGTTTTTTTTCTATTTTGATTTTGTATTTTAAAAAATATGCTTTAATTGCTTGGGTAATGCCAGTATATTCTAGGAAATTTGTCTTGCATTTGTATATTCCAGTCATTTCTAGGTAATTTAGAAATTTACCGTCACTTTTGATTATATCATTTATCAGGTAAATACCGGATTTTGACATATTCTTATTATTTATAGACTTGTTGTTTATTCTAACATTGTCGTTATTCCATATTGGTTGGGATAAGATGTCAGATTGAGTGTTGACGGTATTCCCCATTTGTTTGTTAAAGCATCCCCATGCCTTTAAAACATCTTTCCAAAAATCGTTTGTTCTTGGAGTACAGACTTTCTCAATGAGGGATGATTCAGTGTATTGATAAAAATCTCTGTGCATTGGCGATACGTTAATATAGAAAAGTTTCTTTAATTTTGAGTTACTTTCAGAATCGAAGAGCCTTTTAACCCAACTTATCTTTTGCGAAATGATTGTATTTCTTATATCTGGAACTCTAATCCCACCCTCTTTGAAGCTTCTAGTTATTATTGTACGTTTAATTTTATCAGGTTTACCTTTCCAAATGAAACTAAATGCTAGCTTTTCGAGCTCTTTTAATATATTTTCACTTGGGTTTGAAAGTGTTGTAAAGATATGATTAAGTTTAGGTAGAATAAGACTTTTCAAAACTGTTGTTCTCCCAAGTGGGGTAAGATCTCTTCCAAGCCACTGGTTCATCGTTGTCCTAATTTGTTTTAGTTTATCTTTATAGTTTCTCTCTACCATTTCTGCCAAGTTATGTGTGAAAGTTATGCCAAGGATAGTAAAATCTGTTCTAGACCAATCAAGTTTGTAATCTTTGCATATTGTCTTTTTTGAGTGCTTTAAAGAACCTATCCAGATAACTTGGGTTTTGCTTGTATTTATTTTAAGACCTGAAAAGGAGGCGTATTCTGTTAATGTTCGTAATGTTGCTTGAAGGCATGCTTCAGTCCCATCTAGTGTTAAAGAGGTATCGTCTGCAAACTGAGTAATCAAATATTCACTGTCACCTATTTTGATTCCTTTAATTTTTTTATTATTACGAATCATAATGCTTAATATTTCAGCACAAAGAATAAATAAGTACGGCGAAAGTGGATCTCCTTGTCTGCATCCACGTGTGATTTCGAAGAAACCTGATGAGAAACCATTAACGAGTACACTTGAATTGATATTTCTATAAAATGTGCATATCCAATTTTTAACTGTTGTGCCAAAGTTGAAAAAGTCAAGAACCTTTTGGATAAATGTCCAATCTACAGAGTCAAAAGCTTTTTCGAAATCTATAAGTAGTAGTAGACCTGGGATTTCCATGCACTCTGCATATTCCATAATGTCATAGATCTGCCTTGTACATTCCCCAATATATCTATTTGACAGAAAACCACGTTGGTCTTCATTTATTATTTTTGGAAGTACTTTTTTCATTCGATTGGCAATTGTGGCTGATGCTATCTTATACGATACATTTAAAAGAGATATAGGTCTCCAGTTTTTTAAAAACTGCTTTGGTTTATCTTTTTTTGGAATACATGTTATAAGACCCTGTTTTTGGCTAATAGATAACTCGCCTGTTTTGTAAGACATGTTCAGCGATCGAATCAGAAAGGCATGCAAGTCCAACCAAAAGAATTTGTAAAATTCTACTGTAAAACCTGATGGGCCGGGACTTTTTTCGTTTTTCATGTTTTTAAGCGATCTTAAAACCTCATCATATTTTAATTCTCCTTCGAGCAAATCTTTGTCTAAGTCAGTGAGCTTTGGTACCTCACAATGTTTAAAGAGTTCCTCTAGATCGATTGGCGAACAGTTTTGCTTCTTATATATATTTTTATAATAGCATCTAGTTTCGTTTATTATTTCTTTAGTGTTAGAGATGATTTTGTTTTCTTGTGTTTCTAATTTTGTTATAGATTTATTAATAAAATTTCTTTTTTCTAGGGATAAAAAGTATTTTGTCGGTTTTTCTCCTTTTTCCTTCCATTCACTTTTGGACCTTAATATCACACCTTCAGCCTTAACGCTAATTATATTTTCCAATTTAAGATTGACATCGTTTATTTTTTTTACGACTTCTTCTTTTTCAGCCGCGTCTCGACTCTGATCTAAACTTTTATCTAAATTTTCGAGTGTTTTGTTAAGGTCTTTTTCATTTTTTTCCCTCTCCCGTTTTCGTTCTGATGAATATTTGATAGTAAAACCTCTTATCATGATAAGTAAAGTTTCAAAGAACAGTTGGTCATTTATTTCAAAAATTGCATTTCCATTATCATCTAACCCTATTTGATACTGTTGTTTTGTTGTATTGACTATTTTCTTAACTTCTTCCACATAATTCTTATCATAAAGTAATGAATTGTTAAATTTCCAAAACCCTTTCCCCCTATCAACATCCAATAATTTCAAAGTTACCCAAGTCATTGAGTGATCCGACTTAAAAGCAGGTTCAATATCTGCATTCTCAATAGATGGTTCTAAATCTCTAGACAAAAGAAAGTAATCTAATCTCGACTGTTTAATAGGTTTAGTTTGTCGCCATGTGTATCGTGTAATATCCGGGTTTAATAGTCGCCAAGGGTCAATGATATCATATTCTTCAATAAATGACAATACAAATTCTCTTGCCTTTTGGTTATTTATATTTTTGTAATTGAATAAATCTAGGTCAGGGTTCTGTATAAGATTCCAGTCTCCACAAATCGTGAAATGGTCCGAGTCGAATTCTGCAATAGTTTCAAAAAGGTTTTTCATAAAAAGAAGGACTGTCTGTATTAGGTCCATACAAAGTTATCAGAGTTAATGTTTTTTCACATATTTCGATCTTAAGTGCAAGGTAATTTCCATTTGCTTTATCTTGTTTTTGGTCTATCATATTGAAGACAAATTTTTCATTAAACAGTACCGCTACTCCGCGAGCATTGCTTTTATAAGAACTAAAGAAACATTTTGTTGAGCCCCATTCTCTCTGTATAACTTGTTCAATTTCTGGAGTAAAATGGGTGTCTTGGAGACAATAGATATCTGCTTTTTTTCGTTTAAGATTTGAAAATACCTCGACACGTTTTTTCTTATTTTTTAGTCCTTGACAATTTGAAGTAACAATTTTTAGACTACCATTCATTTTTATTTATTACAATGAAGTTGTCGTTGCTAATAAAGTAAAAGCATGTATATGTATCGTTGTAAAAGTAATGGAATGGGAGTAACTTAAATACAGAGAGAAAGAAAGAGATATGTACAAGAGCGTAGGGAAACTGAAAGGTAAGGTTATATACAAAAGTATAGGATAGATCATTTGTCATAGGAGAGACTACTATAGGATGCGTTATTGATTTTTTCATACGAGCCGCGTGTAAGAGGTAAAGGCTCGTGCTTTTCAAGCGTGCGTGTTTGTCGCTGAAGGCGTGCAGGATAAGCATGCATGTTATGGGAGTTATGTTTATGGTGTTTTTTCCAGAATGTTTGACATCAGATTGTCTAATTTATCAGTTAAGGATACTGTGTATTTGGGAAGGTATCTAAATGTGAGTATTACATATTGTTAATACCATTGTAGTCTAGTAAAATATCACCTTTGTTTAACCAGTAAGTGAAAATCATGATCGTATTTCAAAACAGGATGAGTATCAAGAGACATATGAATGTAAACAAATGACTTTGGAATAAAACCATACTCATATACATACATACCTACATACATACATACGTACACCATACATGCACATACATATATATGTAGAAGGTACTCAGTCAGTATATAAATAACAATGCACATACACACATCTACATATAGTTGGATATGTGTATCTGTATTATATTCTTTATAATGATTTAAGGTTTTAGAATCATAGGAAAACAAATGGTTATCATTTCAGGACAAAGCTGTGACACTAAACATCCACAACTAAGCAGTACATGTACATAAATACATACATACAATTGGTCACTAAGTATATTAGGTCATCCTTGCACATGCACATAGATACACATACATGTATTCAAAAGGAGATACTTACACATGTAAGTATGGTAACACGCATATACATGCACATATACATATACATACATATAAATACATACACACATACATACATATATATATATATATATATATATATATATATATACATACATACACATATACATATACATACACATACACACACACACACACATACATATATATATACATACATAAACCTATTTCAATACACAGTTGGAAGACAATACACTTGCACATTAAGAAATAGGTATTAACTTGTTTGGTATCTTATGGTTTTTCCATATCATCTATGGGTGCTTGTTTTTCTATACTTTTCCATACTTATGATATTGACAATGCATATGTAATAATAGTCAGATTACAGTAAATAATTCATGAATATTTGTAAAAAAAATCAACATTATATTGGATATAGTTGTTGTCAGCATGTTTTTTAAATATATAAATTCATGCAACTAAATAGTTATGCTAAACATGCATGCATTGAAGGAGTAGATAGGATAATATGAATTATTAGCTTAGTTTTTTTTCTCTAAGAAATCCATGTATTCATTTTGGAGAAGTAATAGATTGATATATGAATGTATGTAACATCAAATACTCATAATGATTTAATAACTGCTCTGAAAATATTGATTGGGTCTATTCAACATTGGCTAACATTTTCTGTCATCATGTTATTTAAATCTTTAAATTCATTCAACTGAATACTTATGTTAAACATGCATGCATTGAAGTAGTAGATAGGATAATATGAATTATTAGCTTAGTGTTTTTTTAATACTATCCATGTATTCATTTTGGAGAAGTAAGAGTTTGATGTATGCAACACCAAATACACATAGAGATTTAATAACTGCACTAAAAATCATTGAGTGGGTCTGTTCAATATTGGGTTAGGGAATCAGGTATCTCAACATTGTGGCGTTTCCATGCAGTGTTGGGTTCATTTGGTTTTTTAACTTCCAAAACCAAGTCTATACCCTTAACCCTTACTCTGGTGTACAAATTGTACACTTTTCTAAGTCCATAGGCAGTCTTGTTGAGATAGGACCTAATCTTCTTCATGGAAGTGGGGAGATCTGTTTGGATGTTGTATCCAGTCCCGTAGAGCTTAGACTTGGAATAAAAGACAGTATCCCTGTCATCCATCTTGAGGAAGGAGGCAATTATGGTAGGAGGTCTTGGGTTAGCATTTTCAGAGTCAGCATATTTTGGTTTTGGAAGTCGATGGACAGTTTTGAATTTGATATCCTTCACAAAAGATTCAGCAAGTTTTACTTTTGATATCAGGTGATCACGAAGCACTGATTCTGCATTCTCATCTTTTGTTTCTTGAATCCCATTGAATAGAAGGTTTTGTTTACGATCGTGAAGATCTTTAAGTATAGCTTCTCGCCTTAGCATTCCAAATTTGTAGTCAAGGTCTGCACGTAATATGGATACTTTATCTGAAAGAGAATCAATCTGGCTGTTTTGCATATCTGTCACTGCTTCAAAAGCGTCGACCCGAGTTTTTATAGAGGTGACTTCGGTCTCAATTTTGTTGATAGTAAATTGCAGGGTGTTATTTACATCGTCAATTCTCTGTAAAACGGATTCTTTTGATTCAACGATTAGTTGCTTGATGTCCTCAAGATTAATCTGATGGGAGGTAGACCTCGTTCCGCCCGCCGGTCCCTGATCTTTGCCCTTTTGCTGAGACATGGTACCCAGTTTTCGTGCACGATATCAAAAATGTTAATGCTGAGCCTTTTTGTGTGTATATTTGTACTACAATTTATAAATCAAGTGTTCAATATTTCATTAGAAGGCAATATACCTTATATCTGGCTCTTTAAAAGTCGATGTTGTTTGATAAACGCATCCTTTTAGTCAGAGCTCGATTCAGCTGCCTTCACTCGCCATAGCGACCTTGACCTTTTCAACGTTCAAGTTTCATTCAGGTAGGAACAAAGGGTTGTTGTTGAAAATTAACTGACATAATACCAAATAGATACATCCAAACATACTGGTCTGGTTCTAAATGAGCATCAACCAAGTATTTAATGAACAATTGTCATATTCTTCTTTCAAAACTTATTTTAGCCAATACAATTTTAAAAATCTATACCCTTATTACACATCTTTATTCAAGAAATTCAACGCAACCAGTCACACTTATCAAACCTCCCTACACTAGAATATAATAGTAACAGGTGGTTTAGTGATATTACTTTATTTTAGATCTATAAACATTATCACAGAACTCATATATATAATTTATATAAATAACAAATATTACTAAAAGATTTAAGTTACTGTTGGTATTGAGGAGATAATATACATACATTAAATGACTTGTTACAAACTAATTTGACAAATGAAAACAACAAAGAAAGCAAACTGACGATGTGACGTCACAAATGAACGAACCTACCTTGTGTCAGGTCTTTGAAGAGCATTTAGAAGTGGTATACATAAGAACAGGAAGATTTTCTGGATAACAACTTCTTAAATGTGAAAATACACGACGTTTCGGAGTACATACTCACTCCTTCATCATAATTGTGTCGTTCAGGAAACATAGAGACATATATTCACAGTAGCATCAACTTGTGGCTTCATGTGCACTACGAATAACCAAGAACTTGTGCATGGTCTAATAATCAACAACGAGGAAATATGGCGCCATTTCACACCATTAATTTAGCTATGGAAGGAGAACATTCAGTAAGGTAATACGCGGGCTCCACACAACGGGCGCACAGGACTATACACATCTGTTCGTAATTAACTCGCCAAAACTGACAATGAAATCCGACCCCCTTATCTGGACACAAGCAAGCAGGAAGCGGTTGTGCAATGCAATGTAATTAAAGTCCGTGGCATAAACTACATGAAATATAATACTTTTCAAAAGCGCTTATATATATTGGTTTCAATTGCATTATTATTAGTGAATCACCTTTTCCCGATGTTATTATTTATCAGGACAAAGACACAAGAAACATTTTATCAATATATTGACAAATATGTTCTTAAACATTACTTTATTTTGACATTGAATTTAATTCTAAGCTACGATTAGAATACTGCGGCTGAATAACAAAACAATAAAACAGTTTTCCTGAAACTCATTATGGTACTTTTGAACTTCAAACCACTGTTGATTATGGGTTCTATTTGAATAGATGGAAAATGTGCAACATACAGGGAAATCCTCTAAGCATGTTTAGAATAGTGTTAAGTCATTGGCGTAATGTCTGTTTAAAGACGTTTAAAAATGTGTTTAAAAGCTATTCATGTTTAAAAACAGATGCAATATCGTTCTTGTGTTTAGCTATTAGGCACTATCCTAAACATGTATAGCATTAGATATGTAACGACGGTGTTTTATTGCTAAACGCGATTTTTACGGTGTAAGAAACGTTATTTTCAAAGTAATTAAGGTCTACTGAATTGGGATATAAGTCCGATGTACCCACGCTTCCTTGATATATGCTGAAATATATTCCTCGGGTGTGAGTTGTGAAACCCCACAATTCCAAGGACTAATTAGAGATCCACTCGGCAAGTGATCTACCGGACAATGTAAGGCGAGGGACGTTTACCGCAGTCGTTGTCTAAGTCAGTGAGCTTTGGTACCTCACAATGTTTAAAGAGTTCCTCTAGATCGATTGGCGAACAGTTTTGCTTCTTATATATATTTTTATAATAGCATCTAGTTTCGTTTATTATTTCTTTAGTGTTAGAGATGATTTTGTTTTCTTGTGTTTCTAATTTTGTTATAGATTTATTAATAAAATTTCTTTTTTCTAGGGATAAAAAGTATTTTGTCGGTTTTTCTCCTTTTTCCTTCCATTCACTTTTGGACCTTAATATCACACCTTCAGCCTTAACGCTAATTATATTTTCCAATTTAAGATTGACATCGTTTATTTTTTTTACGACTTCTTCTTTTTCAGCCGCGTCTCGACTCTGATCTAAACTTTTATTTAAATTTTCGAGTGTTTTGTTAAGGTCTTTTTCATTTTTTTCCCTCTCCCGTTTTCGTTCTGATGAATATTTGATAGTAAAACCTCTTATCATGATAAGTAAAGTTTCAAAGAACAGTTGGTCATTTATTTCAAAAATTGCATTTCCATTATCATCTAACCCTATTTGATACTGTTGTTTTGTTGTATTGACTATTTTCTTAACTTCTTCCACATAATTCTTATCATAAAGTAATGAATTGTTAAATTTCCAAAACCCTTTCCCCCTATCAACATCCAATAATTTCAAAGTTACCCAAGTCATTGAGTGATCCGACTTAAAAGCAGGTTCAATATCTGCATTCTCAATAGATGGTTCTAAATCTCTAGACAAAAGAAAGTAATCTAATCTCGACTGTTTAATAGGTTTAGTTTGTCGCCATGTGTATCGTGTAATATCCGGGTTTAATAGTCGCCAAGGGTCAATGATATCATATTCTTCAATAAATGACAATACAAATTCTCTTGCCTTTTGGTTATTTATATTTTTGTAATTGAATAAATCTAGGTCAGGGTTCTGTATAAGATTCCAGTCTCCACAAATCGTGAAATGGTCCGAGTCGAATTCTGCAATAGTTTCAAAAAGGTTTTCATAAAAAGAAGGACTGTCTGTATTAGGTCCATACAAAGTTATCAGAGTTAATGTTTTTTCACATATTTCGATCTTAAGTGCAAGGTAATTTCCATTTGCTTTATCTTGTTTTTGGTCTATCATATTGAAGACAAATTTTTCATTAAACAGTACCGCTACTCCGCGAGCATTGCTTTTATAAGAACTAAAGAAACATTTTGTTGAGCCCCATTCTCTCTGTATAACTTGTTCAATTTCTGGAGTAAAATGGGTGTCTTGGAGACAATAGATATCTGCTTTTTTTCGTTTAAGATTTGAAAATACCTCGACACGTTTTTTCTTATTTTTTAGTCCTTGACAATTTGAAGTAACAATTTTTAGACTACCATTCATTTTTATTTATTACAATGAAGTTGTCGTTGCTAATAAAGTAAAAGCATGTATATGTACCGTTGTAAAAGTAATGGAATGGGAGTAACTTAAATACAGAGAGAAAGAAAGAGATATGTACAAGAGCGTAGGGAAACTGAAAGGTAAGGTTATATACAAAAGTATAGGATAGATCATTTGTCATAGGAGAGACTACTATAGGATGCGTTATTGATTTTTTCATACGAGCCGCGTGTAAGAGGTAAAGGCTCGTGCTTTTCAAGCGTGCGTGTTTGTCGCTGAAGGCGTGCAGGATAAGCATGCATGTTATGGGAGTTATGTTTATGGTGTTTTTTCCAGAATGTTTGACATCAGATTGTCTAATTTATCAGTTAAGGATACTGTGTATTTGGGAAGGTATCTAAATGTGAGTATTACATATTGTTAATACCATTGTAGTCTAGTAAAATATCACCTTTGTTTAACCAGTAAGTGAAAATCATGATCGTATTTCAAAACAGGATGAGTATCAAGAGACATATGAATGTAAACAAATGACTTTGGAATAAAACCATACTCATATACATACATACCTACATACATACATACGTACACCATACATGCACATACATATATATGTAGAAGGTACTCAGTCAGTATATAAATAAAATTGCACATACACACATCTACATATAGTTGGATATGTGTATCTGTATTATATTCTTTATAATGATTTAAGGTTTTAGAATCATAGGAAAACAAATGGTTATCATTTCAGGACAAAGCTGTGACACTAAACATCCACAACTAAGCAGTACATGTACATAAATACATACATACAATTGGTCACTAAGTATATTAGGTCATCCTTGCACATGCACATAGATACACATACATGTATTCAAAAGGAGATACTTACACATGTAAGTATGGTAACACGCATATACATGCACATATACATATACATACATATAAATACATACACACATACATACATATATATATATATATATATATATATATATATATATACATACATACACATATACATATACATACACATACACATACACACACACACACACATACATATATATATACATACATAAACCTATTTCAATACACAGTTGGAAGACAATACACTTGCACATTAAGAAATAGGTATTAACTTGTTTGGTATCTTATGGTTTTTCCATATCATCTATGGGTGCTTGTTTTTCTATACTTTTCCATACTTATGATATTGACAATGCATATGTAATAATAGTCAGATTACAGTAAATAATTCATGAATATTTGTAAAAAAAATCAACATTATATTGGATATAGTTGTTGTCAGCATGTTTTTTAAATATATAAATTCATGCAACTAAATAGTTATGCTAAACATGCATGCATTGAAGGAGTAGATAGGATAATATGAATTATTAGCTTAGTTTTTTTTCTCTAAGAAATCCATGTATTCATTTTGGAGAAGTAATAGATTGATATATGAATGTATGTAACATCAAATACTCATAATGATTTAATAACTGCTCTGAAAATATTGATTGGGTCTATGCAACATTGGCTAACATTTTCTGTCATCATGTTATTTAAATCTTTAAATTCATTCAACTGAATACTTATGTTAAACATGCATGCATTGAAGTAGTAGATAGGATAATATGAATTATTAGCTTAGTGTTTTTTTAATACTATCAATGTATTCATTTTGGAGAAGTAAGAGTTTGATGTATGCAACACCAAATACACATAGAGATTTAATAACTGCACTAAAAATCATTGAGTGGGTCTGTTCAATATTGGGTTAGGGAATCAGGTATCTCAACATTGTGGCGTTTCCATGCAGTGTTGGGTTCATTTGGTTTTTTAACTTCCAAAACCAAGTCTATACCCTTAACCCTTACTCTGGTGTACAAATTGTACACTTTTCTAAGTCCATAGGCAGTCTTGTTGAGATAGGACCTAATCTTCTTCATGGAAGTGGGGAGATCTGTTTGGATGTTGTATCCAGTCCCGTAGAGCTTAGACTTGGAATAAAAGACAGTATCCCTGTCATCCATCTTGAGGAAGGAGGCAATTATGGTAGGAGGTCTTGGGTTAGCATTTTCAGAGTCAGCATATTTTGGTTTTGGAAGTCGATGGACAGTTTTGAATTTGATATCCTTCACAAAAGATTCAGCAAGTTTTACTTTTGATATCAGGTGATCACGAAGCACTGATTCTGCATTCTCATCTTTTGTTTCTTGAATCCCATTGAATAGAAGGTTTTGTTTACGATCGTGAAGATCTTTAAGTATAGCTTCTCGCCTTAGCATTCCAAATTTGTAGTCAAGGTCTGCACGTAATATGGATACTTTATCTGAAAGAGAATCAATCTGGCTGTTTTGCATATCTGTCACTGCTTCAAAAGCGTCGACCCGAGTTTTTATAGAGGTGACTTCGGTCTCAATTTTGTTGATAGTAAATTGCAGGGTGTTATTTACATCGTCAATTCTCTGTAAAACGGATTCTTTTGATTCAACGATTAGTTGCTTGATGTCCTCAAGATTAATCTGATGGGAGGTAGACCTCGTTCCGCCCGCCGGTCCCTGATCTTTGCCCTTTTGCTGAGACATGGTACCCAGTTTTCGTGCACGATATCAAAAATGTTAATGCTGAGCCTTTTTGTGTGTATATTTGTACTACAATTTATAAATCAAGTGTTCAATATTTCATTAGAAGGCAATATACCTTATATCTGGCTCTTTAAAAGTCGATGTTGTTTGATAAACGCATCCTTTTAGTCAGAGCTCGATTCAGCTGCCTTCACTCGCCATAGCGACCTTGACCTTTTCAACGTTCAAGTTTCATTCAGGTAGGAACAAAGGGTTGTTGTTGAAAATTAACTGACATAATACCAAATAGATACATCCAAACATACTGGTCTGGTTCTAAATGAGCATCAACCAAGTATTTAATGAACAATTGTCATATTCTTCTTTCAAAACTTATTTTAGCCAATACAATTTTAAAAATCTATACCCTTATTACACATCTTTATTCAAGAAATTCAACGCAACCAGTCACACTTATCAAACCTCCCTACACTAGAATATAATAGTAACAGGTGGTTTAGTGATATTACTTTATTTTAGATCTATAAACATTATCACAGAACTCATATATATAATTTATATAAATAACAAATATTACTAAAAGATTTAAGTTACTGTTGGTATTGAGGAGATAATATACATACATTAAATGACTTGTTACAAACTAATTTGACAAATGAAAACAACAAAGAAAGCAAACTGACGATGTGACGTCACAAATGAACGAACCTACCTTGTGTCAGGTCTTTGAAGAGCATTTAGAAGTGGTATACATAAGAACAGGAAGATTTTCTGGATAACAACTTCTTAAATGTGAAAATACACGACGTTTCGGAGTACATACTCACTCCTTCATCATAATTGTGTCGTTCAGGAAACATAGAGACATATATTCACAGTAGCATCAACTTGTGGCTTCATGTGCACTACGAATAACCAAGAACTTGTGCATGGTCTAATAATCAACAACGAGGAAATATGGCGCCATTTCACACCATTAATTTAGCTATGGAAGGAGAACATTCAGTAAGGTAATACGCGGGCTCCACACAACGGGCGCACAGGACTATACACATCTGTTCGTAATTAACTCGCCAAAACTGACAATGAAATCCGACCCCCTTATCTGGACACAAGCAAGCAGGAAGCGGTTGTGCAATGCAATGTAATTAAAGTCCGTGGCATAAACTACATGAAATATAATACTTTTCAAAAGCGCTTATATATATTGGTTTCAATTGCATTATTATTAGTGAATCACCTTTTCCCGATGTTATTATTTATCAGGACAAAGACACAAGAAACATTTTATCAATATATTGACAAATATGTTCTTAAACATTACTTTATTTTGACATTGAATTTAATTCTAAGCTACGATTAGAATACTGCGGCTGAATAACAAAACAATAAAACAGTTTTCCTGAAACTCATTATGGTACTTTTGAACTTCAAACCACTGTTGATTATGGGTTCTATTTGAATAGATGGAAAATGTGCAACATACAGGGAAATCCTCTAAGCATGTTTAGAATAGTGTTAAGTCATTGGCGTAATGTCTGTTTAAAGACGTTTAAAAATGTGTTTAAAAGCTATTCATGTTTAAAAACAGATGCAATATCGTTCTTGTGTTTAGCTATTAGGCACTATCCTAAACATGTATAGCATTAGATATGTAACGACGGTGTTTTATTGCTAAACGCGATTTTTACGGTGTAAGAAACGTTATTTTCAAAGTAATTAAGGTCTACTGAATTGGGATATAAGTCCGATGTACCCACGCTTCCTTGATATATGCTGAAATATATTCCTCGGGTGTGAGTTGTGAAACCCCACAATTCCAAGGACTAATTAGAGATCCACTCGGCAAGTGATCTACCGGACAATGTAAGGCGAGGGACGTTTACCGCAGTCGTTGTCTTTCGCTCTCTGTCTAGTGTTATTGACGTTGTTGATATCCAGATGTTTGATATCACGTGACTGCAATCAACAAGTTTACGATTCCCGCCGGAGATTCTGTTGAAGGTTATTGTCGCAGTAACGAGAGTTTGAATGTGGCAGTAAGAAAGCCCTCGCTAATCACCCTCTGCATCATGTCTTGTGGCTTGATAATAATTGTGTATGCGTATCTGTACCTCGACAAAGTCCTTGTTTTGGATATCAATACCCCAGTAAGATACTGGTGTTGCTTATCCGTATCTCTGAAAGATACTTATGTTAGGTATCTATACCTCAGCAAGGTACTTGCGTATCTATACCTCAGCAAGGTACTTGTGTTGCGTATCTATACCTCAGCAAGGAAATTGCGTATCTATACCTCAGCAAGGTACTTGCGTATCTATACCTCAGCAAGGTATTTGCGTACCTATACCTCAGCAAGGTACTTGCGTATCTATACCTCAGCAAGGTACTTGCGTATCTATACCTCAGCAAGGTACTTTCGTATCTATACCTCAGCAAGGTACTTGCGTATCTATACCTCAGCAAGGTACTTGTGTTGCGTATCTATACCTCAGCAAGGTACTTGCGTATCTATACCTCAGCAAGGTACTTGCGTATCTATACCTCAGCAAGGTACTTGCGTATCTATACCTCTGCAAGGTACTTGCGTATCTATACCTCAGCAAGGTACTTTTGTTGCGTATCTATACCTCAGCAAGGAAATTGCGTATCTATACCTCAGCAAGGAAATTGCGTATCTATACCTCAGCAAGGTACTTGCGTATCTATACCTCAGCAAGGTACTTGCGTATCTATACCTCAGCAAGGTACTTGCGTATCTATACCTCAGCAAGGTACTTGTGTTGCGTATCTATACCTCAGCAAGGTACTTGCGTATCTATACCTCAGCAAGGTACTTGCGTATCTATACCTCAGCAAGGTACTTGCGTATCCATACCTCAGCAAGGTACTTGCGTATCTATACCTCAGCAAGGTACTTGTGTTGCGTATCTATACCTCAGCAAGGTACTTGCGTATCTATACCTCAGCAAGGTACTTGCGTATCTATACCTCAGCAAGGTACTTGCGTATCTATACCTATGCAAGGTACTTGCGTATCTATACCTCAGCAAGGTACTTTTGTTGCGTATCTATACCTCAGCAAGGAAATTGCGTATCTATACCTCAGCAAGGAAATTGCGTATCTATACCTCAGCAAGGTACTTGCGTATCTATACCTCAGCAAGGTACTTGCGTATCTATACCTCAGCAAGGTACTTGCGTATCTATACCTCAGCAAGGTACTTGCGTATCTATACCTCAGCAAGGTACTTGTGTTGCGTATCTATACCTCAGCAAGGTACTTGCGTATCTATACCTCAGCAAGGTACTTGCGTATCTATACCTCAGCAAGGTACTTGTGTTGCGTATCTATACCTCAGCAAGGAAATTGCGTATCTATACCTCAGCAAGGTACTTGCGTATCTATACCTCAGCAAGGTATTTGCGTATCTATACCTCAGCAAGGTACTTGCGTATCTATACCTCAGCAAGGTACTTGCGTATCTATACCTCAGCAAGGTACTTTCGTATCTATACCTCAGCAAGGTACTTGCGTATCTATACCTCAGCAAGGTACTTGTGTTGCGTATCTATACCTCAGCAAGGTACTTGCGTATCTATACCTCAGCAAGGTACTTGCGTATCTATACCTCAGCAAGGTACTTGCGTATCTATACCTATGCAAGGTACTTGCGTATCTATACCTCAGCAAGGTACTTTTGTTGCGTATCTATACCTCAGCAAGGAAATTGCGTATCTATACCTCAGCAAGGAAATTGCGTATCTATACCTCAGCAAGGTACTTGCGTATCTATACCTCAGCAAGGTACTTGCGTATCTATACCTCAGCAAGGTACTTGCGTATCTATACCTCAGCAAGGTACTTGTGTTGCGTATCTATACCTCAGCAAGGTACTTGCGTATCTATACCTCAGCAAGGTACTTGCGTATCTATACCTCAGCAAGGTACTTGCGTATCTATACCTATGCAAGGTACTTGCGTATCTATACCTCAGCAAGGTACTTTTGTTGCGTATCTATACCTCAGCAAGGAAATTGCGTATCTATACCTCAGCAAGGAAATTGCGTATCTATACCTCAGCAAGGTACTTGCGTATCTATACCTCAGCAAGGTACTTGCGTATCTATACCTCAGCAAGGTACTTGCGTATCTATACCTCAGCAAGGTACTTGCGTATCTAAACCTCAGCAATGTACTTGTGTTGCGTATCTACACCTCAGCAAGGTACTTGCGTATCTATACCTCAGCAAGGTACTTGCGTATCTATACCTCAGCAAGGTACTTGCGTTTCTATACCTCAGCAAGGTACTTGCGTATCTATACCTCAGCAAGGTACTTGTGTTGCGTATCTATACCTCAGCAAGGTACTTGCGTATCTATACCTCAGCAAGGTACTTGCGTATCTATACCTCAGCAAGGTACTTGCGTATCCATACCTCAGCAAGGTACTTGCGTATCTATACCTCAGCAAGGTACTTGTGTTGCGTATCTATACCTCAGCAAGGTACTTGCGTATCTATACCTCAGCAAGGTACTTGTGTTGCGTATCTATACCTCAGCAAGGTACTTGCGTATCTTTACCTCAGCAATGTACTTATGTTGCGTATCTGTATCTCGGTACCTCTGTGAGCGTATTTACAATGTATAACTCAGCTAGATTCCATTAATATGCGTGTTAATAACACCATTCCCCTGTCACACTTAAAAACAATCCAATGTAAGTTTATTTTTAGAAGCATGTTTGGTCTATAATGAATGATGATGCCAGGGGTATTGAAATTACGTTGGATCAGGAATACTGATGTTGTCTGAAGGCAGTGCTGGAGAGAGAGAGAGAGAGAGAGAGAGAGAGAGTGGGGGGGGAGAGAGAGGGAGAGGGAGGAGGTCCCCCAGGCCCCTCAGTGTCACGTGGTCAACATCATACCCAACTAATAACACTGGACAGCTGGTAATGGAGCGCCGAGCTACGAACCCTAGGGTGTCACAGATAGGTTTGTTGACATGTTTACGGGTGTGTGGTAAGTCGGCTTAGGAATAACTATCAGATAGGTTGTACTTGGGGAGACACGACAAACCGAACTCAGTTATCTTTGAATTCATTTACATTTTCAAAATAGAAAGTTGTTTATTTCTGTTAGCTATTAGTATCGCCATAATACTTCCGTTGGTAATGTACGGGGTTTTTTTCTTACCGATAATGTTCAATTGTGACGTCAAAGTGTTAGCACAAAAGTAATGAACTCACGTTAATCTTAGTTTCATAACAATGTCGGTGTTTGATTATAACACGAGTAGTAAACAGACTGCATGTACTACACGCCTTCCGTGTAACGGTCATTAAAGGCGCTGTAGCACATTTTTTGCATATTTTGTTTCCTCAAATTTTCCATTTATTATCAAAGTTAATACAATTTAATGTAATGTTCGAGGTTAAGTATCTTATATCATGACACGATAAGCCGTATCCATTGAAAACTTTTCCGAATTGGAAGAAAAATGTATGACTTTTGTTGAACTCTAGATCTTCATTGTAAGACGCAGATATGTAGACGATTTTGAGAGTTGGTTGACCATTCAACCATGGTGCCATAAATAAAACTCTACTCTGAGTCTCTGAGTGTTAAGGTATCGCTACATCAGCGAGATCACTTGAACGGCTTTCGAGCGGCCATTTTAATGTGAAAACATTAAAATGGCCGTTCGAAGGAAAGTTGACTCGCATGGTTTAACAGAACCATGTATATTTGTTTTTAAAACTCTTTTTATTGATCCAGGAATGTTATTTAGCTATTGGTAACACGTATTTACATTTTCGTGAAAGCACTTTATTTCAGGAAGAAAACATGCCACAGTGTCTTTAAACCTTCTCGAATCGAAAACCACGGCTTCTTCTTACTTATTGGTTCTCGTCATGGCTTCCGTACATGCCTCTATGTGTTTCGGTTTCTTTCGACTTGAACCGAATAAATAGGTATATAGTTATGGTTCTACCGAATTTCAAGAATGCAAGATACAACAAGGTGTTTCAGATAATACAATCGACGAAGTGGAGGTTAATGATTCAAGTTACGTCACAAACAACATTTATTGTGGATAGTTTTATTCGTGGTAAATTCCACAGTTCTGCTCAATGCAAAATTCAACCTTACATGTGATTTGTAGGGTGTGGTAATTGAAGATAATAGACAGATTTATCAAAGCTGAAATTGTGTCAAGTAATTTTATCAGAATATTTGATAAAGGTAAGTGTTATTTGAAACATCTACCTTAGCCTCGTTTTCGATTTCGCTCACTCCGTTTCTCATATATCATTGATATTCATGACATAACATTAAGAATCTCCTGTTTATTGGTATGGTAAACGAGTGTCGGCATGGGGAGTGGTTCGTAACCTCTCTTTTCATTTGTAAAAATAATGACAATGTGATCAATAGTTACAATAGGGCACGGATATTGAACAAAAGCTGCCCGTGAAGGCGTGTTAAAGGTACATCCATTGTGTTGTTTGGGGTCACATATTGAAAACTTTATAAAGGGTGTTAGTTTATCGAGAAGTACCGACTGTTACCGAAAACTACCATTTTGATGATAGTAGACTTAACATATTGACGATATGAAGGTAAAAGTAGTGATTTCTGGTCGAAAACCGGACAATGCACAGCGTGTGGCGCGCGTCAATGAGTCAAACGTTATTTTGGAATCTTATTTATAACAGACAAACAGATAAATTTTAGATGATAATGTTTAATAGATCACATAACAACTGTGCATGTAAATGGGACGTGCAGTTTCGGTTTCTGCACATGCATAATGATGTTACTAAATTTTATGATATATTTGGCGATTGGGGACAAATAAGCAAGCTGAGTGAATTTATCTGTATTGAGACAGCACATGTGGTTAGTTGGGAAAAGCTAAATAAAATTCTATGAAACACAATGGACGCACCTTTAAAAGGAGGGTTCTATCGGGGATTTTTTTGTGGAAACGAACTTCGGGAGGATTTTCCTGTTTACACATATATGTTATCAATACATGATTAAGACTCGGTGAAATTGAAAGATATTAATGAAATTAACATGTTGGTGACGTTATATTTCACAACTTGATAAACACAAGCGCACATTTGTTGAAAAATAAAACAATGAG
The DNA here is from genome assembly GCA_936450465.1 of Gibbula magus. NCBI lineage: Eukaryota > Metazoa > Mollusca > Gastropoda > Trochida > Trochidae > Gibbula > Gibbula magus. The sequence continues at coordinate 49,774,514 of OW388304.1, read as the reverse complement.
AACTGAAGCCATTCATCGGCGCTGCGAGTCGGGAAAACTTCGAGTGAGTAAGTGAGTTATTGTTTAACGCCGCTTCGGCAGGGAAAACTTCGATCCAGCATAACAGCAAATTGTTTATTAGTTTTATGACATGTTATGAGTTACTGTATGAATACTCTATCAGTCTTTAGTGATTAAAAAGTTGTAAAATTTGGTACAATATATCGTGTTTTCATTTCACGTAATGCAAAAAAATCCAATATGGCGACAGAACCGTCCCTTTAAGGGTGGGGACAAAACTTCATCTATTTGTACAAAATAACTATAACTGTAACAATTAACTATTCACTGTATAAACCTGCAGAAAATCTGCCATAATCATGTACTGTACGATATTAGGGATATCCCCGTCCGTCTGTTTTGTCAAGAGTATCTCCCCAAAGCCAACAGCTACTCTTCGAAGAATATTAACATAGATTAAGATCCAGCCTTGTAATGTCGATTCTTACGTTATGGAGAATGCATGAGGATACTCTATCTTAATCCATGTATGACGTCACGAAACATGCATTTGTGAATATCTAGCATTATAAACAATGCATTTCAATTATGCTGCCCACAAAATTTATTTTGCACATTTCGGTGCCCATTCATCCGATATGGTACACGTAGCTTCGGCCCCCATGAAATGGATTCTTCCACGCACATGCATGGCGCAAATCTTCCACGAAAAGCGATTTTACTGACAGCCAAATCGCCTGCATTTCATGTGTTTCAGCACGATCCCCATGCGTTTCACACTTCTCACTGACAAACAATCGTCTGGTTTCTAACAGCCCTTGTAGCCTAATGGATGCAGGCGCTGCGTAACAGACGAAGGGTTACATGTTAGAATCCCGGATCATACAGTACAACAAATAATGTCTCATATTTGAGATATTTTAAGATTCTAATAAGACATACTAAGACTTAATATATCATTCTTGAACAAATAACTTGGTGAGCCGTTACTAAAAATGTCTGAAACAGTCAATGACCAGTAGATTCTTAAGAATAATCCACTGTTGACGCAATAGTGTGACGTCATCACCATGGATTAAGATTAGAGATTTGCCGAATCTTCATTTTAAATTATTTTCACGGCATCATGTTTGGTGTTATTCTGCGCGACAAGATCATCCATGTTACGTCTACTGTTTTCTAGCATGTTTCATTTGCTCCGTGTTCATTGCAACGAATGTTTGTTTACCTGTGAACATTAGTGTACTTATATTGTTCCATTGTAACACGTTCACACGCTGTCTTTCATCTAATCTTTATCTAATGGCACACTGCATACACCGAGTCATTTGTCTGTCTAACTACTACGCCTGCGAGGGTTTGGACTCTCGGGGACACTGGTGCTGGGATCCTGTTAGACTGTAGTTTATCAGAATAGCAAAGTATCTGATAAATCCGTAGAGTTCTAATGCATTGCTTTTATCAGCAATATGAGAGTGCGAATGCCAACTTGCCTTTTCGATATTGAGTATTTTCTCAACAGACCTCAAAAGACATCACTAGAACTCACCAGATCCTACTAAAAGCCCTAGAGCCTCATCAACATAGACAAGACAGTGGTATGTGTTTGTTAACTTAAGGAGATGGTATTTTAAGTTGGATAACTTGTTCCCAATTCTTTTCTCAATGAATAAAATATGTTTAAACCACGTGTTTGTATATGTGAATCGTTGTATTAACATATGATATGTTTTCATGAATTAAAATGTATATGGTAAGGTGTACAGTAATCTAATGTACTCTATGCGTGCATCTCCCGATACGGAGAATGCCGAGAGAGGCAAGTGTTACTGTAAGAACTGACCTATTCGTTATACTCTGATTGATTGCTTAGAGATTTTAAGAGCGCTTTCCAGCAGCGCTGATTTCGCACCTGTATACTCTCGTGTCTGCAGTGTGTATGTAGTCAGTCGTTGAAGTGTTGTGAGAGATAGGGACGGAGGTAAGTGATCTGATCAGCAGCTGTGATCGGTCTATCGTACTTAGACCGTGACTATAGTCTGGCAGGAAAGTAAGTGACACCCCTATTTCGTACAATAACTACAAAACCAGGCAATCTAGCAAACTCATCTTTTGCCAATCTTAAATTTATGGTTGTACCTAATAGAATTCTAAATTTGAAAATTCTGAGAAACGAAATATTGATAAGTATGTCTTGTAACAAACCAAATCATATCTTGAGCGCATATCTTTGAAACCCAGAGATGTCAAACAAAACCGTCCTCTGTGCTAGTTGTGGTACATCCTAAAATAGCAACCTGCGGCTGTTTCAAACTCTGGACACCACCCTCCGCAAGACTTGCGTGTTTACATCAGATTTCATATGATGGTTATATAGACAGATTTTTATTTTCAGCGGAGTACCACTTATGTTTCGCTAGTTCAAGTTAATGCTCGCAGGTTTTTACAGACATGCATTGCGTTGCTGACTTTCTCCCTGCAATGCTAGCAGCCGTGATATCTAGATATCTTTAACACAGAGATGTAATAGTTAGACCGTGAGGACCGAATTGTCTAACATACTTAGACCATTGCCAAATATAATTACGTATGTTACGATTTATTTAATCAACTAATTTGATGTTTATTCTCGCGAATTATATTGTTTTGGACAACGCACACATATGAAGCCCATGTCACGCGCGAAATTGACATCAAAATAAAATCAAAGAGCTCGTGAAATTCGAGAAAAGGGTGCATTCGCACAATCTGCACGTGCGACAGAACCTCTGACATGGACACGTGGAGCTTTAGTCATTTGGGCTGCGTTCGGTCAGTCTGATTAAAATCGACCTTGTTCCGAGGATTAAAATTTGCAAAAGTTTGCATCTACCGGGATACGAACAGGTTCTGTAGATTCCTCGCCACAAGCGGAAACCTACGAACACTATTTAGCAATTTTTATTCCACGGAAAACCGTCGATTTTAATCAGACTGGCGTTCGGTTTGACTCACTCGAGTGTAATCTTGCGCATGCTCACTTGCCACTTAGCGCGAACGACTCGTATTGCTAAACAGACTGTCACACTTGGTTACCTGGCTTCAAACAATATGGCCGACAGAAGAGTTATATATTCTCAGCATTTTGATGAAGTAACATTTTATTTACCCGATTTATTTATTCATTTGTTTAATTATTGTGTATAAAAAATGATAAGCGATTCCAAACACACAGGTCCGATCGAAAATCGTCTACGATTCACCGGAATTGTACATCAGTGAGAATATAACACTGTATGATTGCCGAATACACCTATTATGCCAACCCATTTTTGTCATTTACCCACATAATGTTTTACCTACGTTTTACCTACAGTTTTCTGACGATATCGAGTTCCTGTGCAAATGACGTACTTCCGTTATTCTCACGACCTCCCTCCTCGATTTAGCAGGAAGGACCTTGAGTGACTCAAGCGTGCACACCAGAGTGACACTATGGTCGTTCGTTTAGAAATTCCATCGCAGGTGCGACACACTAAGTGCAAAACGAACGCAGCCTTGAGAACAGGCACTTCAAATAATCAGACGTGGATATTGGCAGCTCAATTCAACTCAGGCGGAGGGACGGAAACGTTGTTCTGCTTTTTGTGAGGTAAGACTTATTATTATGATTATGATGAACTATTACCACTGAGTAACCTTTCATGAAACTGTCGAATATCTTCTTTAATCTATCCCATGCTGCCGAGATACAATTTAGTTTAGCGGGAAGATGGACACGTGTATCGCAATCTCTCCCTAGACTTGCAGATTACTTGAATAAGTAACATAAACTGACTATTTTTAATAGATTTGGTTTCAAACAGTATGCAATTTTTTAATACTGTATATCAGTGTAAATATTTTTTAAACTGCGATTGAAATGGTTTAAACGGTTCATGACTTGTATACTACTGCCATTATACCTTTAACGTTCACAAGTCTTTTTTATTCCTTTCACAGATATCTGGAAGTCCATTCTAGTCAACTGTATCTGTGATAAAAGAAGTGAAAACGGATGCCGGAGCTCGAGAAGAAACCAACTAAATCCATCTAAATGTTCACATTGACATCACTGTACATATTTAAAGACTTCATTACGCTGTTCAAACTGTGTTATGTTCTTTTAATAAAGGTGACAAGATATTGAAAAAGTAGTTCCGGCCGTGGTCAAACTGAAATTCATGTTGGTTATACCACGGCTCAAACAATAGCAGCTATGCCATAGCCTATGGTCTAATCAGGTTGACCCCCGACGCGTCGGTGGAACTGATAAATCTACTTCTAACGCTCCTGACACTGAACTGTCTGGGAGGTGTTGGTCCACCAGCCTTTGCTCTGTCGCACATGTGTGTACATCGTATAGTTGGAGGAATGACGTCGATTGGTACCGCAGGGACTGGGTGATTCCAAGTATAGTGTGTTCCTCTATTTTAAGAATAACTTTTCAGAGGTAGTAAACCTTGAGAAAAGAAAGAAATGTTACTCTCGACTCTCACGGTTCAAAATCTCAGGTAGGTCGAAATAAGAGTAGTTTCTCCGCCTTCTTAACCGTTTAAGCTTAAATATTAATGCCCTTGAAAATAACTTCGTTATTATTGCGCCTGTGTCTTATAATAGATCCCGAAGTGTACAGGGGATAGCGAGTGCGTTGACATCACGTGACCAGTGACCGTCCGACTTTCCGAAAAGCTCGAGCATTCCATGCAAGACGACTGCGTTGTGAAAAGCGTCATATTGACACAGATGTAATATTATTATCAAGCGCTCAATTGTCAGCAACCTTCGTGGTGTCGTGGTACAGTGTTTGGTTTATGGTGCAGGTTCGAATTCCGTTATTTGAAGTGAGGTGAGTTGGGTTTTAACGCCGCTTTCAAGAGTATTTCACTTATATCCCGGCTGCTAGTATTATGGCGGGAAGAAAGGCCGCAACGCCATGTGGCTAATTATGCATTGCGGTGAAACCTGCGAGCATCGGCTGGAACTAGTGAACCATGGGTGGTTCTACGCTGTAATTCAGTGTAGCATTGCACCCAAATCTTACTGCGTGTAGAACAGTTCCCTACTGCAGACAAAGTTGCCGTGCCCTGGCGGGATTCGAACTCACTGCGTGTACTTCTGAAGAAGATTATACTCCACGAAGATGTCAAAACCTTGCCTATGAAATGTGTCCAAGAATATGATACATAGGCTATGATCAAAGTTCACAATTATTAATGTTTCGAGATAAAGATGCGGTGGTGTCCTAATTTTTCTGTACAAATGCATCCAAATGTGTTCCAATACGAGTTCTTATTTTCTCTATAAAATTCTAATTCATTGTGTTCACGATTTTCTGTATACATGTGTTACCCAATGATTTCAAGGTCTTTATGTATATTCTTCGAATCAAGAGGTCCGGGGTTCAAATCCAGCCAGGGGCTCGACAACTTTGTCTGCTGTTCAGTAAGGTTTGGGTGCAATGATACAATGAATTTCAGCGCGGTACCTAGTACGCTAGTTCCAGTCGAGGCAGGTTTCACCACAATGCATAGTCGCCGTGGCAGTGCGGGATTTCCCTTGCAATAATTCTACACTGTGTATATGAAAAGCGAGATTACACGGTTTCAAATATCCAGGTTTCTCCTGTTTAACACCATGTGTTCAAGAACGGTTCCATATTTCTGAGTTCCTTGGTAATTGCAATTAGAACGTAATCATAGTGTTACTCATAAAGTGCATGAATGAGTTGTGTTGTGACATGACAGAGACAAAGGTCAGAGAGCAGATAGTGGAGGGGAGTGCAGTAGGATCCACAGCAATGGACTCCGGGCTATTGATCCGACTCCTGCCGACTTGACTTGTTGACTGGGTGCCGGGCTGGCGGGGTTAGCGCTGCTGATGTATCTCAAGTCTCTAGTCATTTGAGGATTCATTAGGATGTTCATAGTAGAAAACGACATCAGTAAGGAAGACGGCACCCGGGGAATAGGACACGGTATTATGTAACAGCATTAGGCTGGCAATGAGTCTCGGCACGAGAAGTGCTGTGTTCTTGCAAGAAGTCGCATCTCACCGGGATGCATGCTGGGACAGGATAGTTCTTGGTGTAGACGTGCCGGCAGATCTACACCATGATCCAAGTGTAGCAGAGTACTTGTATATGGACACGACCGGGATTAAACATGTACATTCAGGTCTCAGGAAATATTGTATGCTTCTCATGAGAGTATTGCGGTCTCATGTACCACCTTTTTACTGGTGTTTTCCAAGCCTCGGGGGACACTGATACACAGATGGTACATGAGACCGTATACTATGATACATCAAATGTACATCTCTTTACACATTTAAACGTTAGTAAAACTTTAGTTTACAATGCTTAGCCGTAATGGTAATATCATCCCCTTGTATGAATGCAGGTTCACCTACTGTGTTAAATATTGATGCATTTTATCCATTTGGAAAACGAAATGTGAAACTATAAGTATGGACAAACGGTAAGCACGCCCAATTTTCAAAACAAATATGATGATGTGGGAGCGTTACGATAATTTGACTGACTTAATTGCTCTCGACATGATAAAATTAGATTTTATAACAGATTTCTTCAAAGAAAAATTACTCAAGTTGACAGTTTTAGAAATTAGGACTGAAATTGGTACCGGTTTGTTACCAAAAATAACTATTGTTCTTGTGTCTAAACTACGTTGTAACTTTAGGTTTCATTGTTAAAAACATCATCCGTTGACTTTCATACATCCAAACATCTTTTATGTTGCAAAATAAGGAAGTAAATGATTGGCGAAATGTCACCCTTTTACAACAATCATTGCCAACTATTGGTTTAAACCGTTAATTATACTCTTCCCTTAGTTTAAGAGATGTCTTTACAGTTAATACTTGCCAGATTTCGTCAATAGGCCACTTTTATTATGTCCCCCGAAAAATATTTCGGGAGACAAAATGTTTTCACCTCCGTCCGTCATTCCGTTATTCCGTTATTCCGAAATGCTTTCTTTTCCGGGCCATATCTCAAAAACCGTTCAATATTTTTTTCACGAAACTTGGTATGTGGTTAGACCTAGTGGTGGAGTGGTGCCTTTTGCTATTTTGGTTTTTCTGATTTTTGCTCTGGTTTCCATGGAAACAATTTGAACTTAGTGCATATTGAGGGTAGGGACCTTTTCCGGCCTCTATCTCCAAAACCGTTCAATATTTGTTCACCAAACTTGGTATTTGCTTAGATCTAGTGATAGAGTGGTGCCTTTTGCTACTTTGGCTATTCTGATTTTTTTTATTTTTACTTGTTTCCATGGCAACATTTCAAACATAGTTTTGCCAGTTTAAAACCAGAAGGTCTCAAGTCACCATGTTTCTGATTTTGCATTTATCAAGAAATGTTGATGTGCTCATTGTTCAATAAGTTCCATCTTTAAAAAAATCAACAAGTCGTTATCAAAGCTAATTCATGAGATATTTTAAATTATGTGACTTGAGCCCCTCTTGTAGATCAGGGCCGTGATCTCTTTATGACAGATATAGATTAGATTAGATTAATTACCATCTATTTTCTTTTTTTATTTGCAGTTGATTTATGCTAATAGAGTAACCTTTTTCGATTAAAGTAAAACATTTTTTTCCTCTGCCATTGTTTAGTAAGGGTTTGGTGATTAGTTTAAATTATAAATTAGAGCGGGGGACATCACAGTTCATCACATGCACATATTTCTAGTTATAATTGTCCTTCTCAAAATTTTGATTTTGTAGGTTCATAGTGCTGTTACTAGTGAATTTTGACTAAAAAGTAGATACTCAATTTGACCAGTTGACTTAAAAGAATGGACTTACTCAAATTACAGCAACTAATATTTCATTTCCCAGTACATAACGAAACATGTTTTGGAGACCAAAATACCCAAATTTTATAAAAGCAAATATAAAAAAGGAGCATAACTTTATTTAAATGAAGTTTTCTTAAATGTCATCATATAAATTAAAATGCAAGATAATTCAATCCACGAGTGACACGACTGAAATAGAGATACATCATGTATTCATAAGTGAACTAAATGTTCAATTAAATTTCAAAACATTATCTGTTCATATTTCTGAGAAACACACGTTACATGTATATGAATTCTAAATTTCTGCATTTTATGAATTTAAAGTTAAATGATCTTAAATGAACTGAAAGTTTAACCATTCTGAAAAACCATCACCCCAATTGTAATTGAAGAGACATAAACACAAAATCATTATGCTCTGATGGATGAAATTACGTATTCCCCATTACAAATCGTGACCCTATAAAACGCATTCAAAATCGACTTTCTCCGCCGGCACTATTTTGTTTTTTACACTGTTGAAAATGTGGTGACGATTCTTTTGCGGTTGAGTGTATGGTTGAAATAATTATCCTTTATGTGTGTGATTATGCTATTGATAAAGTTATAATGCAGCAACAGGATAGTGTAACTACAGTTTATTTATCATTTGTTCATACTGTGTGTACTCACGTGTAATATTAGTAGCATGTAATGGATAGTGTGTGATACACGATATGCTTATACATGTATTTGTATAGTTTGTGTTTCAGGGCATTTTGTGTTCTTGTCTCTTTATCTATTGTGTTGATTCGTTTAATAAATCAATCAACTGCATCCCAAGTTGTGTTGTTACTTGCCTACATAGAGTATCTCTGTTACACTTACACACATCCCTGTGCCTTATCCACGCGTCGACCATATATTTCGATTGCAACAGTTACCCCTCTTTCATTCAAGAAAATTCAATATGCACAAGTTTGTGCTTGTTATAAACATCCTTTTCTAACATCAAATGTACTCGAAAATGCTTGTTCTATATAGATATATAGATATTAACCAATTGTTTAATAACGGTGGCCATGTGGCCTCTTTTCATCGGTTAACATTAGCTGTTTCCAATTACTGACAAACCGGGACGATTCATTTGAATCACTGTTCAACTTTTCCGAGTTTATGGGGCAAGTTTTGACAGTAGTAGTCTACTTGACAGCTGAAGTGATGTGTTTTCCATTCATGCCAGTTCGGATACCTTTTTGATGGAAAATAATTACCCGTGTTCCGGATATGTTTAAGTTCCAAGCAAGTCATCAGCAAGTTTCTTGTGAGGTTGCAACTGGTGAAAACAGGAAGTATACACAGAACACCGCCAGGGTCTGCGCATGCTCAGTACTTTCAATCAAGCAGACATTGCAGCAACGATGTCATGTTTTCAAAACTCTAGTTTTTGAAATTATTATTTTATCTTAAGCAATTAATCATTTTTGAAGACCAGGTAATTGGTAGAGCGCACAAGACCGCACACTGGGCAGTGAAAAACTGTAATTGTGCGCGCGGTAATTGAGCATATCAAATATAATTATACTTTGAACATCATGGGTGAATTATGACAAAAAGACTGAATTGAGTTGGTTTTTATAGACGGGCTCTTATTTGTAATGTTGTCTTGATTCAAAGTTTAAGTAGCTCCTTCAAAATGACAGTTTGATTCCGAATTGTAATTCCGTAGCACGTCGTTTAGTTTATTTAAGTCTAGGAAATATTTGTCATACGTGGAAGGATCTCATAGTTTTTATCATTTGTTTTAATTGCCAGATGAGCCGAGGTGCACCCGGAAACGCAAACGACCCTTGCGTGTAGAGGACACAATGATGGTAGAGATTTATAGTTAGATTTAAGTTACCTCGCAGCCCTCTGTGCACTCCATTCTTACCTGAACTGAGAGTGTCTAGTAGAACACGTGATATTGCCGATATGAGTAAGCCAACATCTGTCCAGACCACAATACCTTGTGTACAGTGTGGTTTATTTAAGTCATTTACACTGTATGCGTATGTATACCTGTAGAAACGAACGTGATGCATATTTACTAGGCGTATACCTGTAGAAACGAACGTGATGCATATTTACTATGTGTATACCTGTAGAAACGAACGTGATGCATATTTACTAGGTGTATACCTTTAGAAACGAACGTGATGCATATTTACTATGTGTATACCTGTAGAAACGAAGGATGATGCATATTTACTATGTGTATACCTGTAGAAACGAACGTGATGCATATTTACTATGTGTATACCTGTAGAAACGAAGGATGATGCATATTTACTATGTGTATACCTGTAGAAACGAACGTGATGCATATTTACTATGTGTATACCTGTAGAAACGAAGGATGATGCATATTTACTATGTGTATACCTGTAGAAACGAAGGATGATGCATATTTACTATGTGTATACCTGTAGAAACGAACGTGATGCATATTTACTATGTGTATACCTGTAGAAACGAAGGATGATGCATATTTACTATGTGTATACCTGTAGAAACGAACGTGATGCATATTTACTATGTGTATACCTGTAGAAACGAAGGATGATGCATATTTACTATGTGTATACCTTTAGAAACGAACGTGATGCATATTTACTATGTGTATACCTGTAGAAACGAAGGATGATGCCAATGGATATTTTCAACATGATTTACGATGTCTGTTGATTGTATCAATGGATTAGTATTCCGTTGATACTCTTATTCTACTGTTGACGAAGAAATAAAATACTGTCGTGAATTATTCAGTCTATATGACGCAATTACAAAGTTTTCTGAGTTTCTAAGTTCTTTATGTGCCAGTCTTAGAGAGTAAATGTATGTATTTTGATAGACCAGTAACCATACGTTTTACTTCAAGTCGAAGTTGTTCTAGTCGAAATGATTGTTCTATATTACAGCTATCCCAAACCTCGCAGGGATATTTAAAATGTGGCATGTAAACATTATCTAAATCTTGATTTACTTTGAGAGGGGATATCTCTGAGGTTATTTGTTACTTTCTCAAAATATTACGAAGAATCTTCCAGTGCGATGATGTGTTAACAACATGACTATAAAGGTAATTCATCCAGACTTGCATATTATTTTTATTTGGCATGATATTACGTCATATTGTTTATCTTGTCTCTATTTCACGTATAAGGTGACGTTATGCAATATGTTATACATTGTATGTTTTTTCTTAACCTATCTCTTTTTCTAAATTCACTTCTTTTGTAGGAATACACCGTTTACCCTTCACATTTTGTCTCTCATATATCTATATTATCACAATGGTTATACGATTCAGCGCAATCAATATCATGTATAAGCATGTACAGAGAAAGGAAATACGTCTGCACAATATCTCTCTTTGAAAGACATGTATGTGTTTACATGTACATGAATAGAGACATATGTTTTTTTGTGGACAGATATATAACCATCAAAGTCAATCACGCCACAAAAGAGGTGTTACTTTCAGACTTCGGTGCGTCTAAGACTACAGAGACTATACTGCAACAACCCGCGTAACCAGTGTAGGACAATTCTTCATCACCGCGAGAAAGGTTACATTAATAAGAGTGGCATTATCTATATTCTAAGAAAACCCATAATCTTTTACATGACTTAATGCGCATGGTAATCTCATTAGCATGTTGTACATGACTTTGAAGCACCAGTAGCTAGCGGTATTATGAATAATGGTATTTAAGATCAGCAACCATTAATGTAAATGATCATACTGACGTCGTACCAGCTGAACCTACGTGCAGAGTGACGAGTGTTATAACTGAGCTTCTCTCTAGGTGGAAAGTGGGTGGAGAGTTGGTGATGATAGAGTTGGTGGGAGTGTGTGTGACAAAGGTGGGTGGACAGGGGTGATAGAATTGGCGAGGGATAGACTGGGTGATAGAGTTGGTGGGTGATAGTCTGGGTGATAGAGTTGGTGGGTGATAGTCTGGGTGATAGAGTTGGTGGGTGATAGTCTGGGTGATAGAGTTGGTGGGTGATGGACTGGGTGATAGAGTTGGTGGGTGATAGACTGGGTGATAGAGTTGGTGGGTGATAGAGTCGAAGGGTGATAGAGTTGGTGGGTGATAGACTGGGTGATAGAGTTGGTGGGCGATAGTCTGGGTGATAGAGTTGGTGGGTGATAGACTGGGTCATAGAGTTGGTGGGTGATAGAGTTGGTGGGTGATAGAGTTGGTGGGTGATAGAGTTGGTGGGTGCTAGTCTGGGTGATAGAGTTGGTGGGTGATAGAGTTGGTGGGTGATAGACTTGGTGATAGAGTTGGTGGGTGATAGTCTGGGTGATAGATCTGGTGGGTGATAGAGTTGGTGGGTGATAGAGTTGGTGGGTGATAGAGTTGGAGGGTGATAGAGTTGGAGGGTGATAGTCTGGGTGATAGAGATAGTGGGTGATAGACTGGGTGATAGAGTTGGTGGGTGATAGACTGGGTGATAGAGTTGGTGGGTGATAGAGTTGGTGGGTGATAGACTGGGTGATAGACTGGGTGATAGAGTTGGTGGGTGATAGACTGGGTGATAGAGTTGGTGGGTGATAGAGTTGGTGGGTGATAGAGTGTGTGTGACAAAGGTGGGTGGACAGGGGTGATAGAATTGGCGAGGGATAGACTGGGTGATAGAGTTGGTGGGTGATAGTCTGGGTGATAGAGTTGGTGGGTGATAGTCTGGGTGATAGAGTTGGTGGGTGATAGTCTGGGTGATAGAGTTGGTGGGTGATAGACTGGGTGATAGAGTTGGTGGGTGATAGACTGGGTGATAGAGTTGGTGGGTGATAGAGTCGAAGGGTGATAGAGTTGGTGGGTGATAGACTGGGTGATAGAGTTGGTGGGTGATAGACTGGGTGATAGAGTTGGTGGGTGATAGACTGGGTGATAGACTGGGTGATAGAGATGGTGGGTGATAGACTGGGTGATAGACTGGGTGATAGAGTTGGTGGGTGATAGATTTGGTGGGTGATAGAGTGTGTGTGACAAAGGTGGGTGGACAGGGGTGATAGAATTGGCGAGGGATAGACTGGGTGATAGAGTTGGTGGGTGATAGTCTGGGTGATAGAGTTGGTGGGTGATAGTCTGGGTGATAGAGTTGGTGGGTGATAGTCTGGGTGATAGAGTTGGTGGGTGATAGACTGGGTGATAGAGTTGGTGGGTGATAGACTGGGTGATAGAGTTGGTGGGTGATAGAGTCGAAGGGTGATAGAGTTGGTGGGTGATAGACTGGGTGATAGAGTTGGTGGGCGATAGTCTGGGTGATAGAGTTGGTGGGTGATAGACTGGGTCATAGAGTTGGTGGGTGATAGAGTTGGTGGGTGATAGAGTTGGTGGGTGATAGAGTTGGTGGGTGCTAGTCTGGGTGATAGAGTTGGTGGGTGATAGAGTTGGTGGGTGATAGACTGGGTGATAGAGTTGGTGGGTGATAGTCTGGGTGATAGATCTGGTGGTTGATAGAGTTGGTGGGTGATAGAGTTGGTGGGTGATAGAGTTGGAGGGTGATAGAGTTGGAGGGTGATAGTCTGGGTGATAGAGATAGTGGGTGATAGACTGGGTGATAGAGTTGGTGGGTGATAGACTGGGTGATAGAGTTGGTGGGTGATAGACTGGGTGATAGACTGGGTGATAGAGTTGGTGGGTGATAGACTGGGTGATAGACTGGGTGATAGAGTTGGTGGGTGATAGATTTGGTGGGTGATAGAGTTGGTGGGTGATAGACTGGGTGATAAAGTTGGTGGGTGATAGAGTTGGTGGGTGATAGACTGGGTGATAGAGTTGGTGGGTGATAGAGTTGGTGGGTGATAGACTGGGTGATAAAGTTGGTGGGTGATAGAGTTGGTGGGTGATAGACTGGGTGATAGAGTTGGTGGGTGATAGACTGGGTGATAGAGTTGGTGGGTGATAGTCTGGGTAATATAGTTGGTGGGTGATAGAGTTGGTGGGTGATAGAGTTGGAGGGTGATAGTCTGGGTGATAGAGCTGGTGGGTGATAGAGTTGGTGGGTGAAAGAGTTGGTGGGTTATAGACTGGGTGATAGAGTTGATGGGTGATAGACTGGACGATAGAGCTGGTGGGTTATAGACTGGGTGATAGAGTTGGTGGGTGATAGTCTGGGTGATAGAGTTGGTGGGTGATAGAGTTGGTGGGTGATAGACTGGGTGATAGAGTTGGTGGGTGATAGAGTTGGTGGGTGATAGAGTTGGTGGGTGATAGAGTTGGTGGGTGCTAGTCTGGGTGATAGAGTTGGTGGGTGATAGACTGGGTGATAGAGTTGGTGGGTGATAGACTGGGTGATAGAGTTGGTGGGTGATAGAGTCGAAGGGTGATAGAGTTGGTGGGTGATAGACTGGGTGATAGAGTTGGTGGGTGATAGACTGGGTGATAGAGTTGGTGGGTGATAGACTGGGTGATAGACTGGGTGATAGAGATGGTGGGTGATAGACTGGGTGATAGACTGGGTGATAGAGTTGGTGGGTGATAGATTTGGTGGGTGATAGAGTGTGTGTGACAAAGGTGGGTGGACAGGGGTGATAGAATTGGCGAGGGATAGACTGGGTGATAGAGTTGGTGGGTGATAGTCTGGGTGATAGAGTTGGTGGGTGATAGTCTGGGTGATAGAGTTGGTGGGTGATAGTCTGGGTGATAGAGTTGGTGGGTGATAGACTGGGTGATAGAGTTGGTGGGTGATAGACTGGGTGATAGAGTTGGTGGGTGATAGAGTCGAAGGGTGATAGAGTTGGTGGGTGATAGACTGGGTGATAGAGTTGGTGGGCGATAGTCTGGGTGATAGAGTTGGTGGGTGATAGACTGGGTCATAGAGTTGGTGGGTGATAGAGTTGGTGGGTGATAGAGTTGGTGGGTGATAGAGTTGGTGGGTGCTAGTCTGGGTGATAGAGTTGGTGGGTGATAGAGTTGGTGGGTGATAGACTGGGTGATAGAGTTGGTGGGTGATAGTCTGGGTGATAGATCTGGTGGTTGATAGAGTTGGTGGGTGATAGAGTTGGTGGGTGATAGAGTTGGAGGGTGAGAGAGTTGGAGGGTGATAGTCTGGGTGATAGAGATAGTGGGTGATAGACTGGGTGATAGAGTTGGTGGGTGATAGACTGGGTGATAGAGTTGGTGGGTGATAGACTGGGTGATAGACTGGGTGATAGAGTTGGTGGGTGATAGACTGGGTGATAGACTGGGTGATAGAGTTGGTGGGTGATAGATTTGGTGGGTGATAGAGTTGGTGGGTGATAGACTGGGTGATAAAGTTGGTGGGTGATAGAGTTGGTGGGTGATAGAGTTGGTGGGTGATAGAGTTGGTGGGTGATAGACTGGGTGATAAAGTTGGTGGGTGATAGAGTTGGTGGGTGATAGACTGGGTGATAGAGTTGGTGGGTGATAGACTGGGTGATCGAGTTGGTGGGTGATAGTCTGGGTAATATAGTTGGTGGGTGATAGAGTTGGTGGGTGATAGAGTTGGAGGGTGATAGTCTGGGTGATAGAGCTGGTGGGTGATAGAGTTGGTGGGTGAAAGAGTTGGTGGGTTATAGACTGGGTGATAGAGTTGATGGGTGATAGACTGGACGATAGAGCTGGTGGGTTATAGACTGGGTGATAGAGTTGGTGGGTGATAGTCTGGGTGATAGAGTTGGTGGGTGATAGAGTTGGTGGGTGATAGACTGGGTCATAGAGTTGGTGGGTGATAGAGTTGGTGGGTGATAGAGTTGGTGGGTGATAGAGTGGGTGATAGAGTTGGTGGGTGATAGACTGGGTGATAGAGTTGGTGGGTGATAGACTGGGTGATAGACTGGGTGATAGAGATGGTGGGTGATAGACTGGGTGATAGACTGGGTGATAGAGTTGGTGGGTGATAGAGTTGGTGGGTGCTAGTCTGGGTGATAGAGTTGGTGGGTGATAGACTGGGTGATAGAGTTGGTGGGTGATAGACTGGGTGATAGAGTTGGTGGGTGATAGAGTCGAAGGGTGATAGAGTTGGTGGGTGATAGACTGGGTGATAGAGTTGGTGGGTGATAGACTGGGTGATAGAGTTGGTGGGTGATAGACTGGGTGATAGACTGGGTGATAGATTTGGTGGGTGATAGAGTGTGTGTGACAAAGGTGGGTGGACAGGGGTGATAGAATTGGCGAGGGATAGACTGGGTGATAGAGTTGGTGGGTGATAGTCTGGGTGATAGAGTTGGTGGGTGATAGTCTGGGTGATAGAGTTGGTGGGTGATAGTCTGGGTGATAGAGTTGGTGGGTGATAGACTGGGTGATAGAGTTGGTGGGTGATAGACTGGGTGATAGAGTTGGTGGGTGATAGAGTCGAAGGGTGATAGAGTTGGTGGGTGATAGACTGGGTGATAGAGTTGGTGGGCGATAGTCTGGGTGATAGAGTTGGTGGGTGATAGACTGGGTCATAGAGTTGGTGGGTGATAGAGTTGGTGGGTGATAGAGTTGGTGGGTGATAGAGTTGGTGGGTGCTAGTCTGGGTGATAGAGTTGGTGGGTGATAGAGTTGGTGGGTGATAGACTGGGTGATAGAGTTGGTGGGTGATAGTCTGGGTGATAGATCTGGTGGTTGATAGAGTTGGTGGGTGATAGAGTTGGTGGGTGATAGAGTTGGAGGGTGATAGAGTTGGAGGGTGATAGTCTGGGTGATAGAGATAGTGGGTGATAGACTGGGTGATAGAGTTGGTGGGTGATAGACTGGGTGATAGAGTTGGTGGGTGATAGACTGGGTGATAGACTGGGTGATAGAGTTGGTGGGTGATAGACTGGGTGATAGACTGGGTGATAGAGTTGGTGGGTGATAGATTTGGTGGGTGATAGAGTTGGTGGGTGATAGACTGGGTGATAAAGTTGGTGGGTGATAGAGTTGGTGGGTGATAGACTGGGTGATAGAGTTGGTGGGTGATAGAGTTGGTGGGTGATAGACTGGGTGATAAAGTTGGTGGGTGATAGAGTTGGTGGGTGATAGACTAGGTGATAGAGTTGGTGGGTGATAGACTGGGTGATAGAGTTGGTGGGTGATAGTCTGGGTAATATAGTTGGTGGGTGATAGAGTTGGTGGGTGATAGAGTTGGAGGGTGATAGTCTGGGTGATAGAGCTGGTGGGTGATAGAGTTGGTGGGTGAAAGAGTTGGTGGGTTATAGACTGGGTGATAGAGTTGATGGGTGATAGACTGGACGATAGAGCTGGTGGGTTATAGACTGGGTGATAGAGTTGGTGGGTGATAGTCTGGGTGATAGAGTTGGTGGGTGATAGAGTTGGTGGGTGATAGACTGGGTCATAGAGTTGGTGGGTGATAGAGTTGGTGGGTGATAGAGTTGGTGGGTGATAGAGTTGGTGGGTGCTAGTCTGGGTGATAGAGTTGGTGGGTGATAGAGTTGGTGGGTGATAGACTGGGTGATAGAGTTGGTGGGTGATAGACTGGGTGATAGAGTTGGTGGGTGATAGTCTGGGTGATAGATCTGGTGGGTGATAGAGTTGGTGGGTGATAGAGTTGGTGGGTGATAGAGTTGGAGGGTGATAGTCTGGGTGATAAGAGTTGGTGGGTGATAGAGTTGGTGGGTGATAGACTGGGTGATAGAGTTGGTGGGTGATAGACTGGGTGATAGAGTTGGTGGGTGATAGACTGGGTGATAGACTGGGTGATAGAGTTGGTGGGTGATAGAGTTTGTGGGTGATAGAGTTGGTGGGTGATAGAGTTGGTGGGTGATAATCTGGGTGATAGAGTTGGTGGGTGATAGAGTTGGTGGGTGATAGACTGGGTGATAGAGTTGGTGGGTGATAGAGTTGGTGGGTGATAGAGTTGGTGGGTGATAGTTTGGGTGATAGAGTTGGTGGGTGATAAAGTTGGTGGGTGATAGAGTTCGTGGGTGATAGACTGGGTGATAAAGTTGGTGGGTGATAGACTGGGTGATAGAGTTGGTGGGTGAAAGTCTTGGTAATAGAGTTGGTGGGTGATAGAGTTGGTAGGTGATAGAGTTGGAGGGTGATAGTCTGGGTGATAGAGCTGGTGGGTGATAGAGTTGGTGGGTTATTGACTGGGTGATAGAGTTGATGGGTGATAGACTGGACGATAGAGCTGGTGGGTTATAGACTGGGTGATAGAGTTGGTGGGTGATAGAGTTGGTGGGTGATAGTCTGGGTGATAGAGTTGGTGGGTGATAGAGATGGTGGGAGATAGTCTGATACAGATGCATTCCACTCTTGAGGTTGCAGGTATCTTGGCACTGGTCAACAGGGTACAATACCACAGTGCTGACAGTCAGTGATACAGTACCACAATGCTGACAGTCAGTGATACAGTACCACAGTGCTGACAGTCAGTGATACAATACCACAATGCTGACAGTCAGTGATACAGTACCACAGTGCTGACAGTCAGTGATACAGTACCACAGTGCTGACAGTCAGTGATACAGTACCACAATGCTGACAGTCAGTGATACAGTACCACAGTGCTGACAGTCAGTGATACAGTACCACAGTGCTGACAGTCAGTGATACAGTACCACAATGCTGACAGTCAGTGATACAGTACCACAGTGCTGACAGTCAGTGATACAGTACCACAGTGCTGACAGTCAGTGATACAGTACCACACTGCTGACAGTCAGTGATACAGTACCACAGTGCTGACAGTCAGTGATACAATACCACAATGCTGACAGTCAGTGATACAGTACCACAGTGCTGACAGTCAGTGATACAGTACCACAGTGCTGACAGTCAGTGATACAGTACCACAGTGCTGACAGTCAGTGATACAGTACCACAATGCTGACAGTCAGTGATACAGTACCACAATGCTGACAGTCAGTGATACAGAACCACAGTGCTGACAGTCAGTGATACAGTTCCACAGTGCTGACAGTCAGTGATACAGTACCACAGTGCTGACAGTCAGTGATACAGTTCAGTCAGTGATACAGTACCACAGTGCTGACAGTCTGTGATACAGTACTACAATGCTGACAGTCTGTGATACAGTACCACAATGCTGACAGTCAGTGATACAGTACCACAGTGCTGACAGTCTGTGATACAGTACTACAATGCTGACAGTCTGTGATACAGTACCACAATGCTGACAGTCAGTGATACAGTACCACAGTGCTGACAGTCAGTGAAACAGTACCACAATGCTGACAGTCAGTGATACAGTACCACAATGCTGACAGTCAGTGATACAGTACTACAATGCTGACAGTCTGTGATACAGTACCACAATGCTGACAGTCAGTGATACAGTACCACAGTGCTGACAGTCAGTGAAACAGTACCACAATGCTGACAGTCAGTGATACAGTACCACAGTGCTGACAGTCAGTGATACAGTACCACACTGCTGACAGTCAGTGATACAGTATCACAGTGCTGAAAGTCAGTGATACAGTACCACAATGCTGACAGTCAGTGATACAGTACCACACTGCTGACAGTCAGTGATACAGTACCACAGTGCTGACAGTCAGTGATACAGTACCACACTGCTGACAGTCAGTGATACAGTACCACAGTGCTGACAGTCAGTGATACAGTACCACACTGCTGACAGTCAGTGATACAGTACCACACTGCTGACAGTCAGTGATACAGTACCACAATGCTGACAGTCAGTGATACAGTACCACACTGCTGACAGTCAGTGATACAGTACCACACTGCTGACAGTCAGTGATACAGTACCACACTGCTGACAGTCAGTGATACAGTACCACACTGCTGACAGTCTGTGATACAGTACCACAGTGCTGACAGCCAGTGATACAGTACCACAGTGCTGACAGTCAGTGATACAGTACCACAATGCTGACAGTCAGTGATACAGTACCACAATGCTGACAGTCAGTGATACAGTACCACAATGCTGACAGTCAGTGATACAGTACCACAGTGCTGACAGTCAGTGATACAGTACCACAGTGCTGACAGTCAGTGATACAGTTCCACAGTGCTGACAGTCAGTGATACAGTACCACAGTGCTGACAGTCAGTGATACAGTTCCACAGTGCTGACAGTCAGTGATACAGTACCACACTGCTGACAGTCAGTGATACAGTACCACAATGCTGACAGTCAGTGATACAGTACCACAGTGCTGACAGTCAGTGATACAGTACCACACTGCTGACAGTCAGTGATACAGTACCACAATGCTGACAGTCAGTGACACAGTACCACAATGCTGACAGTCAGTGATACAGTACCACAGTGCTGACAGTCAGTGATACAGTACCACAGTGCTGACAGTCAGTGATACAGTATCACAGTGCTGAAAGTCAGTGAAACAGTACCACAGTGCTGACAGTCAGTGATACAGTACCACAGTGCTGACAGTCAGTGATACAGTACCACAGTGCTGACAGTCAGTGATACAGTATCACAGTGCTGAAAGTCAGTGATACAGTACCACAGTGCTGAAAGTCAGTGATACAGTACCACAGTGCTGACAGTCAGTGATACAGTACCACAATGCTGACAGTCAGTGATACAGTATCACAATGCTGTCGGTCAGTGATACAGTACCACAATGCTGACAGTCAGTGATACAGTACCACAGTGCTGACAGTCAGTGATACAGTACCACAGTGCTGACAGTCAGTGATACAGTACCACAATGCTGACAGTCTGTGATACAGTACCACAGTGCTGACAGTCAGTGATACAGTACCACAGTGCTGACCGTCAGTGATACAGTACCACAATGCTGACAGTCAGTGATACAGTACCACAGTGCTGACAGTCATTGATACAGTACCACAATGCTGACAGTCAGTGATACAGTACCACAATGCTGACAGTCAGTGATACAGTACCACAGTGCTGACAGTCAGTGATACAGTACCACAATGCTGACAGTCAGTGATACAGTACCACAATGCTGACAGTCAGTGATACAGTACCACAATGCTGACAGTCAGTGATACAGTACCACAATGCTGACAGTCAGTGATACAGTACCACAATGCTGACAGTCAGTGATACAGTACCACAATGCTGACAGTCAGTGATACAGTTCAGTCAGTGATACAGTACCACAATGCTGACAGTCAGTGATACAGTACCACAATGCTGACAGTCAGTGATACAGTACCACAATGCTGACAGTCAGTGATACAGTACCACAGTGCTGACAGTCAGTGATACAGTACCACAATGCTGACAGTCAGTGATACAGTTCCACAGTGCTGACAGTCAGTGATACAGTACCACACTGCTGACAGTCAGTGATACAGTACCACAATGCTGACAGTCAGTGATACAGTACCACAGTGCTGACAGTCAGTGATACAGTACCACAATGCTGACAGTCAGTGATACAGTACCACAGTGCTGACAGTCAGTGATACAGTACCACAGTGCTGACAGTCAGTGAAACAGTACCACAGTGCTGACAGTCAGTGATACAGTACCACAGTGCTGACAGTCAGTGATACAGTACCACAATGCTGACAGTCAGTGATACAGTACCACACTGCTGACAGTCAGTGATACAGTACCACAATGCTGACAGTCAGTGATACAGTACCACAGTGCTGACAGTCAGTGACACAGTACCACAATGCTGACAGTCAGTGATGCAGTACCACAATGCTGACAGTCAGTGATGCAGTACCACAGTGCTGACAGTCAGTGATACAGTACCACAATGCTGACAGTCAGTGATACAGTACCACAATGCTGACAGTCAGTGATACAGTACCACAATGCTGACAGTCAGTGATACAGAACCACAGTGCTGACAGTCAGTGATACAGTACCACAGTGCTGACAGTCAGTGATACAGTACCACAATGCTGACAGTCAGTGAAACAGTACCACAGTGCTGACATTCAGTGATACAGTACCACAATGCTGACAGTCAGTGATACAGTACCACAATGCTGACAGTCAGTGATGCAGTACCACAGTGCTGACAGTCAGTGATACAGTACCACAGTGCTGACAGTCAGTGATACAGTACCACAATGCTGACAGTCAGTGATACAGTACCACAGTGCTGACAGTCAGTGATACAGTACCACAATGCTGACAGTCAGTGAAACAGTACCACAGTGCTGACATTCAGTGATACAGTACCACAATGCTGACAGTCAGTGATACAGTACCACAATGCTGACAGTCAGTGATACAGTACCACAGTGCTGACAGTCAGTGATACAGTACCACAGTGCTGACAGTCAGTGATACAGTACCACACTGCTGACAGTCAGTGATACAGTACCACAATGCTGACAGTCAGTGATACAGTACCACAATGCTGACAGTCAGTGATACAGTACCACAATGCTGACAGTCAGTGATACAGTACCACAGTGCTGACAGTCAGTGATACAGTACCACAATGCTGACAGTCAGTGATACAGTACCACAGTGCTGACAGTCAGTGATACAGTATCACAATGCTGACAGTCAGTGATACAGTTCCACAGTGCTGACAGTCAGTGATACAGTACCACACTGCTGACAGTCAGTGATACAGTACCACAATGCTGACAGTCAGTGATACAGTTCAGTCAGTGATACAGTACCACAATGCTGACAGTCAGTGATACAGTACCACAATGCTGACAGTCAGTGATACAGTACCACAATGCTGACAGTCAGTGATACAGTACCACAGTGCTGACAGTCAGTGATACAGTACCACAATGCTGACAGTCAGTGATACAGTTCCACAGTGCTGACAGTCAGTGATACAGTACCACACTGCTGACAGTCAGTGATACAGTACCACAATGCTGACAGTCAGTGATACAGTACCACAGTGCTGACAGTCAGTGATACAGTACCACAATGCTGACAGTCAGTGATACAGTACCACAGTGCTGACAGTCAGTGATACAGTACCACAGTGCTGACAGTCAGTGATACAGTACCACAGTGCTGACAGTCAGTGAAACAGTACCACAGTGCTGACAGTCAGTGATACAGTACCACAGTGCTGACAGTCAGTGATACAGTACCACAATGCTGACAGTCAGTGATACAGTACCACACTGCTGACAGTCAGTGATACAGTACCACAATGCTGACAGTCAGTGATACAGTACCAAAGTGCTGACAGTCAGTGACACAGTACCACAATGCTGACAGTCAGTGATGCAGTACCACAATGCTGACAGTCAGTGATGCAGTACCACAGTGCTGACAGTCAGTGATACAGTGCCACAATGCTGACAGTCAGTGATACAGTACCACAATGCTGACAGTCAGTGATACAGTAC
The DNA here is from genome assembly GCA_936450465.1 of Gibbula magus. Classification (NCBI taxonomy): domain Eukaryota; kingdom Metazoa; phylum Mollusca; class Gastropoda; order Trochida; family Trochidae; genus Gibbula; species Gibbula magus. The sequence continues at coordinate 49,751,404 of OW388304.1, read as the reverse complement.
CACAATGCTGACAGTCAGTGATACAGAACCACAGTGCTGACAGTCAGTGATACAGTACCACAGTGCTGACAGTCAGTGATACAGTACCACAATGCTGACAGTCAGTGAAACAGTACCACAGTGCTGACATTCAGTGATACAGTACCACAATGCTGACAGTCAGTGATACAGTACCACAATGCTGACAGTCAGTGATGCAGTACCACAGTGCTGACAGTCAGTGATACAGTACCACAGTGCTGACAGTCAGTGATACAGTACCACAATGCTGACAGTCAGTGATACAGTACCACAGTGCTGACAGTCAGTGATACAGTACCACAATGCTGACAGTCAGTGAAACAGTACCACAGTGCTGACATTCAGTGATACAGTACCACAATGCTGACAGTCAGTGATACAGTACCACAATGCTGACAGTCAGTGATACAGTACCACAGTGCTGACAGTCAGTGATACAGTACCACAGTGCTGACAGTCAGTGATACAGTACCACAGTGCTGACAGTCAGTGATACAGTACCACAATGCTGACAGTCAGTGATACAGTACCACAATGCTGACAGTCAGTGATACAGTACCACAATGCTGACAGTCAGTGATACAGTACCACAGTGCTGACAGTCAGTGATACAGTACCACAATGCTGACAGTCAGTGATACAGTACCACAGTGCTGACAGTCAGTGATACAGTATCACAATGCTGACAGTCAGTGATACAGTACCACAGTGCTGACAGTCAGTGATACAGTACCACAGTGCTGACAGTCAGTGATACAGTACCACAGTGCTGACAGTCTGTGATACAGTACCACAATGCTGACAGTCAGTGATACAGTACCACAATGCTGACAGTCAGTGATACAGTACCACAATGCTGACAGTCAGTGATACAGTACCACAATGCTGACAGTCAGTGATACAGTACCACAGTGCTGACAGTCAGTGATACAGTACTACAATGCTGACAGTCAGTGATACAGTACCACAATGCTGACAGTCAGTGATACAGTACCACATTGCTGACAGTCAGTGATACAGTACCACAATGCTGACAGTCAGTGATACAGTACCACAGCGCTAACAGTCAGTGATACAGTACCACAGCGCTAACAGTCAGTGATACAGTACCACAGTGCTGACAGTCAGTGATACAGTACCACAATGCTGACAGTCAGTGATACAGTACCACAGTGCTGCCAGTCAGTGATACAGTACCACAGTGCTGACAGTCAGTGATACAGTACCACAATGCTGACAGTCAGTGATACAGTACCACAGTGCTGACAGTCAGTGATACAGTACCACAGTGCTGACAGTCAGTGATACAGTACCACAATGCTGACCACCCATGGTTCGCTAGTTCAAACCGATGCTCGCATGTTTAACCGTAAAGCGTAGCCACATGGCGTTGCGGGATTTCTCCCTGCCCTAATACTAGCAGCGGCGATATACGTGAAATACTCTTGAAAGCCGCGTTAAACCCCAACTCACCTCACCTCACCTGACAGTCAGCTACACAATATTTTGGAATGACAAATAAATTCTTTTATCAACAATTCAATTGATTATGTGATTTGAATACACATTCATGATAATCTGTTATTATATTTAATTCGGCAAATTAATTTTGTCATTGGTCATGACTTTACGTACACTCAACCACTTCATTTTCAACAGTAAAACGCGAATATTCTTCTGTCGGAGCCAATCGATTTTGAATGTCCTGATAGGGCCATGTTGTATAAACACGCGTACGTATTCATGGTATGATACTTCTATGTATGTTGGTTAAAATACACTTTGGGTGCTGAAATCGCGTTTACAATGGTATTTGGTCAGGAACTTTGGCTTTTAAGTCCAAATAATTATCAAATATAGCAATGTAATTAGAAACAAATGTTGCTGACATAGATAACCTTCTTGCACTAAAATGTACTGACGCAGCATTACTGTAGGACGTCATAAAACAAAGCAAAACAGTAATAAAATAAGGAGATTCCAAAACAACGATTTCTTAAAAGCATGTCTTTAAGAAATATGAACAATTTAAAGTTAGTTTTATTGGCTTCTGGGGACGTGTTACAACTGTTTCAGTCGTATCTAATGATGATGATGATGATATTTAGAGGATATTTGGCTTTTCTTGACTAATACCATGTTTATCTCATCGAGTGAGGTAGAAAGGTTATATTTTCACGAGTGGCGCAGCCACGAGTGAAAATATATAACTTTTCTACCTCACGAGATGAGATAAACATGGTATTTGTCAAGAAAAGACAAATTTTCTATTTATTATAAGACCAAATCGTTGCATATTCACCGAAATAGACTTGCATTAACGTTAAGTCGGCTCCAGAATGAGCCTGTCGCCTCAGCAACAATGTGACGTCATGAACGTTTCATGACGTCGGAGCATTGTTTTATGACGTCAGGTCATTGTTATATCAGTCACTAGTGACTGATAACACGTTCCATTGTTATTTTCACTAGTGACTGATAACACGGTTTATTTTCATTGATAGATCCCGGTATTTCACCTGCAGTCATATAATAAATAAGAAGTACAATAATAATAATAATTTAATACCCCGAAAGGAATTCATTTTGTATCATGACAGAGCTCGTGTACAATAAAGACAGACAATACACGTTACAGGTATAAACATGGAACAATCAAACTCGATCAACTTTAATTATTATTAAAAAGGCGAATACTGAAACGAATACATTTATTTTTTGTATTTTATATTTAGTATTATATTGGTTTTAAAGTGGATAGTAAATATTTCCTTCACTTGTCGATTAAAATATCTTGTATTTTGTATGGTGACGTTTCTTTTACAGTTGAGCGTACACGTGAAGCACGACATTAAAACGTAAACATTTAGCTTCCAAATTCAGCTTTAGTTTACGAAAGTAGATCTATCTGGAGCCAGGGATGTGACTGATTCGCTGTCTTACAGTGATGTGACTTATTCGCTGTCTGGGATGTAAAATATGACTGAGTCCATTAACTTTGAATAACAATACATGTATGTTTAATTCCAAGCCCTTATTTAACAGCATGATTGCTCTTGGAATGATCAAATAAACTCTGCCGACTATGTGGTGCCTTTCGGTAACATCCACCATACGACATATAAAGAAACTAAATGCAAACGATTGTTTTACATAAGATACCTTAATAAAATGTTCAAATCAATACACCACATTATTTAATAATATCAATAATTATAAATTGTACTCGGACTGCCAGGCAGTATAAAGGTTCTACAAGACGCTCTGCTTAGACCCCGTAAATCATATTTGACCAAATATTATCCAGAAACAACCCCGAACAACAACGAAGCCGAAAACATGTTTAAAAGGCCATATACAAGAGCAGATACACTTTTGGCTCTCTACTTTTTAACCATTTATTGAGCTTTGAAATGAGCTTTCACATATAGCTTTTTGTATTGCCGTTAGTGCCGTTAGTAGAAAGAAGAGGTATACCCTCAAAAAACGCGAAATGTCCGAACATTTTCAGTATTTTTTAAATAGGTAAAAAAAAAATCATTACGACTGATAACCAATATAGGTCTAATGGATGCCATAATACTAGCAGCCCGATATAAGTGAAATACTCTTGAAAGCACTAACTAACTAACTAACTAACTAACTAACTAACTAACTAACTAACTAACTAACTAACTAACTAACTATCTAACTAACTCACTCACTCACTCACTCACTCAAAGTGTCTATCAAGGTTCTGTTGAAATAAAAAAAATTAAATTGCACGAACTGCACGCGCAATTTTTGATATAAAAGGCTCTCACACAAACCACTGTTCTCATTGTCATTGGAAAACCACAAAAAGAATGCCGAGACTTAAAGCAGAACAACGCGAACGGGCCATAGGAATGATCAACATGGGAACTTCAAGGGGTCGGCTGCTCCACCACAGCGGTAACCAACTTGATTGAACGGTTCCAGCAGACTGGTCAGACAAGAGACAGGTCCAGATCAGGGAAACCCCGCACCACAACCCATCAGGAAGACCGGTACATACGTACTTGGCACCTAAGTAACCGATTCCTGACGGCAACGTCAACGGCAAGAACTGCGTTGGGTCGCCGTCTTAGCCGACTGCCAGTAGCCAAACGTCTTAGTTCCTACGGTATTAGGAACTACAGGCCCTACAGAGGAACTGTTCTGACGCCAAGACATCAGCAAGAGAGATTACGTTGGGCACGTCAAGTACGGCGCTGGTAGATACGTGACTGACAAAGGGTCAAAGGGAGCAACCGAGTTTATCGAAGACAAGGGGAGAGGATGGCGCCATGTTACATCCAAGAGCTGGAGCATTTTGGTGGAGGGAGTGTGATGGTCTTGGGCGGGGTTCTAGCGGACAGAACGCTACATTGACCAAGTTTTGAGACCGGTCGTTATCCCCTTTTATTCGGCAGCAACATCAGGGAACTCTCTATCAACACGACAATGCAAGGCCCCATGTTGCTAGAGTGGTTCAGGCCTTTTTTAATAGGCACAATATCAATGTACTGCCCTGGACCCCACGATCCCCTGATATGTCCCCGATCGAACACCTGTGGGACCACCTCGATAGCCATATCAGACAACGTCAGCCAACCCATATTACTCGTCGTCAGTTAATTCAAGCTCTAAGGGAAGAGTGGCAGACAACCCCCAATGCCGTCATCAGGCGCCTGACGTCATAAATGCGTAGACCGGTGTACGCTTTTATTCAGGCACAAGGAGGACATACCCGTTATTGACATTGCAGTATGACTGCTCCAGAACTCTTACGGCACTGAAATATCTGTATGTCTTGGTTTTGTAAATAGCAATAATTACCCCTTCTGTAAATGATGCGCCATTGCATATAACAATACAAAATAAAATGTATGAACTCGTGTATTTTGCTTGTCAATTGATTTATCTTTATAGTTTATGAACTTTAAGTGGTGAAGTAGTCATCTTTCGATCACAATCAATAATTTCTTAGGGGTCTAGTTTCTTATGGACGTGCCTATATAAAAAAGATAATTTCGTTTTAAAAGTAAAACAAAGAGTATAAATGAATGGTTGATGTTCCCACATGAGAACATTGAGAGGAAGATCACAAAAGTTTTCAAAATGGGTAAATTTGACTAAAAAAATAAAAACATGACAAAATATCGGTCTTTTGATTTATTTCAGGGTTAGTAGGGGTTGCTTCTTGGTTCCTTGCTGGCTTTGGTTTCTGGAACTTCGATGCAGCAATTTCTGCCAATATTACATGTATTTGCCAACCCGTAAGAAAAACGAACATTATTGAGAATATTTCCATTGTATTGAAGCTAAATGATTAAATGTAACATTCTGTTATTTTTTTTATTATAAACTGACTTGCAAAAGAAACGCCACCAAAATACAAAAAAAGTTATTCTTTTTCGAGGAACGAAGCCTATCGATTTAAAAAAGTTTAAACATGTCTTCTAAACGTAACATGTACATTGACTGTACGCAAATGCAAGTTTTCTTCCTAATTTTCGAGAAAAATGAACTTAATGGTCAAAACTTTCAGATTGTGTACAAAGTTAACCAAATGAAATTTGGGTACGAAACATCAACATAATGGAGGTTTTGCATTAAAATATTCGATTGTAAGCGACGAACATGGCTTTTTAGAGTGCAACAGAAAAAAAGAGAACAATTTACATCCTGCAGGTTTGAGGGACGCTTAACCAAGATGCCTCATCATGGATTGCATCAAGTGTACAATAGCCAGACTCGCTAAATTTTACAGACTAACTGACAGCATTGTGTACAATCCACGGATTGGAGAACCAAAGTTATCCACGCGTGTGTCACCCATTGAACAACTTTTGCAATTTCACCCTTGACCATTAACAAAAGAGAATTGGCTTTTTCCTCATGTGTTTGTAAGCCTTCTTACACCGTTAAAGCTTAAAATATCATTATTCTATTCAATGTTCTAAAATACCTGATGATCGAAAACTGGACAATTGACCCTTTACGGCACGTCAATTAATGGTTATTTTCACTGAAAGACCCTTCCAAATGTATGTATTTTCGATACATAATATTATAATATGCGTTTGTTTGATTAGGGACCAAAAATGTTTTGGTTGCGTTTCTTTTGCAAGTCAGTTTATAAAGAGCAAAATACTTACAGTTGACATGATATGTACTGGTTGTCATTGCGTCCATTGAACCAAACTTTACAGTCTGACAGCTCTTAGTGTGAACTCATTAAAATTAGCTTTTGGGCCCAATCGTTTCACCCATTAAAGGTCCAGTTCGAATCCTTTTAACATGGGAAAATGTTTCAAAATGCACTTAGAGACTTTTTGGAATTTTTTGCAAAAGATGCGCAATGACCATGCGAGCAAAAAAGTAAATCATGGCGAATTCGTAAGTCACGTGGTTTTTCCGCCATTTTGATTTTAGACACATTTTACAATTGTCCGACCCCACGCACCTTTGGCAATCTTCTCCTCTGAAGATACTAGCATCTAAGAGCTAAAACTTGCATATATGTGCAGCGAAAGGGTTGGTGATTAAACGATACTCCAAAGCTTTAGCGAACTCCTTATACTTTTTTCACAGTGACCTTTCAAAGTCCGACAATTTTGGAAAATTGCAAACTTCAAAGGGAGATAATTCAAAAACCTACAAAATTGAAAGATTTTTTCAGGAGAGTAAGACAGGACTATGGCCGTTATGAATCAATAATAAAATCGCTCGCGGGCAGTCATTTCCGGTCATAATAAAGAAAAACTTTTAACATGGGAATTTTTGTTTAATCCACTTAGAGACTTGTAACGTTTTGCAAAAGATGCGCAAGAACAATACAAGCACAAAAGTAAATCATGACCAAATCGTAGGTTACGTGATTTAGCCGCCATTTTGATTTTCTTAAAATTTTTCTGATTTTGACATGTGAAATTTGGGTCTAAATAATCCCAGTGACATACTAGAGACTCGCAACTTGTTACAAAAGATGCCTTATAACTAGACAACCAAGATATGTTACCATGGCGAGGTCGTGGATCACGTGGTTTTGACGCCATATTGGATTTTAACCGTTTTCTTCCGATTATAAAATAGGGACTATTTCAATTAATGTTATAGACGGTTTAGAGACTAAAATATATATATGATATTTAGTTTCGTTGGAAAATTGCAATAGGTAAATTTCACAAACACATTTTGCTGCTGCAAAAGGAGCACAGCACCATACACGTTTCTCCTACGTTTTTGACTACAAACGAACTAACTGTTTCATTTTAAGGCCTCACACGCTCACTTACATTGTTTCTCCTGTCTTTTTCATTACACAATGTTAAGGATACTGCTTCCAATGACAACAGATGACTCATTGCGGGCTGAATCATTTTATCGTCGCTTGCGACTATATTTATTATTATTATTATTATTATTCTTATTATTATTGTTATTATTCTTATTATTATTATTATTATTATTATTATTATTATTTGTACATTTTGTCAAGAGCTTTCTGAGGTAGCCGCTGGGCCGATTCGTATGAAATTTTCAACGATGATAGCCTGTGACCCAACTTAGATTTTAACGAGCCACTTTTTGGATTTTCGACTTCTTTCATGAGTTATCTTCCGTTCAAGTCAAAACTTCAAACCTTAATAGCTCGAAAACTATTTAAGATAATTTGTTGTATGAAATGGTGTACTTCCTAAAAATGCTGGTTATAGTCATCAGGATAGTGATTTGGAGTGCAAGGCCTCTTTTCACAAAGCACTAAGGTTATTTGTAAGTCACTTAGATAACCTTAGTGCAACGTTAAAGCATGATAGTTAATCTTAGTAAAGGTTAGAAAGGTTACTTTCACTAGAAAATACAACATCAATGTTGACGTTGTTCTTGATAATATTGGCGATCATGTGGCTGAGGAAGCCGATTTAGGGAAGAGGCACAGGACACGACACTGCAAGCCCGAACCCGTGAGGATGTATCTATACAAATATATGGAATTGTGAACAGGAGAACACTGGAGAAATGCTACGGCCTATCAACAAAAAGATCAATGAACAGATTTCACCAGAAATCCGCCCTATCTGAGCACACTCTGAAGAACAAGGATCACAACATCATGGGAAGGTACCAAAATATTGTGAACCAACAGGTACCAAATACATGAAGCGATTGGCTTCACTCATGTAGAACATCTATCCCCCGTAGGAGATAAATCTGAGGAGCACCCCAAAACAATTCGAGGAGCACCCACCCAACCATCAATTCACTCCTGTCGCAGCTTATCCGAAAGACCGCTACCAATTTACACGTTTCAGCGTTATCACTGTCCAACCACTTCAAATCCGACGGCCTCAACACTTGGCTTCTCTTTCTACCCTCATCCACCATGGCTTCTGCATTTCACACCCAATCAACGGTAATTCTTGTATCTACGATTTCAATAATTTCAATTGGTCTTTCTCATTTTACCAATTTGTATTATCCAGTCACTTCTTCTGAAGCATACATACCAGTTTATATTTAGCAATCATTTTTGGTTAACAATGCAGATTGAAATTGCAATAGTATTGTACATTTCCTGTGTTTCGGACATTTAACACAATATGTTGATAAAATTTCGACAACATGTATCATTATGCATCATCAATAAAACTCGTATGTGCAATTCTTGTTGTGAATTGTTATGTTTGCATACCTTTTGACCAAATAAAAGCTCATATTTCAAATATGATTCAATTTAATGTATTTTAACTATTACTGTCAAAATGTTAACACATGGAAACATACCTACATCTCAAAAAACTATGAGTCGAATCAGTAAAACATTTTGGATTTGCCTTTTCTACATCATTATGAGGCTCTGTTATGAAAATGAAACGATCACTTTCAGAATTTAGGTGTCCATAAACAAAATTACATTATTTGTCATGTGTATATTTGTTAAAAGAAATAATTCGGTATTATAAACATTACATCATCATGTGTTCTTTAAAGGAAGGAAAATGTTTAAATCTGTATAACTATGAGTATACTCGTGGTGGGTAGTGGTCGTAGCACAAAACAACCTTAACACTAAGGTTAACCTAAGTGCCATATTTTAACATTGCACTGAGTCTACCTTAGTGACTTAAGGTCACCTTAGAGGTTCGTACAACGGGACCCAGGGTCACCTTAGAGGTTCGTACAACGGGACCCAGGGTCACCTTAGAGGTTCGTACAACGGGACCCAGGGTCATCTTAGAGTTTCGAGCAACGGGACACAGGGTCACCTTAGAGTTTCGTACAACGGGACACAGTGTCACCTTAGAGTTTCGAACAACGGGACACAGGGTCACCTTAGAGTTTCGAACAACGGGACCCAGGGTCACCTTAGAGGTTCGTACAACGGGATACAGGGTCACCTTAGAGTTTCGAACAACGGGACCCAGGGTCACATTAGAGTTTCGAACAACGGGACCCAGGGTCACCTTAGAGGTTCGTACAACGGGACACAGGGTCACCTTAGAGGTTCGTACAACGGGACACAGGCTCACCTTAGAGGTTCGTACAACGGGACCCAGGGTCACCTTAGAGGTTCGTACAACGGGACACAGGGTCACCTTAGAGGTTCGTACAACGGGACACATGGTCACCTTAGAGTTTCGTACAACGGGACCCAGGGTCACATTAGAGTTTCGAACGGGACCCAGGGTCACCTTAGAGGTTCGTACAACGGGACCCAGGGTCACCAATCTTAACAGAACCGTCTGTGTACAGAAGTTGTGTAAATAGAGAATCTCAACATAATATATCAACATGAGTTGATAAAAGTTTCAAATATCCGAGGCTTATTACATTTAAGTGAACATAATGTACATCTCTGAAACATCTCTGCCATTTGACTTCCAGTGCGGTGGGGCCATAGCATTGTGACGTCATCATGTTTATGACGTCATAGCATTGTGATGTCATTACTCAATGATGTAAAAGCATTGTGATGTCATGCAGTTGACGGTGACAGGGCATTGTGCAAAATCTACTGCCAAAACAATATCTCCCAGGAGATATCGTTTGATCTCACACAAGCGATATCTCCCGTGAAAGCCAGTTTTGGGTGGTAAATCCACATATACTACTCATATCTCAACTCAAATAGTTTGTTTGTTATTACAAATATTGGACGTGTTTTTTTTAAATTTTGATTATCGTCATGACGACATACAGGTGGGTGTCTAGTTTGGGAACATATCCTACCTTGTCCTTCTGGCTCTTGTGTGTGGTGCGTTGTTGATACGTTGTTGACATCTGACTTACACCGTATTAATACCTGATTGACATATTATTGATCCCTATTGACATATTCACATACTATTGACTGTTTTATTGACAAACCATTAATACCTATTTGGTATCTTCTTGACAACGTATTGATAATATATTGACACACTATTGACACACTATTTACACACTATTGACACACTATTTATACCATACAGGTCCCTAATTGACACGCTCTTGATACCAAGTGGACACACTATTGATACCGTACAGGTCCCTAATTGACACGCTCTTGATACCAAGTGGACACACTATTGATACCTTACAGGTCCCTAACTGACACGCTCTTGATACCAAGTGGACACACTATTTATACCATACAGGTCCCTAATTGACACGCTCTTGATACCAAGTGGACACACTATTTATACCATACAGGTCCCTAATTGACACGCTCTTGATAACAAGTGGACACACTATTTATACCATACAGGTCCCTAATTGACACGCTCTTGATAACAAGTGGACACACTATTTATACCTTACAGGTCCCTAATTGACACGCTCTTGATACCAAGTGGACACACTATTGATACCGTACAGGTCCCTAATTGACACGCTCTTGATTCCAAGTGGACACACTATTTATACCATACAGGTCCCTAATTGACACGCTCTTGATACCATGTGGACACACTATTTATACCATACAGGTCCCTAATTGACACGCTCTTGATACCAAATGGACACACTATTGATACCATACAGGTCCCTAATTGACCCGCTCTTGATACCAAGTGGACACACTATTTATACCATACAGGTCCCTAATTGACACGCTCTTGATACCAAGTGGACACACTATTTATACCATACAGGTCTCTAATTGACACGCTCTTGATTCCAAGTGGACACACTATTTATACCATACAGGTCCCTAATTGACACGCTCTTGATACCAATTGGACACACTATTTATACCATACAGGTCCCTAATTGACACGCTCTTGATACCAAGTGGACACACTATTTATACATACAGGTCCCTAATTGACACGCTCTTGATACCAAGTGGACACACTATTTATACCATACAGGTCCCTAATTGACACGCTCTTGATACCAAGTGGACACACTATTTATACCATACAGGTCCCTAATTGACACGCTCTTGATACCAAGTGGACACACTATTGATACCATACAGGTCCCTAATTGACACGCTCTTGATAACAAGTGGACACACTATTGATACCATACAGGTCCCTAATTGACACACTCTTGATACCAAGTGGACACACTATTTATACCATACAGGTCCCTAATTGACACGCTCTTGATACCAAGTGGACACACTATTGATACCATACAGGTCCCTAATTGACACGCTCTTGATAACAAGTGGACACACTATTGATACCATACAGGTCCCTAATTGACACGCTCTTGATACCAAATGGACACACTATTGATACCATACAGGTCCCTAATTGACCCGCTCTTGATACCAAGTGGACACACTATTTATACCATACAGGTCCCTAATTGACACGCTCTTGATACCAAGTGGACACACTATTTATACCATACAGGTCTCTAATTGACACGCTCTTGATTCCAAGTGGACACACTATTTATACCATACAGGTCCCTAATTGACACGCTCTTGATACCAATTGGACACACTATTTATACCATACAGGTCCCTAATTGACACGCTCTTGATACCAAGTGGACACACTATTTATACCATACAGGTCCCTAATTGACACGCTCTTGATACCAAGTGGACACACTATTTATACCATACAGGTCCCTAATTGACACGCTCTTGATACCAAGTGGACACACTATTTATACCATACAGGTCCCTAATTGACACGCTCTTGATACCAAGTGGACACACTATTGATACCATACAGGTCCCTAATTGACACGCTCTTGATACCAAGTGGACACACTATTGATACCATACAGGTCCCTAATTGACACGCTCTTGATACCAAGTTGACACACTATTGATACCATACAGGTCCCTAATTGACAGGCTCTGATACCAAGTGGACACACTATTGACTCCCTATTGGTACATTAGTGTTATCTTATTGAAACCCTATTTAAAATACATATACAGACTACTGACCGTGTTGACACCACGTTGATGCCATTTTTGCACCATATTGATACCTCATAGAGTTGAGACAACTCATCAGCATGTATGGGTCTGGTGCTTCACATGTCTCTGGCTCCATCATAACACCTGTTATAGGGGATTCTTAATATTACCTCATGAATATTCATGAGGCGTAAGAAACCGAGCTCTCGAAATCGAAAACGAGGCTAAGGCCGCTTCGAAACCCGGAAGTACCATTCACATAACATTGACAAGTCAGTAGCTCTTTCAAAGATCACTTATTTTCATTAAATATTATGATAAAATCACTTGGCAAACGTTCAAGATCGATATATCTGTCGATTATCTTCAATTATCACAGCTTAGGATACTATTTTACATGCAAGGCGATGTTTTACGACTAATTTACGGTGTGACTTCCTCGTTGTGTTTACCGTCATTTTGAACTGTAAATCTGTAAAACTCGTTGTTATTTCAGGTCTCTAATTTGAACACATACGAATGAAAATTTACACCCTACCCATGTATGCCAAAAAATCATTGTATATGGTCACTGGGTGGGAAGAAACTTTTCAAATCTTAGCCATCATTCGGCTAAACCGTCGCCTCTTGTGACATGCCTACGAGCTTCAAAAGGGTCATTCAGTGCAACTCACTGTAAACAAACCAAATTCTTGTTCTTAAAAAAATGATTTTGGAGTCTAAATTGATTCAAATTGTACATTTGAATATAGTTTCAATTATAGTCCAATAAGTTCAGTTTTTTTTTACGTTCTGCTGTTGAAGCAGTAAAGCAGATATTATTCAATCAAATAAACATATATATAATCTGTTCTACTTTTTATTTTTAGTAAGTCATTTGTATGTCTGCAGTAGCAAAATAATTTTTGAACAATGAAAATAACGTTCTTATTTATATGTATAAAATACATAAACATCTTTAGCAATTATTTGCAATCTATTGTGGCTTTATTTAAGTAATGGTTTGAGGATAGTTATCAATAATCAGTCAGTAATCAATGTCATCAATGTGGTGAAGATTCCAGTTTATGAGCACATGCAGATATGTGAATACGCTTTGAAAATTAAACAGATGTTTAAAAAAATATATTTCATAAGAAAAGGATTTCTACCTAAGAAACATAGTGTTTAGTTTTTGTAAGAAGCTGACAACTGTACACAAAATCAATTAAATGAATGGTGGAACAAAACCGAGGGATTACATATTTGAAAAGCATGTACATGTGTAGCTAATGATCTGTTATTAAAGTTATTTTAGCATTATTTTTATTCAAATATACATCTTTATATACAACTAAAAGGAGTGAGACCAATTCAAAAGTTAGGAGATATGTAATTATTCCTTGTACTTCAAAGTTGATAAAATACTTTTCTAAATACTGCATGGCTACTTTATATTACATGAATTTAATTTATTTATTGAATTCTATTCATTTCAAAATAAAGTAACATGTTACAATCTCCTAGTGCTAATGTGATATATTATACCCCATATGTCACACATGGCATGAACATTTGAATACCCTATGTAGTATGTTCCCACTTGCCTATTTGCAATCAGGGTCCCTTTTTACTTTATGAATTATTCTAGATAATCATCTAAGTCACAATAGAAAGCATTCAGTGGGATTGTGTCTCTTATCAATAATTCATAAATAATTTTAAAAATATTGTGCATTTTAATTTAATTTCAATTTTATTTGTATTTAAAAAAAGAAGATAAACATATATTTCTCAAACATTACCACCACCTCCTTGAGCATAATCTATCATGTATGATTGTGTATTGAAACATGCATGTACATGTAAATTGCACATTATATTTCAATTATTATCAAGGATGACATGTACTTGTTACTTTCAAACATTAACCTCAATTAATTCAATTTAAATTTCTTGTTTTGTTGTTGTTATTTATGTTTGTTATTTTTGTTTGGTGATGACTTTACCTAAGTAAATGATTTAATATTAGTATTTAACAAACAATTATTTTCCTTATTTAAGTTTTGGCCTGCCTTAAATGTTACTCCAATGGTCCTAGATAATATCAAATAGAACCTGAATTATAAAGATAAACTTATGTTTATTTAACTTTTATAAACTTTATAATTTTTTGTTTAAGATATTTCTGGTCATGAGTACAATTCTGATTGTTATAATTTAATGTTTCCTGTAGTGCAGGTGTAAATAATTTAGTTATTCATGTCTATATGTCACATAGTTTTTATACAATATATTTAGCTCTTGATTTCAATAATAAATATTTATGTTTTATTTGACTGTCTATTTATTTGGAAAAATATTCTGACCATCTAGGTCGATACGAATTTAAATAGTTGCACTTAGCTTTCAATTAATATTGTGTGCAGTTGAGGGATGGGGCAGCACCTTCAAGAGGTTTAGTGACTGCAGACGGCCACTGACCCTATAATCACAGATTCAGAACTTAGGAATTATTATTATTTTAATGGAGATATATTTTGCCAAATGATTACGGAAAATTGACATTATAAGCCAAATGAGAAATACAGATCATCCCGTTTATGGGCCGAAATAAAACTTGAATTTACCACGAAGAAAACTATCCAAAACAAACGTCGTTTACCGCTAAACCTGGATGAATTACCCTTCACTTTGTCGATTTCATTATCAAAAACACTTGTATAAAACCTTGTATTGCTGGAATTCAATAAAACCATACCTATTCATTCAGTTCCCGTCGATAGAAACCGAAAAACACATGCAGCGGCACGTACTGCCGATGTGCAGCCATTACGCGAACCAGGAAATAAGCGGCCTTAGCCTCGCTTTCGTTTCGGGAAGGTCATAGGTCGTATGCATGCATAAATATTGAGAATCCCCTATTAGTACCTGCTAAGGCTACCCTAGCATCTGCCGATAGCCGTGCTTGATCGGTTACAAACCCGGATAGTTCAAATGGTAACTGTCAATTTGTTTAAACATCTTTTGAAGGTTAACTGGTTTTGTAAAAATACGATCAATGCTTTCTGACAGCTAACACGATATGACAGCAGAGAGAGTCGTGTATGGCTGTGCTGGCTATGAATATGGAGATAAGCTGTCCCTTGACTGGTTCCTTGTTTCCATACGACCGTACAGGACTGGTCCCACCAGAGCCGACACATAATAACATTTGAATATCAGGCGCTGATCGCTTCTTTTTGTAGGTTTACTTACGTCTTCCTTGTCTGCTGTCCTCATTCACAATCTATTTCAGTGGAACGACAAGCAGCAACCAAGCACTTCAGAGATTAAAAAAACGACAAGGAATCCCATGGTTATGTTCCTAGTACCCGGTAGACACACGTTGACACGTCCTCAACTGACTAGGTAACAGATGAACTCACTATGAGACTAAAACAACATAGTTTCCTTATACAAAGATAACGCCAGTCTAAGTATCCTTAAAGTGCTCTAAATGTCATTATAACGTCACTAAATGGGCAACGATATACTCAATTAATTCAAGTTACTTTACACTCCATTCAACCATTGGTCGACGATACATACATTCAACAGACTTGACACTCTATTCAACAATTGTTCAATGATACACATATTCAACAGACTTGACACTCCATTCAACAAGTGTAAACATGTAAGGTATAGATGCAGGTTGCTAGAGGCAATAACCAGACCACACACAGTGTGATGAATCACAACAGAAAGACGGCATAGTTAAAGTAGACTACAGGGAAGGATTTATTACAATTTACAGATATACTCAGGTTCATTTACAGCAATGTTCGCTAACTTGCACTCTGTCGAGGGAAAACTATTTTGCCGAGTAATTTGTTAGAACGGAAAAAGATCTTGATGCACCGCTCTGTTTCTCAGTGTTGATGAGCGCATTTATAAATTTGAACTAATAACAACTCGAACATTGTATGTCTTTATATAGAAAAGAAAATACTGCCATTGAGATAATTGAATTGTTAAAATACGTAAATTATACTCAATTATTCCCATGCAAAATGCAGTTAACTATCTCAAACTACGGATGTTTATAATATTTGTGGATGTCGAATGATTCTAAAGCAAACACACACTTGAGAATGTAAATGATATGTTAGCTCATGGCAAGAGAAGGAGACAGCATTCGAAAGTGACTCATCTTTATGCTGGTTGTACGGGGTCACTTCCAGTGAGATGGTGTCTTTAAACTGGATGTTAAAAGTCACTTCCAGTGAGATGGTGTCTTTATGTTGGATGTCAGAAGTCACTTCCAGTGAGATGGTGTCTTTATGTTGGATGTCAGAAGTCACTTCCAGTTGGATAGTGTCCTTATGTTGGATGTCAGAAGTCACTTCCAGTTGGATAGTGTCCTTATGTTGGATGTCAGAAGTCACTTCCAGTTGGATGGTGTCCTTATGTTGGATGTCAGAAGTCACTTCCAGTTGGATGGTGTCCTTATGTTGGATGTCAGAAGTCACTTCCAGTTGGATAGTGTCCTTATGTTGGATGCTAGAAGTCACTTCCAGTTGGATGGTGTGTTTATGTTTGATGTCAGAAGTCACTTTCGTTGGAATGATGTCTTTATGCTGGATGTACGGGGCCACTTTCAGTGGGATGGTGTCTTTATGTTGGATGTCAGAAGTCACCTTCCAGTGGGATGGCGTCTTCATGTTGGATATCAGAAGTCACTTCCACTGGGAACGTGTCTTTATGTTGGATGTCAGAAGTCACTTCCAGTGAGATGGTGTCTTTATAATGGATGTTAAAAGTCACTTCCAGTGGGATGATGTCTTTATGTTGGATGTCAGAAGTCACTTCCAGTGGGATGGTGTCCTTATGCTGGATGCTAGAAGTCACTTCCAGTAGGAAAGTGTCTTTATGCTGGATGTCAGAAGTCACTTCCAGTGGGATGGCGTTTTTATGCTGGATGTTAGAAGTCACTTTCAGTGAGATGGTGTCTTTATGTTTGTTGTCAGAAGTCACTTCCAGTGGGATGGTGTCTTTATATTGGATGTTAGAAGTCACTTCCAGTGGGATGGTGTCTTTATGTTGGATGTTAGAAGTCACTTCCAGTGGGATGGTGTCCTTATGTTGGATGTCAGAAGTCACTTCCAGTTGGATGGTGTCCTTATGTTGGATGTCAGAAGTCACTTCCAGTTGGATAGTGTCCTTATGTTGGATGCTAGAAGTCACTTCCAGTTGGATGGTGTCTTTATGTTTGATGTCAGAAGTCACTTTCGGTGGAATGATGTCTTTATGCTGGATGTACGGGGCCACTTTCAGTGGGATGGTGTCTTTATGTTGGATGTCAGAAGTCACCTCCAGTGGGATGGCGTCTTCATGTTGGATATCAGAAGTCACTTCCACTGGGAACGTGTCTTTATGTTGGATGTCAGAAGTCACTTCCAGTGAGATGGTGTCTTTATAATGGATGTTAAAAGTCACTTCCAGTGGGATGATGTCTTTATGTTGGATGTCAGAAGTCACTTCCAGTGGGATGGTGTCCTTATGCTGGATGCTAGAAGTCACTTCCAGTAGGAAAGTGTCTTTATGCTGGATGTCAGAAGTCACTTCCAGTGGGATGGCGTTTTTATGCTGGATGTTGGAAGTCACTTCCAGTGACATAGTGTCTTAAATAATAATAATAAAGATAATGGAATAGTTTACATGGCAGAAATAGGGCATAGTTATGGTTATAACTGACAAAATAGTACTTCATAGCTCATAACAACATCAATATACACAACATCTCTTGATGAACACGGAATACATTCTGCATTCTCTACATAATATAATTTTGGAACAGTCTACCTGCAAACCAAGAGACTTATTTTAAATACTTAAAGAGCCAGTATTTCAATGCTTAAAGAGCCAGCAAAGAGAAGTACCCCTTCGACTAACGCGCGCCAAGGGTATCTGACGCCATATTCACATAAAAAAAATTGTTTATTTATTTATTGCATAAAACGTACTACAATGCAGAAAGCGTCCCCGAAGCATGAAGGCTCGTCTTTAGCGTAAGTCGCCATAGCAACCCACGTGTTGCACTTGCTGCACCTGTTTCTTTTTGCAAGTTAGGCTACCCTTATCACACATTACTGATTTTGACGCTTGCACTATAAGCTATGTTTCTAAATGTCCTGAGAATATACAAATTATTGTCTATTTAATTTACCTGTAATTGAGATAAGACCAGCAACTTATGACAAATATATTCTCATCGATTATAAAATTCAAGCAAAATACCTAGTTGGGTAAAACATTTATTCCAATATCTGTAGTAAATACATACTTAAAAGAAACTGTAAAAATAAATAACCGCCAAAAATTATATATTTCGATTTCTTTCACTGCTCATAAACTGTGTTTATCTCCCGTGTCCTTGTGTACGGTGTAAGTGAGACCACAATGCTTTGCACTTGAAAATAATAGACTTGATCTATATTTATACTGGAAAAAACCTTTACTAATTTTGGGTCGAAAAAATCTTTGAAAATTAAGTGTTTATATTTCACGGAGTTCTATTTTGGGCAATTTTGTTCATGTTCATCAACATCCTTGTTGGGTCTTTAAGGATCCTTGTTGTAGAGTTTGCTGTATTTTAACCTTCTTATAATAATTGTGAGTTATTACCAAACGAAGGGGGGACATTGATCTCTCCCTACTTCCGCCTCCAAGCCTGTGTGCACCTGGCA
This sequence comes from Gibbula magus, assembly GCA_936450465.1. Taxonomy (NCBI): domain Eukaryota; kingdom Metazoa; phylum Mollusca; class Gastropoda; order Trochida; family Trochidae; genus Gibbula; species Gibbula magus. The sequence continues at coordinate 49,732,297 of OW388304.1, read as the reverse complement.
AGATCCCCGAGACAAGCATTGTCCCACTGGGCTACTACTGGGTTTAACTATTATAATGATTGGAACCTTAACTCTGATAGAGAGAGCAGATCAAGCATAGTTTAGATATTCAGCATCAACCACGGTAAGTTGCCATTCAACTCACACAGACAAATATTAACAACTGTTCTTGATTGTGTGCAAATTTCTCAAAATGTGCGTTACTGTTCTAAATTGTGTGTAAAATCGAAATCATGTTTTTATATTGTGAATTTATATGGAGGAAACATTAATAATAAAATATATGAAATGACTTGACATAAGCGAGATGATTACAAATCTAAGTTTGCAAATTATATCATTTATTTCTTTTTTTTAAAAGCCATCATTAAATAATATTCGTCTGCATGTTCTCAAGGTTAGGATGGCTATGTCTATGGCGTGTTACAAGAAACGACTTGCATAATTATATATACATGTACTTTTTATTGAGTTATTTCATTCATTTTCTCAAGGAAGTACATTCATTTGTAGTTCGTACATCTGTGTGTAACTACTTCTTTGTCACTTTATAATACAAATGACAATACATGCATTCGGTAACCAGATGATGTAACTTTCCTTTCTAGTATGGGTTGATTTCGAGTTTGTTTGAACATTTCCAAAACATACGCTTGCTGCATTGACTATGGTAAATTTGATTTCATCTGTCTTACACTCAAATGGAAACAAATGTCCGGAGAGGACGTACAGAGAATACTATCCAGCCAATTGCAGCATACAGTCCTCACATTCTTCTGTTGTGAATTGTTTAGACATTAATATTAGAAATAGTATCCATAACACTAAACCATTCAACAGTTGTTATGTCATCCTGTTTTTCTCTCGCTCCATTAAAATTCAATATTTGAGAGGTGCACATGACGTCAGATGTGTAAACCTTCAAGCTACTGTGTTCAGTTTACAGTACTTGCAGAGTAATCTACCTCGACCCTGTGAACCTTGGATGGAACATTTGTTACGGAATGGAGAGGTATCTGAACATATCCGATCTTAGCGTCTCCTAACATGCACTATGCAGATAGGATTTGTCTGAACTTAGAAAATTATAAACTTAAAATATACTTAAATTTGAGCTATAGTGTGATCTCCCGTTAGCTCGATGTTATATCTTGAGATTTGTCAAGCATATATTTGCGCTGACCAAACATTTGTATTTCTTTATCCCTAAAGGCAGTCATGCAATTTCGTTGATTAATTTTGAAGTGTGACATAAAAGAACTATTCCTCTTGGTGTATTGTCAGCTGAATGTGGCGTAATAAAAGCTACAGACATCCATTGTACATACACCATTGTCATCACCAGTTATTTCTACCCTAAGAATATATATATATACATAGATCATTTAGATTAAGATTGTTTGTATTGAACGAGAAGAACGAGTTGTACCTCTGCTTCATAATAGCTTCGAGTTCAATACAAACGATCCAAATGCACAAATATGAGGTTCTTTATTTATTATATACCCTCTTTTTTAGCAAATTGCTAAACAAATAAAGTTTCATAAATTTATTTATTTTATCATTTGTCAGTCCAGGAGAGTTTTAAGTTAAATTAAATTTGTATTAGAATCATTTAATTACAAAGAACTGGACATTAGAAACAACATTCAGTCTTTCGTCCATCGTGCTTCTTTCCAATGTTGTTACCATGGAAATGAAGTCACAATAGTAAACAGTTGTGACGTCACAATGACGCAGCATAGCTAGTGAAACTTTAGCCATTGCTTCAATTCCCCTTTTGCTTGGCGCTTTTTTACCTTGTTTATGATGATTTAAGTGAAGTTTTGCCAGCTTTTGTTTTTAATAGTAGGTCTAAAATTCTAAATCCCAAAAAAATGCAAGCTGGTACTTTAAACAATTGAAAAATTACTAGCAGTGTTATTAATAGTCAAATTTCGAAGATTGAATTGGGAAAACATTTGAAAAAGCAAAAATTCCGAGAAGTGCAATACAGAATTCAACTTGCAATACGAAAATCGACCACGGAAACCGTATTGCATGGCTTTATTACTATCTTAAGTTTACATGGGCATATAATAAAAGTTAAGGTATTGGAACGAAACCGAAACACTGTCACAAGTGTCCATTATCTGAGTCGGGTCAACATGGTATTGTACAACAATGTTGTTAACAGCGAATCAATTAACGTACTTGTGTAGGGAGCAGCTACAAGTGGATACATGGCTGCTTCTGTCTGACCTGCACCAGGAGATGAATGGGAAGTGTCACGTGTCACAAGGTGCTACACACCAGGATTGAATCAGAGCCAGGCTTTTCACAAAACTGACAAATATCGTTTATTTCTATTGTGAAAGAAATAGAAGAAATCTCTTGGAAGTATGTTAAGTATTGATTGTAACTACGATGATTGTGTTGGGACTCTTATAGTAATTACAATGTTGAATGTTTAGTTTAATCTATGATACTTTTTGTGATTGACCCTGGTTCTATCAACGTTTTTAAAAAACTAAGGTTGTATATCTACCAGGGTGAATGATCATGGTGGTAGGTCCAGCGCCTCTGTGATCACTGGGTATTTGAATTCAGAAGTCTCTAGCTAATAGTCATGAGCAAAGCATTTCTACTGATAATCTCAATAGAAGTTAGCAAATTGCATGATCTGTATGCGTGAGTCTCACATGTGCTATATTTGATTTCAACCTAATTTTTATCATCGATTCCAAGCCAGTTATAGCTCATGCCAAGTCCATTATTGCATCAATAGGAATATAAAATAGGTAAAAATTCCTCAATATATCCACGTTCTGTGGGTCAACACATTAGGGCCATTTAAAGGTGAACGTTTTGTCAATATTTCCCTCAAGAGATAGTGACTATGAAAACTGACAAACCAAAACGTTGTATTGCCGTTTGGAACAGCGACCCACGAATCCCTGACAGTTTGCCAGTTTAGAAGTTAATAAAGTATCACGTGAGATGAACTGGTCTCCAGTAGAAGGTTGACTTTACATCAAGTGGCTGATAGAGGATATCCCACCTGGAGTATAAAAACATCAGCTGGAGTAAACTTAAAGATCAAATTTGTAGTGAGGTATCACCTGAAAAAAAGTCTTGAGAGACATTCTTCAAGATGTCCTTAGATTAGTTTGAGAATAACTGATAATCTAATTGACAGTTTTCGTCTGATGTAAAGCAACCTTGGCTAAAGTTGTGAAATACTGAACTCTCTCGTGGTTGGTTTCACTGAGAACAGTATAAAGGCGGCACTTTGTTATACTAAGTTATCCTCTGCTAAATAAGGGTGTGTTCATTTGAAAGATGGTTTTGTTTTTTGATAAATTTGCTATTTTTGGTTTTTTTTTAATCCGTATAAGGTTAGATTTTAAAATATTTCCCCTCTAGAATTCTATACCAAGGTTAAATGAAACAATGTCTTCAAAAGCAAATAAAAATACATTTGAAATGTGTATGTTCATGTTCCTGAGAAACACACGTTTTAGGAAATTTTCGGTTGCAAGTCCCTACACGAGACAGGAGAGCCAAGGTGCTTATCGGCTTTTTTAATGACGTCCGAAAGTATTGATGCGTCAACAAATTTAGGTCTAAGAAGGTACAACGTGTCAACAACAACTTATACCAACATAATTTCAATATTTCATAAAATTTTAGCTTAAATACTAAACATTATGTGAAGAAAACCCCTTTGAAATAGTAATATCAACGCCCCGTGTCTGTTTGAACAGACAAATTATATCAGTAATGAATTTTTAAAAATGTGTTTGTTTTGAGTGGTTAATTCGTGTGTATGGTCTGTGGTATAAGGAAGGGTGACCATAGTTTTCAGATCCTTATTGAGGACAGTCGAGTATATCTTACATTCTATAACGGTATATAACTGCATTGTAGAATGGTAATGGAGATGATATAGCGTGTGTGATGGACGGTGGCGGTGACTGTGGTGCTGGAGATGGGGAGTGACTGCACAATGTGACACGACGTCGATACTAACCAGATAGACTCGGGCTCATCAGACAGGTCGTCATACCTCCTAGCAGTTACTGTCGGAATAAAGATATGGAATAGTTTACATGGCAGAAATAGTGCATATTTATGGTAATAACTGACAAAATAATACTTCATAGCTGATAACAACATCAATGTACACAGCATCCATTGATGAACACAGAATACATTTTGCATTCTCTACATATGGTATAATTTTGAACAGTCTACCTGCAAACTCGGAGACTTATTTTCGATACTTAAGGCCACAAATCCTTGTTGTAAAGTTTAAAGTATTCTAACCTTCTTATAATAATTATGACTTATAACCAAACGAAGGGGGGACATTGATCTCTCCCTACTTCCGCCTCCAAGCCTGTGTGCACCCTGAAAGACAAGCATTGTCCCACTGGGCTACTACTGGGTACAACTAGTCTAATGATTGTAACCTTAACTCTGATAGAGGGAGCAGATCAAGCATAGTTTAGAAATTCAGCATCAACCACGATAAGTCGCCATTCAACTCACACAGACAAATGTTAACAACTGTTCTTAATTGTGTGCAAATTTTTCAAAATGTGTGACCTAAATTCGTTTGATTAATCAAAGCTAAATTGTACACTAATGTGCATATCTATGTATAGCATCCTGCTCAATATGATTTTCCGTTAGGTCATAAAATGTTTACAATAGATTATTTAATTATTTGCGATTATACAAAAAAAACGTCATTTACTTGCCGAGATCGTTTTGTCTCGGTGATGTAACCGGATGTGACATCAACTGGGGAAAACAAACGTAACACAACAGCCACGTCATAATGTAACCAACACTGCACTTTACTTCGATGATCGGCTAGTTCAGTAGTCGTCCAGTGTCGACACGGAATGATTTCGGTAAGTAGGTCTTTGTTTTCCTTCTTCTAACGATGCATAATTTGTTTTGTGTATGGACATGTTCTTTCGAATATTAGTTGAATTTTGAGTCGAGGAAAACAACCATATGATTGTCATTCTCTCAAAGCTTGTTTCTCGTCGAGTGTTTTGAAGTTCATTTTTCGATACGCGCTCACAATCTTGCAAAGTGATTCAGAAAGTTGTGTTGCCCACAGGGCAGTATCCAAATTTTGATTGCCCATTGTAACTCTACTAGCCTCGGGCTGAAGTACTACTGTTAATTTCTAGCCCTTGGATTCACTACAATGTCATTTTCAATTCATGATAACTTTATTATCCACTATTTCTTTGGTAAAATGTTAATGTGTGCATGACTCGCCTTTGTTTAAAACTTGTTATCATTGATTTGTCTTCAACTTAATTAACATAAGTTTTTAAATATCGAAAATCAACTTAGCTCCAATAGATCTAGTGCTTGTTTTCAATTCGAAAAGGGAATCATGGAATATAAGACAAATATACAAATTCAAATCCAAATTACAATTATTGTAGTAGAAATTCGTCTACTTACTTACTTGAAATTACAAAATTAGTAGCCATGAGTTTGTGATCATAAAGGTATATGCATATTTAAATTTTCATAATGGCTTTTCCATAAAGTATTTCAATATATTGCCCTGTTTCAGGGAAAGACTTCACAAAAAAAGTGTAATAGTAAATCAAATTAATATTCAATTTAATTAGAAGAGTAAAAAATATAATATTTCCCAAATTATTTTAAAATAAATTTTATGATACCAATTAATTTCATGTGAATTGTTCTTATGTAATTTCCAAAATTCAAATACTTTCACAAAATACATGTTTACTTACACAGTTGAATAAGTTTAGTTAGGTTTAAAAAGTAGAAATGCAATGTTGCTTCTTAAGTTACTTTAATGTCACAATAAAAGAAAACGTATACACAATATAGTTTCAGTATTCTTATCTCTGTTTCAAGGTAGGTTTGTTTGATATGCAGGTAGGTGTAGGCAGAAGTAATAAACACAGCCATGCTTACATAGGTATTTACACATTATTACATATCTATTTAATAAAAATAAATATAGTTGTCCCTTTAGGTGATTCTATTTACAGATTTATCCATTGGCATGTGATGAAGTATATTTTGTTTTATATCTGTATCTGTAATTGAAAAATACAGGTTAGTTAAAATTGCAGATGTTATTAATTAAGGTATGAATTTTCCATTTGATCAGATATATATATTTGTCAAAATATACTAAGAAAAGATTATGTAGAGTTTGTAATTAATAATAATGATTTGTTTATTCACATAAAATATCAATCGCAAAAATTCCATTATTCTCACTGTTTAGTCCACTTAATACAGATCAGTTAAATACAAAATTTGCATTCTTTCTTTCATGCATTGAAAATATACGATACAATATCACTAAAATCAAATCATTGCTATTACAATACACTATTCATCCTAAAAAAACAAAATTGGGTACGAGTTCAGCGAAACGATATACAATACGAGTAGACTGCTTTGATTGTTTACTGCATCACCAAATTACAAAATATTAAAATACATAAACAAAATCTGCCATACACTCATATGGAAACAAATGTTAGTTTCTTGTTTTTACAATTGTGCTCCTGTCTTCTATAGAAGATAAATGAAGCTAAACGTGATGAGAGTTTACAGTAGCATGAAGCAATTACCTCTCCTTCTTCCCATACCCTTCACAATCAGCTCTAGTCCGGAGAGGACGTACAGAGAATACTATCCAACCACATGCATCATACAGTCCTCACTTTCTTCCGTTGTGAATTGTTTAGACATTAATATTAGAAATAACATCAATAACACTAAAATATACAAGACTTGTTATGTAATCTTGTTCTTCTCTCGCTCCATTAAAATTCAATATTTGAGAAGTGCACATGACGTCAGATGTGTAAACCTTCAAGCTACTGTGTTCAGTTTACAGTACTTGGAGAGTAATCTACCTCGACCCTTTGAACCTTGGATGGTGTTGGGACTCTTATAGTAATTACAATGTGGAATGTTTAGTTTAATCTATGATACTTTTTGGTATTGACCCTGTTTCTATCAACGTTTTTAACAAAAGAAACCTGTTTATCTACCAGAGTGATTGATCATGATGATACGTCCAGCGCCTCTGTGATCACCGGGTATCTGAACCTAGGAGACTCCAGTTAATAACAATGAGGACAGCATTCTACTGAGAACAATTCCTCATAAGAGTTATTAGCACAACTGCCTAAAAACTCAAATCCTGAAATTGTTCCTCCTTGGAACACTTGACATCAGTGTTTTCACAGCATATGTCAGTGTATCGAGAGAACCAACGTAATAATGTGGGCTCAAAATCACATTAGTTATAACAATGTTACATTTAATAGCCACGAACTGTGACATTACCAATATTGAAAGTTGAGCAACCAAATCGCAATAGAAGTTAGCAAATTCCATGATCTGCATGCGTTAGTGTGCTCTCTTTGATATTGATATATTGCCATATTCTTTTATTATCAATTCCAAGCCAGTTATAGCTCATGCCAAGTCCATTAGTGCATCAGTAGGAATATAAAAGTAGGTACAAATTCTCAATATATCCACGTTCTTTTGCCTTAACCCCCAGTAGTTTTATGGGAGTAGTATCCTATACTCAGGGATTCTGATTTCGTGAAGGGTTCAACTGAAATTAAAAAAATAAAACAATGATAATTAAGACACAATTTCACTCTAATGTGACAGGCACTGACTCCTTTAGTTCTAGTATGAATATGTGGTAAGTTAACCTGTCTGTGAAACATGTTGTCCTTCACGTGATCAGTACACATTACTTGACACTCCGTTCAACAATTGGTCAATGATACACACATTCAACATACTTGACACTCCGTTCAACAATTGGTCAAAGAACGACACATTCAACAGACTTGACACTCCATTCAACAATTGGTCAATGATACACACATTCAAAAGACTTGACACTCCGTTCAACAATTTGCCAATGATACACATATTCAACAGACTTGACACTCCAATCAACAAGTGTAAACATGTCAGGTATAGATGCAGATTGCTAGAGGCAATAACCAGACCACACACAGTGTGATGAATCACAACAGAAAGACGGTATAGTTAAAGTAGACTACAGGGAAGGATTTATAACAATTTACAGATATACTCAGGTTCATTTAAATCAATGTTCGCTAACTTGCACTGTGTTGAGGGAAAACTATTTTGCCTAGTAATGTGTGGGAATGTCAACGGGAAAAGATTGTGATACATCGCTCTGTTTCTCAGCTTTCATGAGCGCATTTTTTTATACTGAAACAATTACAACTGGAACACTGTATATCTTTCTAAAGAAAAACAAATAACGTCAATGTCATTTAGATAATGGAATTATTCAAATAAATAATTGTACTGAATTATTCCCATATTATGCAATTGAGTTGCTTAAACTATGGTTGTAGTGTTACATAAATACGAGAAAGGGAATATCTGTGGATGTCGAATAATTATAGTAATAAGCAACCGTAATAATAATAAGCACATAAACTTCAGAATGGAGATAGAACATCGATTATATGCTAGCTCATTATCAGAGAAGGCGACAAAATTCGGAAGTGACTCATCTTTATGTTGGATGTTAGCAGTCACTTTAAGTTGTATGGTGTCTTTATGTTGGATATCAGAAGTCACTTCCAGTGGGATGGCGTCTTTATGTTGGATGTCAGAAGTCACTTTCAGTGGGATGGTGTCTTTATGTTGGATGTCAGAAGTCACTTCCAGTGGGATGGTGTCTTTATGTTGGATGTTACAAGTGTATTTTGCGGTTGCCGATGAACTCAAATTCACTTAGACATGTCTGATCTTCCAAAACGAACATTTCCGAGTGTTTTTTTCTTATTTTTCGAGGCTTTCCGATTGTCGATTACAAATAGGGCTGCTCGATTTGCAGCTATTCAACTTGCCAGTTAGCCATACAACCTGTTCCTTACATTGATAACTAAGTATGATGACATGATTTTGTGTATTGATCTTGACTGATTTGCAAAATTTGCTGCCCATATTGATTGATAATTATCCTGCAAATGGACTTTTTGTATTTAGTTTAAATTTATTCTTGGACTAAATCACCAAAAAATGGCAACGAGGTTGACATAAAAGGAATATACTTAGTTATTTCAAATTCACGATTAAAAAGATACTGACCAGAAATGAACTAAGCTCAGCTAAAATTTATCCATGATTCCAGACACAGGTGTCACTACCATGCTCTCAACTGTGTTTACACAAGAAAATAATTTAATTACTCAAATAACTCTCTATATATATATAAATTATTTAAAGGAAACTCAAGTATTTTCTGCTGTCAGAATGGTCTACGTCAACTTTCAGATTTTGTCAAAGAGCTTAGCAATAATGTCGATGCCTTAGATAAATAAAGTATACCAGATTCATCGTTATTCAACAACAGTAATTTAAGTAAATATTAGTTTTTAAACGCTTTGAATGATTGTGTCTATTAATCGAGGTCTCTTTAATATTAAACATTGAATGTTCTTAATCATGTTAAATAATCACAATCCTTTATGTAAAATTATTTCATTTTTTCAGAAGCGGGGTTTTCAGGGGGTTCTAATAAGTCTATCTGGTCTCTGTTTTCAATCTGAACTACCAATAGGTGGTCTGCTGGTGAAGATGATTTTATTAAATCCTGTCACGTTTTAATAAGAGAGGCGCATTTTGATTGGTCGGAATAAGCATCGAAACAAATAGGTCAAACTGCAGTCAAAGGTTAATCTGAAGGGATTTGTCATTGAGCATAGTCAGACCATATACGGTGTAGTGCAACTAATTACGGTCTGATTTATGAGATATTACTACTCTTCACAGAGAATTTTAAGGAACAATCAAGGCCTTTATTTATTAGATAGACTTCCACTGGCATCAAATCATGTGAAACAGATTTGATGCATACATAATGCATAGCTGTACAAACAGGTGCAAATATGCCCCACCTAGAGCACACCTAGTGTGGAATTTACATACAAAGTCTAGCTGTACATGAGAACCGCAAGTGCTTAGTTTACATTGACGTCTCTGGGATTCAAAAAGACTCCAATATGAAGACAGCAGAAAACATCTGTTTGAGTGACATATGCAAATCTTCCTTAATTATCTTTGATAGGTGGCCATGACAACATGGAATCTGGAGATACTAGAAACAATTTCCATTACTATAATGTATCATTTCATAAGTATTAGAGTATATAATACCGAACACATTTTTGAAAAACTGGTCATATCGAGTCGATATAATCTAATGTTGTATTTGAAGCATGAAGAAATATGTTTACACACAGTCTGATCTGGTACATAGAGTGTGTTTTGGGATGGTCAATATCCTGCATTAGGAATAATTATTGTATTTTGCTAACCTTGGCGAAAATGACATGATTTACAATAAAGTCAAACAAAGTTTGCAAATTATTTTTCATTCAATAATCTTGCTCTGTATGTAGTATACCTCGGACGGGCGGGTTACAAGAAATGACTAATGATATACACTTTATTATTGAGTTATTTCATTATCTTATTTCATCTGTGTGTAATTACTTCTTTGTCAATTTAAAATACAAATGACAATACGTACATTCGGTAACACGTTGTTGTGAGTTGAGTTTCTAGTATGATGTGATATCGTGGTTGTTTGAATATTCCAATGAAATATGCTTGCTGCATTGATTATTATAAATTGGATTTCATCTGCCATACACTCAAATGGAAACAAATGTTTAAGTCTGTTGTTTTTACAATTGTGCTCCTGTCTTCTATACAAGATAAATGAAGCTAAACGTGATGAGAGTTTACAGTAGCATAAAGCAATTACCTTTCCTTCTTCCCATACCCTTCACAATCAGCTCTAGTCCGGAGAGGACGTACAGAGAATACCATCCAGCCACATGCAGCATACAGTCCTTACTTTCTTCTGTTGTAAGTTGTTTAGATGAAGAGTATCCATAACACTAGAATCTATAACACGTGTTGTCATCCTATTATTCTCTCGCTCCATTAAAGTTCAATACTTGATTTTTATATGATGAGCAATGAAATACTGGGATTTATCAGTGAAATATCAAGCTACAGTGAAAATAACTTATATCTTCACTGCGACAAGTGACTGATATAAATTAGACGTCATAAAACAATGGTCTGACGCAGCGAACTGGCTTATGACGTCACAGTGTTGTGGCGACGGGCTGTATCTAGCGGCCGCTCGGCATGAAAACGACCCTTTTCGGACGTAATTACAAGGATAACGTCATATGTCTTATCTTGACTAATACCATGTTTATCTCATCGAGTGAGATAGAAAGGTTATATTTTCAAGAGTGGCGCAAATTTGTTAACCTTTAAGCTACTTTGTTCACTTTACAGTACTTGGAGAGTATTTTTAGTAGGCCAATATTCTGATGCTTCCCCGTTTATCACAGGTTATGCACTTCGACCCTACGGACCTTGAATCAACATTTGTTACAGAATGGAGAGGTATCTGAACATAACCTATCTAGGTGTCTCCTCCCATTTTGTGAACTGAGTATATTTATAAACTTTAAATATACTAAAATTTTAGCTATAATGTGATCTCCCGTACATCTTGGGTTTTGTCCAGCAAATATTTGAACTGACAACCAACATTTATTCATTGGAGACCAATCCCTGAACCCAATACATTCGTCATTTTTTTGTTGATAATCTGTAACCTTCGACAAATCTGACGGTATTATCAACCGAACGTGTTGTAATAACTGCTACATTCATTCATTATACATGCATCAGTGTCATCAATTCTGGTCATAGTGTACATATCAGTTAAATAATTGGTTTCGGCAAACGAATTCAAAATGCTTAATGTCACAAGTGTCCATTATCCAGTCGGGTCAATATGGTATTGTACAACAATGTTGTTAACAGCGAATCAATTGGCGCAATTGTGTAGGGAGCAGATACAAGTGGATATATGGCTGTTTCTGTCTGACCTGCACCAGGAGATGAGTGGGAAGTGTCACGTGTCACAAGGTGCTACACACCAGGAATGAATCAGAGCCAGGCTTTTCACAAAACTGACAAATATCGTTTATTTCTATTGTGAAAGAAAGAGAAGAAATATCTTGGAAGTATGTTAAGTACTGATTGTAACTACGATGATTGTGTTGGGACTCTTATAGTTATTACAATGTAGAATGTTTAGTTTAATCTATGATACTGTTTGTTATTGACCCTGGTTCTATCAACGTTTTTTTTTTAAAAATAACCTTGTTTATCTACCAGGGTGAATGATCATGGTGGTAGGTCCAGCGCCTCTGTGATCACTGGGTATTTGAATTCAGAAGACTCCAGCTAATAGTCATGAGCAAAGCATTTCTACTGGTAATCGCAATACCCAATCGCAAGAGAAGTTAGCAAATTCAATGATCTGTATGCGTGAGTCTCACATGTACTATATTTGATTTCAACCTAATTTTTATTATCGATTCCAAGCCAGTTATAGCTCATGCCAAGTCCATTATTGCATCAATAGGAATATAAAATAGGTAAAAATTCCTCAATATATCCACGTTCTGTTGGTCAACACATTAGTGCCATTTAAAGGTGAACGTTTTGTCAATATTTCCCTCAAGAGATAGTGACTATGAAAACTGACAAACCAAAAACGGTGTCTTGCCGTTTGGAACAGCGACCCACGAATCCCTGACAGGTTGCCAGTTAAGAAGTTAATAAAGTATCACGTGAGATGAACTGGTCTCCAGTAGAAGATGGACTTTACATCAAGTGGCTGATAGAGGATATCCCACCTGGAGTATAAAAACATCAGCTGGAGTAAACTTAAAGATCAAATTTGTAGTGAGGTATCACCTGAAAAATGAAAAAGGTCTTGAGAGACATTCTTCAAGATGTCCTTAGATTAGTTTGAGAATAACTGATAATCTGATTGACAGTTTTTGTCTCCTGTAAAGCGACCTTGGCTAAATTTGTGAAATACTGAACTCTCTCGTGGTTGGTTTCACTGAGAACAGTATAAAGGCGGCACTTTGTTATACTAAGTTATCCTCTGCTAAATAAGGGTGTGTTCATTTGAAAGATGGTTTTGTTTTTTGCTAAATTTGCTTTTTTTTTTTTTTTTTAATCCGTATAAGGTTAGATTTTAAAATATTTCCCCCTTAGAATTCTATACCAAGGTAAAATGAAACAATGTCTTCAAAAGCCAATAAAAATAAATTTGAAATGTATGTTTATGTTCCTGAGAAACACACGTTTTAGGAAATTTTCGGTTGCAAGTCCCTACACGAGACAGGAGAGCCAAGGTGCTTTTCGTTTTTTTAATGACGTCTGAAAGTATTGATGCGTCAACAAATTTAGGTCTAAGAAGGTATAACGTGTCAACAACAACTTATACCGACATAATTTCCATATTTCATAAAATTTTAGCTTAAATACTAAACATTATGTGAAGAAAACCCCTTTGAAATAGTAATATCAACGCCCCGTGTCTGTTTGAACAGACAAATTATAAGGACCATATACTTTCAGTAATGAATTTTTAAAAATGTGTTTGTTTTGAGTGGTTACTTCGTGTGTATGGTCGGTAGTATAAGGAAGGGTGACCATTGTTCAAATGGCATCTTGGTTGCAACAACTGTTCAAATGGTAGCATGTTAATACCTTACAATAAGTCCATAGTTTTCAGATCCTTATTGAGGACAGTCGAGTATATCTTACATTCTATAACGGTATATAACTGCATTGTAGAATGATAATAGAGATGATATAGCGTGTGTGATGGACGGTGGCGGTGACTGTGGTGCTGGAGATGGGGAGTGACTGCACAATGTGACACGACGTCGATACTAACCAGATAGACTCGGGCTCATCAGACAGGTCGTCATACCTCCTAGCAGTTACTGTCGGAATAAAGATATGGAATAGTTTACATGGCAGAAATAGTGCATATTTATGGTAATAACTGACAATATAATACTTCATAGCTGATAACAACATCAATGTACACAGCATCCATTGATGAACACAGAATACATTTTGCATTCCCTACATATGGTATAATTTTGAACAGTCTACCTGCAAACTCGGAGACTTATTTTCAATACTTAAGGCCACAAATCCTTGTTGTAAAGTTTACTTTATTTAAACCTTCTTATAATAATTGTGACTTATAACCAAACGAAGGGGGGACATTGATCTCTCCCTACTTCCGCCTCCAAGTCTGTGTGCACCCTGAAAGATCCCCGAGACAAGCATTGTCCCACTGGGCTACTACTGGGTACAACTATTCTAATGATTGTAACCTTAACTCTGATAGAGGGAGCAGATCAAGCATAGTTTAGAAATTCAGCATCAACCACGATAAGTCGCCATTCAACTCACACAGACAAATGTTAACACCTGTTCTTAATTGTGTGCAAATTTTTCAAAATGTGTGACCTAAATTCGTTTGATTAATCAAAGCTAAATTGTACACTAATGTGCATATCTATGTATAGCATCCTGCTCAATATGATTTTCCGTTAGGTCATAAAATGTTTACAATAGATTATTTAATTATTTGCGATTATACAAAAAAAGCGTCATTTACTTGCCGAGATCGTTTTATCTCGGTGATGTAACCGGATGTGACATCAACTGGGGAAAACAAACGTAACACAACAGCCACCTCATAATGTAACCAACACTGCACTTTACTTCGATGATCGCTTTTGAAAATCTGGGTCATAACTACAGTTTAACTGATAATGAAATTAGAATATCTGCTGCATTAAAGTATAAAAACAATGAGGAAATAGCTAAATCTTTGTTTTGGTATAATTATGAGAAGAATTTATGATCCGAAAGAACATGTGAAATTCTGTGATCAATAGGCTAGTTCAGTAGTCGTCCAGTGAGTCGAGGAAAACAACCATGTGATTGTCATTCTCTCAAAGCTTGTCTCTCGTCGAGTGTTTTGAAGTTCATTTTTCGATACGCGCTCACAATCTTGCAAAGTGATTCAGAAATTTGTGTTGCCCACAGGGCAGTATCCAAATTTTGATTGCCCATAGTAACTCTACTAGCCTCGGGCTGAAGTACTACTGTTAATTTCTAGCCCTTGGATTCACTACAATGTCATTTTCAATTCATAATAACTTTATTATCCACTTTGCTTTGGTAAAATGTTAATGTGTGCATGACTCGCATTTGTTTAAAAAAATTATCATTGATTTGTCTTCAACTTAATTAACACAAGTTTTTAAATATCGAAAATCAACTTAGCTCCAATAGATCTAGTGCTTGTTTTCAATTCGAAAAGGGAATCATGGAATATAAGACAAATATACAAATTCAAATCCAAATTACAATTATTGTAGTAGAAATTCGTCTACTTACTTACTTAAAATTACAAAATTAGTAGCCATGAGTTTGTGATCATAAAGGTATATGCATATTTAAATTTTCATAATGGCTTTTCCATAAAGGATTTCAGTATATTGCGCTGTTTCAGGGAAAGACTACACAAAAAAAGTGTAATAGTAAATCAAATTAATATTCAATTTAATTAGAATAGTAAAAAAATATAATATTTCCCAAATTATTTTAAGATAAATTTTATGATACCAATTAATTTCATGTGAATTGTTCTTATGTAATTTCCAAAATTCAAATACTTTCACAAAATACATGTTTACTTACACAGTTGAATAAGTTTAGTTAGGTTTAAAAAGTAGAAATGCAATGTTGCTTCTTAAGTTACTTTAATGTCACAATAAAAGAAAACGTATACACAATATATTTTCAGCATTCTTATCTCTGTTTCAAGGTAGGTTTGTTTGATATGCAGGTAGGTGTAGGCAGAAGTAATAAACACAGCCATGCTTACATAGGTATTTACACATTATTACATATCTATTTAATAAAAAATAAATATAGTTGTCCCTTTAGGTGATTCTATTTACAGATTTATCCATTGGCATGTGATGAAGTATATTTTGTTTTATATCTGTATCTGTAATTGAAAAATACAGGTTAGTTAAAATTGCAGATGTTATTAAGTAAGGTCTGAATTTTCCATTTGATCAGATATATATATTTGTCAAAATATAGTAAGAAAAGATTATGTAGAGTTTGTAATTAATAATAATGATTTGTTTATTCACATAAAATATCAATCGCAAAAATTCCATTATTCTCACTGTTTAGTCCACTTAATACAGATCAGTTAAATACAATATTTGCATTCTTTCTTTCATGCATTGAAAATATACGATACAATATCACTAAAATCAAATCATTGCTATTACAATACACTATTCATCCTAAAAAACAAAATTGGGTACGAGTTCAGCGAAACGATATACAATACGAGTAGACTGCTTTGATTGTTTACTGCATCACCAAATTACAAAATATTAAAATACATAAACAAAATCTGCCATACACTCATATGGAAACAAATGTTAGTTTCTTGTTTTTACAATTGTGCTCCTGTCTTCTATAGAAGATAAATGAAGCTAAACGTGATGAGAGTTTACAGTAGCATGAAGCAATTACCTCTCCTTCTTCCCATACCCTTCACAATCAGCTCTAGTCCGGAGAGGACGTACAGAGAATACTATCCAACCACATGCATCATACAGTCCTCACTTTCTTCCGTTGTGAATTGTTTAGACATTAATATTAGAAATAACATCAATAACACTAAAATATACAAGACTTGTTATGTAATCTTGTTCTTCTCTCGCTCCATTAAAATTCAATATTTGAGAAGTGCACATGACGTCAGATGTGTAAACCTTCAAGCTACTGTGTTCAGTTTACAGTACTTGGAGAGTAATCTACCTCGACCCTGTGAACCTTGGATGGAACATTTGTTACGGAATGGAGAGGTATCTGAACATATCCGATCTTATGCATATGCACATGTTTAATCTATGATATTTTTTGGTATTGACCCTGTTTCTATCAACGTTTTCAACAAAAGAAACCTGTTTATCTACCAGAGTGATTGATCATGATGATACGTCCAGCGCCTCTGTGATCACCGGGTATTTGAACCTAGGAGACTCCAGTTAATAACAATGAGGACAGCATTCTACTGAGAACAATTCCTCATAAGAGTTATAAGCTCAACTGCCTAAAAACTCAAATCCTGAAATTGTTCCTCCTTGGAACACTTGACATCAGTGTTTTCACAGCATATGTCAGTGTATCAAGAGAACCAACGTAATAATGTGGGCTCAAAATCACATTAATTATAACAATGTTACATTTAATAGCCACGAACTGTGACATTACCAATATTGAAAGTTGAGCAACCCAATCGCAATAGAAGTTAGCAAATTCCATGATCTGCATGCGTGAGTGTGCTCTCTTTGATATTGATATATTGCCATATTCTTTTATTATCAATTCCAAGCCAGTTATAGCTCATGCCAAGTCCATTAGTGCATCAGTAGGAATATAAAAGTAGGTACAAATTCTCAATATATCCACGTTCTTTTGCCTTTACCCCCAGTAGTTTTATGGGAGTAGTATCCTATACTCAGGGATTCTGATTTCGTGAAGGGTTTAACTGAAATTTAAAAAATAAATCAATGATAATTAAGACACAAATTCACTCTAATGTGACAGGCACTGCCTCCTTTAGTTTCAGTTTGAATATGTGGTAAGTTAACCTGTCTGTGAAACATTTTGTCCTTCAAGTGATCAGTACACATTACTTGACACTCCGTTCAACAATTGGTCAATGAAACACACATTCAACAGACTTGACACTCCTTTCAACAATTTGCCAATGATACACACATTCAACATACTTGACACTCCGTTCAACAATTTGCCAATGATACACATATGCAACATACTTGACACTCCGTTCAACAATTTGCCAATGATACACATATGCAACATACTTGACACTCCTTTCAACAATTTGCCAATGATACACATATGCAACATACTTGACACTCCTTTCAACAATTTGCCAATGATACACATATGCAACATACTTGACACTCCGTTCAACAATTTGCCAATGATACACATATGCAACATACTTGACACTCCTTTCAACAATTTGCCAATGATACACATATGCAACATACTTGACACTCCGTTCAACAATTGGTCAATGAAACACACATTCAACAGACTTGACACTCCTTTCAACAATTTGCCAATGATACACATATGCAACATACTTGACACTCCGTTCAACAATTTGCCAATGATACACATATGCAACATACTTGACACTCCGTTCAACAATTTGCCAATGATACACATATGCAACATACTTGACACTCCGTTCAACAATTTGCCAATGATACACACATTCAACAGACTTGACACTCCTTTCAACAATTTGCCAATGATACACATATGCAACATACTTGACACTCCGTTCAACAATTTGCCAATGAAACACACATTCAACAGACTTGACACTCCGTTCAACAATTTGCCAATGATATACATATGCAACATACTTGACACTCCTTTCAACAATTTGCCAATGATACACATATGCAACATACTTGACACTCCGTTCAACAATTGGTCAATGAAACACATATGCAACATACTTGACACTCCGTTCAACAATTTGCCAATGATACACATATGCAACATACTTGACACTCCTTTCAACAATTTGCCAATGATACACATATGCAACATACTTGACACTCCTTTCA
This sequence comes from Gibbula magus, assembly GCA_936450465.1. Lineage (NCBI taxonomy): Eukaryota > Metazoa > Mollusca > Gastropoda > Trochida > Trochidae > Gibbula > Gibbula magus. The sequence continues at coordinate 49,713,599 of OW388304.1, read as the reverse complement.
ACAATTTGCCAATGATACACATATGCAACATACTTGACACTCCGTTCAACAATTTGCCAATGATACACATATGCAACATACTTGACACTCCTTTCAACAATTTGCCAATGATACACATATGCAACATACTTGACACTCCGTTCAACAATTTGCCAATGATACACATATGCAACATACTTGACACTCCGTTCAACAATTTGCCAATGATACACACATTCAACAGACTTGACACTCCTTTCAACAATTTGCCAATGATACACATATGCAACATACTTGACACTCCGTTCAACAATTTGCCAATGAAACACACATTCAACAGACTTGACACTCCGTTCAACAATTTGCCAATGATATACATATGCAACATACTTGACACTCCTTTCAACAATTTGCCAATGATACACATATGCAACATACTTGACACTCCGTTCAACAATTGGTCAATGAAACACATATGCAACATACTTGACACTCCGTTCAACAATTTGCCAATGATACACATATGCAACATACTTGACACTCCGTTCAACAATTTGCCAATGATACACACATTCAACAGACTTGACACTCCTTTCAACAATTTGCCAATGATACACATATGCAACATACTTGACACTCCTTTCAACAATTTGCCAATGATACACATATGCAACATACTTGACACTCCGTTCAACAATTTGCCAATGATACACACATTCAACAGACTTGACACTCCTTTCAACAATTTGCCAATGATACACATATGCAACATACTTGACACTCCTTTCAACAATTTGCCAATGAAACACAAATGCAACATACTTGACACTCCTTTCAACAATTGGTCAATGAAACACACATTCAACAGACTTGACACTCCTTTCAACAATTTGCCAATGATGCACATATTCAACATACTTGACACTCCTTTCAACAATTTGCCAATGATACACATATGCAACATACTTGACACTCCTTTCAACAATTTGCCAATGATACACATATTCAACAGACTTGACACTCCTTTCAACAATTTGCCAATGAAACACACATTCAACAGACTTGACACTCCTTTCAACAATTTGCCAATGATACACATATTCAACATACTTGACACTCCTTTCAACAATTTGCCAATGAAACACATATGCAACATACTTGACACTCCTTTCAACAATTGGTCAATGAAACACACATTCAACAGACTTGACACTCCTTTCAACAATTTGCCAATGATACACATATTCAACATACTTGACACTCCTTTCAACAATTTGCCAATGATACACATATGCAACATACTTGACACTCCTTTCAACAATTTGCCAATGATACACATATGCAACATACTTGACACTCCGTTCAACAATTTGCCAATGATACACATATGCAACATACTTGACACTCCTTTCAACAATTGGTCAATGAAACACACATTCAACAGACTTGACACTCCTTTCAACAATTTGCCAATGATACACATATGCAACATACTTGACACTCCGTTCAACAATTTGCCAATGATACACATATGCAACATACTTGACACTCCGTTCAACAATTTGCCAATGATACACATATGCAACATACTTGACACTCCTTTCAACAATTTGCCAATGATACACATATGCAACATACTTGACACTCCGTTCAACAATTTGCCAATGATACACATATGCAACATACTTGACACTCCGTTCAACAATTTGCCAATGATACACATATGCAACATACTTGACACTCCGTTCAACAATTTGCCAATGAAACACACATTCAACAGACTTGACACTCCTTTCAACAATTTGCCAATGATACACATATGCAACATACTTGACACTCCGTTCAACAATTTGCCAATGATACACATATGCAACATACTTGACACTCCTTTCAACAATTTGCCAATGATACACATATGCAACATACTTGACACTCCGTTCAACAATTGGTCAATGAAACACACATTCAACATACTTGACACTCCGTTCAACAATTTGCCAATGATACACATATGCAACATACTTGACACTCCTTTCAACAATTTGCCAATGATACACATATGCAACATACTTGACACTCCGTTCAACAATTTGCCAATGATACACATATGCAACATACTTGACACTCCGTTCAACAATTTGCCAATGATACACATATGCAACATACTTGACACTCCGTTCAACAATTTGCCAATGAAACACACAATCAACAGACTTGACACTCCTTTCAACAATTTGCCAATGATACACATATGCAACATACTTGACACTCCGTTCAACAATTTGCCAATGATACACATATGCAACATACTTGACACTCCTTTCAACAATTTGCCAATGATACACATATGCAACATACTTGACACTCCGTTCAACAATTGGTCAATGAAACACACATTCAACATACTTGACACTCCGTTCAACAATTTGCCAATGATACACATATGCAACATACTTGACACTCCTTTCAACAATTTGCCAATGATACACATATGCAACATACTTGACACTCCTTTCAACAATTTGCCAATGATACATATATGCAACATACTTGACACTCCGTTCAACAATTGGTCAATGAAACACACATTCAACATACTTGACACTCCGTTCAACAATTTGCCAATGATACACATATGCAACATACTTGACACTCCTTTCAACAATTTGCCAATGATACACATATGCAACATACTTGACACTCCTTTCAACAATTTGCCAATGATACACATATGCAACATACTTGACACTCCGTTCAACAATTTGCCAATGAAACACACATTCAACAGACTTGACACTCCTTTCAACAATTTGCCAATGATACACATATGCAACATACTTGACACTCCTTTCAACAATTTGCCAATGATACACATATGCAACATACTTGACACTCCTTTCAACAATTTGCCAATGATACATATATGCAACATACTTGACACTCCGTTCAACAATTGGTCAATGAAACACACATTCAACATACTTGACACTCCGTTCAACAATTTGCCAATGATACACATATGCAACATACTTGACACTCCTTTCAACAATTTGCCAATGATACACATATGCAACATACTTGACACTCCTTTCAACAATTTGCCAATGATACACATATGCAACATACTTGACACTCCGTTCAACAATTTGCCAATGATACACATATGCAACATACTTGACACTCCGTTCAACAATTTGCCAATGATACACATATGCAACATACTTGACACTCCGTTCAACAATTTGCCAATGATACACATATGCAACATACTTGACACTCCTTTCAACAATTTGCCAATGATACACATATGCAACATACTTGACACTCCGTTCAACAATTTGCCAATGATACACATATGCAACATACTTGACACTCCGTTCAACAATTTGCTAATGAAACACACATTCAACAGACTTGACACTCGTTTCAACAATTTGCCAATGATACACATATGCAACATACTTGACACTCCTTTCAACAATTTGCCAATGATACACATATGCAACATACTTGACACTCCTTTCAACAATTTACCAATGATACACATATGCAACATACTTGACACTCCGTTCAACAATTTGCCAATGATACACATATGCAACAGACTTGACACTCCTTTCAACAATTTGCCAATGATACACATATGCAACATACTTGACACTCCTTTCAACAATTTGCCAATGATACACATATGCAACATACTTGACACTCCGTTCAACAATTTGCCAATGATACACACATTCAACAGACTTGACACTCCTTTCAACAATTTGCCAATGATACACATATGCAACATACTTGACACTCCGTTCAACAATTTGCCAATGATACACATATGCAACATACTTGACACTCCTTTCAACAATTTGCCAATGATACACATATGCAACATACTTGACACTCCGTTCAACAATTTGCCAATGATACACATATGCAACATACTTGACACTCCGTTCAACAATTTGCCAATGATACACAAATGCAACATACTTGACACTCCGTTCAACAATTTGCCAATGATACACATATGCAACATACTTGACACTCCTTTCAACAATTTACCAATGATACACATATGCAACATACTTGACACTCCGTTCAACAATTTGCCAATGATACACATATGCAACAGACTTGACACTCCTTTCAACAATTTGCCAATGATACACATATGCAACATACTTGACACTCCGTTCAACAATTTGCCAATGATACACATATGCAACATACTTGACACTCCGTTCAACAATTTGCCAATGATACACATATGCAACATACTTGACACTCCGTTCAACAATTTGCCAATGATACACATATGCAACATACTTGACACTCCTTTCAACAATTTGCCAATGATACACATATGCAACATACTTGACACTCCGTTCAACAATTTGCCAATGATACACATATGCAACATACTTGACACTCCGTTCAACAATTTACCAATGATACACATATGCAACATACTTGACACTCCGTTCAACAATTTGCCAATGATACACATATGCAACATACTTGACACTCCTTTCAACAATTTGCCAATGATACACATATGCAACATACTTGACACTCCGTTCAACAATTTGCCAATGATACACATATGCAACATACTTGACACTCCAATCAACAATTTGCCAATGATACACATATGCAACATACTTGACACTCCGTTCAACAATTTGCCAATGATACACATATGCAACATACTTGACACTCCTTTCAACAATTTGCCAATGATACACATATGCAACATACTTGACACTCCGATCAACAATTTGCCAATGATACACACATTCAACAGACTTGACACTCCTTTCAACAATTTGCCAATGATACACATATGCAACATACTTGACACTCCGTTCAACAATTTGCCAATGATACACATATGCAACATACTTGACACTCCTTTCAACAATTTGCCAATGATACACATATGCAACATACTTGACACTCCGTTCAACAATTTGCCAATGATACACATATGCAACATACTTGACACTCCGTTCAACAATTTGCCAATGATACACATATGCAACATACTTGACACTCCGTTCAACAATTTGCCAATGATACACATATGCAACATACTTGACACTCCTTTCAACAATTTGCCAATGATACACATATGCAACATACTTGACACTCCGTTCAACAATTTGCCAATGATACACATATGCAACATACTTGACACTCCTTTCAACAATTTGCCAATGATACACATATGCAACATACTTGACACTCCGTTCAACAATTTGCCAATGATACACATATGCAACATACTTGACACTCCGTTCAACAATTTGCCAATGATACACATATGCAACATACTTGACACTCCTTTCAACAATTTGCCAATGATACACACATTCAACATACTTGACACTCCAATCAACAATTTGCCAATGATACACATATGCAACATACTTGACACTCCGTTCAACAATTTGCCAATGATACACATATGCAACATACTTGACACTCCGTTCAACAATTTGCCAATGATACACATATGCAACATACTTGACACTCCGTTCAACAATTTGCCAATGATACACATATGCAAAATACTTGACACTCCAATCAACAATTTGCCAATGATACACATATGCAACATACTTGACACTCCGTTCAACAATTTGCCAATGAAACACACATTCAACAGACTTGACACTCCTTTCAACAATTTGCCAATGATACACATATGCAACATACTTGACACTCCAATCAACAATTTGCCAATGATACACATATGCAACATACTTGACACTCCAATCAACAATTTGCCAATGATACACATATGCAACATACTTGACACTCCGTTCAACAATTGGTCAATGAAACACACATTCAACAGACTTGACACTCCTTTCAACAATTTGCCAATGATACACACATTCAACATACTTGACACTCCAATCAACAATTTGCCAATGATACACATATGCAACATACTTGACACTCCGTTCAACAATTTGCCAATGATACACATATGCAACATACTTGACACTCCGTTGAACAATTTGCCAATGATACACATATGCAACATACTTGACACTCCTTTCAACAATTTGCCAATGATACACATATGCAACATACTTGACACTCCGTTCAACAATTTGCCAATGATACACATATGCAACATACTTGACACTCCGTTCAACAATTTGCCAATGATACACATATGCAACATACTTGACACTCCTTTCAACAATTTGCCAATGATACACACATTCAACATACTTGACACTCCAATCAACAATTTGCCAATGATACACATATGCAACATACTTGACACTCCGTTCAACAATTTGCCAATGATACACATATGCAACATACTTGACACTCCGTTCAACAATTTGCCAATGATACACATATGCTACATACTTGACACTCCGTTCAACAATTTGCCAATGATACACATATGCAACATACTTGACACTCCGTTCAACAATTTGCCAATGATACACATATGCAACATACTTGACACTCCAATCAACAATTTGCCAATGATACACATATGCAACATACTTGACACTCCGTTCAACAATTTGCCAATGAAACACACATTCAACAGACTTGACACTCCTTTCAACAATTTGCCAATGATACACATATGCAACATACTTGACACTCCAATCAACAATTTGCCAATGATACACATATGCAACATACTTGACACTCCAATCAACAATTTGCCAATGATACACATATGCAACATACTTGACACTCCGTTCAACAATTGGTCAATGAAACACACATTCAACATACTTGACACTCCAATCAACAATTTGCCAATGATACACATATGCAACATACTTGACACTCCAATCAACAATTTGCCAATGATACACATATGCAACAGACTTGACACTCCGTTCAACAATTTGCCAATGATACACATATGCAACATACTTGACACTCCGTTCAACAATTTGCCAATGATACACATATGCAACATACTTGACACTCCGTTCAACAATTTGCCAATGATACACATATGCAACATACTTGACACTCCTTTCAACAATTTGCCAATGATACACACATTCAACATACTTGACACTCCAATCAACAATTTGCTAATGAAACACACATTCAACAGACTTGACACTCCTTTCAACAATTTGCCAATGATACACATATGCAACATACTTGACACTCCAATCAACAATTTGCCAATGATACACATATGCAACATACTTGACACTCCGTTCAACAATTTGCCAATGATACACATATGCAACATACTTGACACTCCGTTCAACAATTTGCCAATGATACACATATGCAACATACTTGACACTCCGTTCAACAATTTGCCAATGATACACATATGCAACATACTTGACACTCCTTTCAACAATTTGCCAATGATACACACATTCAACATACTTGACACTCCAATCAACAATTTGCCAATGATACACATATGCAACATACTTGACACTCCGTTCAACAATTTGCCAATGATACACATATGCAACATACTTGACACTCCGTTCAACAATTTGCCAATGATACACATATGCAACATACTTGACACTCCGTTCAACAATTTGCCAATGATACACACATTCAACAGACTTGACACTCCTTTCAACAATTTGCCAATGATACACATATTCAACATACTTGACACTCCAATCAACAATTTGCCAATGATACACATATGCAACATACTTGACACTCCGTTCAACAATTTGCCAATGATACACATATGCAACATACTTGACACTCCGTTCAACAATTTGCCAATGATACACACATTCAACAGACTTGACACTCCTTTCAACACTTTGCCAATGATACACATATTCAACATACTTGACACTCCAATCAACAAGTGTAAACATGTCAGGTATAGATGCAGATTGCTAGAGGCAATAACCAGACCACACACAGTGTGATGAATCACAACAGAAAGACGGTATAGTTAAAGTAGACTACAGGGAAGGATTTATTACAATTTACAGATATACTCAGGTCCATTTACATCAATGTTCGCTAACTTGCACTGTGTTGAGGGAAAACTATTTTGCCTAGTAATGTGTGGGAATGTCAACGGGAAAAGATTGTGATACATCGCTCTGTTTCTCAGCTTTCATGAGCGCATTTTTTTATACTGAAACAATTACAACTGGAACACTGTATATCTGTCTAAAGAAAAACAAATAACGTCAATGTCATTTAGATAATGGAATTATTCAAATAAATAATTGTACTGAATTATTCCCATATTATGCAATTGAGTTGCTTAAACTATGGATGTAGTGTTACATAAATACGAGAAAGGGAATATCTGTGGATGTCGAATAATTATAGTAATAAGCAACCGTAATAATAATAAGCACATAAACTTCAGAATGGAGATAGAACATCGATTATATGCTAGCTCATTATCAGAGAAGGCGACAAAATTCGGAAGTGACTCATCTTTATGTTGGATGTCAGAAGTCACTTTCAGTGGGATGGTGTTTTTATGTTGGATGTCAGAAGTCACTTCCAGTGGGATGGTGTCTTTATGTTGGATGTTACAAGTGTATTTTGCGGTTGCCGATGACATCAAATTCACTTTGACATGTCTGATCTTCCAAAACGAACATTTCCGAGTGTTTTTTTCTTATTTTTCGAGGCTTTCCGATTGTCGATTACAAATAGGGCTGCTCGATTTGCAGCTATTCAACTTGCCAGTTAGCCATACAACCTGTTCCTTACATTGATAACTAAGTATGATGACACGATTTTGTGTATTGATCTTGACTGATTTGCAAAATTTGCTGCCCATATTGATTGATAATTATCCTGCAAATGGACTTTTTGTATTTAGTTTAAATTTATTCTTGGACTATATCACCAAAAAATGGCAACGAGGTTCACATAAAAAGAATATACTTAGTTATTTCAAATTCACGATTAAAAAGATACTGACCAGAAATGAACTAAGCTCAGCTAAAATTTATTCATGATTCCAGACACAGGTGTCACTACCATGCTCTCAACTGTGTTTACACAAGAAAATAATTCAATTACTCAAATAACTCTCTATATATATGAATTATTTAAAGGAAACTCAAGTATTTTCTGCTGTCAGAATGGTCTACGTCAACTTTCAGATTTTGTCAAAGAGCTTAGAAATAATGTCGATGCCTTAGATAAATAAAGTATACCAGATTCATCGTTATTCAACAACAGTAATTTACGTAAATATTAGTTTTTAAACGCTTTGAATGATTGTGTCTATTAATCGAGGTCTCTTTAATATTAAACATTGAATGTTCTTAATCATGTTAAATAATCACAATCCTTTATGTAAAATTATTTGATTTTTCAGAAGCAGGGTTTTCAGGGGGTTCTAATAAGTCTATCTGGTCTCTGTTTTCAATCTGAACTACCAATAGGTGGTCTGCTGGTGAAGATGATTTTATTAAATCCTGCCACGTTTTAATAAGAGAGGCGCATTTTGATTGGTCGGAATAAGCTTCGAAACAAATAGGTCAAACTGCAGTCAAAGGTTAATCTGAAGGGATTTGTCATTGAGCATAGTCAGACCATATACTGTGTGATGCAACTAATTACGGTCTGATTTATGAGATATTACTACTCTTCACAGAGAATTTGAAGGAACAATCAAGGCCTTTATTTATTAGATAGACTTCCACTGACATCAAATCATGTGAAACAGATTTGATGCATACATAATGCATAGCTGTACAAACAGGTGCAAATATGCCCGACCTAGAGCACACCTAGTGTGGAATTTACATACAAGTCTAGCTGTACATGAGAACCGCAAGTGCTTAGTATACATTGACGTCTCTGGGATTCAAAAAGACCCCACAATGAAGACAGCAGAAAACATCTGTTTGAGTGACATATGCAAATCTTCCTTAATTATCTTTGATAGGTGGCCATGACAACATGGAATCTGGAGATACTAGAAACAATTTCCATTACTATAATGTATCATTTCATAAGTATTAGAATATATAAGACCGGACAAATGTTTGAAAATATCGTAATATATCGAGTCGATATAATGTAATGTTGTATTTGAAGCATGAAGAAGGATGTTTACACACAGTCTGATCTGGTACATAGAGTGTGTTTTGGGATGGTCAATATCCTGCATTAGGAATAAACATTGTATTTTGCTAACCTTGGCGAAAATGATATGATTTACAATAAAGTCAAACAAAGTTTGCAAATTATTTTTCATTCAATAATCTTGCTCTGCATGTAGTATACCTCGGACGGGCGGGTTACAAGAAATGACTAATGATATACACTTTATTATTGAGTTATTTCATTATCTTATTTCATCTGTGTGTAATTACTTCTTTGTCAATTTAAAATACAAATGACAATACGTGCAAAACGTTGTTGTGAGTTGAGTTTCTAGTATGATGTGATATCGTGGTTGTTTGAATATTCCAATGAAATATGCTTGCTGCATTGTTTATTATAAATTTGATTTCATCTGCCATACACTCAAATGGAAACAAATGTTTAAGTCTGTTGTTTTTTCATTGTGCTCCTGTCTTCTATACAAGATAAATGAAGCTAAACGTGATGAGAGTTTACAGTAGCATAAAGCAATTTGCTTTCCTTCTTCCCATACCCTTCACAATCAGCTCTAGTCCGGAGAGGACGTACAGAGAATACTATCCAGCCACATGCAGCATACAGTCCTCACTTTCTCCTGTTGTAAGTTGTTTAGATGAAGAGTATCCATAACACTAGAATCTATAACACGTGTTGTCATCCTATTATTCTCTCGCTCCATTAAAGTTCAATACTTGATTATTATATGATGAGCAATGAAATACTGGGATTTATAAGTGAAATATCAAGCTACAGTGAAAATAACTTATATCTTCACTGCGACAAGTGACTGATATAAATTAGACGTCATAAAACAATGGTCTGACGCAGCGAACTGGCTTATGACGTCACAGTGTTGTGGCGACGGGTTGTATCTAGCGGCCGCTCGGCATGAAAACGACCCTTTTCGGACGTAATTACAAGGATAACGTCATTTTCTTGACTAATACCATGTTTATCTCATCGAGTGAGATAGAAAGGTTATATTTTCACGAGTGGCGCAAATTTGTAAACCTTTAAGCTACTTTGTTCACTTTACAGTACTTGGAGAGTATTTTTAGAAGGCCAATTCTGATGCTTTCCCGTTTATCACAGGTTATGCACTTCGACCCTACGGACCTTGAATCAACATTTGTTACAGAATGGAGAGGTATCTGAACATAACCTATCTAGGCGTCTCCTCCCATTATGTGAACTGAGTATATTTATAAACTTTAAATATACAACAAATTTAGCTATAATGTGATCTCCCGTACATCTTGGGTTTTGTCTAGCAAATATTTGAACTGACAACCAACATTTATTCATTGGAGACCAATCCCTGAACCCAATACATTCGTGATTTTTTTGTTGATAATCTGTAACCTTCGACAAATCTGACTGTATTATCAACCGAACGTGTTGTAACAACTGCTACATTCGTTCATTATACATGCATCAGTGTCATCAATTCTGGTCATAGTGTACATATCAGTTAAATAATTGGTTTCGGCAAACGAATTCAAAATGCTTAATGTCACAAGTGTCCATTATCCAGTCGGGTCAATATGGTATTGTACAACAATGTTGTTAACAGCGAATCAATTGGCGCAATTGTGTAGGGAGCAGATACAAGTGGATATATGGCTGTTTCTGTCTGACCTGCACCAGGAGATGAATGGGAAGTGTCACGTGTCACAAGGTGCTACACACCAGGAATGAATCAGAGCCAGGCTTTTCACAAAACTGACAAATATCGTTTATTTCTATTGTTAAAGAAAGAGAAGAAATCTCTTGGAAGTATGTTAGGTATTGATTGTTACTACGACGATTGTGTTGGGACTCTTATAGTTATTACAATGTAGAATGTTTAGTTTAATCTATGATACTTTTTGTTATTGACCCTGGTTCTATCAACGTTTTTAAAAAACTAAGCTTGTTTATCTACCAGGGTGAATGATCATGGTGGTAGGTTCAGCGCCTCTGTGATCACTGGGTATTTGACTTCAGAAGACTCCAGCTAATAGTCATGAGCAAAGCATTAAAGGTGAACGTTTTGTCAATATTTCCCTCAAGAGATAGTGACTATGAAAACTGACAAACCAAAACGTTGTCTTGCCGTTTGGAACAGCGACCCACGAATCCCTGACAGGTTGCCAGTTTAGAAGTTAATAAAGTATCACGTGAGATGAACTGGTCTCCAGTAGAAGATGAACTTTACATCAAGTGGCTGATAGAGGATATCCCACCTGGAGTATAAAAACATCAGCTGGAGTAAACTTAAAGATCAAATTTGTAGTGAGGTATCACCTGAAAAATGAAAAAAGTCTTGAGAGACATTCTTCAAGATGTTCTTAGATTAGTTTGAGTATAACTGATAATCTAATTGACAGTTTTCGTCTCCTGTAAAGCGACCTTGACTAAAGTTGTGAAATACTGAACTCTCTCGTGGTTGGTTTCACTGAGAACAGTATAAAGGTGGCACTTTGTTATACTAAGTTATCCTCTGCTAAATAGGGATGTGTTCATTCGAAAGATGGTTTTGCTAAATTTGCTTCTTTTTTTTTTTTAATCCGTATAAGGTCAGATTTTAAACTATTTCCCCCCTAGAATTCTATACCAAGGTAAAATGAATTAATGTCTTCAAAAGCCAATAAAAATAAATTTGAAACGTATATGTTCATGTTCCTGAAAATCACACGTTTTAGGAAATTTTCGGTTACAAGTCCCTACACGAGATAGGAGAGCCAAGGTGCTTTTCGGCTTTTTTAATGACGTCCGAAAGTATTGATGCGTCAACAAATTTAGGTCTAAGAAGGTACAACGTGTCAACAACAACTTATACCAACATAATTTCAATATTTCATAAAATTTAGCTTAAATACTAAACATTATGTGAAGAAAACCCCTTTGAAATAGTAATATCAACGCCCGTGTCTGTTTGAAAAGACAAATTATAAGGACCATATACTTTCAGTAATGAATTTTTAAAAATGTGTTTGTTTTGAGTGGTTACTTCGTGTGTATGATCGGTGGTATAAGGAAGGGTGACCATTGTTCAAATGGCATCTTGGTTGCAACAACTGTTCAAATGGTAGCATGTTAATACCTTACAATAAGTCCATATTTTTCAGATCCTTATTGAGGACAGTCGAGTATATCTTACATTCTATAACGGTATATAACTGCATTGTAGAATGGTAATGGAGATGATATAGCGTGTATGATGGACGGTGGCGGTGACTGTGGTGCTGGAGATGGGGAGTGACTGCACAATGTGACACGACGTCGATACTAACCAGATAGACTCGGGCTCATCAGACAGGTCGTCATACCTCCTAGCAGTTACTGTCGGAATAAAGATATGGAATAGTTTACATGGCAGAAATAGTGCATATTTATGGTAATAACTGACAATATAATACTTCATAGCTGATAACAACATCAATGTACACAGCATCCATTGATGAACACAGAATACATTTTGCATTCTCTACATATGGTATAATTTTGCAAACTCGGAGACTTATTTTCAATACTTAAGGCCAACAGACTTGACACTCCATTCAACAATTGGTCAATGATACACACATGCAACAGACTTGACACTCCATTCAACAATTGGTCAATGATACACACATTCAACAGACTTGACGCTCCATTCAACAATTGGTCAATGATACACACATGCAACAGACTTGACACTCCATTCAACAATTGGTCAATGATACACACATTCAACATACTTGACACTCCATTCAACAATTGGTCAATGATACACACATGCAACAGACTTGACACTGCAATCAACAATTGGTCAATGATACACACATTCAACAGACTTGATGCTCCATTCAACAATTGGTCAATGATACACATTCAACCGATTTGACGCTCCATTCAACAATTGGTCAATGATACACACATGCAACAGACTTGACGCTCCATTCAACAATTGGTCAATGATACACACATTCAACAGACTTGACACTCCAATCAACAAGTGTAAACATGTCAGGTATAGATGCAGATTGCTAGAGGCAATAACAAGACCACACACAGTGTGATGAATCACAACAGAAAGACGGTATAGTTAAAGTAGACTACAGGGAAGGATTTATTACAATTTACAGATATACTCAGGTCCATTTACATCAATGTTCGCTAACTTGCACTATGTTGAGGGAAAACTATTTTGCCTAGTAATTTGTAATTTGTGGGAATGTCAACGGGAAAAGATTGTGATACATCGTTCTGTTTCTCAGCTTTCATGAGCGCATTTTTTTATACGGAAACAATTACAACTGGAACACTGTACATCTTTCCTAAAGAAAAACAAATAATGTTAATGTCATTTAGATAATGGAATTATTCAAATAAGTAAATTGTACTGAATTATTCCCATATTATGCTTAAACTATGGTTGTAGTAATTGTATGTAATTATAGTAATAAGCAACCGTAATCTTTGTGTTGGATGTTAGAAGTCACTTCCAGTGGGATGGTGTCTTTATGTTTGTTGTTAGAAGTGTATTCTGCAGTTGCGGATGACTTCAAATTCACTTTGACATGTCTGATCTTCCAAAACGAACAATTCCGAGTGTTTTCATTTTTTTCCAGGCTTTCCGATTTCCAAGGATGCTCAATTTGCAGCTATTTAACTTGCCAGTTAGCCGGTACAACCTGTTCCCTACATTGATAACTAAGTATGATGACAGGATTTTTTGTATTGATCTTGACTGATTTGCAAACTTTGCTGCCCATATTGATTGATTATTATCCTGCAAATGGACTTTTTGTATTTAGCTTAAATTCATTCTTGGTCTAAAAATCGTCAAAAAAAGGCAACGAGGTTCACATAAAAAGAATATACTTTGTTATTTCAAATTCACGATGATCAAGATATTGAGCAGAAATGAACTAAGCTCAGCTAAGATTTAATCATGTTCCATACATAGGTGGCATTACCATGTTCTCAACTGTGTTTACACAAGAAAATAATTCAATTACTCAAAAAGTTCTCTATATATATGAATTATTTAAAGGAAACTTAAGTATTTTCTGCTGTCAGAATGGTCTAGGTCAACTTTCAGATTTTGTCAAAGAGCTAAGCATTAATGTCGATACCTTAGATAAATAAATTATACCAGATTCATCGTTATTCAACAACAGTAATTTACGTAAATATCATTTTTTTAAACGCCTTGAATGATTGTGTCTATTAATCGAGGTCTCTTTAATATTAAAAATTGAATGTTCTTAATCATGTTAAATACTCACAATCCTTTATGTAAAAGTATTTCATTTTTCAGAAGCAGAATTTTCAGGGGGTTCTAATAAGTCTATCTGGTCTCTGTTTTCAATCTGAACTACCAATAGGTGGTCTGCTGGTGAAGATGAGTTTATTAAATCCTGCCACGTTTCAATAAGAGAGGCGAATTTTGATTGGTCGGAATAAGCTTCGAAACAAATAGGTCAAACTGCATTATTACCCTGAAGGAATTGTACTTTCGGTGCGGCTACCAAGCGCTCTGCGCGACCATATAGGTCCGTATTACCTTTTGATCAGGTACCAATTTAGACTGGGTGGGCTACAATGTGCAATGTGGATGAAGTGCCTTGCCCAAGGACACAACACAGTATGAGACCCAGGCCACAAATGTTTGGTGTCTCAACCGGAATTCGAACAAACAGGGGGAAATATGCCCGCTCTAGAGCACACCTTGTGTGGAATTTACATACAAGTCTAGCTGTACATGAGAACCGCAAGTGCACTGACGTCTCTGGGATTAAAAAAGACCCCACAATGAAGAGAGCAGAAAACATCTGTTTGAGTGACATATGCAAATCTTCCTTAATTATCAATGATAGGTGGCCATGACAACATTGAATCTTGCGCTGGAGATACTAGAAACAATTTCCATTACTATAATGTATCATTTCATAAGTATTTAATCAAGAGCCAAGAAGAAAAGTGGATTAGATCGAGCTTCAGAAGACCGGACACATGTTTGAAAAACTGGTCATATAGCCGACTCTTATTATTTATGCATAGCGGTGACCTAGATATCGAAAACGAGGCTAAGCCCGCAAGCTTCCAAGATGGCAGACGAAAATGCCGTGATGCGGCGTGCGAGTCCGATATCGTATTTCATGAATAGCTTTACTGCAAACTCACAAAGAGTTTTCTACTTTTGCACAAAAGTCTGTTGCTGTTTTCTGAAGGAGTCCGCGTTGAATTTGACAACGGTGATTAAAATTTTCATTCATAAAGTGTATTGCTGAAAAGTCAAAGCATCGTGGAACTTGATTCGCAGATATGAGTACTTGTCAAATATCTCGATTTTTTACAAAATTCATGTGATATTATACGAAAAGAAACACAATTTTAGGTTGAAAATAGATTTTATGGATTTTTTAAAAACAATCTTTAGTCATCTAGTCATATTAATGATTTATATCTTCGCTTTTTTCTGCCATTTGTACGTAATCTCTAACATTCGATCAACTTCCGGGAGGCTTACAATCTCACAATGCGTCACTTGTGCAACTTTCCTACAGAAACAGTTTTATTATCTATGTCGTTTATCTATTTAAAAAGCAAAATAATAATAATACTCAATTTGATATGTTTCTATTTACGAGTTAAAGCCCTATACAGACCGACCAACAGGAATAGAATTTTTAACTTATTCAGTAGATTCTAGCCTCTACATAGTCCAATGCAGGTCTAATGTGCATGTATAATTGTATATTTAATAGATTTACAAACACATTTTAATTTTAAGTGTTTGGCATGTTTATATATATATATGATTTTTGTTATAGTTTTAAAAAACAAAATTAAAATTCTGTATTATTTTTATTGCAAATACTTTGGGGGAATGGGTAAAAAGTAAACTTTCAACTGCCCTTTTCATTAGGAAATACAATTCTACAAGTGCAAATTGGTTCCTGATTTTTTTAAAGTAAAACATCACTCAAATAACAAATTTATATAATATATGTCTGTACCTGAAACCCTAATATCAATTTAGAGTTTTATGGATATAATTCATGTACATCCTAATCATGTTTTGGACCTGACTCAGAAATTTACATGGATTGATCATGTTGATACATCGAATTTAGTTGATCTGTTTAGCTTTATTTATGATTTTATATTGAGTAGGGGGAACCATATAGAGGTATACATTACTCAAATTGAATTATCAAAATTAACAACATTTTCATATTTTAAGAGTTTGGTTTGACTCAATCACGTTGATACCTGACAAAATAAAGCTACACTTTGTAAACATATTAACAGTCTAATCTAATTATTATATGTTATCTCTGAAGGGTAGCATATTTTCAAAATGTTCAGATTCCTTTAGATATAATATAACTGCAGCAAATATTAATTAAGATAGTATTTAGCCTTCCTTATGTAACTAAATCTTATCTAAAACTCCTAAGAGATTAATTTTAACTTGACATGTAAATATTTCATTATTTTTGTTTATATATTTTAGTTGAAACTTAGTTCTTTATCTAAAATTTACTTGACCTTTCTGTAAGTTTCCAAGGCATAAACTTATTTATATATGTCTACAGCTTCAATGTTAAGAACATGAAAATTCTATAATTTATGGTCAAACTTTCTTTTAATGAAACTTTCTATCTCACTTATGCCAACTCTATTCAGCGTCACAAATTTACAAAATAAATCATTAATAATTTAGACCAATTATATAATATGCCTCAAATCTTTGATTCATTACATTTTTACAAAACCTAAATAATGATGTGTGTGTATATATATATATATATATATATATATATAAACTGACATCAGAACAATCCCAAAATAATTTACAAGTAAACTCCAATCCATTTGTGTACATATAGGGATACATAAATATATAGGAATATTTCAATCCAGATGATATTTGGTTTTGATTGTGACTGTCATATTTTTCAAAATCATCTTATATGGAAATCATATTTACAAATGTACCAAGTTAAACAAAATATAAATACGGCACATATTACAATTTACCATGTAACATTGTTATTAACTTGAGATATAATTAAAACTCTAATATTAAATGCATAATAAACTCAGATAATATTTTGTATACAAAATTAATTTTAGTTATTTATTTTCTTGATTTTCTGTTGAATTTACAGTTTTAAAAAAAACATGAACATGCTTTATATTAAAATTATATTATAACTACTTACCTTATGATTGATTTATTATATAATATTCACTTCTGCCAGCATGAAAGTACTTCTACTATATAATGTATATAATAGGTCTGCTTGAATCAATTCCGCCGGCTAATTTAAGTCAGCGCATTTACGAAATTATAATATAATTTTTACATTTAGGCCTATAAGTTGTCACAGAAATCGGCATGGTAACAGAAACATGTTTTTGTCAACATCACTGGTTGGCGAGACACGGCATGCGATTGTTCATGTCGATTGTTCATGTTGAGTATCTGCATGGCTACATCGAAAAGTCGGGAAAATAAATAAGCTCACAATGTATTTATCATCACGATCCGATAAAGCTTACATCAATATCACAATCGTATTTAGTACTTTGAATCTAGATTTAAGTATGAAACAGCAATTGGAGAAACAAATCTCTCTTGATTTCATGTTTCATATAACGAGCGCAAGTTTACTTCGGCAAACGTTGTCATCCGTTCAAATACTGGATTTACACCACACGTATTTTGAGTCAAATAAACATTTGAGATTTTGTTTTAGCTTTTAGTTCCGACAGTAACTAGTGACAATGTTTGAAAGTGGTATAAAACGAACTTTTTGGGCGACAAAAAATCGCGATCAGTCACTTCCGGGATCACGCTGTTCGTCCACGCGGGATTAGCCTCGTTTTGGATAGCTTATGAATATTCATGATGTAATATTAAGAGAAGTCTATTGAGTCGATATAATGTCATGTTGTATTTGAAGCATGAAGAAAGATCTGGTACATAAGTCTGACACACAGTCTGATCTGGTACATAAAGTGTGTTTTGGGATGGTCAATATCCTGCATTAGAAATAAACATTGTATTTTGCTAACCTGCGAAAATGTCATGATTAACAATAAAGACAAACAAAGTTTGCAAATTATTTTGTATTCAGTAAACTTGCTCTGCATGTTCTCCGTGGCATGTAGTATACCTCGGACGGGCGGATTTCAAGAAATGACTAATGATACACACTTTATTATTGAGTTATTTCATTATCTGTTTCATCTGTGTGTAATTACTTCCTTGTCAATTTAAAATACAAATGACAATACGTGCATTCGGTAACACGATGTTGTGAGTTGAGTTTCTAGTATGATGTGATATCGTGGTTGTTTAAATATTCCAATGAAATATGCTTGCTGCATTGATTATTATAAATTTGATTTCATCTGCCATACACTCAAATGGAAACAAATGTTTAAGTCTGTTGTTTTTACAATTTTGCTATTCACATCTATAGAAGAAAAATTAAGCTAAACGTGATGAGAGGTTACAGTAGCATAAAGCAATTACCTCTCCTTCTTCCCATACCCTTCACAATCAGCTCTAGTCCGGAGAGGACGTACAGAGAATACCATCCAGCCACATGCAGCATACAGTCCTTACTTCCTTCTGTTGTAAGTTGTTTAGATGAAGAGTATCCATAACACTAGAATCTATAACACGTGTTGTCATCCTATTATTCTCTCGCTCCATTAAAGTTCAATACTTGATTATTATAAGATGAGCAATGAAATACTGGGATTTTTAAGTGAAACATCAAGCTACAGTGAAAATAACTTATATTTTCACTGCGACAAGTGACTGATATAAATTAGATGTCATAAAACAATGGTCTGACGCAGCGAACTGGCTTATGACGTCACAGTGTTGTGGCGACGGGCTGTACCTAGCGGCCGCTCGGCATGAAAACGACCCTTTTCGGACGTAATTACACGGATAACATCATATAATAAATAGAATATATCTGTCTTTTCTTGACTAACACCATGTTTATCTCATCGAGTGAGATAGAAAGGTTATATTTTCACGAGTGGCGCAGATTTGTAAACCTTTAAGCTACTTTGTTCACTTTACAGCACTTGGAGAGTATTTTTAGTAGGCCAATATTCTGATGCTTCCCCGTATATCATAGGTTATGCACTTCGACCCTACGGACCTTGAATCAACATTTGTTACAGAATGGAGAGGTATCTGAACATAACCGATCTAGGCGTCTCCTCCCATTGTGTGAACTGAGTATATTTATAAACTTTAAATATACTAAAATTTTAGCTATAGTGTGATCTCCCGTACATCTTGGGTTTTGTCCAGCAAATATTTGAACTGACAAACAATATTTATTCATTGGAGACCAATCCCTGAACCCAATACATTCGTGATTTTTTTGTTGATAATCTGTAACCTTCGACAAATCTGACTGTATCACCGAACGTGTTGTAATAACTGCTACATTCGTTCAATATACATGCATCAGTGTCATCAATTCTGGTCATAGTGTACATATCAGTTAAATAATTGGTTTCGGCAAACGAATTCAAAATGCTTAATGTCACAAGTGTCCATTATCCAGTCGGGTCAATATGGTATTGTACAACAATGTTGTTAACAGCGAATCAATTTGCGCAATTGTGTAGGGAGCAGGTACAAGTGGATATATGGCTGTTTCTGTCTGACCTGCACCAGGAGATGAATGGGAAGTGTCACGTGTCACAAGGAGCTACACACCAGGAATGAATCACAGTCGGGCTTTTCACAAGACTGACAAATATCGTTTATTTCTATTGTTAAAGAAAGAGAAGAAATCTCTTGGAAGTATGTTAAGTATTGATTGTTACTACGATGATTGTGTTGGGACTCTTATAGTAATTACAATGTGGAATGTTTAGTTTAATCTATGATACTGTTTGTTATTGACCCTGGTTCTATCAACGTTTTTTAAAAAAAATAAGCTTGTTTATCTACCAGGGTGAATGATCATGGTGGTAGGTCCAGCGCCTCTGTGATCACTGGGTATTTGAATTCAGAAGACTCCAGCTAATAGTCATGAGCAAAGCATTTCTACTGGTAATCGCAATACCCAATCGCAATAGAAGTTAGCAAATTCCATGATCTGTATGAGTGAGTCTCACATGTACTATATTTGATTTCAACCTATTTTTTATTATCGATTCTAAGCCAGTTATAGCTCATGCCAAGTCCATTATTGCATCCATAGGAATATAAAATAGGTAAAAATTCCTCAATATATCCACGTTCTCTGGGTCAACACATTAGTGCCATTTAAAGGTGAACGTTTTGTCAATATTTCCCTCAAGAGATAGTGACTATGAAAACTGACAAACCAAAACGTTGTCTTGATGTTTGGAACAGCGACCCACGAATCCCTGACAGGTTGCCAGTTTAGAAGTTAATAAAGTATCACGAGAGATGAACTGGTCTCCAGTAGAAGATGGACTTTACATCAAGTGGCTGATAGAGGATATCCCACCTGGAGTATAAAAACATCAGCTGGAGTAAACTTAAAGATCAAATTTGTAGTGAGGTATCACCTGAAAAATGAAAAAAGTCTTGAGAGACATTCTTCAAGATGTCCTTAGATTAGTTTGAGAATAACTGATAATCTGATTGACAGTTTTCGTCTCATGTAAAGCGACCTTGGCTAAAGTTGTGAAATACTGAACTCTCTCGTGGTTGGTTTCACTGAGAACAGTATAAAGACGGCACTTTGTTAAACTAAGTTATCCTTTGCTAAATAGGGGTGTGTTCATTTGAAAGATGGTTTTGTTTTTTGCTAAATTTGCTAAAAAAAAATTTTTTAATCCGTATAAGGTTAGATTTTAAAATATTTCCCCCTTAGAATTCTATACCAAGGTAAAATGAAACAATGTCTTCAAAAGCCAATAAAAATAAATTTGAAATGTATATGTTCATGTTCCTGAGAAACACACGTTTTAGGAAATTTTCGGCTGCAAGTCCCTACACGAGACAGGAGAGCCAAGGTGCTTTTCGGTTTTTTAATGACGTCTGAAAGTATTGATGCGTCAACAAATTTAGGTTTAAGAAGGTACAACGTGTCAACAACAACTTATACCAACATAATTTCCATATTTCATATCATTTTAGCTTAAATACTAAACATTATGTGAAGAAAACCCCTTTGAAATAGTAATATCAACGCCCCGTGTCTGTTTGAAAAGACAAATTATAAGGACCATATACTTTCAGTAATGAATTTTTAAAAATGTGTTTGTTTTGAGTGGTTAATTCGTGTGTATGGTCTGTGGTATAAGGAATGGTGACCATTGTTCAAATGGCATCTTGGTTGCGACAACTGTTCAAATGGTAACATGTTAATACCTTACAACAAGTTCATAGTTTTCAGATCCTTATTGAGGACAGTCGAGTATATCTTACATTCTATAACGGTATATAACTGCATTGTAGAATGGTAATGGAGATGATATAGCGTGTGTGATGGACGGTGGCGGTGACTGTGGTGCTGGAGATGGGGAGTGACTGCACAATGTGACACGACGTCGATACTAACCAGATAGACTCGGGCTCATCAGACAGGTCGTCATACCTCCTAGCAGTTACTGTCGGAATAAAGATATGGAATAGTTTACATGGCAGAAATAGTGCATATTTATGGTAATAACTGACAATATAATACTTCATAGCTGATAACAACATCAATGTACACAGCATCCATTGATGAACACAGAATACATTCTCTACATATGGTATCATTTTGAACAGTCTACCTGCAAACTCGGAGACTTATTTTCAATACTTAAGGCCACAAATCCTTGTTGTAAAGTTTAAAGTTTTCTAACCTTCTTATAATAATTATGACTTATAACCAAACGAAGGGGGGACATTGATCTCTCCCTACTTCCGCCTCCAAGCCTGTGTGCACCCTGAAAGATCCCCGAGACAAGCATTGTCCCACTGGGCTACTACTGGGTACAACTAGTCTAATGATTGTAACCTTAACTCTGATAGAGGGAGCAGATCAAGCATAGTTTAGAAATTCAGCATCAACCACGATAAGTCGCCATTCAACTCACACAGACAAATGTTAACAACTGTTCTTAATTGTGTGCAAATTTCTCAAAATGTGTGTAACTTTTCTAAATTGTGTGTAAGTTTTCGAAATTGTGTCAAATGAATTTATGTGAAGGAAATATTAAAGCGCAGCTCCCGGATAAAATTGACCTAAATTCGTTTGATTAAACAAAGCTAAATTGTACACTAATGTGCATATCTATGTATAGCATCCTGCTCAATATGATTTTCCGTTAGGTCATAACATTTTTACAATAGATTATTTAATTATTTGCGATTATAAAAAAAAGCGTCATTTACTTGCCGAGATCGTTTTGTTCCGGTGATGTAACTGAATGTGACATCAACTGGGGAAAACAAACGTGACATAACAGCCACGTGATAAGATAACCAACACTGTGCTTTACTTCGGTTATCGCTTTTTGAAAATCTGGGTCATAAATACAGTTTAATTGATAATGAAATTCGAATATCTGCTGCATTAAAGTATAAAAACAATGAGGAAATAGCTAAATCTTTGTTTTGGTATTATTATGAGAAGAATTTATGATCCGAAAGAACATGTCAACTTCTGTGATTAATAGGCTAGTTCAATAGTCGTCCTATGTCGACACGGAATGATTTCGGTAAGAAGGTCTTTGTTTCCCTTCTTCTAAGGATGCATAATTTGGTTTGTGTATGGACATGTTCTTTCGAATATTAGTTGAATTTTGAGTTGAGGAAAACAACCATGTGATTGTCATTCTCTCAAAGCGTGTCTCTCGTCGAGTGTTTTGAAGTCCATTTTTCGATTCGCGCTCACAATCTTGCAAAGTGATTCAGAAATTTGTGTTGCCCACAGGGCAGTATCCAAATTTTGATTGCCCATGGTAATTCTACTAGCCTCGGGCTGAAGTACTACTGTTAATTTCTAGCCCTTGGATTCACTACAATGTCATTTTCAATTAATGATAGCTTTATTATCCACTATTTCTTTGGTAAAATGTTAATGTGTGCATGACTCGCCTTTGTTTAAAACTTGTTATCATTGATTTGTCTTCAACTTAATTAACATAAGTTTTTAAATATCGAAAATCAACTTAGCTCCAATAGATCTAGTGCTTGTTTTCAATTCGAAAAGGGAATCATGGAATATAAGACAAATATACAAATTCAAATCCAAATTACAATTATTGTAGAAGAAATTCGTCTACTTACTTAAAAAATTACAAAATTAGTAGCCATGAGTTTGTGATCATAAAGGTATATACATATTTAAATTTTCATAATGGCTTTTCCATAAAGGATTTCAATATATTGCGCTGTTTCAGGGAAAGACTACACAAAAAAAGTGTAATAGTAAATCAAAGTAATATTCAATTTAATTAGAAGAGTAAAAAAATATAATATTTCCCAAATTATTTTAAAATAAATTTTATGATACCAATTAATTTCATGTGAATTGTTCTTATGTAATTTCCAAAATTCAAATACTTTCACAAAATACATGCTTACATACACAGTTGAATAAGTTTAGTTAGGTTTAAAAAGTAGAAATGCAATGTTGCTTCTTAAGTTACTTTAATGGCACAATAAAAGAAAACGTATACACAATATATTTTCAGAATTCTTATCTCTGTTTCAAGGTAGGTTTGTTTGATATGCAGGTAGGTGTAGGCAGAAGTAATAAACACAGCCATGCTTACATAGGTATATACACATTATTACATATCTATTTAAAAAATATATATATATATAGTTGTCCCTTTAGGTGATTCTAATAACAGATTTATCCATTGGCATGTGATGAAGTATATTTTGTTTTATATCTGTATCTGTAATTGAAAAATACAGGTTAGTTGAAATTGCAGATGTTATTAATTAAGGTCTGAATTTCCCATTTGATCAGATATATATATTTGTCAAAATATAGTAAGAAAAGATTATGTAGAGTTTGTAATTAATAATAATAATTTTTTTATTCACATAAAATATCAATCGCAAAAATTCCATTATTCTCACTTTTTAGTCCACTTAATACAGATCAGTTAAATACAATATTTGCATTCTTTCTTTCATGCATTGAAAATATACGATACAATATCACTAAAATCAAATCATTGCTATTACAATACACTATTCATCCTAAAAAAAACAAAATTGGGTACGAGTTCAGCGAAACGATATACAATACGAGTAGACTGCTTTGATTGTTCACTGCATCACCAGATTACAAAATATTAAAATACATAAACAAAATCTGCCATACACTCATATGGAAACAAATGTTAGTTTCTTGTTTTTACAATTGTGCTCCTGTCTTCTATACAAGATAAATGAAGCTAAACGTGATGAGAGTTTACAGTAGCATAAAGCAATTACCTCTCCTTCTTCCCATACCCTTCACAATCAGCTCTAGTCCGGAGAGGACGTACAGAGAATACTATCCAACCACATGCATCATACAGTCCTCACTTTCTTCCGTTGTGAATTGTTTAGACATTAATATTAGAAATAACATCAATAACACAAAAATATACAAGACTTGTTATGTTAACTTGTTCTTCTCTCGCTCCATTAAAATTCAATATTTGAGAAGTGCACATGACGTCAGATGTGTAAACCTTCAAGCTACTGTGTTCAGTTAACAGTACTTGGAGAGTATTCTACCTCGACCCTGCGAACCTTGGATGGAACATTTGCTACTGAATGGAGAGGTATCTGAACATATCCGATCTTAGCGTCTCCTCACATGCACATGTTTAATCTATGATACTTTTTGGTATTGACCCTGTTTCTATCAACGTTTTTAACAAAAGAAACCTGTTTATCTACCAGAGTGATTGATCATGATGATACGTCCAGCGCCTCTGTGATCACCGGGTATTTGAACCTAGGAGACTCCAGTTAATAACAATGAGGGCAGCATTCTACTGAGAACAATTCCTCATAAGAGTTATAAGCACAACTGCCTTAAACTCAAATCCTGATCACTACACATTACTTGACACTCCGTTCAACAATTGGTCAATGATACACACATTCAACATATTTGACACTCCGTTCAACAATTGGTCAATGAAACACACATTCAACAGACTTGACACTCCATTCAACAATTGGTCAATGATACACATATGCAACAGACTTGACACTCCGTTCAACAATTGCTTAACGATACACACATTCAACAGACTTGACACTCCGTTCAACAATTTGCCAATGATACACATATTCAACAGACTTGACACTTCATTCAACAAGTGTAAACATGTCAGGTATAGATGCAGATTGTTAGAGGCAATAACCAGACCACACACAGTGTGATGAATCACAACAGAAAGACGGTATAGTTAAAGTAGACTACAGGGAAGGATTTATTACAATTTACAGATATACTCAGGTCCATTTACATCAATGTTCGCTAACTTGCACTGTGTTGAGGGAAAACTATTTTGCCTAGTAATGTGTGGGAATGTCAACGGGAAAAGATTGTGATACATCGCTCTGTTTCTCAGCTTTCATGAGCGCATTTTTTTTATACTGAAACAATTACAACTGGAACACTGTATACCTTTCTAAAGAAAAAACAAATAACGTCAATGTCATTTAGATAATGGAATTATTAAAATAAGTAAATTGTACTGAATTATTCCCATTTTATGCTTAAATTATGGTTGTAGTGTTACATAAATACGAGAATATAATAATATAGTAATAAGCATCCATAATAATAATAAGCACCCAAACTTCAGAATGGAGATAGAACATCGATTATATGCTAGCTCATTATCAGAGAAGGCGACAAAATTCGGAAGTGACTCATCTTTATGTTGGATGTTAGCAGTCACTTTAAGTTGGATGGTGTCTTTATGTTGGATATCAGAAGTCACTTCCAGTGGGATGGCGTCTTTATGTTGGATGTCAGAAGTCACTTTCAGTGGGATGGTGTCTTTATGTTGGATGTCAGAAGTCACTTCCAGTGGGATGGTGTCTTTATGTTGGATGTTACAAGTGTACTTTGCGGTTGCCGATGACCTCAAATTCACTTTGACATGTCTGATCTTCCAAAACGAACTTTTCCGTGTGTTTTCATATTTTTCGAGGCTTTCCGATTGTCGATTACAAATAGGGCTGCTCGATTTGCAGCTATTCAACTTGCCAGTTAGCCATACAACCTGTTCCTTACATTGATAACTAAGTATGATGACATGATTTTGTGTATTGATCTTGACGGATTAACAAACTTTGCTGCCCATATTGATTGATAATTATCCTGCAAATGGACTTTTTGTATTTAATTTAAATTTATTCTTGGACTAAATCACCAGAAAATGGCAACGAGGTTCACATAAAAAGAATATACTTAGTTATTTCAAATTCACGATTAAAAAGATACTGACCAGAAATGAACTAAGCTCAGCTAAAATTTATTCATGATTCCAGACACAGGTGTCATTACCATGTTCTCAACTGTGTTTACACAACAAAATAATTCAATTACTCAAATAACTCTCTATATATATGAATTATTTAAAGGAAACTCAAGTATTTTCTGCTGTCAGAATGGTCTACGTCAACTTTCAGATTTTGTCAAAGAGCTTAGCAATAATGTCGATGCCTTAGATAAATAAGGTATACCAGATTCATCGTTATTCAACAACAGTAATTTACGTAAATATCAGTTTTTAAACGCTTTGAATGATTGTGTCTATTAATCGAGGTCTCTTTAATATTAAAAAAAGAATCTTCTTAATCATGTTAAATAATCACAATCCTTTATGTAAAATTATTTCATTTTTTCAGAAGCGGGGTTTTCAGGGGGTTCTAATAAGTCTATCTGGTCTCTGTTTTCAATCTGAACTACCAATAGGTGGTCTGCTGGTGAAGATGATTTTATTAAATCCTGCCACGTTTTAATAAGAGAGGCGCATTTTGATTGGTCGGAATAAGCTTCGACACAAATAAGGTCAAACTGCAGTCAAAGGTTAATCTGAAGGGATTTGTCATTGAGCATAGTCAGACCATATACGGTGTAGTGCAACTAATTACGGTCTGATTTATGAGATATTACTACTCTTCACAGAGAATTTTAAGGAACAAGCAAGGCCTTTATTTATTAGATAGACTTCCACTGACATCAAATCACGTGAAACAGATTTTATGCATACATAATGCATAGCTGTACAAACAGGTGCAAATATGCCCGCCCTAGAGCACAACTTGTGTGGAATTAAGATACGAGTCTAGCTGTACATGAGAACCGCAAGTGCTTAGTTTACATTGACGTCTCTGGGATTCAAAAAGACTCCACAATGAAGACAGCAGAAAACATCTGTTTGAGTGACATATGCAAATCTTCCTTAATTATCTTTGATAGGTGGCCATGACAACATGGAATCTGGAGATACTAGAAACAATTACTATAATGTATCATTTCATAAGTATTAGAGTATATAAGACCGGACACATGTTTGAATAACTGGCCATATTGAGTCGATATAATGTAATGTTGTATTTGAAGCATGAAGAAGGATGTTTACACACAGTCTGATCTGGTACATAAGTGTGTTTTGGGATGGTCAATATCCTGCATTAGGAATAAACATTGTATTTTGCTAACCTTGGCGAAAATGATATGATTTACAATAAAGACAAACAAAGTAAAATGTAAAAAATGTAAAAGCGGTAAAATGTTTCGATGAAAGGTGCGGTAAATTGTAATACGATGTGCGGTAAATTGTAATATTTTCTTTTATAGAAGTTGATGTTGATGAAAGTAAAATTCACCAATCAAAATGTCCGTCTGACAATTCGTCCGTCTGATTTTGTTTCACTAACAGCTCTGATACTAATTGATGATATGTTTCTAAACTTTACAAATTTAATCACTATGATTTGCAGATGTGCTGTTTCAAAACATGGTACCAACTATTAGAGGACGGAGTAAAGACGACATGGGCGTACTAAGAATTGTCTATCGTATTTTAAAACTTCTTCATAACAGTTAGCTGTCTCTGTCCCGTTCGAGGCCGTTTTACAACATTTTTTGGAAGGAAAAGAACGTAGTAGGAACTTCTTTTGTGTGACGGAGGCATATGCTTTCGCCAACCAAATGCTAACTACTGCAATAAAATCGATTTATCAGAAAAGAGACTACGTGATATCTATATGCTATTTCCACAGTTTAAAGGGTAGCACGTGTTTTTCTCTGAAATAAATCAATGTCATGAACTTGACAAATAATGTCGCCATTCGAAAAACACCATTTTTCTTTGCAATATTAAAGTTAAAAAACATGTGCACATCTTTTTTAAAGCTATGGGAATCATTTTGTACTTGGCGGCCAGTCAAAGGTGATCACCTTGAAAAGTCCGCCAGGGGTTTCCATTATGACCACTACACAAATTTCTGCGACTACGGATAGATGGTTCATGTAATGAGAATTATTACCCTCTAAAGTAAATATAAATTGCATAAATTTGTAATATAAATGGTAAAAAGGAAAGAATAAAATTGGCAAAAAACATGCTACAGCTCCTTTAAGCAAAATATTGACCAAACATGTGTGCCAATAACAGTTTTACACAATAACCTCAAGAAAAATAGAAAATATTTGAACGACGGCGCTAGTTTTTTAAATGAATTAACATTTGAATTCAACACACACACAGGCACACATGCACACATGTAAACGTCTCCCAATTGACGCATTTCCACCCTGGGATGTTGTGCAATGATACTAGCCATCATGACATAAGTGAAATCATTTTGAAAATGACATTAAACCCTAATAATAACACACATACGCACGCACAAACACGCACACACACACATACACAAATAATTATTTATGTTTTAAAATGTCTATCGAGAGTTTGGCTTGCCAGAAAAGAGCAAAGGTACTAGCAGAAAATAATTTCAACTTCAAAAGTTTCCGCTATCAATTAGGTATGGAATTAAATTATTTTTAGCGTTGCATGTAACATAAAAAAATTTCTCATATCAACTGTAAAGTCATATACCCTAGGCTCATTTTGTTGAAATGGTAACACTTCATGACACCGGAAGTTACGAACATGTTACATGGAACCTTATACTTTAACAGTTCAAGACAATATGATTACCGTTACATAAAAATTCAAAAACTTGCAAAATGTAAATCTGTGGGTATGAATATGAATACAGTTTAATGAAGTGAAACATATGATAGTTTCAGCGATTCTGCAAAACAATGGAATATATATTCTTCCCTTATACACATAAAGTCACTGTTTCGTTTCCATAGAAACTCAAACAAACACAAGAGTCATCAGAAGATAAAATATCCAAACGGTCCCCTATTAACTCAGAGTGCTTTATTAGCATGTATAATCGATCTTTGATATAAATGATGATAGACTTTTTAATTATGTTAGTGGATAATACACGACATGAATAGGTTTCAGAAAGATATGATGAATGGTTATCAATCTCTTCTCAGGAAACAACCTATCTATTTGTAAACGTGAACAGAGTCAAATTCTCGTTTTTCATGAAAACAAACAAAAATAATAAAATTTTCAGAAATCTGAAAATATCAAGAGGCACCACTCCAGTAAATTTGAAATACATATGTAAAGTTTCAGACAGATTGACAGAATAAACCCTGTATACTCCCATGTAAGGCGGAGGTTTAATCAAAACAGTTAGTTTGTAAATTTTGGAGAACTTATGATTTTAATATGCAATAATACTTATAATAATACTCTCATTCAAAAAATACATATGTATATGTTCAATGAATGACCCAAATTCGGCATTCATGGCAGCTAAAAATTAGATGTATGGTTATTACATTTTACCGCATTATGTATTACATTTTACCGCACTTTTTAGTAAAATTTTACCGCACCCCCTTATTACAATTTACCGCAGTAAACTTTATTACATTTTACCGCGTTTTTATTACAATTTACCGCAGTATTACATCTTACCGCGTTTTTATTACAATTTACCGCAGTTATTACATCTTACCGCGTTTATTACAACCAACGTCGTAACAGGGTTACAAGAAATGACTATACACTTTATTATTGAGTTCTTTCATTATCTTATTTCATCTGTGTGTAATTACTTCTTTGTCAATTTAAAATACAAATGAGAATAGTTGCAACCGGTAACACGTTGTTGTGAGTTGAGTTTCTAATATGATGTTGTTTGAATATTCCAATGAAATATGCTTGCTACATTGATTATTATAAATTTGATTTCATCTGCCATACACTTAAATGGAAACAAATGTTTAAGTCTGTTGTTTTTTCAATTTTGCTATTCACTTCTATACAAGATAAATGAAGTTAAACGTGATGAGAGTTTACAGTAGCATAAAGCAATTACCTCTCCTTCTTCCCATACCCTTCACAATCAGCTCTAGTCCGGAGAGGACGTACAGAGAATACTATCCAACCACATGCAGCATACAGTCCTCACTTTCTTCTGTTGTAAGTTGTTTAGAGGAAGACTATCCATAACACTAGAATCTATAACACGTGTTGTCATCCTATTATTCTCTCGCTCCATTAAAGTTCAATACTTGATTATTATATGAATACCGGGATTTATCAGTGAAATATCAAGCTACAGTGAAAATAACTTATATTTTCACTTCGACAAGTGACTGATATAAATTAGACGTCATAAAACAATGGTCTGACGTCAACTGGCTTATGACGTCACAGTGTTGTGGCGACGGGCTGTACCTAGCGGCCGCTCGGCATGAAAACGATCCTTTTCGGACGTAATTACAAGGATAACATCATATGTCTTTTCTTGACTAATACCATGTTTATCTAATCGAGTGAGATAGAAAGGTTATATTTTCACGAGTGGCGCAGATTTGTAAACCTTTAAGCTACTTTGTTCACTTTACAGTATTTGGAGAGTATGTTTAGTAGGCCAATATTCTGATGCTTCCCCGTATATCATAGGTTATGCACTTCGACCCTACGGACCTTGAATCAACATTTGTTACAGAATGGAGAGGTATCTGAACATAACCGATCTAGGCGTCACCCCCCATTGTGTGAACTGAGTATATTTATAAACTTTAAATATACTAAAATGTTAGCTATAGTGTGATCTCCCGTACATCATGGGTTTTGTCCAGCAAATATTTGAACTGACAAACACTATTTATTCATTGGAGACCAATCCCTGAACCCAATACAGTCGTACTTTTTCTGTTGAATATCTGTAACCTTCGACAAATCTGACTGTATTATCAACCGAACGTGTTGTAATAACTGCTACATTCGTTCATCATACATGCATCAGTGTCATCAATTCTGGTCTCAGTGTACATATCAGTTAAATAATTGGTTTGGCAAACGAATTCAAAATGCTTAATGTCACAGTGTCCATTATCCAGTCGGGTCAATATGGTATTGTACAACAATGTTGTTGACAGCAAATCAATTGGCGCAATTGTGTGGGGAGCAGATACAAGTGGATGTATGGCTGCTTCTGTCTGACCTGCACCAGGAGATGAATGGGAAGTGTCACGTGTCACACGGAGCTACACATCAGGAATGAATCAAAGCCAGACTTTTCACAAAACTTACATTTATCGTTTATTTCTATTGTGAAAGAAATAGAAGAAATCTCTAGGAGGTGTGTATAGTTCTGATTATAATTACGATGAGTGTGTCGGGACTGTTGAAGTAATCATACTGTGGAATGTTTACGTAGTTAATCTATATTCTATAATCCATAATTCTATCACCGTCTTTAACAAAAGAAGCATGTTTATATACCAGGGTGAATGATAGGTCCAGCACCTTTGTGATCACCGGGTATTTGACTCCAGGAGACTCCAGGTAATCACCATGAGGACAGCGTTCTGAGAACAATTCCTCATCAGAGTTTAACCTTATATAAGCTTAATTACCTAAAATCTAAATACTGACACTATTCCTCTTTTGAACACTCCACATCAGTGTTTTCCATCAAACATATGTTTCGAGAGAACCAACGTAATAATTTGGGCTCATAATCATATTAATTATTGCAGTGTTGCATAAAATACGGACAAACTGTGACATTACCAATATTGAAAGTTGACTAACGCGTGAATGTCATTGAGTAATTGCTTGTTCTGTATGCTTGACTTAATGTTCAGCTATGTGCGATATGTGATTTCAACCGTATTTTATTAACCATATATTATTGATTCGAAGCCAGTCATTGCTAAATCCATTATTAGGCACATATTCCTCAATATACCCAAGTACTTGAGCCTTTATCACGAGTTTATTATTAATTTATGTGAACAGTATCCTAAACTCGGGGATTCTGATTTCGTGAATGGTTAAACTGAAATAGAAAAAATAAAACCATTGGTTTTTGACTTATCAGGCTGTCCCCCTTAATCGATAAACTAAATGATTTTAAAAATGAAAATGTCTCTAATTTGTGGCCCATGTGACCCATATTTAGGGCGACAGGGTAACCAAATATATAATTCTGAATCCCTATTGGCCAAGGAGTCTGTACACACCATTTCAGCTTTCTAGAGCTTTTTGTACTGGAGAAGAATATGAAATAGCTTTTTAGGTCACGACCCATGTGACCCATGTTTGTGGTCACAAGGTCACCAAAAATCCTATCATATGTTAAGCACTGTCGTCTGTATTTCTAGTATGACTTTGTGATATCTTAACCTATCTGTGTCTCATACATTCTGTCCTTCATAGTGAAATATAGGAGTCGTTACACACTAGTGTTTATTCCATTTTTCCCTAAAACGATATATAGTGACTATAAAAACTAACAAACCAAGGAGTTGTCTTGCAGTTAAAATAATAAATTGATCACTGGGTATTTGAATTCAGAAGACTCCAGCTAATAGTCATGAGCAAAGCATTTCTACTGGTAATCGCAATACCCAATCGCAATAGAAGTTAGCAAATTCCATGATCTGTATGCGTGAGTCTCACATGTACTATATTTGATTTCAACCTATTTTTTATTATCGATTCCAAGCCAGTTATAGCTCATGCCAAGTCCATTATTGCATCAATAGAAATATAAAATAGGTACAAATTCCTCAATATATCCACGTTCTGTGGGTCAACATATTAGTGCCATTTAAAGGTGAACGTTTTGTCCATATTCCCCTCAAGAGATAGTGACTATGAAAACTGACAAACATAAACGTTGTCTTGCCGTTTGGAACAGCGACCCACGAATCCCTGACAGGTTGCCAGTTTAGAAGTTAATAAAGTATCACGTGAGATGAACTGGTCTCCAGTAGAAGATGAACTTTACATCAAGTGGCTGATAGAGGATATCCCACCTGGAGTATAAAAACATCAGCTGGAGTAAACTTAAAGATCAAATTTGTAGTGAGGTATCACCTGGAAAATGAAAAAAAGTCTTAGGAGATATTCTTCAAGATGTTCTTAGATTAGTTTAAACTGTATAACTGATAATCTGATTGACAGTTTTCGTCTCATGTGAAGCGACCTTGGCTAAAGTTGTGAATTACTGAACTCTCTCGTGGTTGGTTTCACTGAGAACAGTATAAAGGTGGCACTTTCTTATCCTAAGTTATCCTCTGCTAAATAGGGATGTGATCATTTGAAAGTTGGTTTTGTTAAAAATGTTGTTGTTTTTAAATCTGTATAAGGTTAGATTTTAAATGTTATTAAATACTTCCCCATATGAATTCTACAGAAAGAAATGATGGCATACAAAATAAAAGATATTTTAAGTTGTTTTTCTAAAAACTGAAACTGTCGGTGTGTTTTTAAATATGTATATGACAAGATTGTAAAATAATAAAAAAATAAAACATATTTATTTCTGTGAATTCTACACCCAGGGACAACATAACCCATACCATACAAAATACAAGATATTTCAATCCACGAGCGATACATACGACTGAAATACTATTTATTGTATGTCTTTAGAAGCCAATTAAACTAAATTTCAATTTGAACTGTTCATGTTTCTGAAAAACACACGTTTTAGGAATCGTAGTTTTCAAGTCCCTTAACCACACGAGATAGGAGAGCCACAAAGTGGCTTTTTGGCTTGTTTTATGAAGTCCTACAGTATTGATGCGTCAACAAATTTAAGTCCAAGAAGGTACATTATGTCGACAACAACTTATTCCAACATAATTTCATAAACTTTACTTAACATTGTTTGAAGTAAACCCCTTTCAAATAGTTACTTTAGCACCCCATGTGTGTGTTTGAACAGATATGAAATAATAAGGACCATACACTCTGGAATGAATCTTTATGAGATATGTCCTCATAAGAAAATCGATTTTATTCAGCAGAAATATTTTGTGGTATCGTTTTTCGGCTCCTTTGGTGCATATATTTGATCTATTCAGCATCTGTGAGCAATCTGTACCTGTCAGCGATGAGTACCCTGCTAGGTCTCAGTGAAACATCCCATACACCAACAAAACATTATCATGTAAATTAATTATGACAACAATGGTAGTAGAAAACACATTTTGTTTTGAGTAATAAACCGATGTTCCCTTAAAGGGGCAGTAGCACGTTTTTTCACTCAAATAAGTCGATGAAATGTATTTGAAAATTAATGTCACAAATGATAAAACATCCTTATTAGGAAAGTGTTTCTGTAATCAAAATACAATTCCTCACTTGTTAATTTAATATACGGTATAAGCGCTCAACAAAAATGTATCAAAGAATTTTTTTCAAATATTTCTATTAATCTCGTACAAGCAAATATTATAAACGGGAATAACCCCTTGAATTTGCTTTCCACAAACATCCCTTGAAATCTGTCTCTTATACATGTTTAACATGCAATTAAGTGTTTCGGTCTTTCTGGTGTAACTGATTCAGTTTGACAACACAAGAGAACATGATATATCAGAAATACTTTGTAACATCAGACGACCGCCGATGAATTTGATGTCATTATATGGATTACCCATTATTGTGTACCACGTGATATATGACGTAGCATATATCAACAAAGATACTCGAGGCTACTAGATTGACATCCTCTAAACATATTTGCCGGAAAATCGACCAAGATGCCCAAAGAATAAAGTTTAGTGAACATAAAACTTAATTAGTTTCGCCTATTTTCTTTACAGTGCGCGACTGAACAATGACACAAGGTATGGATATAGCAGGTTTGTAGATTAGAACGGGAAATAATTTCAAAATAAGAGAGGACAAATGTTTATTTACATCTCACTTTCTGTTTAAAAGTACCCCCTGTTAGAATATGATAGTAATTAAGTAATTAAGTAAAGTAATTAAAACCTTATAGACCATCAATGTTATTTCACTGCTGTCATTTTCTCCTGCCAGTCTTTGTGAAAAAACACGTGTATTTTTTTTCTAAATCACTTTCTATAGCACTGATTAAGATAAGATAAGACTTTATATCCTGCAGGAAATTCGTTTAACGCCGAAACGGTCTCATATATACATAGACACACAATGTACAACTATGAATTACATTACATGAACAATATAACATAGACTCATACATAAGCAAGATAAATAACATACACTTATGTAAGTACAGTAAAGATTTTCATTAAAGATTGTCATTAACAGGATGAACAAGTATAGTTTCTATGACTTGATAATTAACATTTATTAATTTCACGAATACTTGTTGGTATGAAGGATTGTCTAGCTCTGTTTGTTTTTAAAGAGGGTAACCGAAAGCGGTGCCAAGAAGGAAGTAGTTCGAAATGATGGGACAATATATGGGAACTATCTATTCTTATTTTGGTAGCTTTCTTTACAACATGGCGCTCATCGATAAATGGAATGTTTTCAAATGTTACTCCACTGGTTTTGCTCACGGTATTAACAATTTTGAAAAGTTTATTTTTTGTTTTTACCTACCAAAGCGGGCACTGAAATCCGAAGAATACAGCGTTTCATACTGGTCAAGAGAATTAGATCTACAGGGCTCCCAAATAGTACTTATACATTTTAATTGGGCGATGTAGATTCTTTAGGCCTTTTCATGGATCGTTCAGATCATTGATTTTAGTCTATATTAGTTGAATCACACCAATTGAGAATATCAATATGTAATACGAAAATGTGGCTGTAAATATGGAGATAAGCCGTCTCTTGACTGTTACCTTGTTTCCATACGACCGTACAGGACTGGTCCCACCAGAGCCGACACATAATAACATTTGAATATCAGGCGCTGATCGCTTCTTTGTGTAGGTTTACTTACGTTTTCCTTGTCTGCTGTCCTCATTCACAATATATTTCAGTGGAACGACAAGCAGCAACCAAGCACTTCAGAGATTAAAAAAACGACAAGGAATCCTCAGTTATGTTCCTAGTTCTCGGTTAGACACACGTTGACTCAGCCCCTTTATCTCATACTTCTCTCCTTAACTGATTAGGAAACAGATGAACTCACTAAGAGACTAAAACAACATAGTTTCATGATATCAAGCTGGCGCTACTCTATATTGCCCTCGTCGTTAAGTTGGGGATGATATAGCTTCTTCATTCAATTTGCTTGATGTGCCACTCAACAAGTGATCGACTATACACACATTCAACAGACTTGATACTTCATTAAACATGTGTAAATATATGTCAGGTATAAAATTTGGTATGTTTTTTTTGCTACTCGGTATATATATATGTCTGGTTACATCTATTCCGCATCTGTGATGGCACCTTTCCACGGCTCAACGTCTCAGTTAAACATCTAACACACCAACAAAATATTATCATGTATATCAATTATAACAACATGTTCTGCTAATGACCCTGGGTAGTAGAAAACTATCGTGAGAAACACATTTTGTGTTTAGTAATGAATTAATGTAAGAATAATTTTCAAATATGTTTTATTAATCTCGTACCATTAAAAATTATTAAAGGGAATATACCCAATTGCGTAGAATAGAAAACAATACAATACAAACATATATTTAATGACATCCAATTCAGTGGAGTGCGTTTAACGAGAGGAAAGATGTCTTTGGGACAGATTGTTATGATATGAACATTAATTTTCATGTGTCATGTTGTTGAGGAAAGATTTCCTTATCGATAGATCTCATTCATATTTGCTTAAAGACATAATTATGTATTAGAAACAAAACGTCCTGAATGGCTCTTTAAAAGAAAGTAAGACTGTTTATGTAATGTAAAATGTGGCTATGAATATGTACAAGAGTTGTCAGTTGATTGGTTCCTCAGCTGTACAGTGCTGGTCAAACCAAAGTCGACACATGTTGTTGTAGCTTTACTTACGCCTTGCTTGTCTCGTGTCTTCATTCACAATATATTTCACTAAACTACCAGCCGAAAAATACGTTACCAACAAAAATGCAATATAGTTTTAACAAATGATTACGACTGAAACATAGTTACTCATTGTGTTCAGAAGCCAGGAATTAAGCCTTAATTGTTCGTTTTTGAAACATTATCTTATGATATTTATGAAAAACCCAAATTTCAAAAATCCAAGTTTTGGAATCTCTTTCACTTGGTGAGATAGAGTAAAATATGGTCATTTGGTTTCTCTAAGTCCAAGGTGGTAACTTATGTCGACAACACTTTCATTAACATCATTTCCATATTTTGTAAATTTTTATTTTAAAGAATTATGTCCAAAAACCCCTTTTCAAATAGCTATTTTAGCACCTCATCGTTGTTTGAACAAGCTTACAAATAAAAGTATCATAACATGATGAGTGAAATAATCAGTACTTGTTCAGTACAAAAAAATATACTTATCTAAGACAGTGAAAACTGACTGTGTACAGTAGCGGGATTTTGTTTTTGACCCAACTGAAAATGGTGTAGCGTTGATTTATCTGCATGCGGGGAATGGCAGGCAGGAATCAAGAGTTTCAGATAATATAGCTGACAAGGAATCCTCAGTTCCCAGTTCCCAGTTCCCAGTTAGACAAACGTTGACTCAGCTCCTGTATCTCATACTTCTCTCCGTAACTGAGCAGGTAACAGATGTACTCACTAAGAGATTAAAACCACATAGTTTCGTGATATAAAGCTGGCGCTACTCAAAAGTATCATTAAAGTGCTCTAAATGTCATTATAACGTCGTTAAGTGGGCAACGCTATACTCAATTAATTCAAGTTACTTGACACTCCATTCAACAATTGGTCAACGATACACACATTCAACAGACTTGACACTCCGTTCAACAATTGTTCAATGATACACAGATTCAACAGACTTGACACTCCATTCAACAATTGGTCCATGATACACAGATTCAACAGACTTGACACTCCATTCAACAAGTGTAAACATGTCAGGTATAGATGCAGATTGCTAGAGGCAATAACCAGACCACACACAGTGTGATGAATCACAAATGAAAGACGTTATAGTTAAAGTAGACAACAGGGAAGGATTTATTACAATTTACAGATATACACAGCAATGTTCGCTAATTTGCACTTTGTCGAGGGAAAACTATTTTACCTTGTAATTTGTGAGAATGTCAACGGAAAAAGATCTTGATGCATCCATCTGTTTCTCAGTGTTGATGAGCGCATTTTTAATTTGGAAACAATTACAACTCGAACATTTTATATCTTTCTAAACAAAAACAAGTAATGTCATTTAGATAATCGAATTATTCAAATACGTAAATTGTACTGAATTATCACCATGTAAAATGCAATTAAGTCGCTTAAACTATGCCTCTTCTATAAATACGAGAATGATCAGAGAAACAGACAGAATGGATGTTAGAAGTCACCTCCAGTGGGATGATGTCTTTATGTTGGATGTTAGAAGTCACTTTCAGTGGGATGGTGTCTTTATGTTGGATGTTAGAAGTCACTTTCAGTGGGA
The DNA here is from genome assembly GCA_936450465.1 of Gibbula magus. NCBI lineage: Eukaryota > Metazoa > Mollusca > Gastropoda > Trochida > Trochidae > Gibbula > Gibbula magus. The sequence goes on along the minus strand of OW388304.1, from coordinate 49,673,590 downwards.
TGATGTCTTTATGTTGGATGTTAGAAGTCACTTTCAGTGAAATGGTGTCTTTATGTTGGATGTTAGAAGTCACTTTCAGTGAAATGGTGTCTTTATGTTGGATGTTAGAAGTCACTTTCAGTGGGATGATGTCTTTATGTTGGATGTTAGAAGTCACTTTCAGTGGGATGGTGTCTTTATGTTGGATGTTAGAAGTCACTTCCAGTGGGATGATGTCTTTATGTTGGATGTTAGAAGTCACTTCCAGCGGGATGATGTCTTTATGTTGGATGTTAGAAGTCACTTTCAGTGGGATGATGTCTTTATGTTGGATGTTAGAAGTCACTTTCAGTGGGATGGTGTCTTTATGTTGGATGTTAGAAGTCACTTCCAGTGGGATGGTGTCTTTATGCTGGATGTTAGAAGTCACTTTCAGTGGGATGATGTCTTTATGTTGGATGTTAGAAGTCACTTTCAGTGGGATGATGTCTTGATGTTGGATGTTAGAAGTCACTTTCAGTGAGATGGTGTCTTTATGTTTGTTGTCAGAAGTCACTTCCAGTGGGATGGTGTCTTTATATTGGATGTTAGAAGTCACTTCCAGTGGGATGGTGTCTTTATGTTGGATGATAGAAGTCACTTCCAGTGGGATGGTGTCTTTATGTTGGAAGTTAGAAGTCACTTTCAGTGGGATAATGTCTTTATGTTGGATGTTAGAAGTCACTTTCAGTGAGATGGTGTCTTTATGTTGGATGTTAGAAGTCACTTTCAGTGGGATGATGTCTTTATGTTTGTTGTCAGAAGTCACTTCCAGTGGGATGATGTCTTTATGTTGGATGTTAGAAGTCACTTCCAGTGGGATGGTGTCTTTATATTGGATGTTAGAAGTCACTTCCAGTGGGATGGTGTCTTTATGTTGGATGTTAGAAGTCACTTTCAGTGGGATGATGTCTTTATGTTGGATGTTAGAAGTCACTTTCAGTGGAATGATGTCTTTATGTTTGTTGTCAGAAGTCACTTCCAGTGGGATGGTGTCTTTATATTGGATGTTAGAAGTCACTTCCAGTGGGATAGTGTCTTTATGTTGGATGTTAGAAGTCACTTTCAGTGGGATGATGTCTTTATGTTTGTTGTCAGAAGTCACTTCCAGTGGGATGGTGTCTTTATATTGGATGTTAGAAGTCACTTCCAGTGGGATAGTGTCTTTATGTTGGATGTTAGAAGTCACTTCCAGTGGGATGGTGTCTTTATGTTGGATGTTAGAAGTCAATTTCAGTGGGATGATGTCTTTATGTTGGATGTTAGAAGTCACTTTCAGTGGGATGGTGTCTTTATGTTGGATGTTAGAAGTCACTTCCAGTGGGATGATATCTTTATGTTGGATGTTAGAAGTCACTTTCAGTGGGATGATATCTTTATGTTGGATGTTAGAAGTCACTTTCAGTGAGATGGTGTCTTTATGTTGGATGTTAGAAGTCACTTTCAGTGGGATAGTGTCTTTATGTTGGATGTTAGAAGTCACTTCCAGTGGGATGGTGTCTTTATGTTGGATGTTAGAAGTCACTTCCAGTGGATGATATCTTTATGTTGGATGTTAGAAGTCACTTTCAGTGGGATGATGTCTTTATGTTTGTTGTCAGAAGTCACTTCCAGTGGGATGGTGTCTTTATGTTGGATGTTAGAAGTCACTTTCAGTGGGATGATGTCTTTATATTGGATGTTAGAAGTCACTTCCAGTGGGATGATGTCTTTATGTTTGTTGTCAGAAGTCACTTCCAGTGGGATGGTGTCTTTATGTTGGATGTTAGAAGTCACTTCCAGTGGATGATATCTTTATGTTGGATGTTAGAAGTCACTTTCAGTGGGATGATGTCTTTATGTTTGTTGTCAGAAGTCACTTCCAGTGGGATGGTGTCTTTATGTTGGATGTTAGAAGTCACTTCCAGTGGGATGGTGTCTTTATGTTGGATGTTAGAAGTCACTTTCAGTGGGATGATATCTTTATGTTGGATGTTAGAAGTCACTTTCAGTGGGATGGTGTCTTTATGTTGGATGTTAGAAGTCACTTCCAGTGGGATGATGTCTTTATGTTGGATGTTAGAAGTCACTTCCAGTGGGATGATGTCTTTATGTTGGATGTTAGAAGTCACTTTCAGTGGGATGGTGTCTTTATGTTGGATGCTAGAAGTCACTTTCAGTGGGATGATGTCTTTATGTTGGATGTTAGAATTCACTTCCAGTGGGATGATGTCTTTATGTTGGATGTTAGAAGTCACTTCCAGTGGGATGGTGTCTTTATGTTGGATGTTAGAAGTCACTTTCAGTGGGATGATATCTTTATGTTGGATGTTAGAAGTCACTTCCAGTGGGATGGTGTCTTTATGTTGGATGTTAGAAGTCACTTTCAGTGGGATGATGTCTTTATGTTTGTTGTCAGAAGTCACTTCCAGTGGGATGGTGTCTTTATATTGGATGTTAGAAGTCACTTCCAGTGGGATAGTGTCTTTATGTTGGATGTTAGAAGTCACTTCCAGTGGGATGGTTTCTTTATGTTGGATGTTAGAAGTCAATTTCAGTGGGATGGTTTCTTTATGTTGGATGTTAGAAGTCACTTCCAGTGGGATGGTGTCTTTATGTTGGATGTTAGAAGTCACTTTCAGTGGGATGATGTCTTTATGTTGGATGTTAGAAGTCACTTCCAGTGGGATGGTGTCTTTATGTTGGATGTTAGAAGTCACTTTCAGTGGGATGATATCTTTATGTTGGATGTTAGAAGTCACTTCCAGTGGGATGGTGTCTTTATGTTGGATGTTAGAAGTCACTTTCAGTGGGATGATGTCTTTATGTTTGTTGTCAGAAGTCACTTCCAGTGGGATGGTGTCTTTATATTGGATGTTAGAAGTCACTTCCAGTGGGATAGTGTCTTTATGTTGGATGTTAGAAGTCACTTCCAGTGGGATAGTGTCTTTATGTTGGATGTTAGAAGTCACTTTCAGTGAGATGGTGTCTTTATGTTGGATGTTAGAAGTCACTTTCAGTGGGATGGTGTCTTTATGTTGGATGTTAGAAGTCACTTTCAGTGGGATGATATCTTTATGTTGGATGTTAGAAGTCACTTTCAGTGAGATGGTGTCTTTATGTTTGTTGTCAGAAGTCACTTCCAGTGGGATGGTGTCTTTATGTTGGATGTTAGAAGTCACTTTCAGTGGGATAGTGTCTTTATGTTGGATGTTAGAAGTCACTTCCAGTGGGATAATGTCTTTATGTTGGATGTTAGAAGTCACTTTCAGTGAGATGGTGTCTTTATATTGGATGTTAGAAGTCACTTCCAGTGGGATGGTGTCTTTATGTTGGATGTTAGAAGTCACTTCCAGTGGGATGGTTTCTTTATGTTGGATGTTAGAAGTCACTTTCAGTGGGATGATATCTTTATGTTGGATGTTAGAAGTCACTTTCAGTGAGATGGTGTCTTTATGTTGGATGTTAGAAGTCACTTTCAGTGGGATAGTGTCTTTATGTTGGATGTTAGAAGTCACTTCCAGTGGGATGGTGTCTTTATGTTGGATGTTAGAAGTCACTTCCAGTGGGATGGTGTCTTTATGTTGGATGTTAGAAGTCACTTTCAGTGGGATGGTGTCTTTATGTTGGATGTTAGAAGTCACTTTCAGTGGGATGATATCTTTATGTTGGATGTTAGAAGTCACTTTCAGTGAGATGGTGTCTTTATATTGGATGTTAGAAGTCACTTCCAGTGGGATAGTGTCTTTATGTTGGATGTTAGAAGTCACTTCCAGTGGGATGGTTTCTTTATGTTGGATGTTAGAAGTCACTTCCAGTGGGATGGTGTCTTTATATTGGATGTTAGAAGTCACTTCCAGTGGGATAGTGTCTTTATGTTGGATGTTAGAAGTCACTTCCAGTGGGATGGTTTCTTTATGTTGGATGTTAGAAGTCACTTTCAGTGGGATGATATCTTTATGTTGGATGTTAGAAGTCACTTTCAGTGAGATGGTGTCTTTATGTTGGATGTTAGAAGTCACTTTCAGTGGGATAGTGTCTTTATGTTGGATGTTAGAAGTCACTTTCAGTGGGATGATATCTTTATGTTGGATGTTAGAAGTCACTTTCAGTGAGATGGTGTCTTTATGTTGGATGTTAGAAGTCACTTCCAGTGGGATGATGTCTTTATGATGGATGTTAGAAGTCACTTCCAGTGGGATGATGTCTTTATGTTGGATGTTAGAAGTCACTTTCAGTGAGATGGTGTCTTTATGTTGGATGTTAGAAGTCACTTTCAGTGAGATGGTGTCTTTATGTTGGATGTTAGAAGTCACTTTCAGTGGGATGATGTCTTTATGTTGGATGTTAGAAGTCACTTCCAGTGGGATGGTGTCTTTATGTTGGATGTTAGAAGTCAATTTCAGTGGGATAGTGTCTTTATGTTGGATGTTAGAAGTCACTTTCAGTGGGATAGTGTCTTTATGTTGGATGTTAGAAGTCACTTTCAGTGTGATAGTGTCTTTATGTTGGATGTTAGAAGTCACTTTCAGTGGGATGATGTCTTTATGTTGGATGTTAGAAGTCACTTTCAGTGAGATGGTGTCTTTATGTTGGATGTTAGAAGTCACTTTCAGTGAGATGGTGTCTTTATGTTGGATGTTAGAAGTCACTTTCAGTGGGATGATGTCTTTATGTTGGATGTTAGAAGTCACTTCCAGTGGGATGGTGTCTTTATGTTGGATGTTAGAAGTCAATTTCAGTGGGATAGTGTCTTTATGTTGGATGTTAGAAGTCACTTTCAGTGGGATAGTGTCTTTATGTTGGATGTTAGAAGTCACTTCCAGTGGGATGGTTTCTTTATGTTGGATGTTAGAAGTCACTTCCAGTTGGATGGTGTCCTTATGTTGGATGTTAGAAGTCTCTTCCAGTGGGATGATGTCTTTATGTTCGATGTTAGAAGTCACTTCCAGTAGGAAAGTGTCTTTATGTTGGATGTTAGAAGTCACTTCCAGTGGGATGATGTCTTTATGTTGGATGTCAGAAGTCACTTTCAGTGGGATGATGTCTTTATGTTTGTTGTCAGAAGTCACTCTCAGTGGGATGGTGTCTTTATGTTGGATGTTAGAAGTCACTTTCAGTGGGATGGTGTCTTTATGTTGGATGTTAGAAGTCTCTTTCAGTGGGATGATGTCTTTATGTTGGATGTTAGAAGTCACTTTCAGTGGGATGGTGTCTTTATGTTGGATGTTAGAAGTCACTTCCAGTGGATGGTGTCTTTATGTTGGATGTTAGAAGTCACTTCCAGTGGGATGGTGTCTTTATGTTGGAAGTTAGAAGTCACTTTCAGTGGGATGATGTCTTTATGTTGGATGTTAGAAGTCACTTTCAGTGAGATGGTGTCTTTATGTTGGATGTTAGAAGTCACTTTCAGTGGGATGATGTCTTTATGTTTGTTGTCAGAAGTCACTTCCAGTGGGATGATGTCTTTATGTTGGATGTTAGAAGTCACTTCCAGTGGGATGGTGTCTTTATATTGGATGTTAGAAGTCACTTCCAGTGGGATGGTGTCTTTATGTTGGATGTTAGAAGTCACTTTCAGTGGGATGATGTCTTTATGTTGGATGTTAGAAGTCACTTTCAGTGGGAAAGTGTCTTTATGTTGGATGTTAGAAGTCACTTTCAGTGGAATGGTGTCTTTATGTTGGATGTTAGAAGTCACTTTCAGTGGGATGATGTCTTTATGTTTGTTGTCAGAAGTCACTTCCAGTGGGATGGTGTCTTTATATTGGATGTTAGAAGTCACTTCCAGTGGGATAGTGTCTTTATGTTGGATGTTAGAAGTCACTTTCAGTGGGATGATGTCTTTATGTTTGTTGTCAGAAGTCACTTCCAGTGGGATGGTGTCTTTATATTGGATGTTAGAAGTCACTTCCAGTGGGATAGTGTCTTTATGTTGGATGTTAGAAGTCACTTTCAGTGGGATGATGTCTTTATGTTTGTTGTCAGAAGTCACTTCCAGTGGGATGGTGTCTTTATATTGGATGTTAGAAGTCACTTCCAGTGGGATAGTGTCTTTATGTTGGATGTTAGAAGTCACTTCCAGTGGGATGGTTTCTTTATGTTGGATGTTAGAAGTCAATTTCAGTGGGATAGTGTCTTTATGTTGGATGTTAGAAGTCACTTTCAGTGGGATGGTGTCTTTATATTGGATGTTAGAAGTCACTTCCAGTGGGATAGTGTCTTTATGTTGGATGTTAGAAGTCACTTCCAGTGGGATGGTTTCTTTATGTTGGATGTTAGAAGTCAATTTCAGTGGGATGATATCTTTATGTTGGATGTTAGAAGTCACTTCCAGTGGGATGGTGTCTTTATGTTGGATGTTAGAAGTCACTTCCAGTGGGATGATGTCTTTATGTTGGATGCTAGAAGTCACTTCCAGTGGGATGGTTTCTTTATGTTGGATGTTAGAAGTCACTTTCAGTGGGATGATGTCTTTATGTTGGATGTTAGAAGTCACTTTCAGTGGGATGATGTCTTTATGTTGGATGTTAGAAGTCACTTTCAGTGGGATGGTGTCTTTATGTTGGATGTTAGAAGTCACTTCCAGTGGGATGGTGTCTTTATGTTGGATGTTAGAAGTCACTTTCAGCGGGATGATGTCTTTATGTTGGATGTTAGAAGTCACTTCCAGTAGGAAAGTGTCTTTATGTTGGATGTTAGAAGTCACTTCCAGTGGGATGATGTCTTTATGTTGGATGTCAGAAGTCACTTTCAGTGGGATGATGTCTTTATGTTTGTTGTCAGAAGTCACTTCCAGTGGGATGGTGTCTTTATGTTGGATGTTAGAAGTCACTTTCAGTGGGATGGTGTCTTTATGTTGGATGTTAGAAGTCACTTTCAGTGGGATGATGTCTTTATGTTGGATGTTAGAAGTCACTTTCAGTGGGATGGTGTCTTTATGTTGGATGTTAGAAGTCACTTCCAGTGGGATGATGTCTTTATGTTGGATGTTAGAAGTCACTTCCAGCGGGATGATGTCTTTATGTTGGATGTTAGAAGTCACTTTCAGTGGGATGATGTCTTTATGTTGGATGTTAGAAGTCACTTTCAGTGGGATGGTGTCTTTATGTTGGATGTTAGAAGTCACTTCCAGTGGGATGGTGTCTTTATGCTGGATGTTAGAAGTCACTTTCAGTGGGATGATGTCTTTATGTTGGATGTTAGAAGTCACTTTCAGTGGGATAATGTCTTTATGTTGGATGTTAGAAGTCACTTTCAGTGAGATGGTGTCTTTATGTTTGTTGTCGGAAGTCACTTCCAGTGGGATGGTGTCTTTATATTGGATGTTAGAAGTCACTTCCAGTGGGATGGTGTCTTTATGTTGGATGTTAGAAGTCACTTCCAGTGGGATGGTGTCTTTATGTTGGAAGTTAGAAGTCACTTTCAGTGGGATGATGTCTTTATGTTGGATGTTAGAAGTCACTTTCAGTGAGATGGTGTCTTTATGTTGGATGTTAGAAGTCACTTTCAGTGGGATTATGTCTTTATGTTTGTTGTCAGAAGTCACTTCCAGTGGGATGATGTCTTTATGTTTTATGTTAGAAGTCACTTCCAGTGGGATGGTGTCTTTATATTGGATGTTAGAAGTCACTTCCAGTGGGATGGTGTCTTTATGTTTGATGTTAGAAGTCACTTTCAGTGGGATGATGTCTTTATGTTGGATGTTAGAAGTCACTTTCAGTGGGATGATGTCTTTATGTTTGTTGTCAGAAGTCACTTCCAGTGGGATGGTGTCTTTATATTGGATGTTAGAAGTCACTTCCAGTGGGATGGTGTCTTTATGTTTGAGGTTAGAAGTCACTTTCAGTGGGATGATGTCTTTATGTTGGATGTTAGAAGTCACTTTCAGTGGGATGATGTCTTTATGTTTGTTGTCAGAAGTCACTTCCAGTGGGATAGTGTCTTTATGTTGGATGTTAGAAGTCACTTCCAGTGGGATGGTTTCTTTATGTTGGATGTTAGAAGTCAATTTCAGTGGGATGATGTCTTTATGTTAGATGTTAGAAGTCACTTTCAGTGGGATGGTGTCTTTATGTTGGATGTTAGAAGTCACTTTCAGTGGGAAAGTGTCTTTATGTTGGATGTTAGAAGTCACTTCCAGTGGGATGGTGTCTTTATGTTGGATGTTAGAAGTCTCTTCCAGTGGGATGGTGTCTTTATGTTGGATGTTAGAAGTCACTTCCAGTGGGATGATGTCTTTATGTTGGATGTCAGAAGTCACTTTCAGTGGGATGATGTCTTTATGTTTGTTGTCAGAAGTCACTTCCAGTGGGATGGTGTCTTTATGTTGGATGTTAGAAGTCACTTTCAGTGGGATGGTGTCTTTATGTTGGAAGTTAGAAGTCACTTTCAGTGGGATGATGTCTTTATGTTGGATGTTAGAAGTCACTTTCAGTGAGATGGTGTCTTTATGTTGGATGTTAGAAGTCACTTTCAGTGGGATGATGTCTTTATGTTTGTTGTCAGAAGTCACTTCCAGTGGGATGATGTCTTTATGTTGGATGTTAGAAGTCACTTCCAGTGGGATGGTGTCTTTATATTGGATGTTAGAAGTCACTTCCAGGGGGATGGTGTCTTTATGTTGGATGTTAGAAGTCACTTTCAGTGGGATGATGTCTTTATGTTGGATGTTAGAAGTCACTTTCAGTGGGATGATGTCTTTATGTTTGTTGTCAGAAGTCACTTCCAGTGGGATGGTGTCTTTATATTGGATGTTAGAAGTCACTTCCAGTGGGATAGTGTCTTTATGTTGGATGTTAGAAGTCACTTCCAGTGGGATGGTTTCTTTATGTTGGATGTTAGAAGTCACTTCCAGTGGGATGGTGTCTTTATGTTGGAAGTTAAAAGTCACTTTCAGTGGGATGATGTCTTTATGTTGGATGTTAGAAGTCAATTTCAGTGGGATGATGTCTTTATGTTGGATGTTAGAAGTCACTTTCAGTGGGATGGTGTCTTTATGTTGGATGTTAGAAGTCACTTTCAGTGGGATGATGTCTTTATGTTGGATGTTAGAAGTCACTTCCAGTGGGATGGTGTCTTTATGCTCGATGTTAGAAGTCACTTTCAGTGGGATGATGTCTTTATGTTGGATGTTAGAAGTCACTTTCAGTGGGATGATGTCTTTATGTTGGATGTTAGAAGTCACTTTCAGTGAGATGGTGTCTTTATGTTTGTTGTCAGAAGTCACTTCCAGTGGGATGGTGTCTTTATATTGGATGTTAGAAGTCACTTCCAGTGGGATGGTGTCTTTATGTTGGATGTTAGAAGTCACTTCCAGTGGGATGGTGTCTTTATGTTTGAAGTCAGAAGTCACTTTCAGTGGGATGATGTCTTTATGTTGGATGTTAGAAGTCACTTCCAGTGAGATGGTGTCTTTATGTTGGATGTTAGAAGTCACTTTCAGTGGGATGATGTCTTTATGTTTGTTGTCAGAAGTCACTTCCAGTGGGATGATGTCTTTATGTTGGATGTTATAAGTCACTTCCAGTGGGATGGTGTCTTTATATTGGATGTTAGAAGTCACTTCCAGTGGGATGGTTTCTTTATGCTGGATGTTAGAAGTCACTTTCAGTGGGATGATGTCTTTATGTTGGATGTTAGAAGTCACTTTCAGTGGGATGATGTCTTTATGTTGGATGTTAGAAGTCACTTTCAGTGAGATGGTGTCTTTATGTTTGTTGTCAGAAGTCACTTCCAGTGGGATGGTGTCTTTATATTGGATGTTAGAAGTCACTTCCAGTGGGATGGTGTCTTTATGTTGGATGTTAGAAGTCACTTCCAGTGGGATGGTGTCTTTATGTTTGAAGTCAGAAGTCACTTTCAGTGGGATGATGTCTTTATGTTGGATGTTAGAAGTCACTTCCAGTGAGATGGTGTCTTTATGTTGGATGTTAGAAGTCACTTTCAGTGGGATGATGTCTTTATGTTTGTTGTCAGAAGTCACTTCCAGTGGGATGATGTCTTTATGTTGGATGTTAGAAGTCACTTCCAGTGGGATGGTGTCTTTATATTGGATGTTAGAAGTCACTTCCAGTGGGATGGTGTCTTTATGTTGGATGTTAGAATTCACTTTCAGTGGGATGATGTCTTTATGTTGGATGTTAGAAGTCACTTTCTGTGGGATGATGTCTTTATGTTTGTTGTCAGAAGTCACTTCCAGTGGGATGGTGTCTTTATATTGGATGTTAGAAGTCACATCCAGTGGGATAGTGTCTTTATGTTGGATGTTAGAAGTCACTTCCAGTGGGATGGTTTCTTTATGTTGGATGTTAGAAGTCAATTTCAGTGGGATGATGTCTTTATGTTTGTTGTCAGATGTCACTTCCAGTGGGATGGTGTCTTTATATTGGATGTTAGAAGTCACTTCCAGTGGGATAGTGTATTTATGTTGGATGTTAGAAGTCACTTCCAGTGGGATGGTTTCTTTTTGTTGGATGTTAGAAGTCACTTCCAGTGGGATAGTGTATTTATGTTGGATGTTAGAAGTCACTTCCAGTGGGATGGTGTCTTTATGTTGGATGTTAGAAGTCACTTTCAGTGGGATGATGTCTTTATGTTGGATGTTAGAAGTCACTTCCAGTGGGATGGTGTCTTTATGTTGGATGTTAGAAGTCACTTCCAGTGGGATGATGTCTTTATGTTGGATGTCAGAAGTCACTTTCAGTGGGATGATGTCTTTATGTTTGTTGTCAGAAGTCACTTCCAGTGGGATGGTGTCTTATGTTGGATGTTAGAAGTCACTTTCAGTTGGAAGGTGTCTTTATGTTGGATGTTAGAAGTCACTTTCAGTGGGAAAGTGTCTTTATGTTGGATGTTAGAAGTCACTTTCAGTGGAATGATGTCTTTATGTTGGATGTTAGAAGTCACTTAAAGTGGGATGGTGTCTTTATGTTTGTTGTCAGAAGTCACTTCCAGTGGGATTGTGTCTTTATATTGGATGTTAGAAGTCACTTCCAGTGGGATAGTGTCTTTATGTTGGATGTTAGAAGTCACTTCCAGTGGGATGGTTTCTTTATGTTGGATGTTAGAAGTCAATTTCAGTGGGATGATGTCTTTATGTTGGATGTTAGAAGTCACTTTCAGTGGGATGGTGTCTTTATGTTGGATGTTAGAAGTCACTTTCAGTGGGATGATGTCTTTATGTTGGATGTTAGAAGTCACTTCCAGTGGGATGGTGTCTTTATGCTGGATGTTAGAAGTCACTTTCAGTGGGATGATGTCTTTATGTTGGATGTTAGAAGTCACTTTCAGTGGGATGATGTCTTTATGTTGGATGTTAGAAGTCACTTTCAGTGAGATGGTGTCTTTATGTTTGTTGTCAGAAGTCACTTCCAGTGGGATGATGTCTTTATGTTGGATGTTAGAAGTCACTTCCAGTGGGATGGTGTCTTTATATTGGATGTTAGAAGTCACTTCCAGTGGGATGGTGTCTTTATGTTGGATGTTAGAAGTCACTTCAGGTGGGATGGTGTCTTTATGTTGGAAGTTAGAAGTCACTTTCAGTGGGATGATGTCTTTATGTTGGATGTTAGAAATCACTTTCAGTGAGATGGTGTCTTTATGTTGGATGTTAGAAGTCACTTTCAGTGGGATGATGTCTTTATGTTTATTGTCAGAAGTCACTTCCAGTGGGATGATGTCTTTATGTTGGATGTTAGAAGTCACTTCCAGTGGGATGGTGTCTTTATATTGGATGTTAGAAGTCACATCCAGTGGGATGGTGTCTTTATGTTGGATGTTAGAAGTCACTTTCAGTGGGATGATGTCTTTATGTTGGATGTTAGAAGTCACTTTCTGTGGGATGATGTCTTTATGTTTGTTGTCAGAAGTCACTTCCAGTGGGATGGTGTCTTTATATTGGATGTTAGAAGTCACTTCCAGTGGGATACTGTCTTTATGTTGGATGTTAGAAGTCACTTCCAGTGGGATGATGTCTTTATGTTGGATGTCAGAAGTCACTTTCAGTGGGATGATGTCTTTATGTTTGTTGTCAGAAGTCACTTCCAGTGGGATGGTGTCTTATGTTGGATGTTAGAAGTCACTTTCAGTTGGAAGGTGTCTTTATGTTGGATGTTAGAAGTCACTTTCAGTGGGAAAGTGTCTTTATGTTGGATGTTAGAAGTCACTTTCAGTGGAATGATGTCTTTATGTTGGATGTTAGAAGTCACTTAAAGTGGGATGGTGTCTTTATGTTTGTTGTCAGAAGTCACTTCCAGTGGGATTGTGTCTTTATATTGGATGTTAGAAGTCACTTCCAGTGGGATGGTGTCTTTATGTTGGATGTTAGAAGTCACTTCCAGTGGGATGGTTTCTTTATGTTGGATGTTAGAAGTCAATTTCAGTGGGATGATGTCTTTATGTTGGATGTTAGAAGTCACTTTCAGTGGGATGGTGTCTTTATGTTGGATGTTAGAAGTCACTTTCAGTGGGATGATGTCTTTATGTTGGATGTTAGAAGTCACTTCCAGTGGGATGGTGTCTTTATGCTGGATGTTAGAAGTCACTTTCAGTGGGATGATGTCTTTATGTTGGATGTTAGAAGTCACTTTCAGTGGGATGATGTCTTTATGTTGGATGTTAGAAGTCACTTTCAGTGAGATGGTGTCTTTATGTTTGTTGTCAGAAGTCACTTCCAGTGGGATGATGTCTTTATGTTGGATGTTAGAAGTCACTTCCAGTGGGATGGTGTCTTTATATTGGATGTTAGAAGTCACTTCCAGTGGGATGGTGTCTTTATGTTGGATGTTAGAAGTCACTTCAGGTGGGATGGTGTCTTTATGTTGGAAGTTAGAAGTCACTTTCAGTGGGATGATGTCTTTATGTTGGATGTTAGAAATCACTTTCAGTGAGATGGTGTCTTTATGTTGGATGTTAGAAGTCACTTTCAGTGGGATGATGTCTTTATGTTTATTGTCAGAAGTCACTTCCAGTGGGATGATGTCTTTATGTTGGATGTTAGAAGTCACTTCCAGTGGGATGGTGTCTTTATATTGGATGTTAGAAGTCACATCCAGTGGGATGGTGTCTTTATGTTGGATGTTAGAAGTCACTTTCAGTGGGATGATGTCTTTATGTTTGTTGTCAGAAGTCACTTCCAGTGGGATGGTGTCTTTATATTGGATGTTATAAGTCACTTCCAGTGGGATACTGTCTTTATGTTGGATGTTAGAAGTCACTTCCAGTGGGATGGTTTCTTTATGTTGGATGTTAGAAGTCAATTTCAGTGGGATGATGTCTTTATGTTTGTTGTCAGATATCACTTCCAGTGGGATGGTGTCTTTATATTGGATGTTAGAAGTCACTTCCAGTGGGATAGTGTCTTTATGTTGGATGTTAGAAGTCACTTCCAGTGGGATGGTGTCTTTATGCTGGATGTTAGAAGTCACTTTCAGTGGGATGATGTCTTTATGTTGGATGTTAGAAGTCACTTTCAGTGGGATGATGTCTTTATGTTGGATGTTAGAAGTCACTTTCAGTGAGATGGTGTCTTTATGTTTGTTGTCAGAAGTCACTTCCAGTGGGATGGTGTCTTTATATTGGATGTTAGAAGTCACTTCCAGTGGGATGGTGTCTTTATGTTGGATGTTAGAAGTCACTTCCAGTGGGATGGTGTCTTTATGTTGGATGTTAGAAGTCACTTTCAGTGAGATGGTGTCTTTATGTTGGATGTTAGAAGTCACTTTCAGTGGGATGATGTCTTTATGTTTATTGTCAGAAGTCACTTCCAGTGGGATGATGTCTTTATGTTGGATGTTAGAAGTCACTTCCAGTGGGATGGTGTCTTTATATTGGATGTTAGAAGTCACTTCCAGTGGGATGGTGTCTTTATGTTGGATGTTAGAAGTCACTTTCAGTGGGATGATGTCTTTATGTTGGATGTTAGAAGTCACTTTCTGTGGGATGATGTCTTTATGTTTGTTGTCAGAAGTCACTTCCAGTGGGATGGTGTCTTTATATTGGATGTTAGAAGTCACTTCCAGTGGGATACTGTCTTTATGTTGGATGTTAGAAGTCACTTCCAGTGGGATGGTTTCTTTATGTTGGATGTTAGAAGTCAATTTCAGTGGGATGATGTCTTTATGTTTGTTGTCAGATATCACTTCCAGTGGGATGGTGTCTTTATATTGGATGTTAGAAGTCACTTCCAGTGGGATAGTGTCTTTATGTTGGATGTTAGAAGTCACTTCCAGTGGGATGGTTTCTTTATGTTGGATGTTAGAAGTCACTTCCAGTGGGATGGTTTCTTTATGTTGGATGTTAGAAGTCAATTTCAGTGGGATGATGTCTTTATGTTTGTTGTCAGATGTCACTTCCAGTGGGATGGTGTCTTTATATTGGATGTTAGAAGTCACTTCCAGTGGGATAGTGTCTTTATGTTGGATGTTAGAAGTCACTTCCAGTGGGATGGTTTCTTTATGTTGGATGTTAGAAGTCACTTCCAGTGGGATGATGTCTTTATGTTGGATGTTAGAAGTCTCTTCCAGTGGGATGGTGTCTTTATGTTGGATGTTAGAAGTCACTTCCAGTGGGATGATGTCTTTATGTTGGATGTCAGAAGTCACTTTCAGTGGGATGATGTCTTTATGTTTGTTGTCAGAAGTCACTTCCAGTGGGATGGTGTCTTATGTTGGATGTTAGAAGTCACTTTCAGTTGGAAGGTGTCTTTATGTTGGATGTTAGAAGTCACTTTCAGTGGGAAAGTGTCTTTATGTTGGATGTTAGAAGTCACTTTCAGTGGAATGATGTCTTTATGTTGGATGTTAGAAGTCACTTCCAGTGGGATGGTGTCTTTATGTTGGATGTTAGAAGTCACTTTCAGTGGGATGATGTCTTTGTGTTTGTTGTCAGAAGTCACTTCCAGTGGGATGGTGTCTTTATATTGGATGTTAGAAGTCACTTTCAGTGGGATGATGTCTTTGTGTTGGATGTTAGAAGTCACTTCCAGTGGGATGGTGTCTTTATGTTGGATGTTAGAAGTCACTTTCAGTGGGATGATGTCTTTATGTTTGTTGTCAGAAGTCACTTCCAATGGGATGGTGTCTTTATGTTGGATGCTAGAAGTCACTTCCAGTGGGATGGTGTCTTTATGTTGGATGCTAGAAGTCTCTTCCAGTGGGATGGTGTCTTTATGTTGGATGTTAGAAGTCACTTCCAGTGGGATGATGTCTTTATGTTGGATGTTAGAAGTCACTTTCAGTGGGATGATATCTTTATATTGGATGTTAGAAGTCACTTCCAGTGGGATAGTGTCTTTATGTTGGATGTTAGAAGTCACTTCCAGTGGGATGGTTTCTTTATGTTGGATGTTAGAAGTCACTTTCAGTGGGATGATGTCTTTATGTTGGATGTTAGAAGTCACTTTCAGTGGGATGATGTCTTTGTGTTGGATGTTAGAAGTCACTTCCAGTGGGATGATGTCTTTATGTTGGATGTTAGAAATCACTTTCAGTGGGATGATGTCTTTATGTTTGTTGTCAGAAGTCACTTCCAGTTGGATGGTGTCTTATGTTGGATGTTAGAAGTCACTTTCAGTGGGAAAGTGTCTTTATGTTGTATGTTAGAAGTCACTTTCAGTGGGAAAGTGTCTTTATGTTGGATGTTAGAAGTCACTTTCAGTGGAATGATGTCTTTATGTTGGATGTTAGAAGTCACTTCCAGTGGAATGATGTCTTTATGTTGGATGTTAGAAGTCACTTCCAGTGGGATGATGTCTTTGTGTTTGTTGTCAGAAGTCACTTTCAGTGGGATGGTGTCTTTATATTGGATGTTAGAAGTCACTTCCAGTGGGATTGTGTCTTTATGTTGGATGTTAGAAGTCAATTTCAGTGGGATGATGTCTTTATGTTTGTTGTCAGAAGTCACTTCCAGTGGGATGGTGTCTTTATGTTGGATGTTAGAAGTCACTTTCAGTGGGATGATGTCTTTGTGTTGGATGTTAGAAGTCACTTTCAGTGAGATGGTGTCTTTATGTTGGATGTTAGAAGTCTCTTTCAGTGGGATGATGTCTTTATGTTGGATGTTAGAAGTCACTTCCATTTGGATGGTGTCTTTATTTTTGTTGTCAGAAGTCACTTCCAGTGGGATGGTGTCTTTATGTTGGATGCTAGAAGTCACCTCCAGTGGGATGGTGTCTTTATGTTGGATGTTAGAAGTCACTTTCAGTGGAAAAGTGTCTTTATGTTGGATGTTAGAAGTCACTTTCAGTGGAATGATGTCTTTATGTTGGATGTTAGAAGTCACTTCCAGTGGGATGGTGTCTTTATGTTGGATGTTAGAAGTCACTTTCAGTGGGATGATGTCTTTATGTTGGATGTTAGAAGTCACTTTCAGTGGGATGATGTCTGTATGTTTGTTGTCAGAAGTCACTTCCAGTGGGATGGTGTCTTAATGTTGCATGCTAGAAGTCACCTCCAGTGGGATGGTGTCTTTATGTTGGATGTTAGAAGTCACTTTCAGTGGAAAATTGTCTTTATGTTGGATGTTAGAAGTCACTTTCAGTGGAATGATGTCTTTATGTTGGATGTTAGAAGTCACTTCCAGTGGGATGGTGTCTTTATGTTGGATGTTAGAAGTCACTTCCAGTGGGATGATGTCTTTATGTTGGATGTTAGAAATCACTTTCAGTGGGATGATGTCTTTATGCTTGTTGTCAGAAGTCACTTCCAGTGGGATGGTGTCTTTATGTTGGATGCTAGAAGTCACCTCCAGTGGGATGGTGTCTTTATGTTGGATGTTAGAAGTCACTTCCAGTGAGATGGTGTCTTTATGTTGGATGTTAGAAGTCACTTTCAGTGGGATGATGTCTTTATGTTGGATGTTAGAAGTCACTTCCAGTGGGATGATGTCTTTATGTTGGATGTTAGAAGTCACTTCCAGTGGGATGGTTTCTTTATGTTGGATGTTAGAAGTCACTTCCAGTGGGATGATGTCTTTATGTTGGATGTTAGAAGTCACTTCCAGTGGGATGATGTCTTTATGTTGGATGTTAGAAGTCACTTTCAGTGGGATGATGTCTTTGTGTTGGATGTTAGAAGTCACTTCCAGTGGGATTATGTCTTTATGTTGGATGTTAGAAGTCACTTTCAGTGGGATGATGTCTTTATGTTTGTTGTCAGAAGTCACTTCCAGTTGGATGGTGTCTTATGTTGGATGTTAGAAGTCACTTTCAGTGGGAAAGTGTCTTTATGTTGTATGTTAGAAGTCACTTTCAGTGGGAAAGTGTCTTTATGTTGGATGTTAGAAGTCACTTTCAGTGGAATGATGTCTTTATGTTGGATGTTAGAAGTCACTTCCAGTGGGATGGTTTCTTTATGTTGGATGTTAGAAGTCACTTTCAGTGGGATGATGTCTTTGTGTTTGTTGTCAGAAGTCACTTTCAGTGGGATGGTGTCTTTATATTGGATGTTAGAAGTCACTTCCAGTGGGATTGTGTCTTTATGTTGGATGTTAGAAGTCAATTTCAGTGGGATGATGTCTTTATGTTTGTTGTCAGAAGTCACTTCCAGTGGGATGGTGTCTTTATGTTGGATGTTAGAAGTCACTTTCAGTGGGATGATGTCTTTGTGTTGGATGTTAGAAGTCACTTTCAGTGAGATGGTGTCTTTATGTTGGATGTTAGAAGTCTCTTTCAGTGGGATGATGTCTTTATGTTGGATGTTAGAAGTCACTTCCATTTGGATGGTGTCTTTATTTTTGTTGTCAGAAGTCACTTCCAGTGGGATGGTGTCTTTATGTTGGATGCTAGAAGTCACCTCCAGTGGGATGGTGTCTTTATGTTGGATGTTAGAAGTCACTTTCAGTGGAAAAGTGTCTTTATGTTGGATGTTAGAAGTCACTTTCAGTGGAATGATGTCTTTATGTTGGATGTTAGAAGTCACTTCCAGTGGGATGGTGTCTTTATGTTGGATGTTAGAAGTCACTTTCAGTGGGATGATGTCTTTATGTTGGATGTTAGAAGTCACTTTCAGTGGGATGATGTCTGTATGTTTGTTGTCAGAAGTCACTTCCAGTGGGATGGTGTCTTTATGTTGCATGCTAGAAGTCACCTCCAGTGGGATGGTGTCTTTATGTTGGATGTTAGAAGTCACTTTCAGTGGAAAATTGTCTTTATGTTGGATGTTAGAAGTCACTTTCAGTGGAATGATGTCTTTATGTTGGATGTTAGAAGTCACTTCCAGTGGGATGGTGTCTTTATGTTGGATGTTAGAAGTCACTTCCAGTGGGATGATGTCTTTATGTTGGATGTTAGAAATCACTTTCAGTGGGATGATGTCTTTATGCTTGTTGTCAGAAGTCACTTCCAGTGGGATGGTGTCTTTATGTTGGATGCTAGAAGTCACCTCCAGTGGGATGGTGTCTTTATGTTGGATGTTAGAAGTCACTTTCAGTGGAAAAGTGTCTTTATGTTGGATGTTAGAAGTCACCTCCAGTGGGATGATGTCTTTATGTTGGATGTTAGAAGTCACTTCCAGTGGGATGGTGTCTTTATGTTGGATGTTAGTATTCACTTTCAGTGGGATGATGTCTTTGTGTTTGTTGTCAGAAGTCACTTCCAATGGGATGGTGTCTTTATATTCGATGTTAGAAGTCACTTTCAGTGGGATGATGTCTTTGTGTTGGATGTTAGAAGTCACTTCCAGTGGGATGGTGTCTTTATGTTGGATGTTAGAAGTCACTTCCAGTGGGATGGTTTCTTTATGTTGGATGTTAGAAGTCACTTTCAGTGGGATGATGTCTTTATGTTGGATGTTAGAAGTCACTTTCAGTGGGATGGTGTCTTTATGTTGGATGTTAGAAGTCACTTCCAGTGGGATGGTGTCTTTATGTTGGATGTCAGAAGTCACTTTCAGTGGGATGATGTCTTTATGTTGGATGTTAGAAGTCACTTCCAGTGGGATGGTGTCTTTATGTTGGATGTTAGAAGTCACTTCCAGTGGGATGATGTCTTTATGTTGGATGTTAGAAGTCACTTTCAGTGGGATGATATCTTTATGTTGGATGTTAGAAGTCACTTTCAGTGGGATGGTGTCTTTATGTTGGATGTTAGAAGTCACTTCCAGTGGGATGGTGTCTTTATGTTGGATGTTAGAAGTCACTTCCAGTGGGATGATGTCTTTATGTTGGATGTTAGAAGTCACTTTCAGTGGGATGGTTTCTTTATGTTGGATGTTAGAAGTCACTTCCAGTGGGATGGTGTCTTTATGTTGGATGCTAGAAGTCACTTCCAGTGGGATGGTGTCTTTATGTTGGATGTTAGAAGTCACTTCCAGTGGGATGGTTTCTTTATGTTGGATGTTAGAAGTCACTTCCAGTGGGATGGTGTCTTTATGTTGGATGTCAGAAGTCACTTTCAGTGGGATGATGTCTTTATGTTGGATGTTAGAAGTCACTTTCAGTGGGATGGTGTCTTTATGTTGGATGTTAGAAGTCACTTCCAGTGGGATGGTGTCTTTATGTTGGATGTCAGAAGTCACTTTCAGTGGGATGATGTCTTTATGTTGGATGTTAGAAGTCACTTTCAGTGGGATGGTGTCTTTATGTTGGATGTTAGAAGTCACTTCCAGTGGGATGGTGTCTTTATGTTGGATGTTAGAAGTCACTTCCAGTGGGATGATGTCTTTATGTTGGATGTTAGAAGTCACTTTCAGTGGGATGATATCTTTATGTTGGATGTTAGAAGTCACTTTCAGTGGGATGGTGTCTTTATGTTGGATGTTAGAAGTCACTTTCAGTGGGATGATGTCTTTGTGTTGGATGTTAGAAGTCACTTTCAGTGGGATGGTTTCTTTATGTTGGATGTTAGAAGTCACTTCCAGTGGGATGGTGTCTTTATGTTGGATGCTAGAAGTCACTTCCAGTGGGATGGTGTCTTTATGTTGGATGTTAGAAGTCACTTCCAGTGGGATGGTTTCTTTATGTTGGATGTTAGAAGTCACTTCCAGTGGGATGGTGTCTTTATGTTGGATGCTAGAAGTCACTTCCAGTGGGATGGTTTCTTTATGTTGGATGTTAGAAGTCACTTCCAGTGGGATGGTTTCTTTATGTTGGATGTTAGAAGTCACTTCCAGTGAGATGGTGTCTTTATGTTGGATGTTAGAAGTCACTTTCAGTGGGATGATGTCTTTATGTTGGATGTTAGAAGTCACTTCCAGTGGGATGATGTCTTTATGTTGGATGTTAGAAGTCACTTCCAGTGGGATGGTTTCTTTATGTTGGATGTTAGAAGTCACTTCCAGTGGGATGATGTCTTTATGTTGGATGCTAAAAGTCACTTCCAGTGGGATGGTGTCTTTATGTTGGATGTTAGAAGTCACTTCCAGTGGGATGGTTTCTTTATGTTGGATGTTAGAAGTCACTTCCAGTGGGATGGTGTCTTTATGTTGGATGTCAGAAGTCACTTCCAGTGAGATGGTGTCTTTATGTTGGATGTTAGAAGTCACTTTCAGTGGGATGATGTCTTTATGTTGGATGTTAGAAGTCACTTCCAGTGGGATGATGTCTTTATGTTGGATGTTAGAAGTCACTTCCAGTGGGATGGTGTCTTTATGTTGGATGCTAGAAGTCACTTCCAGTGGGATGGTTTCTTTATGTTGGATGTTAGAAGTCACTTCCAGTGGGATGGTGTCTTTATGTTGGATGTTAGAAGTCACTTTCAGTGGGATGATATCTTTATGTTGGATGTTAGAAGTCACTTCCAGTGGGATGGTGTCTTTATGTTGGATGATAGAAGTCACTTCCAGTGGGATGGTGTCTTTATGTTGGATGTTAGAAGTCACTTCCAGTGAGATGGTGTCTTTATGTTGGATGTTAGAAGTCACTTTCAGTGGGATGATGTCTTTATGTTGGATGTTAGAAGTCACTTCCAGTGGGATGATGTCTTTATGTTGGATGTTAGAAGTCACTTCCAGTGGGATGGTGTCTTTATGTTGGATGCTAGAAGTCACTTCCAGTGGGATGGTTTCTTTATGTTGGATGTTAGAAGTCACTTCCAGTGGGATGGTGTCTTTATGTTGGATGTTAGAAGTCACTTTCAGTGGAATGATGTCTTTATGTTGGATGTTAGAAGTCACTTCCAGTGGGATGATGTCTTTATGTTGGATGTTAGAAGTCACTTCCAGTGGGATGGTTTCTTTATGTTGGATGTTAGAAGTCACTTTCACTGGGATGATATCTTTATGTTGGATGTTAGAAGTCACTTCCAGTGGGATGGTGTCTTTATGTTGGATGTTAGAAGTCACTTCCAGTGGGATGGTTTCTTTATGTTGGATGTTAGAAGTCACTTCCATTGGGATGGTGTCTTTATGTTTGATGCTAGAAGTCACTTCCAGTGGGATGGTTTCTTTATGTTGGATGTTAGAAGTCACTTCCAGTGGGATGGTTTCTTTATGTTGGATGTTAGAAGTCAATTTCAGTGGGATGATGTCTTTATGTTGGATGTTAGAAGTCACTTCCAGTGGGATGGTTTCTTTATGTTGGATGTTAGAAGTCACTTTTAGTGGGATGATGTCTTTATGTTGGATGT
The DNA here is from genome assembly GCA_936450465.1 of Gibbula magus. Taxonomy (NCBI): domain Eukaryota; kingdom Metazoa; phylum Mollusca; class Gastropoda; order Trochida; family Trochidae; genus Gibbula; species Gibbula magus. The sequence goes on along the minus strand of OW388304.1, from coordinate 49,652,031 downwards.
TAGAAGTCACTTCCAGTGGGATGATGTCTTTATGTTGGATGTTAGAAGTCACTTTCAGTGGGATGGTTTCTTTATGTTGGATGTTAGAAGTCACTTCCAGTGGGATGATGTCTTTATGTTGGATGTTAGAAGTCACTTCCAGTGGGATGGTGTCTTTATGTTTGATGCTAGAAGTCACTTCCAGTGGGATGGTTTCTTTATGTTGGATGTTAGAAGTCACTTCCAGTGGGATGGTTTCTTTATGTTGGATGTTAGAAGTCAATTTCAGTGGGATGATGTCTTTATGTTGGATGTTAGAAGTCACTTCCAGTGGGATGGTTTCTTTATGTTGGATGTTAGAAGTCAATTTCAGTGGGATGATGTCTTTATGTTTGTTGTTAGAAGTCACTTTCAGTGGGATAGTGTCTTTATGTTGGATGTTAGAAGTCACTTTCAGTGGGATGGTGTCTTTATGTTGGATGTTAGAAGTCACCTCCAGTGGGATGGTGTCTTTATGTTGGATGTTAGAAGTCACTTCCAGTGGGATAGTGTCTTTATGTTTGATGTTAGAAGTCACTTCCAGTGGGATGATGTCTTTATGTTGGATGTTAGAAGTCACTTTCAGTGGGATGATGTCTTTATGTTGGATGTTAGAAGTCACTTTCAGTGGGATGATGTCTTTATGTTGGATGTTAGAAGTCACTTCCAGTGGGATGGTGTCTTTATGTTGGATGTTAGAAGTCACTTTCAGTGGGATGATATCTTTATGTTGGATGTTAGAAGTCACTTTCAGTGGGATGATGTCTTTATGTTGGATGTTAGAAGTCACTTCCAGTGGGATGGTGTCTTTATGTTGGATGTTAGAAGTCACTTTCAGTGGGATGATATCTTTATATTGGATGTTAGAAGTCACTTCCAGTGGGATGGTGTCTTTATGTTGGATGTTAGAAGTCACTTCCAGTGGGATAGTGTCTTTATGTTGGATGTTAGAAGTCACTTCCAGTGGGATGGTTTCTTTATGTCGGATGTTAGAAGTCACTTTCAGTGGGATGGTGTCTTTATGTTGGATGTTAGAAGTCACTTTCAGTGGGATGATATCTTTATGTTGGATGTTAGAAGTCACTTCCAGTGGGATGGTGTCTTTATGTTGGATGTTAGAAGTCACTTTCAGTGGGATGATGTCTTTATGTCGGATGTTAGAAGTCACTTCCAGTGGATGGTGTCTTTATGTTGGATGTTAGAAGTCACTTCCAGTGGGATGGTGTCTTTATGTTGGATGTTAGAAGTCACATTCAGTGGGATGATATCTTTATGTTGGATGTTAGAAGTCACTTTCAGTGGGATGATGTCTTTGTGTTGGATGTTAGAAGTCACTTCCAGTGGGATGGTGTCTTTATGTTGGATGTTAGAAGTCACTTTCAGTGGGATAGTGTCTTTATGTTGGATGCTAGAAGTCACTTCCAGTGGATGGTGTCTTTATGTTGGATGTTAGAAGTCACTTCCAGTGGGATGGTGTCTTTATGTTGGATGTTAGAAGTCACTTTCAGTGGGATGGTGTCTTTATGTTGGATGCTAGAAGTCACTTCCAGTGGATGGTGTCTTTATGTTGGATGTTAGAAGTCACTTCCAGTGGGATGGTGTCTTTATGTTGGATGTTAGAAGTCACTTTCAGTGGGATGATATCTTTATGTTGGATGTTAGAAGTCACTTCCAGTGGGATGGTGTCTTTATGTTGGATGTTAGAAGTCACTTTCAGTGGGATGGTGTCTTTATGTTGGATGCTAGAAGTCACTTCCAGTGGGATGGTGTCTTTATGTTGGATGTTAGAAGTCACTTCCAGTGGGATAGTGTCTTTATGTTGGATGTTAGAAGTCACTTCCAGTGGGATGGTTTCTTTATGTTGGATGTTAGAAGTCACTTTCAGTGGGATGATGTCTTTATGTTGGATGTTAGAAGTCACTTTCATTGGGATGATGTCTTTGTGTTGGATGTTAGAAGTCACTTCCAGTGGGATGATGTCTTTATGTTGGATGTTAGAAGTCACTTTCAGTGGGATGATGTCTTTATGTTTGTTGTCAGAAGTCACTTCCAGTGGGATGGTGTTTTATGTTGGATGTTAGAAGTCACTTTCAGTGGGAAAGTGTCTTTATGTTGGATGTTAGAAGTCACTTCCAGTGGGATGATGTCTTTATGTTGGATGTTAGAAGTCACTTTCAGTGGAATGATGTCTTTATGTTGGATGTTAGAAGTCACTTCCAGTGGGATGGTGTCTTTATGTTGGATGTTAGAAGTCACTTTCAGTGGGATGATGTCTTTGTGTTTGTTGTCAGAAGTCACTTTCAGTGGGATGGTGTCTTTATATTGAATGTTAGAAGTCACTTCCAGTGGGATTGTGTCTTTATGTTGGATGTTAGAAGTCAATTTCAGTGGGATGATGTCTTTATGTTTGTTGTCAGAAGTCACTTCCAGTGGGATGGTGTCTTTATGTTGGATGTTAGAAGTCACTTTCAGTGGGATGATGTCTTTATGTTGGATGTTAGAAGTCACTTCCAGTGGGATGGTGTCTTTACTTTTGTTGTCAGAAGTCACTTCCAGTGGGATGGTGTCTTTATGTTGGATGCTAGAAGTCACCTCCAGTGGGATGGTGTCTTTATGTTGGATGTTAGAAGTCACTTTCAGTGGAAAAGTGTCTTTATGTTGGATGTTAGAAGTCACTTTCAGTGGAATGATGTCTTTATGTTGGATGTTAGAAGTCACTTCCAGTGGGATGGTGTCTTTATGTTGGATGTTAGAAGTCACTTTCAGTGGGATGATGTCTGTATGTTTGTTGTCAGAAGTCACTTCCAGTGGGATGGTGTCTTTATGTTGGATGCTAGAAGTTACCTCCAGTGGGATGGTGTCTTTATGTTGGATGTTAGAAGTCACTTTCAGTGGAAAATTGTCTTTATGTTGGATGTTAGAAGTCACTTTCAGTGGAATGATGTCTTTTTGTTGGATGTTAGAAGTCACTTCCAGTGGGATGGTGTCTTTATGTTGGATGTTAGAAGTCACTTCCAGTGGGACGATGTCTTTATGTTGGATGTTAGAAATCACTTTCAGTGGGATGATGTCTTTATGCTTGTTGTCAGAAGTCACTTCCAGTGGGATGGTGTCTTTATGTTGGATGCTAGAAGTCACCTCCAGTGGGATGGTGTCTTTATGTTGGATGTTAGAAGTCACTTTCAGTGGAAAAGTGTCTTTATGTTGGATGTTAGAAGTCACTTTCAGTGGAATGATGTCTTTATGTTGGATGTTAGAAGTCACTTCCAGTGGGATGGTGTCTTTATGTTGGATGTTAGAAGTCACTTCCAGTGGGATGGTGTCTTTATGTTGGATGTTAGAAATCACTTCCAGTGGGATGATGTCTTTATGCTTGTTGTCAGAAGTCACTTCCAGTGGGATGGTGTCTTTATGTTGGATGCTAGAAGTCACCTCCAGTGGGATGGTGTCTTTATGTTGGATGTTAGAAGTCACTTCCAGTGGGATGGTGTCTTTATGTTGGATGTTAGAAGTCACTTCCAGTGGGATGGTGTCTTTATGTTGGATGCTAGAAGTCACTTTCAGTGGGATGATGTCTTCATGCTGGATGTCAGAAGTCACTTCCAGTGGGATGGTGTCTTTATGTTGGATGTTAGAAGTCACTTCCAGTGGGATGGTGTCTTTATGTTGGATGTCAGAAGTCACTTCCAGTGGGATGGTGTCTTTATGTTGGATGTTAGAAGTCACTTTCAGTGGGATGATGTCTTCATGCTGGATGTCAGAAGTCACTTCCAGTGGGATGGTGTCTTTATGTTGGATGTTAGAAGTCACTTCCAGTGGGATGGTGTCTTTATGTTGGATGTTAGAAGTCACTTCCAGTGGGATGGTGTCTTTATGTTGGATGTTAGAAGTCACTTCCAGTGGGATGGTGTCTTTATGTTGGATGTTAGAAGTCACTTTCAGTGGGATGGTGTCTTTATGTTGGATGTCAGAAGTCACTTCCAGTGGGATGGTGTCTTTATGCTGGATGTCATAAGTCACTTCCAATGACATAGTGTTTTTATGTTGGATGTTAGAAGTCACTTCCAGTGACGTCGATACTAACCAGATAGACTCGGGCTCATCAGACAGGTCGTCATACTTCCTAGCAGTCACTGTCGGAATAAAGATATGGAATAGTTAACGTGGCAGAAATAGGGCACAATTATGATAATAACTGACAATATCATATTTTATAGTTCACAACGACATCAATGTACACAGCATCCCTTGATGAACATGGAATACATTCTGCATTCTCTACATATGGTATAAGTTTGGCACAGTCTACATGCAAACTAGGAGAACTGTTTTCAATACTTAACGTAATAACTCTTTCCTCTTGAGTTCACTGTGTTGCTGCACATAGTGTGACACTGGACGTCAATCATATAAGCATAGATAACTACTATTCACAAATAATGCTAAGGAGCTGTCAATGCCTTTGACTTTCTCTGACACTAAATTGTCTTAAACAGATGTGATGCATACCTGTAAAACAGGTGCAAATATAGCAACCTAGACCACACCGTGTGTTGAATTTAGAAACAAGTCTAGTGTAGACACGTTTACAGTTTCAGTTTGATCTGGTATAGGGTTTGACCGTCTTATTTCATTTTTCATTTTCAAAAGTAAGAGGACATTGATTTATCCCTACTTCCGCCTCCAAGTATGTGTGTACCTTGAGAGATACCAGAGAAAAGCATTGTCCCACTGGCTTCCGACTGGGTACAACTATTCTAATGAATGGAACCTTAACTCTGATAGAGAAAGCAGATCAAGCATAATTTAGATTTTCAGCATCAACCACGATAAGTCGCCATTCAACTCACACAGTCAAGTCTTAAATGATTTTACATGACGGAAACGGAAATACATTAAAGGCGCTGTAGTACGTTTTTGCATATTATGTCTTCTCAAATTTGCCATTTGTTATTTAAGATTTTACAGTATATGTCTACGTCAGTGGGTAAAACAACTCATTACACGACCCGATAAGCCAAAACGGTTATCCATATATGAAGAAAATGGTGCAACATATAAAACGACAGTGGTGAGTGTGAGAGGTAGAGTTGTCACATGAGAACTGAGTCTTCTGACAGCAAGACGGTTGACCATTCCATCATTTTACCATATTCAAAACACTACTCTGAATGTTTAAGTATGGCTACATCAGTCAGATATTGGCGTCACGTGCGCTTCATAGTTACATCCCACTTTGTCCGTAGCCACCACTCATAAATGTGTCCTGTTCTTTTTAGGTGAAAGAGTCCCGATATACAGACACTTTATGAAAGGTATTTTTTTCCAAGATTAAATAAAAAAAATTAACGACAAAGACATCAACATTGAGCTTAATGTTTCATTGAATAAGATCATGACCGAAGAAAACGGATTTTAATGCTTCATTTACCAATAACATTGAAACAAAAACATATTTTAATCAACATATTGAATTTGGCAGATATTACGCTGGAAAGAAATTAACAAACAAATAAACATAGGTTCTTATAAACCTTGATCCACAACATTTGCAATTTTAGCGAATTAAATGTTAATCTAGTTTGAAACGTAAATCGTTTAACAAATAATAGTACTTCATTAATAATAACGAAAATAAGAAGTTTCAGTTCAGGGCTTCTATAAGTTTCACAACTTGTGCCCAATTCATTTCTTAAATGAATAAAATATGTTTTCAATCAAAAGTTCCCTAAATAGTGACAGTTATTTTTACCTTTAGAATATAAGTTAAGGTATTGGAACGAAACCGAAACACTGTCACAAGTGTCCATTATCTGAGTCGGGTCAACATGGTATTGTACAACAATGTTAAAAACGACTCACTGGACGCACTTGTGTGGGGAGCAGATACAAGTGGATATATGGCTGCTTCTGTCTGACCTGCACCAGGAGATGAATGGGAAGTGTCACGTGTCACAAGGAGCTACACACCAGGAATGAATCAAAGCCAGACTTTTCACAAAACTGACAAATATCCTTTATTTCTATTGTGAAAGAAAGAGAAAAAATCTCTTTGATTAATGTTGAGTAATGATTGTAATTACGTCGATTGTGTCGGGACTGTTGAAATAATCGCAATGTGGAATGTTTAATTTAATCTATATGATACCATTTGGCATTGGCCCTGGCAACATCGACGTCTTTAACAAAAAAGCCTGTTTATCTACCAGGGCGAATGATCCAGCGCCTCTGTGATGACCGGTATTTGAATTCAGGAGACTAGTAGCCATGAGGGAAGCGTTCAACACTTCCTCATAAAAGTAAAACCTCAAAAGTTCTATAGCCAAAAAACTAAAATACTGAAACAATTTAATTTTGGAACCTTGTGTTCGTATTTCAAGAGAACCAACGAAATAATCTTGGCACGAAATAGTGTTAATAACTTAATGTTATTAAATACCTACAAACTGTGACATTACCAATGTTGAAAGTTGACTAATGCCAGGTTCTGTATGCTTGAGTCAAGCTAATAGTCATGAAGAGAACGTTCTACTGAAAACAATTCCTTATAAAAGTTTAACCTTATAAGCTCAATTGCCTAAAATACTGAAACTATTTCTCTTTCAATATCAGTGTTTTCAAAACATATGTCCGTATTTCGGGAGAACCAAATATCAATTTCGGCTCATAATTACATCAAGTGTAGCAATAATGCATAAAATACGCACGAACTGCGACATTACCAATATTGAAAGTTGAGAAACCCAATCGGAATTGAAGTTAGCAAATTCCAATATCTGTATGCGTGAGTCTCACATGATATTCATATATTGCCATATTTTTTTATTATCAATTCCAAGCCAGGTATAGCTCATGACAAGTCCATTATTGCGTAAATAGGAATATAAAGTAGGTACAATTCCTCAATGTATCCAAGTTCTTGTGCCTTTACCTCCAGTACTTTATGGGAACAGTATCCTGTACTCAGGGATTCGGATTTCGTGAACGGTTCTTAAAGGTTGAAATTAAATTGAAAAAAATGAAACATTGACACAAAATTGCTCTAATCTGATAGACACCGACTCCTTTAGTTCTAGTATGACTGTGTGATAAATTAACATGTCTGTGTTTGAAACATTCTGTCCTTCATTGTGAAATATATAAGTGATCACTGCACATTAGTGTCATTTAAAGGTGAGTGTTTAGTCTATATTTTCCTCAAGGGATAGAGACTATGAAAACTGACAAACCAAAAAGTCGTGTTGCCGTTGGGAACAGCGACCCGCGAACCCCTGACGAGTGCTAGAGTGGATGTTAATAAAGTAGTACGAGTGATGAACTGGTCTCCAGTAGAAGATGAACTTTACATCAAGTGGCTGATAGAGGATATCCCAACTGGAGTATAAAAACATCAGCTGGAGTAAACTTAAAGATCAAATTTGTAGTGAGGTATCACCTGAAAAATGAAAGAAAGTCTTGAGAGATATTCTTCAAGATGTTCTTAGATTAGTTTAAACTGCATAATTGATAGTCTGACTGATAGTTGTGTCTCATGTGAAGCGACCTTGGTTAAAGTTGTGAATTACTGAACTCTCTCGTGGTTGGTTTCAATGAGAACAGTATAAAGGTGGCACTTTGTTATCCTAAGTTATGTTCTGCTAAATAGGGGTGTGTTCATTTGAAAGATGGTTTTCTAAAAACTTAAACATTTGCTAAAATGTCGTTGTTTTTAATTATCTATACGGTTATATTGTAAATAAAATATTTCTTTCTATGAGTTCTACAACAATACATAAATACAAGATATTCCAATCCACGAGCTATGAATGACTAAAATAGAGTTACATCATGTCATTTAGAAGCCAACAAAACTGAATGTGAAATTTCAAAATATTATCCGTTCATAATTCTGAGAAACGTACATTTCAGAAATCAAACCGTTTTCAATCTTCTTCACTAGATGAGAGAGGAGAGTCAAAAAAAAATTGGCTTGTATTATGCGTGCTACAATAATGATGGGTCAACAAATTTAAATCCAAAAAGGTATGTTATGCCGACATCATCAAATGTTTCAATATTTCCAGTTAAAAAGATGAAGTTTGACAACATGACATATACATAATTTGTAATATCAGAATATAATGTTTTTAAGACATCTAACTTCTTGAAAGATGTTAGCCACTGAATTTGATGTCATTCAACGCCATATCTCAGTTTAACATCTCAGTGTATGTACATTGTAAAAATACAGATACAGTTAGTTTAAAAGTAGAAAACCAGTGACTAAAGGTACATCCATTGTGTTGTTTGGGGTCACATATGCTAAACGATATAAAGTGTCTCATTTTATCAAGAAGTACTGACTGTTGCCGAAAATTGCAATTTTGATCTTAGTCGGCTCAGTATACCGACGATATAAAGGTAAAAGTATCTATTTCTGATCGAAAACCAGACAACGTACTGTCAAACATAATTTTGGGAAGTTATTTACAACAGACTAGAAGAAAACTTTAAGTCGATAATGTTTAATAGGTCTTATAACTATTGTGCATGTAAATGGAACTATTAGTTTCGGTATAATGATGTTGCTCGATTTTAATTTGAAATTAGTAATTATTATATATTTGGCGATCGGGGATGAATATGCACTTTTATTTGAACTGATATCAGCACATATTGTATGTTGGCATGTATTAAAGGCAACTTTTTATGAAACACAATGGATGCACCTTTCAAGTAATTAAAACCTTATAGACTATATTGTTCTTTCGTTGCTGTCATATTCTCTTGTCGGTCTTTTTGAAAACGGAATGTGTATTTATTTTAAGAAATAGTATTGCAATTTATATTTGTATCAAAGGTTTTGCTTTATAGCCCATAAACAAGTTGTTCACGTTCATATATAAGTGAAATATCTGTTCTACCTGACCTAACCCCCGGCAACAGGTGCACTGTCCTGTAATAAAGCGTTCAGAGAAACCACAAGCATTTTCCGAAAAGCAATTTTTTACAAATTTACATCATTTTCTATTCATTTTACTGTACAGTCGTGTCAAGAGAATAAAATTAGGATATTAAAAAGTCACATAAACAAAACTTGAAGGATATGTAATAAATGTCAACGTTATTTGACTTGATGTATACATAACATAACCACAGGACATTATAACAACCCTCCAATAACGACTGTAGTCAACATTTCGAGAACAAATTTGCTTTATTGATCTAGATACTGGGCCATGAGACTGGTATGTCAACTAAGTCGGAATCCACAAAATCAGTTTCTAAATGATAGTAAAACTCCTCTTTATTGCACAATACTGTAGTATGAAGGACTTGGGTCCGTGCAGTACAGCGGTACACTGAAGATCTCCCCGTCATCTGGCCACAGTCAGACCTCAGTCAGTATTGATTCCTTAACTCACGTCACCTCTTGTCCGCCCCTTACAGGGAACCAACCTAACCCACAGCTGATTGGTTGATGTTGTCGATCTGCCGCCAATCACGTTGCTCACTAGTCGGTCCTGTGTAGGTAGGTATTCTGGTTGAGGAGACGTGAGTGACTACACAACACAAGCTGGCACGTCGCTTGATACAAACTCGATACACAGACGGGAGCCCGTACAATGGGACACTAAAGAAGATATACTTCACTCAGCTCTCTAACTAGATTTGTGAAAGGCTGAAAATGTGTCAAGGGCAAGTAAAGCTTCCAGCTAACAGTAGATATCGATAACTAAACGGTCGGTCCACGTCACTACACTAGAAGGATGTAGACTTCACGGGATGTTATTGTTGTTGTCTGATATTGCAACCAATAGCTGTAGCAGTGATTCCTACCAAAGAGGTCACTGATAGAAGTATCACAGTTTCATAATGGTCAAGGAATTAAGATCTACCGGTTTCCAAAATAGTACTTCCCAGATATGTCTTTAGGCTCATGCATGGATCCTTAGATCACCCAATGTAGACGACTTATTTACACCGATTGAAAGGGACACCGCGTTGAGAATAAAAATCAGATCATGTGTATCTACCTATGCTGATTAACATGTCTGCTAACAAGTCACAGACACCGAATTTCAGACAATTGACGTAAATGCTTATAAAAACTACTGCATGTAAACAGTGAAGTGAAGCGTAACTCGTTAGCAGACACTCTAATCAGCTTTGTGAGATAAAGATGAGACTCATTTTTATCCTCTACGCGGTGTCCCTTTAACGGTTTCAAAGAAACCTATCGTAAGGCGCACATATAAAAACTTATAAAAGGTGAAATCATCCTCGGCTAAGGTCATATTCACAGTAATTGATTGGCAGGCGCGAAGCTGAACTGCCGTGACATAACTTGACCATGACGTCAATATAATTGACGTCATTACATTCTTACGTTGCACTGTAATGTTCATTCGTTTGGCAACAGCATCACAACGGGGATATAGATTTGTTATGTAAGAAATTGTTTTGGGACTGTTAGATATATAGAAGTTTAATTGAAAGTACAGATAGAGTATGTAAAACAGCGTAATATGTAGAGTAGAATAGAATATAAGTTGCTGAAGAATGACGTGTGAATACAGTCGGTAACTGTCAGCAGTAAGCAGTGACTGTTCTTTTCCTTTTTTTTTTTTACTTTATGATATTAAGTAATGGAGAATGCATGAGGATTCGTGGAGAGTTGATTATTTTTAACGAATCCACGACTCCGAATGCATTCTCCATCTTAATCCATGTATGACGTCACGGAACATACATATGTGATTATCTAGCATTATAGACAATACATTTCAATTATGTAACCTAAAAAAATATTATTTTGCAAATTTCGGTTCCCATTCATCGGATATGGTACATTTAGCTTCGATCCTTATGAAATGGATTCTTCCACGTGCATGGCGCAAATGTTCCAAGCAAAGCGATTTGACTGACAGCCGAACTCCAGCATTTCATGTGTTTCAGCACGATCCCCACGCGTTTCACACTTTACCAGACTTGTTTAGAATGCAGGGATCTTACTGACAAACAATCAAATGATTACCAGCAGGCCTGGTAGTCAAATAGGTTAAGGCGCTGCGTAACAGACGAAGGGTTACATGTTCGATTCCCGGGTCAGACATTACAAAAATAATCAGATATTTTAAGATTCTAATCAGATATAATAAGACAAAATACATCATTCTTGAACAAATAACTTTGTGAGCCATTACGAAAATGTCAAAACCTGACACCCCTCCTGACTGTTTAGTCAATGACCAGTAGATTCTTAAAAATAATCCACTGTTAACACAATAGAGTGACGTCATCACAATGGATTAACGTATAATAATAAGTAAGAACAATAGTAACCAACTAGGAAAAGCAAAACGTTATTATAACAACTTTTTTTATACAATATACAACACTAGAGAATTGATATCATTCTTCTTATGAAACAATTTCTTCACAAATTGGACCTATAGATTCATTCATTTGTTAATTCTGCAAAAGTGCAATATTTGATAATTTATGTTGAAAATGTGAACATATTTGAAATTTATGAAATGATTTTAAAACATGGACGAATTCTGTACACATTCCTATTAATCTAACTATTTAAAACGTAATCGTCTATGCGTAAGATTATTAATGATTAAATGATTAAAGAAAGGTATTACTCCATCGACTACTCATATCAAAATGAAATAATAAAATTTTGCAGTATCACAAACAAATATTAAGTTTATATCCAAACACTAAATCTACTTTTTTAAATTTATGATCTAGAAATTTTGTCATAAATTAACTCATTCGAATACGAACAAGGGACTTCATTTAATGCATTTTTGTTTGTATATATGTATCTATATAAGTTAGAGATACATGTGTTTACATGTATTAAATAATCTGTGAGGAAGTATTTCATAGCTGCAGGTCTGCGCTTCCGTCTGAGCTACACGTGAGTTGTGGACAGGAGCAGTGTCCTGAAGCAGGCGGACACCTTTAGTTATAGGCATACCGCGGCTCTCGGTTTTGATAGCTTCCGCATTTTTTGCAACAAACTAGCGTAGTATGCCTCAGTAATTGTGGTACCCCTTTCCAAAATATCCATCATGATTACACCATGCTGATTCCAAAATACGGTGAGCATAACATTGCCTGTCGAGGGCTGGACCTGTGCCTTTTTAGGGGGTGGTGACTGAAGATGCTTCCACTGCTTTGATTTTACTTTCAGGGTCATAGTGATGGACCCATGTTTCATCCTGTGTGATTAGTCTGTCGAAAACGTTATCCTGGTTTTCTTGGCACATTGCTAAAAGAGCTTTTAGCAGTCGACTCGTTCCAGATTTTGGAAAGGTGTGAGCAGTCGGGGTATCCACCGAGCTGACAACTTCCGCATGTGCAAATGGTCATGAATGATTTTCTCCAAAGACTCCACACTCATCTTGACATCTTGGGCAAGTTTACGGACAATAATTCGGTGATCTTCCAAAAGTGCAGCTTCCAGTCTCATCACCAATTGCTGGCTGGAATTGAAGCTGTTTCCACGGAGGTCCGACCACACTTGAACTGACGATTCCAGTGTTTGACAACGTCATACGATGAGGCATCCTCTCCATAAGTTTCTTTAATCTCATCAAAAGTCTCCTTTGGTGTACGACCCTACAAGAATAAAAACCTGATAACTGCTCTGTACTCAACAACCTCCATTTTTACACCTTACTCTACTCTAAGACCTGTGCTGACAGAAAGAATGAATACTTTAAAAGTATGAGACATCACTTGACCTATGGAGACTTGCTACATATCACATGTGTAATTTCTACTTTTTCCGGTAAAGAAAGTGGAATTTTTTATTGAACGTCCCTCGTACATGCACATCTCCTGAATCAATAAAAAGAGTTCTAAAACGAATGTACATGGTTCGGTTAAGCAATGAGAGTCTCCCATCTAGCGGCAATATCTGAATATCACATATGACCAACAGATCTACCGCACATACTGACGACTTCCACAAAAGTGTCGCTTAATAGGTCGCTCCATTTTCTATCAATACCGATAACCGTTTTCTATGAATACGGCTTATCGAGTCGTGAAATGAAATGTTTTACTCTCTAATGTAAAAATATATTGCATAAACTTTAATCATAAATTACAAATTTGAGAAATTATAATATGCAAAAACCTGCTACAGCGTGACAGGTAGATCTGTTGGTCATATGCGATTTTGAGAGTTCAGACAGCAAGATGGTTGACCATTCCATCAGTGTACCATCTTTTAAACTCTTTTCTCTGAGTGTTCGGGTACCGCTGCATCAGTCAGATCACATGAACTACCTTCAAGCGACCATGTTTAATGTGAACACCTAAAATGGCCACTCGAAGGAAAGTGGAATCGCATGACTTAAAGATACATCCATTGTGTTTCATAAAATTTTATTTGGCTGAAATACGTGCCAACATACTATATGTGCTGATTTCAGTTCCAATAATTTCACTCAACTTGCATAATCATCCCCAATTCATATCATAATTACTAGTTTTTAATTAAAATTGAGCAACGTCATTATGTGCAGAAACCAAAACTACACGTCCCATTTACATTCACAGTAGTTATACGACCTATTAAACATTATTATCCCAAAGTTATTTGTTTGTATGGCGAAAATAACTTAAAGGTTTCCATAATTACGTTGGACCAATTGACGCGCGCCACAAGCGGTGCATTGTCCGCTTTTCGATAAAAAAAATTCTACACTTTTACCTTTATATATACTAAAATATACTATATTATATATAATATATATACTAAATTGACTATCATCAAAATGGCAATTTTCAGTAAGAGTCAGTATTTCTAGAAAGATTAACATGATTTATAACGTTTGGCATATGTGACCCACAACAACACAATGGGTGTGCCTTTAACCGAACTATTCCTTTTAGATCTATTTTCATTGATTCAGAAGTATCATTTAGCTATCTGTTATTTATCTGTTACTTATTTACCTTTCCGCGAGAGCACGGCGTGCTACAGCGCCTATTACGAGTATTATATTTAACATGTCTCATTTGGAGATGATTTATCATATGATATCAATGAACACATATATAGAGGATATCTGTCTTACTTGACTTATATCATGGTTCCGTTCAATAACATCGAGCGCTTTAATTGCTCATTGATCGCTCAATGTAGCGCTCAATGTAGCGCTCACTCTCTCTTGGACGATCCAGTGCAAATTCCTCAAAGTTTGCTCGCCTTGCTACGTAGCGCTACATTGAGCAATCGCGTTCAAGATAGGTTTAAAAGTAATCGCTCATTGAGCGATTACTTTGAAACCTATCTTGAACACGGCCCATGTTTATCTCATCGAGTGAGGAAGAAAGATTATATTTTCATGAGTGGCGCAACCATGAGTGAACATATTCAACTGTTCTACCTCACGAGATGTGTATGCATCATCAGATGGTCTCAAATCGATCCCATTCAGTAAACATTACAAACCATCTTCAAAGAATTGCATTCTCTACATCTTAACCTATAGAGGTACTTATACAAGGGGCTCCAGTTGCACCGACCCGTCTCTCTGTTACGGGGGCAAAAGTAGAGTAGTCACGTACAAGACGCCCTCTATTGATTTATCAAGTTTAATAGCAACTGAACTTCCGACTAGTTTCTTTCTCTTGTAAACAATCGTGTTTCTTATAGCAATTGATTGTTGTTCCGGGACTAATAAACGACCATTATAATCATAAGTGAGCAAAATGCAAACTATCTCATAATTGAGCTGTCCATTATATTTTATCATAAAACTTACTCACAAAAATTTATTTTTTTATCATTTACCGTAAATCAATATCCATTTCTTGTAATTAGAACTTCTGGCAGAAGAGAGCAGGAAGCAGTAGGCTACCTTGCTAACAACATCAACCATCTGTGTTACAAACACCTGCCATCACCTACCTGTGTTACAAACACCTGCCATCACCTACCTGTGTTATAAACACCTGCCATCACCTACCTGTGTTTTAAACACCTGTTATCACCGACCTGACGTAAACCACCTGTGTTACAAACACCTGTTATCACCTACCTGATGTCAACCATCTGTGTTACAAACACCTGTCATCACCTACCTGTGTTATAAACACTTGTTATCACCGACCTGACGTAAACCACCTGTGTTACAAACACCTGTTATCACCTACCTGATGTCAACCATCTGTGTTATATAAACCTGTCATCTCCTACCTGATGTCAACCATCTGTGTTATAAACACCTGTTTTCACCTACCTGATGTCAATCACCTGTGTTACAAACACCTGTCATCACCTACCTATGTTATAAACACCTGTTATCACCTACCTGACGTCAACCAACTGTGTTATAAACACCTGTTATCACCTACCTGACGTCAACCATCTGTGTTATATACACCTGCCATCACCTACCTGATGTCAACCATCTGTGTTACAAACACCTGTCATCACCTACCTGATGTCAACCATCTGTGTTACAAACACCTGTCATCACCTACCTGATGTCAACCATCTGTGTTACAAACACCTGTCATCACCTACCTGATTTCAACCATCTGTGTTATATAAACCTGTCATCTCCTACCTGATGTCAACCATATGTGTTATATAAACCTGTCATCACCTACCTGATGTCAACCATCTGTGTTATATAAACCTGTCATCTCCTACCTGATGTCAACCATCTGTGTTATAAACACCTGTTTTCACCTACCTGATGTCAACCATCTGTGTTATATACACCTGTCATCACCTACCTGTGTTATAAACACCTGTTATCACCTACCTGACGTCAACCAACTGTGTTATATACACCTGTTATCACCTACCTGTGTTATATACACCTGCCATCACCTACCTGATGTCAACCATCTGTGTTATATACACCTGTTATCACCTACCTGTGTTATATACACCTGCCATCACCTACCTGATGTCAACCATCTGTGTTACAAACACCTGTCATCACCTACCTGATTTCAACCATCTGTGTTATATACACCTGTCATCACCTACCTGTGTTATAAACACCTGTCATCACCTACCTGATTTCAACCATATGTGTTATATTTAGACAATAACTAACTCGTGACGGGGAATGACAGATTATCTTTCCAGAGTCATATCAATTACGTAATTGCCGAGCCTTGCCCTGTCATTCCCCGTCACGAGTTGGTTATTGTTTATCTTACCCATGTCCGTTTTCATTCTAAAAATCCGTAAAAATAAATCAGCTGTTCCTCTATAAGGAAACCCGTAGTTGGGGAATCCCCGTATCCCTACGCGTGTGATGAGACTAAATTTCCAGGAATTTCATCGCGTCACTACCTTTTTAAACAAATGCATTACGCGAGAACAAAAAGTTCCTTAGTATAATGTGTTATTCTTATCCTTAGATTATTGTTAGATTATGTATTCATGTCATTGTACATTAAATCGGTTTACTGAACCTAACTTCTTGCCTTTTTTTTACTCATAATTGCAATTAAAACGTAATTTGTCGAACCATGTGAGGGGTACAGTCGGGTGTTCCATTTGAAGGCGAGACGTTACGTGTGACAGTCGCGTCACATTGCGAGACCATCAACTTCGTCAAGATTGAAAATATAGGACTAGACAACGAACTACTCTTTCTTAATCTACAACAATTTTTTAAAATCAACTCAGACAGTGGTTTTATTTGACTGTCAACTTTTTAACAAGAAACATAAGGTGAAGAACACCGCGAACATTTGAATATTGTTCAGTGAAATCGACCGGAAGTCGTGTACAATGTATGCATGACAGGATATTTGTCAAAGTTAAATATCTTTTAAACTGGAACGCAGTTTATTAATCAGAATCAGAGCTTGATTCGATATCTAGAATGCGTCGTCGCTTCTGACCACTCTTCCCAATATGCTTCCATCAACCTTTACGAGGTCATTCACTTTTATCGGCGATACGGATGACGCCATGTTTGTTTACATCGGCAACTCATTACCTTATTTAACAAAGTATTTTTTTGTTTTTCTAAAATATTATCAACAAGTGTGTAGATATAATAGAAACGTCTTTATCGCTAATAAAAAATAAATGTCCATTTGGTTACGTTTTCCTTGTTCTCGTGTAGAAGAGAGTTTGAGTGTAAAAAATAGTGAATGAACTGAAAAGATGAATGAAGTAGTTCCGGCAACCAATGAAAAAGTTTATTTTCCCTTACCCTGTGTTACCCGTTGGCAGACCGTACCCTTACCGTTTGTTACTCTTTGTTAGACCTAGCTTTCTCTTACCCTGTGTTACCCTTTGTTAGACCGTACCCTTACCCTGTATTACCCTTTGTTAGACCGTACCCTTACCCTGTATTACCCTTTGTTAGACCGTACCCTTACCTTGTGTTACCCTTTGGTAGACCGTACCCTTACCGTTTATTACCCTTTGTGAGACCGTACCCTTACCCTTTGTTACCCTTTGTTAGACCGTACCCTTACCCTGTGTTACCCTTTGTTAGACCGTACCCTTACCCTGTGTTACCCTTTGTTAGACCGTACCCTTACCCTGTGTTACCCTTTGTTAGACCGTACCCTTACCCTGTGTTACCCTTTGGTAGACCGTACCCTTACCCTGTGTTACCCTTTGTTAGACCGTACCCTTACCCTGCGTTACCCTTTGGTAGACCGTACCCTTACCCTTTGTTACCCTTTGTTAGACCGTACCCTTACCCTGTGTTACCCTTTGGTAGACCGTACCCTTACCCTGTGTTACCCTTTGTTAGACCGTACCCTTACCCTGTATTACCCTTTGGTAGACCGTACCCTTACCCTGTGTTACCCTTTGGTAGACCGCACCCTTACCCTGTGTTACCCTTTGTTAGACCGTACCCTTACCCTGTGTTAACATTTGTAAGACCGCACCCTTATCCTGTGTTACCCTTTGTTAGAACGTACCCTTACCTTATGTTACCCTATGTTAGACCTTACCCTTACCCTATTTTACATTTTGTTTGACCGCACCCTTAACGTCTTTAAAAATTTCTTTTGAACGAGTTCTCTTGAGCGTGCTTCATTCGCCTCAGTTTACAGACTACATTATGAAAATCAATTTAGGTACTTACGGTCACCACTGATTTACTCGGCACATGAAGTCCTCTCACTGCCCACACTGTGTACATGTTTGTGAGAGTAAGCAAAACACTACATCACTGTGTCCTCAGAGTCTCTGAGACTAATAAACTTCCAAAGATCAACAGTCCTCGCAGTCTCCGATGTAGTTAGGAGATCACGCAAGACTTCAATACACCAGCTAACTGCACAGCACAAAGTTCCCGGAGGGTGCACAAGTTATCTGTATGTAAATACTGCGGCAACAGGGGAGCTGGTGAAACACGGATGCACACCACACAGCGCCATGACGTGGTCTCTGCCTTTACGAACACTCCTTTATGTTGTATCATCTATGTGGTGTTCGGTCGTTCACAGAAGAAGAAGAAGAAAAAGAAGAAGAAAAATAGTTTATTTCAAAAAAGTGTCACACCCTGAAACAGGGTCCGGCCTACACAGACCTATGAGACACCATTAACACAATGATAAAAATTCATTAAAATTGATAAAATACGGTACATTAACCAATTACAATACATGAACATACCTACATTACATACACACACATAATATACATACATACACATACATACATATACATAATTAACATGGTATACATACATACCTAAGCTCTTCGTACATATTTACATTCATACATGGTCACACACAGACACACTCACGCACACGCACACACACCCACATATGTATACAATACATACATATACGCACATACCCATACATTAGTACATTAGTGCATTAGTACCAGTCTACACCACATACATACATATACCCATACATTAGTACATTAGTATATTAGTATGCACATACCTGTATACGCTACACACATATACGCACATATCCATCCATTAGTACATTAGTGCATTAGTACATGTCTACACCACATACATACACATACCCATACATTAGTACATTAGTATATTAGTATGTACATACATGTATACACTACACACATATACTCACACATCCACGCGTATCACATTATACATACACACATACTAAGATACACACACATATACATAAATCATGCATACATACTCTTACTCCCTTCAAAATCTCATATTAACTCAACATCATTCATCAGGTCCCAGCATCCAGCCATACATACTCTGCCACTCACCCACTACTCAGCCCTCATTCTTTACACTTATATATGGAAGAAGAAGAAGAAGAAGAAGAAATGTTTATTTTTGTGTCACGCCACAATCCAACACAAAATTACATTATAAAACATGATATGATTAAGATTGAAGGCCCAGCCAGTAAATGACTTATGAGACACATGCATACATATTAAGACAATATACAGAATAAAATATAAATATGAATGAATAGTTACATAGGTAAAAATATACACCTTTATCAAACGTTGATAAAATGTAAATGGGATATAAAAATGTGATAAAATGTTAGACCTCAAAAATATATTAAGACAATTTCCTTGTATACATTCGATTAAGAGTGGAAGCTAAAATAGGCTGTAAAGAAGCTTGTTGCATGATTGTAGAAAATTGTAAAATACTTTCCATATTGTTAAAGTTGTTTATATTTTTTCCAGCCAGGTTAAAAAGGTCGAACCGTAAATCTGAATAAAATGGGCAGTCCATTAAAAAGTGCATTTCATCTTCCACAATATTAACATGTCTTGTCTCTGCACAAACTTGGCATATCCTGTCACTGAGTGGGGTAGGAGGCTTGGAGTACCTGCCGGTTTCGATGGCTAGGGGGAGATTACCACACCTAAACTTGGAGAGGATACGACGATGGTCTCTGTACTTTACTGTGCGGACGTATTCACTCACGTTTGGCTGCGACTTGAAAGATCTATAAGTTCTCAATTTATTACCGTTTGGTTTATTGCGATCGTCCCATATTCTGTTTCTCCAGTCTACAGTATCATATTGTATAAAAACTTCTTTAAAATCACGTATTTTCTTTTTATTTGAAGAATTATCTTGTAGTATCCCCGTAGCGCCATATTGATCTAACAGTTTAAAAACCTTTTTTTCCCAAGACTTTTGCTGAAGTTGTCCACACTCGTGTAGTTTCTTGACAATTCTATTTTCCTGCATTTTATCAATCCTCAGTAGTATCCTGCAAACTTCAGTGTGCTGTCTTACTGTTACAGACGGCCAACCCATGTCTCCTCGAGTGGCTAGGTTAGAGGCGTTCTTTCCTGCACCAAGGAAGTATCTACATGCTTTATTTTGTACGAGTTGGACTTCTCTGTACTTGTTGATCCCCCAAATGCTGGATCCATAAAAAAGAACTGGCTCCACTAACGTATTATACAGTTTGGTGTACACGTCGTATGACATCCCTCCAGCACTGCGGTACTTGGTGTATAGCGCTGATAATGCCCTGCCTGCAGACTTGCATAGTTCCTTTACTGTTTTCTTCATGTCCAGATTATCGTTAAACCATATCCCCAAATAGCGGTAACAATCTGCATACATGATGAAACTGTCTCCACATTTGAAGATTGTGTCAGATCTGTCCATCGAACTTGTTCGGAAGTGTAGAACTTTTGTCTTATCTGTGTTTATATCCAGCTTCCATTTTTGGCACCAAGTGTGTAGAGTGTCTAACATTCGCTGTAGAGAGGCTACGTCGGGGGCGATAAGAGCGACGTCATCCGCATACAGTAATAGTGACAGCATCAGGTCGTTAATTTCAGTCCCACATTCGAGCTGTTTAATGTCTTCTGCTAAGTCGTTAACATACACTGAGAAAAGGGTACATTCTCACTGTCTACCCATATCAATCACCAACCACCACCAAACGCTCACATTCACACCCTCACATACTCCTTTACACACCGATACAAACCCATCCACTCTCTACCCAATCACAACCCATGCATCCCCCATTGTCAGTCATACAGGAATCACATCTTGAATAAACATGCAAACGGGGAGTGTATTTGAAAACAAGTATCTAGTACCCTAATCTCAGGGGGCACGTTTCGCGGAAATGATTCTAACAACAGTAAAGAATAAACCACAAGAGTTACCAGATAAATTATATTTTCTTTAACGTTATGGTTTGTTTTTTCATCATCTTGACTCAATGTAGGTAGGAGACATGCAATATTTTCTTGTGTTTACTTTTTTAAGATTCGTATTTCACAGGAACTTGCAAACACTTGCCATAATTTGCTGTTGTATTAAGTTACAGTGTGGCCATATACCACAAACTAGACGACATGTAACAATACACTCGAAATAACATAACCTTCTGGTGGTCCCATGCTATAAGAACAACTGACCACTTCAGACCATTGGACATATATAGAATACTAAACGATGTCTTGCAAGTTTAGTACTGTAAATACGGTCTCGGAAACTTAGGTTGAACATGATTTTATATTTAATATGTTTTACTGACGTATGACTTCAATTAGGTATGCTCGAAATGTTTCAATTATGTGATTTATCTTAAACAGGATAGCTAAGCAATTCATGAATGAGCGCAAAGTAGTTCTGTCAACCAATCAAAACGCAAGTTATATTTAGAAAAACTGTAATTCCCATGACCATTATGAAAACTGTAATACCCGGCATATCTGTGCCCGCTTGGGTAAGAAACGACAATAAAGCCGCACAAATATTTACTCGCTATCGTTCGTCTACGGCTTCACAAGTGTCTGCCATTTTACAGCATGAATATATTTTCTCAAAAATACTTCAAAACCGATTTATCAAAAATAAATCCTACACCAAATGCAGAAAACCAAACTAACCTCTCGCAGAGAAATCTGTAAACTTACGTTGAGTAACAATTTCCAGGCGTATACGTTCCCACGGTTAACTGTAGTATATTTCACGGGCGAGTAATACAAATAGTATAGATATGACATAGTATTACATGAGAGGAATTTAATGACAGACATTCTCGCGTTGAAACAAGTGTAAGCGACACACGAACATGTATATTACACGTGATAAATGTGACATGAATTACGTCTTCACTAATTTGATATGAATTTTTGGGCTTTATTTGAAAACTAGTTTAAAGAATTGAATTACTTCATATATATATAGCAAAGTTGCCTTGTTGTATACCTTTCTAATTTACCTAAGTCTCGCCTTGACAGTATTCCAACATGATTTAGCAGGGGATTCGTGACTGGACATGTACTACCTGTTGCACAGTGTATGTACTTGCTTCATCCACAGTTTATGAGTTTTACATCGTCGCCAATACCCTAATCCTGTGTTACCCTTTGTTGGACCGTACCCTAATCCTATGTTACCCGTTGTACCCTTACCCTGAATACGGGGTTGAAACAAATCGCCAATTAGGAAAAATTATAAGCTTTAGATTTCTTTAAAGATGTCTTGCTTCATTCGTCTCAGCTTACTCAGACTACATGAAACACAATTTAGGTACTTGCGATCACTACTGACTTACTTAGCATATGGCTATGTACCTGCTTCATTCACAGTTTATGAGTTTTACACCGTCGCCAATTTTTCTTTTCCAGTGTGCTGCACCTACACTTGGTAATGCCATCAGACATCTCTGACACAGAATAGTGGACGACATGCAGCAAGGCTTGAATTACCTATTGAAAGGGTTACGACTTGCGGGAGAAGCTGACCTCGGCAGGGCACGATATTATAGATAATGAGAGCAGTGAGACGAGGTTATTACATAAGACACAACACGATATTATAGATAATGAGAGCAGTGAGACGAGGTTATTACATAAGACACAGCACGGTATTCAGCAGCTACTCTCTAGGTGTGTTCCAGCTCCTGATAGAGATGATGGTATCTGTCCACACGGGTTAATGTAACTTCCCTGTTGGACCACCCTCTGTCATCATGGTTTACAATCCAGAAAGTTTTCCTCAAAATATCGGCAAATAGCTGCAACATCTAGAT
The DNA here is from genome assembly GCA_936450465.1 of Gibbula magus. Lineage (NCBI taxonomy): Eukaryota > Metazoa > Mollusca > Gastropoda > Trochida > Trochidae > Gibbula > Gibbula magus. The sequence continues at coordinate 49,629,027 of OW388304.1, read as the reverse complement.
TTCTCTTAGATAGATAGTTAATAACAATAGGCAGGGACATTATTGTATATATATATAATTATATCTATTATTTAATTTGAACCATTGCCAGTGTGTGACAAGGTAGTTTTGTGTCTGCTCATCCTTACTAGTCATCTGGACATTTGCATTTTCTATTTGTTTTTCTGTCCATTTTCAGTGTTTCAGTGTTTCAATTCAAATTTGTGTTACTTGTAGGAAGGTGATTGTAGCACAATGGTGTGAATTATTTGTTTGTTTGATATAAATGTTGTATATAATGCAAAGGTCAGTTTTCCAAAGAATTTTCTTCCTTCTATATACATTTTGATTCGTATGCAATGATTAATTAGCATATGTCACGCCGGCTATCCCCTGGGCAACATATATTAAACATGTTAACACATTTTTTACGTTAATTAACTGGGAATTTACTATTAAATGTGTCTTTCTGAAAAAAAATCTTTTTTTACAAATGCTTTTTATGGTTGATTGATAAATTAATATTTTAGGATAAAGACTTGTTTTTTCTGAATGCTTACAAATGTGTGAGTTATAACATATCGCCTTGAAATATCTGGTTTATCTCACATCAACACTGAGTACTTTTGAAAGCAAACACAGGCTGACTAATAACAAATATTAGTTTAGAGATGTTTCCGATGTTTCATTGAATATCACCCAGTGCGACACAACAGTGGGATGCCGATTGCTGAACAAATCCACAGGTGCCTTTCTGTTTTTGAGATTCAATTAGATCAAAACATATTTCTTTTTTTAAAGCACACAATTTGCAAGTTCTTGAAATGTTGGTACATGTACTTTTTTTTATCGTACCTCTTTAACCGAAAAGTTACTAGATTAAGTCGCAGGGCAAAATCAGCGCTTATCAGTGATACACTCCGATTTCCTGTTTATAGAGTTCAGACCGTTGGACCAGTATAGGAACATACAGCCTCGTCATAGCAACATGTAGCTATAAAGGACGAGTGGTCATGCAGTCAGAAGCACTTGTGTCAAGCGCAGCTACTTTCGTTTTCTTTTCATGAACAAAAGCTTTAGAATGCTGAACTGTTGTGTACATACGGCTTGGCCAAGGTTGATTATATACACTAGTTTTGCTAACCATTGGAAAATTACGATTTTCAACCTTTTAGTATGTATTGTGTAAAGCCTGATGCGCTTCAAAGCCAATGACTATTTTCTTTTGACTTCCGGAACCGCCCTTGAGCACCGTTACAAGTGAATGATGATCCCCAGCTCTTACACCTCCTTGTTTTTAATCGTGGGTCCAGATGAAAGAAGTGATATAACAACCAGCTTAAAAAATAATTATCCTTATTCATGACTGGGGGATCGTTTGAAGAATGATGAATGCATATCAGATTAAAGCTCGAACAAATGGAGAGATATGTACATCGCAAAACCGTACAAGTACAGAAATACCTACTCTTTAAAGATTTTAGAGACCATCGGATTATTTACATATGTACAGGGATAAATGACTATTAGCGTACAAACAATAGCCTATATTTGTTATAGCGGGAACTTACAGTTTAGGGAGTTCCGAACTTGCACGGAACCAGACAACGGTTGATGGAAGTCATATTAGTTGCGTTTTTGCGAATGACAAATGGCCCTAATTTGCCTAAAATGTGTGGTGTTTATAAGATCATTAATTCTTGCCTGAACAGGAAATAAAAGACGAAGGCAGCCATGTACGTGCTTGACATGGTCCTATTGAAACATTTGAGTAGCTGGTTTATAAGGATTTGGGCATTTGTGACTTTGTTATTGATGATTTTGTCAGTAGCACAGTGCTACAAGTCTGTTTGAGCTTTCTGACTGAACGTGTCAATAGGGTGGATCAAGGATGTAATTTCCATTCTCGAAGTTTGCAGAAGGCACTATGATGTACATGATGAAAAGCCACACTGACATAAGTAGTTAACAAAATAGGTATGCATCAGTTTGCATCAGGAGCAGACATCACACGTCCGATTAAATCTTATTTAATTATTAAAATCCAAGTTGTTGAGATGAGGATGGACAAGTTTACTTCAAAAGCAGCAGAATATACAGACAGACAACAATACAGCATCAATACTGTTTCATCTCTGTCACATCTAATCCGTGCTATCAAACTGGACGATATACCTATTGTACATGTTAAACTATATATAACGTTGTTTACGGTAAAAAGTTGACACAAAAGAAAACTACGGAACATAACTGACGATGATGAATCGACTGAAAGCTGCGAATGGAGAATAGTGAATTGGGTTTATACGCCTCCTCGACAAGCGTGTTAAATAATATGCCGTCATGTGACGCGTATGAACGGAGAACGCTATCGCCGTCTACAGCCTATAAAGAATATATGGATCTACTTGGTAAAAACTACATACAGTTATACAGCTCGTTGCCCCCTGAATTGTTAATGTTATCGGCAATTCGTCAGGGGGAAGTTTTAAAGTAAAAAAACATTATCCATTGACCGTCAAAAATGTTTGCATGGTTGGGTATGGGAAAAAAAAAAGACTAGGTATGTTGATTCTTACATCCTTCTTTGTATTTCTTTCCAAGAATTATGTGTACAATAACATTAAATTAACCAGTTACGCAGTCAATGTTAATGTCATTGCATGTTTTATCAATAACTTTAGATTTTGTTTCAATCCAGGTTGCTTTTGGTTTTTACAAATTTATGTTCAATTCTGACATTTTTTTCAGCAATAGCAAAGTACAAATTCGCCTCAGTTCAATCAAGATATAGTTTAGCATATTCAGCATATTCATTATCATCGGTGACCAAACTTCATCATTCCCTTTTAACCATCAAGAATCTCAGCCAGAAAAAGAAAAGATATGGGGACAGTGCGTCTCCTTGTTTGCACCTTAATTTGAAAAACAGGCTACAATGGTGGACTACTACACAAGATGGGTTTATTCAAAAAAAATTATCGTTCCAGGGCAAAATCAAACTTCTCGCGGACGATGTACGGTTAATGAAAAAGGCTTGGGGAATCTATCATTCCAAATGTCAACCAAGGTTTGCCTCATGTCATTCAAGGTCACAGGCTGACGTTGGCGTCTTCTCTCCATCTCATCCCAAAATGTTCAAAAGTGTTGAGATCTGAAGAAACAGCTGGCCATGGGAGAGTTCTGATATTCTGCTGCACAAAGAAGTCTTTTACAACGCGCGCAACACGCGGCTTTGCATTGTCATGCTGGTATTTCATCTGAATCTCATGTCTTTCAAGAACTCACGAGGCAGTAAAAATCTCCGAATTCCCGTTAGATTACAATCAATGGCGAGCAGATGCGACATGTGATTTGCGGAGATGCCTCCTAATACCATAACGGCGTAACGTTCACTGGGGCGTCGATAAGCACGTGAACGCCCGACAGTACTGTCAAAACGAGACTCGTCTGAGAACAGAACGTTATCCCAGCCTCTCCTTCTGCAGCTTAGTCTACACAACAACAAACGTGCATCTCGGCGACCTTGCAACAGAACTGGACGGACTGCTTGAGGACGAGGCCTGGTGTTCCAATCTCGCAGACGTTCCTGTCAGCGACACCCTCGAATGGTGCGGGCAGTAAATGCTGCAGTTTGGAACCGATTTCTCTTATGTGTGAGCGTGACGTAACACGTGGCCTTCCTGCACGTGGGCGACCTCTGGTGATGTCAGTGTGTTGCTACCAGTTTGACACCGTGTTTCTGTGAACACCAAAACGTCGAGTTACAGCATTCTGTGACATCGCAGCCTCTAACATGCCAACGGTCATCTTGAGATAGGCATGGCATCGCGTCATTGAATAAGATGCGATAAATACTGTGATGTTTTGGTAAGCGCTCGATCAAAGATCTGAGAACGTGTTAAATCAGTGTGATGTATTTTATCAAGTCACTTGGCGGCTTTTACGTGCATTGACATTTCTTGTTAGAGGCGTTGCACGTGAAAAGTCCGTGGGAGTGACATTGCATGTCAAACACATGCATGCTCAAATCATATTACCGTGTTATATCATCTTTAAGTACCATTACCGTAAAACCAATATTTATTTAATGCACAGTTAGGTTGTTCTTATATATACTGAACAGCAAAAGAAACGCCAGTCCATTGTAACAATTTCGTAATTACTGATTACGCTGTATTGAGCATTCACATTTTGTTGACATGATGGTAATAACGTGTTGAACAGCATGCAGACATAACGATAAGTCGATACTGGTGTAGAACTTCTGCATAGCATTATCTTGTGCCATAGTCATTCTCTGGGGAAACAGTGACATTCCTGTTCATATGATGAGGCTCAATGTGTTGTTAAATGCAATTAAAACCTGGTAAACACTCCCATGAAGTTGTTTTATGCAAAATCTCTGTCTATGCTGATGTTGATTTGACGTTATGACGTCATTTTGAATTTCATTCAGAATGGTTCTACATGTATGCGTCTCATTTTGGTAAAACTTTTTAAGGTATTGCATTCTTTATCGGCACCAAGGTGTTCCACGAGCTAATTAATAGTCCTTGCAAACTGGTCAGTATGCAATCGGCCAATATCCAAGTTTCCGAAAATTCACGTGTTTTTTTTGCAAAGCATAAACTTCTTAAACATTGAGGCTGGCGTAACACTTTTGGGTCCTTTCCACAAAGCAAGTCTCGGATTACAGCACGAGTTATTTGAATTTTACCAGGCTCATTCAGATCATGTTACCATGACAACACGTGACGTGTATTTTCGAGAAATGATACCATTCGACTTTGCAATAGTAACCACCTGTACTCTACAGTACCACATGTTCTCTGACATTTACTAATGATATGACAAACAATGGGCTGATATGCAAACATAAACTATAACCATTTAAACTAGCGTTTCTTTTGCTGTTCAGTATATATTCTAGTCTCGTGTTTGCTTTAATAGTCATAAATAGAGTAAATATGTTCACCTCTAGCAGTATTTAAAGTGGGTGGTATCCAGTTTTAAAGTAACGTTCTGTTTTGATAACGATCCTTTTCATAATTAAAGACTAGGTATGTTCATTCTTACATCCTTCTTTGTATTTCTTTCCAAGAAAAGAAAATCAATTTCACCAGTACCTTGGCTTTTGTCAATTTGTAAACAATATCTGGTTTCTCGAGATGAGGTGAGATGGGGTGTTTCTGTTTAGTCTACTGTCGCTGTGCAAATGCGTCTATACGGCGACGTTTACTCACATTTTTACATTACATTACATTCAAATTTGCATATATGCAATGGTCAACTCCTGTGCACAACTCCTACAACAGTGGCGTTCAAACATGTAGCACGTTTTATCGATAGCAATTTAATCGGGTATATGTTCATTTTGTATATAACCTAAATTTACAATGAAATAATCGAAAACAGTTGCCAGAGAGACAGAAACTTTGCAGACGATCGCGTTTACCGATTTACCGCAGATTGACAGAAGCATTGGAATATTCGTGTTTGGACAAATTAGGTTAAAGCTTGCTGTAATATGACGTCCCGTAGGTGTGACCGTGTGTCTCGTGGAACATCTATCTTGTCATATGCAACAGTCAGGAGATTCGATTTCAAATTGTAAATGTATTCACATTTTGGAAGTAATGATATTTCTAACTGACTTTGTCAAGTAATCATCCGAGTTTGAATGTCGATGCTAATTTAAAATCAGGAATAAGTGCAATTACAACTTAGAAAAGGTTTTACTCGCAACAATTTAACACGGGAAATATATTACGGGTTTTTCATGGGAAAGTAAAACCTGAAACAAGTAAACAATATGTTATATCTGTCATTCGGAAAGGATATCCGCCAAATCTAGGAGTAAATGGATAAAGATAAGTTAAACAAGTTGAATAAGTTGAACAAAGGGGCAGAGGTACATAATACCAAATAATGGGGTTCGGCTTCGGATCAAAAGGTCTGGGGTTCGAATCCCGCCAGAAGCTCGCCAATTGTCTCCGCTGTAGAGAACCGTTCATGTTCTACGCTGAATTTCAGAGTACCAACCATTGTTCGTTAGTTCCAGCCGATGTTCGTAAATTCCACCGCAATAATATCCACTATGGCGTTGAGGGTTTTCTCCCTGCAATAGTACTTGCAGTCGTAATATAAGTGAAATACTCTTGAAAGCGGCGTTAAACCCCACTTCACCTAACTTCACATCACCTCGATCACTTCATAAAATAATGGACAAGGCACAACCAGCCATGTGCTTCGTAAACCTCAGGTGAAAGGCTCCAGCTCTTCATATCCACACGCATGTTGCGGACTCTAAAATTAGTCTCAAAATCAATTTTAAATACCCCAAATCACATTGCTTCACATGTTACACATTTTGTATTCTTAGGTCCATCGCCTACATTTTCTGATATTAATCACATTTATCTACATCAGGAAGAGAGAAATAGCTTTCATATTTTCTATCTTAATGACATTAGACAGTAGCGGCGATATCCTCGATGAATAGAATCTAATTGTCCACTCACACGGCTACTTGTCCTACTTTCTCTTCGAGAGAAACCAGGCTTTTACTTACATATTGTCAACATGTAACAAATACCTAGTGGGTATTAGTTTGGAAGATTTGACATCTTCATTGCGAAGTTAGTTGATCATTTATCGTTTCTTGATTTGAGATTTTAAGATGAGCTCATTTTGCTGTAATATATCTCAACACTCAGATACGATATCACAATGTGAATTTTCTACAGAACAAAATAAAAACGATCCGTTTTATGAAAAAAAGGCACATTTGATGAAATTGGTACATGAGCCCTTTTTTCGCTCACCAGTTTATACTAAACGTACATTAAGTAGCTAATTAATAAAGTTATAAACCTGTGTTTTTAGGAAGCATGAGGCGTGTTTTCATCATTCCACTAGAGTCGAACACTGTTGAAAAGATAATTAACCTATAGAAATAGTAAATTTTTAGTAGTCTGTAGTCGATATGTTGTTATTACTAACCTTACGTTGTTTTTTATATGAAGTAGTTTTGGGTAGAATTTCCCATTATATACCTCTGAGAACTACCTAACCTTTCGCCAGAAGTAAATTATATATCGCAACTCATACCTTACTCATTATCTAAGACGGGGCGTGTTTTTAAAACCCACAGTGCCTTCACTTTGGGATGTAGGTACCTTGGGATGTAGGTGAATTGGGATGTAGGTACCTTGGGATGTAGGTACCTTGGGATGTAGGTACCTTGGGATGTAGGTATATTGGGATGTAGGTACCTTGGTATGTAGGTAAATTGGGATGTAGGTACCTTGGGATGTAGGTAAATTGGGATGTAGGTACCTTGGGATGTAGGTAAATTGGGATGTAGGTACCTTGGGATGTAGGTAAATTGGGATGTAGGTACATTGGGATATAGGTACCTTGGGATATAGGTACCTTTGGATGTAGGTACATTGGGATGTAGGCACATTGGGATGTAGGTACATTGGGATGTAGGTACCTTGGGATGGGATGTAGGTACATTGGGATATAGGTACATTGGGATGTAGGTACCTTGGGATGTAGGTACATTGGGATGTAGGCACATTGGGATGTAGGTACATTGGGATGTAGGTACCTTGGGATGTAGGTACATTGGGATGTAGGTACCTTGGGATGTAGGTACATTGGGATGTAGGCACATTGGGATGTAGGTACATTGGGATGTAGTTACATAGGGATGTAGGTACCTTGGGATGTAGGTACATTGGGATGTAGGTACATTGGGATGTAGGTACCTTGGGATGTAGGCATATTGGGATGTAGGTACATTGGGATGTAGGTACATTGGGATGTAGGTACCTTGGGATGGGATGTAGGTACATTGGGATATAGGTACATTGGGATGTAGGTACATTGGGATGTAGGCACATTGTGATGTAGGTACATTGGGATGTAGGTACCTTGGGTTGTAGGTACCTTGGGATGTAGACATATTGGGATGTAGGTACATTGGGATGTAGGTACATTGGGATGTAGGTACATTGGGATGTAGGTACCTTGGGATGTAGGTACATTGGGATGTAGGTACATTGGGATATAGGTGCATTGGGATATAGGTACATTGGGATGTAGGTACATTGGGATGTAGGTACCTTGGGATGTAGGTACATTGGGATGTAGGTACATTGGGATGTAGGTACATTGGGATGTAGGTACATTGGGATGTAGGTACATTGGGATATAGGTACATTGGGATGTAGGTACATTGGGATGTAGGTACCTTGGGATGTAGGTACATTTGGATGTAGGTACATTGGGATGTAGGTACCTAGGGGTGTAGGTACCTTGGGATGTAGGTACATTGGGATGTAGGTACCTTGGGATGGGATGTAGGTACATTGGGATGTAGGTACCTAGGGGTGTAGGTACCTTGGGATGTAGGTACCTTGGGATGTAGGTACATTGGGATGTAGGTACATTGGGATGTAGGTACCTTGGGATGTAGGTACCTTGGGATGTAGGTACATTGGGATGTAGGTACATTGGGATTTAGGTACATTGGGATGTAGGTACATTGGGATGTAGGTACCTTGGGATGTAGGTACATTGGGATGTAGGTACATTGGGATATAGGTACATTGGGATATAGGTACATTGGGATGTAGGTACATTGGGATGTAGGTACCTTGGGATGTAGGTACATTGGGATGTAGGTACATTGGGATGTAGGTACCTTGGGATATAGGTACCTGGGGATGTAGGTATATTGAGATGTAGGTACATTGGGATGTAGGCACCTTGGGATGTAGGTACCTTGGGATGTAGGTACCTTGGGATGTAGGTACATTAGGATGTAGGTACCTTGGGATGTAGGTACCTTGGAATGTAGGTACATTTGGATGTAGGTACATTGGGATGTAGGTACCTTGGGATGTAGGTATATTAGGATGTAGGTACCTTGGGATGTAGGTACCTTGGGATGTAGGTACATTGGGATGTAGGTACATTGGGATATAGGTACATTTGGATGTAGGTACATTGGGATGTAGGTACATTGGGATATAGGTACATTTGGATGTAGGTACCTTGGGATGTAGGTACCTTGGGATGTAGGTACATTGGGATGTAGGTACATTGGGATGTAGGTACCTTGAGATATAGGTACATTTGGATGTAGGTACCTTGGGATGTAGGTACCTTGGGATGTAGGTTTATTGGGATGTAGGCACATTAAGATGTAGGTACCTTGGGATGTAGGTACATTGGGATGTAGGTACCTTGGGATGTAGGTACATTGGGATGTAGGTACCTTGGGATGTAGGTACCTTGGGATGTAGGTACCTTGGGATGTAGGTTTATTGGGATGTAGGCACATTAAGATGTAGGTACCTTGGGATGTAGGTACATTGGGATGTAGGTACATTGGGATATAGGTACATTTGGATGTAGGTACATTGGGATGTAGGTACATTTGGATATAGGTACATTTGGATGTAGGTACCTTGGGATGTAGGTACCTTGGGATGTAGGTACATTGGGATGTAGGTACCTTGGGATGTACATGTATGTATTCGGGATATAGGTACCTTGGAATGTAGGTACCTTGGGATGTAGGTACATTGGGATGCAGGGGACAACTACCCATACTGCCAGAACTTTTGGATGCCACCAGAAAACAATAGCAACTATAATTAAACAGACAGACAGATGCGAACATTTGGAGATCCGCTCCGGTGAACCACGAGTGACAAGGACAGACATATTTAAACTTTACACCTCTGGCAGTTGCAGAATCGGATTTAAAAGGCCGGAATTCGGGCCCGTACACCTTTTCTTGGAGTGACCTTGACCCCTAGCTGTACAACGGCGAGACGAGTTGGTCGTTGGCAACTACACGATTGGAGGAGCGCAGGTTTGGGTGGTATTTGTGGAGAACAGAGGGGAAATAACTCTGCCATTTCTTCAACAACACGAGGTTTTTGAACGGTAACGCCGTCATTATTGTAAATTAATTGTAATCTATTGGTATACCATCAAATGATATGCAGATGCTCCTTCTTCAACTTTAATTAGTTTTAAATCAGTACAATGTCTACTCATTTTCCAACCAACAGTTCAATGGATAGTATCTTTTGGAATCAAGTTTAAGTTTACCCCGAAAAACCCTACTTCGAAAAGACCCAAAAGGTACATATAATAGCTATTGGCTTTGAATAAAAATTATGTATTCTAGTTCGTCGTGGTACTATGTATACCTCGGTTGACTACTATCAATGAAGTTCAGTAATAATGGGCGTGACTCATCGCATGGTTGGTTGACCCGCTTCATCGCTGTATAAACTGAGAATATGTCCAAAGGTGCCCTAGCTCCCACTGCTTTACTCTCTACATCAACACTGGCAATGAAATACTGCCCTGGCATCCTTCAACTCCTTACATCGACACTGGCAATGAAATACTGCCCTGGCATCCTTCAACTCCTAACATCAACACTGGCAATGAAATACTGCCCTGGCATCCTTCAACTCCTTACATCGACGCTGGCAATGAAATACTACCGTGGCATCCTTCAACTCCTAACATCAACACTGGCAATGAAATACTGCCCTGGCATCCTTCAACTCCTAACATCAACACTGGCAATGAAATACTGCCCTGGCATCCTTCAACTCCACACATCAACACTGGCAATAAAATAGCCTACTGCCCTGGCATCTTTCAACTCCTAACATCAACACTGGCAATGAAATACTGCCCTGGCATCCTTCAACTCCTAACATCAACACTGGCAATGAAATACTGCCCTGGCATCCTTCAACTCCTAACATAACCACTGGCAATGAAATACTGCCTTGGCATCCTTCAACTCCTTACATCGACGCTGGCAATAAAATACTATACCCTGGCATCCTTCAACTCCTTACATCGACGCTGGCAATGAAATACTACACTGGCATCTTTCAACTCCTTACATCGACGCTGTCAATTAAATACTATTACCTGGCATCCTTCAACTCCTAACATCGACGCTGGCAATGAAATACTATACCCTGGCATCCTTCAACTCCTTACATCGACGCTGGCAATGAAATACTACACTGGCATCTTTCAACTCCTTACATCGACGGTGTCAATTAAATACTATACCCTGGCATCCTTCAACTCCTAACATCGACGCTGGCAATGAAATACTATACCCTGGCATCCTTCAACTCCTAACATCGACGCTGGCAATTAAATACTATACCCTGGCATCCTTCAACTCCTAACATCGACGCTGGCAATGAAATACTATACCCTGGCATCCTTCAACTCCTCACATCGACGCTGGCAATGAAATACTATACCCTGGCATCCTTCAACTCCTTACATCGACGCTGGCAATGAAATACTATACCCTGGCATCCTTCAACTCCTAACATCGACGCTGGCAATGAAATAATATACCCTGGCATCCTTCAAGTCCTAACATCGACGCTGGCAATGAAATACTATACCCTGGCATCCTTCAACTCCTAACATCAACACTGGCAATGAAATACTGCCCTGGCATCCTTCAACTCCTAACATCAACACTGGCAATGAACTACTGCCCTGGCATCCTTCAACTCCTAACATCAACACTGGCAATGAAATACTGCCATGGCACCCTTCAACTCCTAACATCAACACTGGCAATGAAATACTGCCCTGGCATCCTTCAACTCCTAACATCAACACTGGCAATGAAATACTGCCCTGGCATCCTTCAACTCCTAACATCAACACTGGCAATGAAATACTGCCCTGGCATCCTTCAACTCCTAACATAACCACTGGCAATGAAATACTGCCCTGGCATCCTTCAACTCCTTACATCGACGCTGGCAATGAAATACTATACCCTGGCATCCTTCAACTCCTTACATCGACGCTGGCAATGAAATACTATACCCTGGCATCGTTCAACTCCTTACATCGACGCTGGCAATGAAATACTATACCCTGGCATCCTTCAACTCCTTACATCGACGCTGGCAATGAAATACTATACCCTGGCATCCTTCAACTCCTTACATCGACGCTGGCAATGAAATACTATACCCTGGCATCCTTCAACTCCTAACATCGACGCTGGCAATGAAATACTATACCCTGGCATCCTTCAACTCCTAACATCGAAGCTGGCAATGAAATACTATACCCTGGCATCCTTCAACTCCTTACATCAACACTGGCAATGAAATACTGCCCTGGCATCCTTCAACTCCTAACATCAACACTGGCAATGAACTACTGCCCTGGCATCCTTCAACTCCTAACATCAACACTGGCAATGAAATACTGCCATGGCATCCTTCAACTGCTAACATCAACACTGGCAATGAAATACTGCCCTGGCATCCTTCAACTCCTAACATCAACACTGGCAATGAAATACTGCCCTGGCATCCTTCAACTCCTAACATCAACACTGGCAATGAAATACTGCCCTGGCATCCTTCAACTCCTAACATAACCACTGGCAATGAAATACTGCCCTGGCATCCTTCAACTCCTTACATCGACGCTGGCAATGAAATACTACCGTGGCATCCTTCAACTCCTTACATCGACGCTGGCAATGAAATACTATACCCTGGCATCCTTCAACTCCTTACATCAACACTGGCAATGAAATACTGCCCTGGCATCCTTCAACTCCTAACATCAACACTGGCAATGAACTACTGCCCTGGCATCCTTCAACTCCTAACATCAACACTGGCAATGAAATACTGCCATGGCATCCTTCAACTGCTAACATCAACACTGGCAATGAAATACTGCCCTGGCATCCTTCAACTCCTAACATCAACACTGGCAATGAAATACTGCCCTGGCATCCTTCAACTCCTTACATCAACACTGGCAATGAAATACTGCCCTGGCATCCTTCAACTCCTAACATAACCACTGGCAATGAAATACTGCCCTGGCATCCTTCAACTCCTTACATCGACGCTGGCAATGAAATACTACCGTGGCATCCTTCAACTCCTTACATCGACGCTGGCAATGAAATACTATACCCTGGCATCCTTCAACTCCTTACATCGACGCTGGCAATGAAATACTACACTGGCATCTTTCAACTCCTTACATCGACGCTGTCAATTAAATACTATACCCTGGCATCCTTCAACTCCTAACATCGACGCTGGCAATGAAATACTATACCCTGGCATCCTTCAACTCCTAAAATCGACGCTGGCAATTAAATACTATACCCTGGCATCCTTCAACTCCTAACATCGACGCTGGGAATGAAATACTATACCCTGGCATCCTTCAACTCCTTACATCGACGCTGGGAATGAAATACTATACCCTGGCATCCTTCAACTCCTTATATCGACGCTGGCAATGAAATACTATACCCTGGCATCCTTCAACTCCTTACATCGACGCTGGCAATGAAATACTATACCCTGGCATCCTTCAACTCCTTACATCGACGCTGGCAATGAAATACTATACCCTGGCATCCTTCAACTCCTAACATCGACGCTGGCAATGAAATACTACACTGGCATCCTTCAACTCCTAACATCGACGCTGGCAATGAAATACTATACCCTGGCATCCTTCAACTCCTTACATCGACGCTGGCAATGAAATACTATACCCTGGCATCCTTCAACTCCTAACATCGACGCTACCAATGAAATACTATACCCTGGCATCCTTCAACTCCTTACATCAACACTGGCAATGAAATACTGCCCTGGCATCCTTCAACTCCTAACATCAACACTGGCAATGAACTACTGCCCTGGCATCCTTCAACTCCTAACATCGACGCTGGCAATGAAATACTATACCCTGGCATCGTTCAACTCCTTACATCGACGCTGGCAATGAAATACTACACTGGCATCTTTCAACTCCTTACATCGACGCTGTCAATTAAATACTATGCCCTGGCATCCTTCAACTCCTTACATCGACGCTGGCAATGAAATACTATACCCTGGCATCCTTCAACTCCTAACATCGACGCTTCCAATGAAATACTATACCCTGGCATCCTTCAACTCCTTACATCGACGCTACCAATGAAATACTATACCCTGGCATCCTTCAACTCCTTACATCGACGCTGGCAATGAAATACTATACCCTGGCATCCTTCAACTCCTTACATCGACGCTGGCAATGAAATACTATACCCTGGCATCCTTCAACTCCTAACATCGACGCTGGCAAAGAAATACTATACCCTGGCATCCTTCAACTCCTAACATCGAAGCTGGCAATGAAATACTATACCCTGGCATCCTTCAACTCCTTACATCAACACTGGCAATGAAATACTGCCCTGGCATCCTTCAACTCCTAACATCAACACTGGCAATGAACTACTGCCCTGGCATCCTTCAACTCCTAACATCAACACTGGCAATGAAATACTGCCCTGGCATCCTTCAACTCCTAACATCAACACTGGCAATGAAATATTGCCCTGGCATCCTTCAACTCCTAACGTCAACACTGGCAATGAAATACTGCCCCGGCATCCTTCAACTCCTAACATCAACACTGGCAATGAAATACTGCCCTGGCATCCTTCAACTCCTAACATCAACACTGGAAATGAAATACTGCCCTGGCATCCTTCAACTCCTAACATCAACACTGGCAATGAAATACTGCCCTGGCATCCTTCAACTCCTAACATCAACACTGGCAATGAAATACTGCCCTGGCATCCTTCAACTCCACACATCAACACTGGCAATGAAATACTGCCCTGGCATCCTTCAACTCCTAACATCAACACTGGCAATGAAATATTGCCCTGGCATCCTTCAATTCCTAACATCAACACTGGCAATGAAATACTGCCCTGGCATCCTTCAACTCCTAACATCAACTCTGGCAATGAAATACTGCCCTGGCATCCTTCAACTCCTAACATCAACACTGGAAATGAAATACTGCCCTGGCATCCTTCAACTCCTAACATCAATACTGGCAATGAAATACTGCCCTGGCATCCTTCAACTCCTAACATCAACACTGGCAATGAAATACTGCCCTGGCATCCTTCAACTCCTAACATCAACACTGGCAATGAAATACTGCCCTGGCATCCTTCAACTCCTAACATCAACACTGGCAATGAAATATTGCCCTGGCATCCTTCAACTCCTAACATCAACACTGGCAATGAAATACTGCCCTGGCATCCTTCAACTCCTAACATCAACACTGGCAATGAACTACTGCCCTGGCATCCTTCAACTCCTAACATCAACACTGGCAATGAAATACTGCCCTGGCATCCTTCAACTCCTAACATCAACACTGGCAATGAAATACTGCCCTGGCATCCTTCAACTCCTAACATCAACACTGGCAATGAAATACTGCCCTGGCATCCTTCAACTCCTAACATCAACACTGGCAATGAAATATTGCCCTGGCATCCTTCAACTCCTAACATCAACACTGGCAATGAAATACTGCCCTGGCATCCTTCAACTCCTAACATCAACACTGGCAATGAAATACTGCCCTGGCATCCTTCAACTCCTTACATCGACGCTGGCAATGAAATACTACCGTGGCATCCTTCAACTCCTAACATCGACGCTGGCAATGAAATACTATACCCTGGCATCCTTCAACTCCTTACATCGACGCTGGCAATGAAATACTACACTGGCATCTTTCAACTCCTTACATCGACGCTGTCAATTAAATACTATACCCTGGCATCCTTCAACTCCTTACATCGACGCTGGCAATGAAATACTATACCCTGGCATCCTTCAACTCCTAACATCGACGCTTCCAATGAAATACTATACCCTGGCATCCTTCAACTCCGTACATCGACGCTACCAATGAAATACTATACCCTGGCATCCTTCAACTCCGTACATCGACGCTACCAATGAAATACTATACCCTGGCATCCTTCAACTCCTTACATCGACGCTGGCAATGAAATACTATACCCTGGCATCCTTCAACTCCTTACATCGACGCTGGCAATGAAATACTACACTGGCATCTTTCAACTCCTTACATCGACGCTGGCAATGCAATACTATACCCTGGCATCCTTCAACTCCTTACATCGACGCTGGCAATGAAATACTACACTGGCATCTTTCAACTCCTTACATCGACGCTGTCAATTAAATACTATACCCTGGCATCCTTCAACTCCTAACATCGACGCTGGCAATGAAATACTACACTGGCATCTTTCAACTCCTTACATCGACGCTAGCAATGAAATACTATACCCTGGCATCCTTCAACTCCTTACATCAACACTGGCAATGAAATACTGCCCTGGCATCCTTCAACTCCTAACATCAATACTGGCAATGAAATACTGCCCTGGCATCCTTCAACTCCTAACATCAACACTGGCAATGAAATACTGCCCTGGCATCCTTCAACTCCTAACATCAACACTGGCAATGAAATACTGCCCTGGCATCCTTCAACTCCTAACATCAACACTGGCAATGAAATATTGCCCTGGCATCCTTCAACTCCTAACATCAACACTGGCAATGAACTACTGCCCTGGCATCCTTCAACTCCTAACATCAACACTGGCAATGAAATACTGCCCTGGCATCCTTCAACTCCTAACATCAACACTGGCAATGAAATACTGCCCTGGCATCCTTCAACTCCTAACATCAACACTGGCAATGAAATACTGCCCTGGCATCCTTCAACTCCTAACATCAACACTGGCAATGAAATATTGCCCTGGCATCCTTCAACTCCTAACATCAACACTGGCAATGAAATACTGCCCTGGCATCCTTCAACTCCTAACATCAACACTGGCAATGAAATACTGCCCTGGCATCCTTCAACTCCTTACATCGACGCTGGCAATGAAATACTACCGTGGCATCCTTCAACTCCTAACATCGACGCTGGCAATGAAATACTATACCCTGGCATCCTTCAACTCCTTACATCGACGCTGGCAATGAAATACTACACTGGCATCTTTCAACTCCTTACATCGACGCTGTCAATTAAATACTATACCCTGGCATCCTTCAACTCCTTACATCGACGCTGGCAATGAAATACTATACCCTGGCATCCTTCAACTCCTAACATCGACGCTACCAATGAAATACTATACCCTGGCATCCTTCAACTCCTTACATCGACGCTGGCAATGAAATACTATACCCTGGCATCCTTCAACTCCTTACATCGACGCTGGCAATGAAATACTACACTGGCATCTTTCAACTCCTTACATCGACGCTAGCAATGAAATACTATACCCTGGCATCCTTCAACTCCTAACATCGACGCGAGCAATGAAATACTATACCCTGGCATCCTTCAACTCCTAACATCGACGCTACCAATGAAATACTATACCCTGGCATCCTTCAACTCCTTACATCGACGCTGGCAATGAAATACTACACTGGCATCTTTCAACTCCTTACATCGACGCTGTCAATTAAATACTATACCCTGGCATCCTTCAACTCCTAACATCGACGCTGGCAATGAAATACTACACTGGCATCTTTCAACTCCTTACATCGACGCTAGCAATGAAATACTATACCCTGGCATCCTTCAACTCCTAACATCGACGCTACCAATGAAATACTATACCCTGGCATCCTTCAACTCCTAACATCGACGCTGGCAATGAAATACTATACCCTGGCATCCTTCAACTCCTTACATCAACACTGGCAATAAAATACTGCCCTGGCATCCTTCAACTCCTAACATCAACACTGGCAATGAAATACTGCCCTGGCATCCTTCAACTCCTAACATCAACACTGGCAATGAAATACTGCCCTGGCATCCTTCAACTCCTAACATCAACACTGGCAATGAAATACTGCCCTGGCATCCTTCAACTCCTAACATCAACACTGGCAATGAAATATTGCCCTGGCATCCTTCAACTCCTAACATCAACACTGGCAATGAAATACTGCCCTGGCATCCTTCAACTCCTAACATCAACACTGGCAATGAAATATTGCCCTGGCATCCTTCAACTCCTAACATCAACACTGGCAATGAAATACTGCCCTGGCATCCTTCAACTCCTAACATCAACACTGGCAATGAAATACTGCCCTGGCATCCTTCAACTCCTTACATCGACGCTGGCAATGAAATACTACCGTGGCATCCTTCAACTCCTAACATCGACGCTGGCAATGAAATACTATACCCTGGCATCCTTCAACTCCTTACATCGACGCTGGCAATGAAATACTACACTGGCATCTTTCAACTCCTTACATCGACGCTGTCAATTAAATACTATACCCTGGCATCCTTCAACTCCTTACATCGACGCTGGCAATGAAATAGTATACCCTGGCATCCTTCAACTCCTAACATCGACGCTTCCAATGAAATACTATACCCTGGCATCCTTCAACTCCTTACATCGACGCTACCAATGAAATACTATACCCTGGCATCCTTCAACTCCTTACATCGACGCTGGCAATGAAATACTATACCCTGGCATCCTTCAACTCCTTACATCGACGCTGGCAATGAAATACTACACTGGCATCTTTCAACTCCTTACATCGACGCTGTCAATTAAATACTATACCCTGGCATCCTTCAACTCCTAACATCGACGCTGGCAATGAAATACTACACTGGCATCTTTCAACTCCTTACATCGACGCTAGCAATGAAATACTATACCCTGGCATCCTTCAACTCCTAACATCGACGCTAGCAATGAAATACTATACCCTGGCATCCTTCAACTCCTAACATCGACGCTACCAATGAAATACTATACCCTGGCATCCTTCAACTCCTTACATCGACGCTGGCAATGAAATACTACACTGGCATCTTTCAACTCCTTACATCGACGCTGTCAATTAAATACTATACCCTGGCATCCTTCAACTCCTAACATCGACGCTGGCAATGAAATACTACACTGGCATCTTTCAACTCCTTACATCGACGCTAGCAATGAAATACTATACCCTGGCATCCTTCAACTCCTAACATCGACGCTACCAATGAAATACTATACCCTGGCATCCTTCAACTCATAACATCGACGCTGGCAATGAAATACTATACCCTGGCATCCTTCAACTCCTTACATCAACACTGGCAATGAAATACTGACCTGGCATCCTTCAACTCCTAACATCAACACTGGCAATGAAATACTGCCCTGGCATCCTTCAACTCCTAACATCAACACTGGCAATGAAATACTGCCCTGGAATCCTTCAACTCCTAACATCAACACTGGCAATGAAATACTGCCCTGGCATCCTTCAACTCCTTACAGCGACGCTGGCAATGAAATACTACCGTGGCATCCTTCAACTCCTAACATCGACGCTGGCAATGAAATACTATACCCTGGCATCGTTCAACTCCTTACATCGACGCTGGCAATGAAATACTACACTGGCATCTTTCAACTCCTTACATCGACGCTGTCAATTAAATTCTATACCCTGGCATCCTTCAACTCCTAACATCGACGCTGGCAATGAAATACTACACTGGCATCTTTGAACTCCTTACATCGACGCTAGCAATGAAATACTATACCCTGGCATCCTTCAACTCCTAACATCGACGCTACCAATGAAATACTATACCCTGGCATCCTTCAACTCCTAACATCGACGCTGGCAATGAAATACTATACCCTGGCATCCTTCAACTCCTTACATCAACACTGGCAATGAAATACTGCCCTGGCATCCTTCAACTCCTAACATCAACACTGGCAATGAAATACTGCCCTGGCATCCTTCAACTCCTAACATCAACACTGGCAATGAAATACTGCCCTGGCATCCTTCAACTCCTAACATCAACACTGGCAATGAAATACTGCCCTGGCATCCTTCAACTCCTAACATCAACACTGGCAATGAAATATTGCCCTGGCATCCTTCAACTCCTAACATCAACACTGGCAATGAAATACTGCCCTGGCATCCTTCAACTCCTAACATCAACACTGGCAATGAAATACTGCCCTGGCATCCTTCAACTCCTTACAGCGACGCTGGCAATGAAATACTACCGTGGCATCCTTCAACTCCTAACATCGACGCTGGCAATGAAATACTATACCCTGGCATCGTTCAACTCCTTACATCGACGCTGGCAATGAAATACTACACTGGCATCTTTCAACTCCTTACATCGACGCTGTCAATTAAATACTATACCCTGGCATCCTTCAACTCCTTACATCGACGCTGGCAATGAAATACTATACCCTGGCATCCTTCAACTCCTAACATCGACGCTGTCAATTAAATACTATACCCTGGCATCCTTCAACTCCTAACATCGACGCTTCCAATGAAATAATATACCCTGGCATCCTTCAACTCCTTACATCGACGCTACCAATAAAATACTATACCCTGGCATCCTTCAACTCCTTACATCGACGCTACCAATAAAATACTATACCCTGGCATCCTTCAACTCCTTACATCGACGCTGGCAATGAAATACTACACTGGCATCTTTCAACTCCTTACATCGACGCTGTCAATTAAATACTATACCCTGGCATCCTTCAACTCCTAACATCGACGCTACCAATGAAATACTATACCCTGGCATCCTTCAACTCCTAACATCGACGCTAACAATGAAATACTATACCCTGGCATCCTTCAACTCCTAACATCGACGCTGGCAATGAAATACTATACCCTGGCATCCTTCAACTCCTTACATCAACACTGGCAATGAAATACTGCCCTGGCATCCTTCAACTCCTAACATCAACACTGGCAATGAACTACTGCCCTGGCATCCTTCAACTCCTAACATCAACACTGGCAATGAAATACTGCCCTGGCATCCTTCAACTCCTTACATCAACACTGGCAATGAAATACTGCCCTGGCATCCTTCAACTCCTAACATCAACACTGGCAATGAAATACTGCCCTGGCATCCTTCAACTCCTAACATCAACACTGGCAATGAACTACTGCCCTGGCATCCTTCAACTCCTAACATCAACACTGGCAATGAAATACTGCCCTGGCATCCTTCAACTCCTAACATCAACACTGGCAATGAAATACTGCCCTGGCATCCTTCAACTCCTAACATCAACACTGGCAATGAAATATTGCCCTGGCATCCTTCAACTCCTAACATCAACACTGGCAATGAAATACTGCCCTGGCATCCTTCAACTCCTAACATCAACACTGGCAATGAAATACTGGCCTGGCATCCTTCAACTCCTTACAGCGACGCTGGCAATGACATACTACCGTGGCATCCTTCAACTCCTAACATCGACGCTGGCAATGAAATACTATACCCTGGCATCGTTCAACTCCTTACATCGACGCTGGCAATGAAATACTACACTGGCATCTTTCAACTCCTTACATCGACGCTGTCAATTAAATACTATACCCTGGCATCCTTCAACTCCTAACATCGACGCTGGCAATGAAATACTACACTGGCATCTTTCAACTCCTTACATCGACGCTAGCAATGAAATACTATACCCTGGCATCCTTCAACTCCTAACATCGACGCTGGCAATGAAATACTATACCCTGGCATCCTTCAACTCCTTACATCAACACTGGCAATGAAATACTGCCCTGGCATCCTTCAACTCCTAACATCAACACTGGCAATGAAATACTGCCCTGGCATACTTCAACTCCTAACATTAACACTGGCAATGAAATACTACCCTGGCATCCTTCAACTCCTAACATCAACACTGGCAATGAAATATTGCCCTGGCATCCTTCAACTCCTAACATCAACACTGGCAATGAAATACTGCCCTGGCATCCTTCAACTCCTAACATCAACACTGGCAATGAAATACTGCCCTGGCATCCTTCAACTCCTTACAGCGACGCTGGCAATGAAATACTACCGTGGCATCCTTCAACTCCTAACATCGACGCTGGCAATGAAATACTATACCCTGGCATCGTTCAACTCCTTACATCGACGCTGGCAATGAAATACTACACTGGCATCTTTCAACTCCTTACATCGACGCTGTCAATTAAATACTATACCCTGGCATCCTTCAACTCCTAACATCGACGCTGGCAATGAAATACTACACTGGCATCTTTCAACTCCTTACATCGACGCTAGCAATGAAATACTATACCCTGGCATCCTTCAACTCCTAACATCGACGCTACCAATGAAATACTATACCCTGGCATCCTTCAACTCCTAACATCGACGCTGGCAATGAAATACTATACCCTGGCATCCTTCAACTCCTTACATCAACACTGGCAATGAAATACTGCCCTGGCATCCTTCAACTCCTAACATCAACACTGGCAATGAAATACTGCCCTGGCATCCTTCAACTCCTAACATCAACACTGGCAATGAAATACTGCCCTGGCATCCTTCAACTCCTAACATTAACACTGGCAATGAAATACTGCCCTGGCATCCTTCAACTCCTAACATCAACACTGGCAATGAAATATTGCCCTGGCATCCTTCAACTCCTAACATCAACACTTGCAATGAAATACTGCCCTGGCATCCTTCAACTCCTAACATCAACACTGGCAATGAAATACTGCCCTGGCATCCTTCAACTCCCTACAGCGACGCTGGCAATGAAATACTACCGTGGCATCCTTCAACTCCTAACATCGACGCTGGCAATGAAATACTATACCCTGGCATCGTTCAACTCCTTACATCGACGATGGCAATGAAATACTACACTGGCATCTTTCAACTCCTTACATCGACGCTGTCAATTAAATACTATACCCTGGCATCCTTCAACTCCTAACATCGACGCTGGCAATGAAATACTATACCCTGGCATCGTTCAACTCCTTACATCGACGATGGCAATGAAATACTACACTGGCATCTTTCAACTCCTTACATCGACGCTGTCAATTAAATACTATACCCTGGCATCCTTCAACTCCTTACATCGACGCTGGCAATGAAATACTATACCCTGGCATCCTTCAACTCCTAACATCGACGCTGTCAATTAAATACTATACCCTGGCATCCTTCAACTCCTAACATCGACGCTGGCAATGAAATACTATACCCTGGCATCCTTCAACTCCTTACAGCGACGCTGGCAATGAAATACTACCGTGGCATCCTTCAACTCCTAACATCGACGCTGGCAATTAAATACTATACCCTGGCATCGTTCAACTCCTTACATCGACGCTGGCAATGAAATACTACACTGGCATCTTTCAACTCCTTACAGCGACGCTGGCAATGAAATACTACCGTGGCATCCTTCAACTCCTAACATCGACGCTGGCAATTAAATACTATACCCTGGCATCGTTCAACTCCTTACATCGACGCTGGCAATGAAATACTACACTGGCATCTTTCAACTCCTTACATCGACGCTGTCAATTAAATACTATACCCTGGCATCCTTCAACTCCTAACATCGACGCTACCAATGAAATACTATACCCTGGCATCCTTCAACTCCTAACATCGACGCTACCAATGAAATACTATACCCTGGCATCCTTCAACTCCTAACATCGACGCTGGCAATGAAATACTATACCCTGGCATCCTTCAACTCCTTACATCAACACTGGCAATGAAATACTGCCCTGGCATCCTTCAACTCCTAACATCAACACTGGCAATGAACTACTGCCCTGGCATCCTTCAACTCCTAACATCAACACTGGCAATGAAATACTGCCCTGGCATCCTTCAACTCCTTACATCAACACTGGCAATGAAATACTGCCCTGGCATCCTTCAACTCCTAACATCAACACTGGCAATGAAATACTGCCCTGGCATCCTTCAACTCCTAACATCAACACTGGCAATGAAATATTGCCCTGGCATCCTTCAACTCCTAACATCAACACTGGCAATGAAATACTGCCCTGGCATCCTTCAACTCCTAACATCGACGCTACCAATGAAATACTATACCCTGGCTTCCTTCAACCCCTAACATCGACGCTGGCAATGAAATACTATACCCTGGCATCCTTCAACTCCTTACATCAACACTGGCAATGAAATACTGCCCTGGCATCCTTCAACTCCTAACATCAACACTGGCAATGGAATACTGCCCTGGCATCCTTCAACTCCTAACATCAACACTGGCAATGAAATACTGCCCTGGCATCCTTCAACTCCTAACATCAACACTGGCAATGAAATACTGCCCTGGCATCCTTCAACTCCTAACATCAACACTGGCAATGAAATATTGCCCTGGCATCCTTCAACTCCTAACATCAACACTGGCAATGAAATACTGCCCTGGCATCCTTCAACTCCTAGCATCAACACTGGCAATGAAATACTGCCCTGGCATCCTTCAACTCCTTACAGCGACGCTGGCAATGAAATACTACCGTGGCATCCTTCAACTCCTAACATCGACGCTGGCAATGAAATACTATACCCTGGCATCGTTCAACTCCTTACATCGACGCTGGCAATGAAATACTACACTGGCATCTTTCAACTCCTTACATCGACGCTGTCAATTAAATACTATACCCTGGCATCCTTCAACTCCTTACATCGACGCTGGCAATGAAATACTATACCCTGGCATCCTTCAACTCCTAACATCGACGCTGTCAATTAAATACTATACCCTGGCATCCTTCAACTCCTAACATCGACGCTTCCAATGAAATACTATACCCTGGCATCCTTCAACTCCTTACATCGACGCTACCAATGAAATACTATACCCTGGCATCCTTCAACTCCTTACATCGACGCTGGCAATGAAATACTATACCCTGGCATCCTTCAACTCCTTACATCGACGCTGGCAATGAAATACTACACTGGCATCTTTCAACTCCTTACATCGACGCTGTCAATGAAATACTATACCCTGGCATCCTTCAACTCCTAACATCGACGCTACCAATGAAATACTATACCCTGGCATCCTTCAACTCCTAACATCGACGCTGGCAATGAAATACTATACCCTGGCATCCTTCAACTCCTTACATCAACACTGGCAATGAAATACTGCCCTGGCATCCTTCAGCTCCTAACATCAACACTGGCAATGAACTACTGCCCTGGCATCCTTCAACTCCTAACATCAACACTGGCAATGAAATACTGCCCTGGCATCCTTCAACTCCTTACATCAACACTGGCAATGAAATACTGCCCTGGCATCCTTCAACTCCTAACATCAACACTGGCAATGAAATACTGCCCTGGCATCCTTCAACTCCTTACATCGACGCTGGCAATGAAATACTACCGTGGCATCCTTCAACTCCTAACATCGACGCTACCAATGAAATACTATACCCTGGCATCCTTCAACTCCTAACATCGACGCTGGCAATGAAATACTATACCCTGGCATCCTTCATCTCCTTACATCAACACTGGCAATGAAATACTGCCCTGGCATCCTTCAACTCCTAACATCAACACTGGCAATGAAATACT
The DNA here is from genome assembly GCA_936450465.1 of Gibbula magus. NCBI lineage: Eukaryota > Metazoa > Mollusca > Gastropoda > Trochida > Trochidae > Gibbula > Gibbula magus. The sequence continues at coordinate 49,603,560 of OW388304.1, read as the reverse complement.
GCCCTGGCATCCTTCAACTCCTAACATCAACACTGGCAATGAAATACTGCCCTGGCATCCTTCAACTCCTAACATCAACACTGGCAATGAAATACTGCCCTGGCATCCTTCAACTCCTAGCATCAACACTGGCAATGAAATACTGCCCTGGCATCCTTCAACTCCTTACAGCGACGCTGGCAATGAAATACTACCGTGGCATCCTTCAACTCCTAACATCGACGCTGGCAATGAAATAATATACCCTGGCATCGTTCAACTCCTTACATCGACGCTGGCAATGAAATACTACACTGGCATCTTTCAACTCCTTACATCGACGCTGTCAATTAAATACTATACCCTGGCATCCTTCAACTCCTTACATCGACGCTGGCAATGAAATACTATACCCTGGCATCCTTCAACTCCTAACATCGACGCTGTCAATTAAATACTATACCCTGGCATCCTTAACTCCTAACATCGACGCTTCCAATGAAATACTATACCCTGGCATCCTTCAACTCCTTACATCGACGCTACCAATGAAATACTATACCCTGGCATCCTTCAACTCCTTACATCGACGCTGGCAATGAAATACTATACCCTGGCATCCTTCAACTCCTTACATCGACGCTGCCAATGAAATACTACACTGGCATCTTTCAACTCCTTACATCGACGCTGTCAATGAAATACTATACCCTGGCATCCTTCAACTCCTAACATCGACGCTACCAATGAAATACTATACCCTGGCATCCTTCAACTCCTAACATCGACGCTGGCAATGAAATACTATACCCTGGCATCCTTCAACTCCTTACATCAACACTGGCAATGAAATACTGCCCTGGCATCCTTCAACTCCTAACATCAACACTGGCAATGAACTACTGCCCTGGCATCCTTCAACTCCTAACATCAACACTGGCAATGAAATACTGCCCTGGCATCCTTCAACTCCTTACATCAACACTGGCAATGAAATACTGCCCTGGCATCCTTCAACTCCTAACATCAACACTGGCAATGAAATACTGCCCTGGCATTCTTCAACTCCTAACATCAACACTGGCAATGAACTACTGCCCTGGCATCCTTCAACTCCTTACATCGACGCTGGCAATGAAATACTATACCGTGGCATCCTTCAACTCCTTACATCGACACTGGCAATGAAATACTGCCTTGGCATCCTTCAACTCCTTACATCGACGCTGGCAATGAAATACTGCCTTGGCATCCTTCAACTCCTTACATCGACGTTAGCAATGAAATACTGCCCTGGCATCCTTCAACTTCTTACATCGACGCTAGCAATGAAATACTATACCCTGGCATCCTTCAACTCCTTACATCGACGCTGGCAATGAAATACTGCCTTGGCATCCTTCAACTCCTTACATCGACGTTAGCAATGAAATACTGCCCTGGCATCCTTCAACTTCTTACATCGACGCTAGCAATGAAATACTATACCCTGGCATCCTTCAACTCCTTACATCGACGCTGGCAATGAAATACTGCCCTGGCATCCTTCAACTTCTTACATCGACGTTAGCAATGAAATACTGCCCTGGCATCCTTCAACTTCTTACATCGACGCTGGCAATGAAATACTGCCCTGGCATCCGGCATCAGGAAGTAGGATCCACATTAGAACAACACACGCTCAGTTTCTTCCCTCGTCTGGTTGCTGCCGACAAGCATGATTTAAAGGGGCAGAGTAGCACGTTTTTTTTCAAAATTTATTTTTTCAAATTTCCTATTTATACTGATAGTTAATGTCATTTATATCTACTTTAGAGGGTAAAACATCTTATTACACAAGCCAAGTATCCATAGTGGTAATAACGGTGTTGCGTATAAAGCAAACATTGCATGGCGGCCATTTTATTGTGAACACAATTTATTATTTCGAATCACAAAAAACGATTCCCATGGCTTTGCGGAACCATGTACACTAATTTTTTAACTTGATTTTCCGAAGAGAGAAGGGTATTTTACTATTGGTGACATTATTTTTCAAATACATTTAATCAACTTATTTGAGAGAAAAAACGTGCTACTGCCCCTTTAAAGGATCACACAGGTTTTTGTTTTATAAAAGTGTTCCAATATTGCTCGATACTTTTCACAAAAATGTAGGGACTATTAATCAAATACCATGCAAAAGGTATACCTACCTATCCACACACTAACTGAGGAGGGATTTCTCGTGAATTGTTATTTTCTAATTCACTTTCTGTATTAATGTTTGAGTAAGAGTAATAAGAGCTCCTATGTGACCCTAGGATATTATATTGATATGTCTCCAAACAGAACCTGCTCCTAGACGACACTGTCCTCACGAAACTTACATGGGAAGTGTATACCAGTTCAAAATGTGCATCTGTGAATCTGTTTAAATTAGTGGACCTCTTGCATCGCCATTGTCACTGTACAGATCGTGGAACAATAACAATGTCACTTCAGGTACCACATGAAGTCCTCTCACTGCCCACACTGTGTAGATGTTTTTTAGAGTAAGCAAAACACTACATCACTGTGTCCTCAGAGTCTCTGAGACTAATAAACGTCCAATGATCAACAGTCCTCGCAGTCTCCAGTGTAGTTAGGAGATCACGCAAGACTTCAATACAACAGCTAACTGCACAGTACACAGTTCCCGGAGGGTGCACAAGTTATCTGTATGTAAATACTGTCGGCAACAGGGGAGCTGATGAAAAACGGATGCACACCACACAGCGCAATGACGTGGTCTCTGCCTTTACGAACACTCCTTTATGTTGTATCATCTATGTGGTGTTCGGTCGTTCACATCTTGAATAAACATGCAAACGGGGAGTGTATTTGAAAACAAGTAACTAGTACCATAATCTCAGGGGGCACGTTTTCCGGAAATGATTTTTACAACAGTAAAGAATAAACAACCAGAGAAACCAGATAGATAATATTTTCTTTAACGTCATGGTTTGTTTTATCATCATCTTGACTCAATGTAGCTAGGAGTACATGCAACACCCATATTTCCTTGTGTTTACTTTTATAAGATTCTTATTTCACAGGAATTTGCAAACACTTGCCATAACTTGCTGTTGTAATAATTTACAGTGTGGCCATATACTACAAACTAGACGACATGTAACAATACACTCGAAATAACATAACCTTCTGGTGATCCCATGCTAGAAGAACTACATCACTGTGTCCTCAGAGTCTCTGAGACTAATAAACTTCCAAAGATCAACAGTCCTCGCAGTCTCCGGTGTAGTTAGGAGATCACGCAAGACTTCAATACACCAGCTAACTGCACAGTACACAGTTCCCGGAGGGTGCACAAGTTATCTGTATGTAAATACTGCGGCAACAGGGGAGCTGGGGCATACTTCATAACGTGTTATGTATTATACATGTTATAGTACACACATGTACCATTACACATTACCATATCAATACTGCTGTACGTCTTTATTTCATGTTTCAACTGTACTGTACTGAGAAGATGAAGGTTCTTGCAATTGATAACAACTTCTTTAATGTCAAAATACACGACTTTACGGAGTATATACTAACAATTTCATCGCATTAAATAATTTGTTATCCAGAAAATCTCCCTGTTCTTATGTATGCCATTCTAAATGCCCTTCAAAGTTTTATTTTACATTGTTAGTGTATGTGGGTAACTGTATTGTCTTATTGTTACATTGTTCTTCTATGTATGTAACTGCATTGTCAAGTTGTTACACTCTTGTTAAATGTAGCCAACGCACTGTGATATTAACTTGTTATTATGTCTATTCACCATGTTGTTATTTTTTCGTTATACGACAGCATGTGGGTTATCCTGCATCGTTGTTTTTCTATCACAAGATATTGGTTACCCTACTTCTATACGTTACCATCACAGCATGTGGGTTATCATGCATCGTTGTAATTCTATCACAACATATTGGTTACCCTACCTCAAAACGTTATCATCACAGCATGTGGGTTATCCTGCATCGTTGTTTTTCTATCACATCATATTGGTTACCCTACCTTCTATACGTTACCATCACAGCATGTGGGTTATCCTGCATCGTTGTTATTCTATCACAACATATTGGTTACCCTACTTTTATGCGTTACCATCACAGCATGTTGATTATCCTGCATCGTTGTTTTACTATCACAACATATTGGTAACCCTACTTCTATACGTTACCATCACAGCACGTGGGTTATCCTGCATCGTTGTTTTACTATCACAACATATTGGTTACCCTACTTTTATACGTTACCATCACAGCATGTGGATTATCCTGCATCGTTGTTTTACTATCACAACATATTGGTTACCCTACCTTCTATATGTTACCATCACAGCATGTGGGTTATCCTGCATCGTTGTTATTCTATCACAACATATTGGTTACCCTACTTTTATACGTTACCATCACAGCATGTGGATTATCCTGCATCGTTGTTTTACTATCACAACATATTGGTTACCCTACCTTCTATATGTTACCATCACAGCATGTGGGTTATCCTGCATCGTTGTTATTCTATCACAACATATTGGTTACCCTACTTCTATACGTTACCATCACAGCATGTGGGTTACCCTGCATCGTTGTTATTCTATCACAACATATTGGTTACCCTACTTCTATACGTTACCATCACAGCATGTGGGTTATCATGCATCGTTGTAATTCTATCACAACATATTGGTTACCCTACTTCAAAACGTTATCATCACAGCATGTGGGTTATCCTGCATCGTTGTTTTTCTATCACATCATATTGGTTACCCTACCTTCTATACGTTACCATCACAGCATGTGGGTTATCCTGCATCGTTGTTATTCTATCACAACATATTGGTTACCCTACTTTTATGCGTTACCATCACAGCATGTTGATTATCCCGCATCGTTGTTTTACTATCACAACATATTGGTAACCCTACTTCTATACGTTACCATCACAGCACGTGGGTTATCCTGCAGCGTTGTTTTACTATCACAACATATTGGTTACCCTACTTTTATACGTTACCATCACAGCATGTGGGTTATCCTGCATCGTTGTTATTCTATCACAACATATTGGTTACCCTACTTCTATACGTTACCATCACAGCATGTGGGTTACCCTGCATCGTTGTTATTCTATCACAACATATTGGTTACCCTACTTCTATACGTTACCATCACAGCATGTGGGTTATCATGCATCGTTGTAATTCTATCACAACATATTGGTTACCCTACTTCAAAACGTTATCATCACAGCATGTGGGTTATCCTGCATCGTTGTTTTTCTATCACATCATATTGGTTACCCTACCTTCTATACGTTACCATCACAGCATGTGGGTTATCCTGCATCGTTGTTATTCTATCACAACATATTGGTTACCCTACTTTTATGCGTTACCATCACAGCATGTTGATTATCCCGCATCGTTGTTTTACTATCACAACATATTGGTAACCCTACTTCTATACGTTACCATCACAGCATGTGGGTTATCCTGCATCGTTGTTATTCTATCACAACATATTGGTTACCCTACTTCTATACGTTACCATCACAGCATGTGGGTTATCCTGCATCGTTGTTATTCTATCACAACATATTGGTTACCCTACTTCTATACGTTACCATCACAGCATGTGGGTTATCCTGCATCGTTGTTTTACTATCACAGCATACTGGTTACCCTACCTTCTATATGTTACCATCACAGCATGTGGATTATCCTGCATCGTTGTTTTACTATCACAACATATTGGTTACCCTACTTCAAAACGTAATCATCACAGCATGTGGGTTATCCTGCATCGTTGTTTTACTATCACAACATATTGGTTACCCTACTTTTATACGTAACCATCACAGCATGTGGATTATCCTGCATCGTTGTTTTACTATCACAACATATTGGTTACCCTACTTCAAAACGTAATCATCACAGCATGTGGGTTATCCTGCATCGTTGTTTTACTATCACAACATATTGGTTACCCTACTTTTATACGTAACCATCACAGCATGTGGATTATCCTGCATCGTTGTTTTACTATCACAACATATTGGTTACCCTTCTTCAAAACGTTATCATCACAGCATGTGGGTTATCCTGCATCGTTGTTTTACTATCACAACATATTGGTTACCCTACTTTTATACGTTACCATCACAGCATGTTGATTATCCTGCATCGTTGTTTTACTATCAAAACATATTGGTTACCCTACTTTTATACGTTACCATCACAGCATGTGGGTTATCTTGCATCGTTGTTTTTCTATCACAAAATATTGGTTACCCTACTTCTATACGTTACCATCACAGCATGTGGGTTATCCTGCATCATTGTTTTTCTATCACAACATATTGGTCACCCTACTTCTATACGTTATCATCACAGCATGTGGGTTATCCTGCATCGTTGTTTTTTCTATCACAACATATTGGTTACCCTACCTTCTATATGTTACCATCACAGCATGTGGGTTATCCTGCATCATTGTTTTTCTATCACAACATATTGGTTACCCTACTTCAATATGTTATCATCACAGCATGTGGGTTATCCTGCATCGTTGTTTTACTATCACAGCATATTGGTTACCCTACTTTTATACGTTACCATCACAGCATGTTGATTATCCTGCATCGTTGTTTTACTATCACAACATATTGGTTTCCCTACCTTCTATATGTTACCATCACAGCATGTGGGTTATCCTGCATCATTGTTTTTCTATCACAACATATTGGTTACCCTACTTATATACGTTATCATCACAGCATGTGGGTTATCCTGCATCGTTGTTTTACTATCACAGCATATTGGTTACCCTACTTTTATACGTTACCATCACAGCATGTTGATTATCCTGCATCGTTGTTTTACTATCACAACATATTGGTTACCCTACCTTCTATATGTTACCATCACAGCATGTGGGTTATCCTGCATCGTTGTTTTTCTTTCACAACATATTGGTTACCCTACTTCTATACGTTACCATCACAGCATGTGGGTTATCCTGCATCGTTGTTTTACTATCACAGCATATTGGTTACCCTTCTTCTATACGTTGCCATCACAGCATGTGGATTATCCTGCATCGTTGTTTTACTATCACAACATATTGGTTACCCTACCTTTTAACCTAGACAAGAGACAATAACACCCAGAGACAACTGTCCTTTAGGATGGTTGCAGACCAAATGTCACCCGGTATTCTTTTTATATCTTCCTCTATCTGAACAACATGAACGCTTCTATAGTGTCTGGGAAACAGTGGAATAGCAGGAATGCAGGTATTTTGTAATTCTATCATTTTGAAGAATCATTTAAGTTCAGTTGAAATAGACGTTAGTTCAAGTGTCCATCCCTCTGGAGGCTCACTTCTGGTATCTGAACTAATGAACCGGTGCTTCCATTAGGATCTTAGAGCTTTATCCTATCACATCCTATACTGGGGAGTAATGGCATTTTGAAGCGATAATTCATTTTGACAGGATATTTAAGTCAATCTACTTAGAGTAAAGAACATCACACTGTTGAATCAGTCAGTGGAAGTTAAATACTGCGCGGCTAATAGGATCGTGTTGAGGATCACTGGCTGTGCAGCAACCCACTCCTCACTCCTCACTCTCAGTCTCCACAGAGCTGCACACGGGCCTTCAACTAGTCTGTCATCAAGACCCCTTTAATTTTAAGTGCCTAAGCAAGTCTAGAACAAAACTACAGAGCTCAGTTTAAATAAAAGAACACATCTCAGAGGCTCCTTTTCATTTTATTTTATTTTTTTAAATTTTTAAATTTTATGAAATAATTAATTTTAGAGGCTAAATGTTAGACTAGGCTTCAACATGTGTACACGATACCAAAGTGTACATTCATTTTGGCAAATATGCTGAACTCGGGTAGCCTTTAGTGTGTGTACTTGGTAAACATGCTTAACTCGGGTAGCCTTTAATGTGTGTACTTGGTAAACATGCTGAACTCGGGTAGCCTTTAATGTGTGTACTTGGTAAACATGCTGAACTCGGGTAGCCTTTAATGTGTGTACTTGGTAAACATGCTGAACTCGGGTAGCCTTTAATGTGTGTACTTGGTAAACATGCTGAACTCGGGTAGCCTCTAATGTGTGTACTTGGTAAACATGCTGAACTCGGGTAGCCTTTAATGTGTGTACTTGGTAAACGTGCTGAACTCGGGTAGCCTTTAGTGTGTGTAATTGGTAAACATGCTGAACTCGGGTAGCCTTTAGTGTGTGTACTTGGTAAACGTGCTGAACTCGGGTAGCCTTTAATGTGTGTACTTGGTAAACGTGCTGAACTCGGGTAGCCTCTAATGTGTGTACTTGGTAAACTTACTTGACTCTCTCGTTTAGCGGTCCATTACACAAGATTGACACTGAATACAGACGATCGCGAGATGCATCATCCACGGCGTGTAGATAGCAGCATGTTCCCGTATATTACAAGACTCAACATCGTCCTTACAAGACTCCACATCGTCCTTACAAAGCTCCTGTGCTTGTTATTCATCACGGTATCGATGTTTTCTTTAAAACACTACACGTGTGTGTCGAGATAAGATGATCACAGTCATAAGTGACGGAGTGGTTCACCCAGGCTGGTGTTTAAGTCTGCACGGGGAGATTGTTCTACACCGCTCGTCTCACATTCACATACCTTGCCTACAGTCATAATGGTTGCTGTTGGTGGACCTTATTATCTATATTATAGTTTAAATAACGTAATGATGAACCGAATTGTTGTCGAAAGAAAAGAAATATCACAGTAAGAGTTTCTAATGAAAAGCCAAATTTCTGGATAGCAACTTATTTACTGTGAACAACACGGCTGTGCTGTTAGTCAATATAAGAGTACCTAAGTTTATACTCTAAAAGGTCGTGTATATTCGCAATAAATAAGTTGAAGGATAACACGGCAAGTCAATTTCTTTATTGCGGTAAATTCGACGTTTCGTAGCAGATACTACCGCCGTTGTCGAATTGAGCGAACGTGTTGTCGAGGCGAGTGCGTATTATCGACGTGAATGAACATGTTGGCGAGGTGAATGAACATGTTGTCGATATGAGTGAACATGTCGATGTGAGTAAATATGTTGTCGAATCTTCCCGTGATCCTCTTACACTACTTATCATTTGAAACATGTTATTGAGTTACATGTCTTTTAGTTCAAGGAGAAGAAGGAAATATATAACCTACTGAACAGCAGAAGTCCACTGTAACACTTGCGTAATCACTGATAACGCTGTTTTGAGCAAATTTATAATATCAGAACATTCAAATTTTGTTGACATGATGTAATAACGTGGTGAACAACATGCAGACATAACGAAAGTCAATACTGGTGTAGAACTTCTGCAGAGAGCATTATCTTGTGCCATAGTCATTCTCTGGGAAAACAGGGTCCAATGTGCTTTTAAATGCAATTGAAACTTGTGCAAACACTCCCATGAAGTTTTTTATGCAAAAACCCTGTCTTTGCTGATGTTGACGTTATGACGTCATATTGAATTTCAATCAGAATGGTTCTCTGGGTCTCATTTTGGTAAAACTTCAAGGTATTGCATTCTTGTAGGGTTCCACGAGCACATATATAGTTGTAGCAAACTGTACAGCATGCAATCGGCCAATATCCCAGTTTCCGAAAATGTTCACGTTTTTTGCTAAGCATTAACTTCTTAAACATTGAGGCTGGAGTCACAAGTTGGGGCCCTTTTCACAGAGCTAATCTCGGATTACAGCACGAGTAATTTGATATTTACCAGGTTCATGCAGATCATGTTACCATGACAACATGTGACGTGCATTTTCGCGAACTCTTACCATTTGACTTTGCAATGGTAACCATCTGTATTCTACAGTACCAATAGCTCAACATGTTCTCTGACATTTACTAATGATAAAACAAACCATTGGCTGATATGCAAACAGAAACTATAATCATAAAAAAACTCGCGTTTCTTTTTCTGTTCAGTATATGTTTCCCGTAATCTCTCCTAAGGGCTCACAAAATCTACACTGAAAATCCCCTCCGTCTAAGGAACCAGCTGTACACGAGTTTTCACATCTGGAGATGACGAAAATAAGAACCAAGAATAATAGTATAAATAATATCGATGGCACACATTAAGATATATGTGAGTGAGTTATTGTTAAGCGCCATCAGTTTCATTGGGGGCATCGTGGAAACAATAAACACATACAAAAACAGGAATTGAAAATGACCAAAAACCATACATTTGATTCAAAACAAAGTAGCGTATATAACGCACAACGCAAGCCCCAGCTCCCCTGTTGCCGACAGTATTTACATACAGATAACGTATGCACCCTCCGGGAACTGTGTACTGTGTAGTTAGCTGTTGTATTGAAGTCTTGCGTGATCTCCTAACTACATCGGAGACAGGGTGATGAAAACAAAATGAAATCATTACGTTAGTAATATACCTGTTTTCAAATACATTTCTTGTTTTCCATGTTTATATTCCATCATTGCATATAATTAGTGTATTTCAAACTATTAAAGTAAACTCAACTGTTGCATTACACAGTACATTCCTCTACACCGACATAGCCTGGGACCGGCGATACATGTTGATTTAGATGGTTTAAAAGGACATTTCCATGGGATACCGACACATTCGGGACCAAACCATTACATAAGTGGGTTTACAAGGATAAGTGGGTTTACAAGGATAAGTGGGTTTACAAGGATAAGTGGGTTTACAAGAATTGATGGGTTTGTAAGGGCAGGTAGGTTTACTTGGGTAGGCGAATGTACAGGGATAAGTTATTTTTCGGAAATTCTTGATTCGTGTAAACCTCTTGTTTCATACATAAATGACCAAGGCATTTGGACCATTTTAGTGACGGTGAGCAACAAACAGAAATGACCAACTCTGGTGTTGGCGGCCCGGAGCAATCAATGTTTGATTCAAAACTAGCTTTTGGAGAGCTTAAATATTTGGACATGATTGTTTTCAAGAAATAATTAGAACCCTAATTTTCTCAAAACTCATGAGACAATTTCTACAGAAGTACTAGTTTAAAGGGCCTGTCTGACCTCCTGGACCCCAGGACGGACGGATGGTAATGATTTACTCAAGAAACAACTTCAGACAATGAACATAACTGAACACTTGGTGAACTAATAGTAATAATTCACAGTGCTATGTTCTGTGCGCATATTTAGTTGTGTCTTGAAGGCTTCAAGCGAAGAGGCAGATTTTAGATAGACAGCTGCATATACCGATTATTTTAATGTATTTTGCCGAAAGATAAAGTTTGAATTTTTGGAACATCGAAGGAAGCGGATTCCATCACTTTTTGTCCGTGAATGTATGTTACGTTTCAATATTATATACATTGTATTAACATTGTACATAGGAAAGGGTTTCATTAAGTTGGATAACTTTTACCCAATCCTTTCTCTTGAGTGAGTGAGTGAGTGAGTGAGTGAGTTATTGTTTAACGCCGCTTCGGCAGTATTGCAGCCATTAGCGGCGACCTTTCTCTTGAATAAATATGTTTAAATCAAAATGTTACCTCAAAGGTCGCAGAGAACGGTTACGGTAGAATGTAAGTAGCTTATTCAGATGAGATGGTCATGTTGTGAAGACATTTGTAGGCGTACATGAGGATATTGGATGCCGAATGACAATGGTAACCGGTGAAGTGTTGTGAGTACGTGGGAAATAAGTTTATAATTAGATGATTTGGAGGCGATTCTGGTGACAGCATTCTTTACGGATTGAAGTCTTTTGGTTTTGAGTAGTTGCAAAGAAATGTTGGCTGGAGAACTTAAATAACATCCAATAACATAATTACGAGTCTCTAGTCTCTACACGGATATATAGGTGATGGAATGTAAGCCTAGGAGTCTCGGTGAGGTTCGGTGAGGTGAGGTGAGGTGAGGTGAGGTGAGGTGAGGTGAGGTGAGCTGGGGTTTAACACCGCTTTCAAGAGTATTTCACCTATATCGCGGATGCTAGTATTACGGCAGGGAGAAAGCCCGCAACACCATGTGGCTATGCATTGCGGTGTAACCTGCGAGCATCGGCTGGAACTAGCAAACCATGGGTGGTACTACGCTGAAATTCAGTGTAGCATTGCACCCAAACCTTACTGCGTGTAGAACAGTTCTCTACTGCAGACAAAGTTGCCGTGCCCCTGGCGGGATTCGAACCCCGGACCTCTTGATCCGAAGCCGACCGTGCTAACCACTGCGCTATCCCGCCCCTCACATCAGCATGAGGTGGTCGGACTTCTGTACTTGCAGTCAACAGTTTCCTTTGTTATCAGTTGCTACAGTTCATTATAATTCATCTTATTACTGTAGAGATACATTTCTTCTCAGTTCTAGACGACACTATGCACAGTTCCTTGGCAGCGAGTAGTAAAAGATTTCAACAGTATCAGACAAGAATTTCTTTTTAGTCAAGCTTAACTACACTTACTCTTGATGAAGATACTGGGTGTGAGGCAAACATATCATCATTAAATTACAATTTTCTTCAAATACATTTCAATGAAAATGGCACAAACACGGTCTGTCACTTTCAGCTATGTATCACAAGTTTAATACACAATAACATGGTATAATTGGAAGAGAGTTTAGTATTCTGTTTATTTCACGTCCACATTAATCAAACAAAACAGCTGACAGTGTGTTGAAACTAATTACCATGATACAGACACCATCAAGGCTTTGGAACTTACATTGTGATGTAATCTGATGTCATACATGCAGCGGTATTACACTAGTTAAATATTGCCACATAAATGTTATCTACAAGTCTGAACCATGTACCTAACCATCATGCTAACGAAGACAGGACTGACAAGCTTCAGTTTCAATAGTGAAGACTCTCCTGTATTCAGAAAGTCCAGCAGAAGTAGATCAAGAGACACACAGCCAGTTGTCTCAGGGTAAAACAGGACAGGATGAACCCCTATACCTTCTTCCATGTCTCTTAATTTATTTCTCTCTGTCTGTAAATAAATTGATAAACACAAGATAGAACAATCATTGTATTTATTTGATGGTTACAATGTTGAAATGACAATGAAGATTGTACAATGCTTGGAAGATGACAGACAATGATCACAGTATGAGTGGCTGGTCCAGTTTATGGCAGGAGTTGTCCTTCCAGTGTGTACTCAACTCCAGCTACAGTACACCACTACAATACACTACTTAGTACGCACTTACTTCCTCATTCAAACTGCCCTGGTGAATGTTACTCATCATCAAATTCAATAATGACCTTAGCACTTGTATGCTGATCTGTCGGATTCTGAAACACTGTATTACTTAACAAATCTTCCGAAGTTGCTAACAGTTTACAAACTTAAATACACACAAACTACAAGGACTTTAAGTGTTAAACTTCCATCTTCACAACATTGGATACATTGGTCATTTTATCAGCAATATTTGATAAACACTGAGAAATATGTCTGAGTGTAAAACTATGTATATCTTATATTACAATATACTTTGAGCTTGACACTTCATCTCAACTAATCTAGGTCAGGACAGCACTGCTCTGCACAGTGTTTCCAAATTCAATTTCAATTTTGCTTATTTCTTGCTAGCACTCTGGAGATGAACTTCCCAACACTTCTCAGTTCTCAGAGGACTTGGTCACACTGACACAACAACAACCATTGTTGACCTTCAGAGGTGACAGACGAGGTCAGATGCTGGATGTCCCGACTGGTTTAGAGAAGTCTGCCACGGCACTGGGAGGAGCCACAGTAACAGTAGAGCACCTTGTCGGGTACACTGCCCACCTCGTAGTTGTAGTCCCAGGTCAGCTCCGTGCCCGCACGGATATATCTACAGGCATATGTGACAAACATTAAGTATGCATCAAACAATTCATTTCATCATGCATCATGTATTGATTCCTGATGTACAGATTCCACACTTTGAAAATAACAAGTAGTTGTCACTAAGCTGCAAATTAATACTTCAAAATTGAAAAATAAAATCAGCAAAATCAACTGGGCCCTTGAGAATAATGTCAAGGTCACCTAAATCTAATCAGCCCTTTGTCTTCCCTAGGAGGTGCTCTGTGTGAGATAGCATTAAATTCCGGTGAATGGTTCTTGAGATATCTCGCTGACAAGGGTAAAATTACAAAGTCTCGTTGTGACCTTGAAATGAAGGTCAAGGTCACAAACTTCTTTAGGAACATTACGCTTCCTATGATGAACCCATATGGAAAATATGAAAAGAATCCAGTGAATAGTATTTGAGTTATTTCATTTCTGTTACAAACTTCTGTAGGAACATTGTGCTTCCTATGATGAACCAATATGCAAAATATGAAAAGAAACCAGTGAATAGTATTTGAGTTATTCTATTTTGTACGTATGTATGTGAATGTAAAACTGTATGTAAGACTCTGCATGTAAGACTATGTATGTATGAAGGCTGTGAATGTAAGACTGAATTTAAGACTATGTTTGTAAGACTGTAGTAAGACTGTGTATGTAAGACTGTGAATGTAAGACTGTGTATGTAAGACTGTATGTAAGACTGTATGTAAGACTGTATGTAAGACTGTAGTAAGACTGTAAGACTGTGTATGTAAGACTGTATGTTAGGCTATGAATGTAAGACTGTATGTTAGGCTATGAATGTAAGACTGTATTTAAGGCTGTGAATGTAAGACTGTGAATGTAAGACTGTGACTGCAAGATTGACTGTAAGACAGCGACCGTAAATGTAATGCACTCACTGTCCGGCGAAGAAGGAGACCCAGGGGAAGCGAAGGTCCTGAGTGTCGACAAACACGTTCTGTACAAACACATTGGGACTGCAGCTGTGCTGTAATTCAGTAACAAGCAACGTTAGCCCTCAGCACAGTATACATATCATCCATAATTACAGTGCTTATTCATTTGAATTAGATAGATGAATTATAGAACTTTATCTCTGCAGTATATTTCTGATCCATGCTGTGAGAAGAGAAAGCTGTGAACTCACATTGAGGTATCTGCCAATGTTGCCCATGGATTTGGCGTCCATGATGTAACAGGTTTGAGAATCGCGGAAGTAGAACCTGGTGCCAGGCCGGTTGTCGATGCTCTCGCTCTTCTCCTCTGTAAACATAGCAGTAAATGTACAGGAGCTTCTTGTGATAGCAGCTGATCTCTAGAAGTACCAGGAGATCATGTATGTTAACTTGAGGAGAACCAACAAAGCATCACATACATAGTGATCAGAGCTCACTTAGCCCATCAATCATGGTAGCATTTGCAGTCCAGTTTACGAAGCAATTGATCACTATGAGATTGTGCTGACTTCGCCACTTCTTCATTCTACTGCATAAAACTGCATGATTTATTGTTTAAGGGTAGAAGATCTAAGCAAACATTTTCTGAAGTAAAACATTGTTAAATATTTTCCAATATTACTGAAATAACTTTTAAAATAGCTAAAACAGTGCCTCACAATAAAAACACAACACTTGTGTTCTCTCCTAAACCCCTCGCAATAATCTCCCTCACCACTGTAATCCCATTTCTCATAGGCTCCTTTTTAATGTTTAATCAAATGTTTTTCCCAGAGTCTAAGTGTTAGATTATTAGAAGTAAAAGTAATACTACTGACACCATTATTCCATCCAAAGAGGTAAGTGTTGACAATGAAACAGGATTGTGTTAGAGGTCCAACAAAGTGAAACAAAACAAATGCTGTCTAGGCTGGTAACACCGACTGGACAGTGGCCCTCTTTCAGCGAGGGTGAGATGGCATGAGAGAGAGATGAGATGAGATGGAAGATGAGAGAAATGAGATTGAAGATGAGAGAGACAGATAAAACTAGGCCACGATGAGATGACACAAAAGATGTTGGCAAGAAGATAAATCCAAGGTTAGATGAGATGAAAATGTTGGCAAGAAGATAAATCCAAGGTTAGATGAGATGAAAATGTTGGCAAGAAGATAAATCCAAGGTTAGATGAGATGAAAAATGTTGGCAAGAAGATAAATCCAATGTAAGAGGGGATGAAATAAAACTTGACAAAATAAGAGACAAAATGTTAGAAAGAGATCCATCCCCGGTGCAGAGATCCACAACTGGAGGTAGTGCCGTCCACAAAGATGACAAAGAATAGAACTAAACCTCACTGACCCTTCGACTCTTTCTTCTCTGACTCACTTGTCTTACTGTCCTCGGCCTTGCGACCCATCTGTGCGCGAGGGTTTGGCAAGTTCTTGAACCGAGAACCTCCGGTACTCTTCCGTGCTGCAACACAAAACATAGCTCCATACAGGTGTCAACTTCAAACATCCAATGCTCATACAACATAAACAAGCAACTTTAACTACAGTTATTACTAAGTTAACTACACTTCAAAATCATCTTCTAAACTTAGAAGACAAGCAGTTCAGTGAAGATAGAGAAAATAGAGCCATTGGCTCTGTAGCTCACCAGGGTAAAAATAATATTAATAATTATTTAAAAGTTACAAAAATATTTTTTGTTAGACCCTCAATTTTTAATTTTCAAGTCTCAACTTCTCTTTCTCAACAGAAAAGCACATGTTACAACTCACATGTTACAAAGCACATGTTACAACTCACATGTTTGGATAACCTCCCTTAGTCTCTATAATCGATTGAAATGAAGAGCACATAAAATCTCAAGAGTTCTGTTCAAAGATCACTACAAAAGGTTTTTTAATGTTGTGACCTTGTGATCCCTATTTGGGGTCACAGGGTCACCAAATCTACAAATTAGAATCCCCATTGGCCAAGGAGTCTGCACATAACATTTCAGCTCTCTAGAGTCATTGGTTCTTAAGAAGCAGTTGAAAAAACGAAAAGTTTACGGATGGAAGGACTGACGGAAGAAGGGACGTCATGCCATGCCATAAGCCCATCGGGCCTTTCAGGCCTGATGAACTAAAACTGTATAAATAAGGCAAGTGAAAGGTTACCTCGACCTAACAGCTGCTCATTCTTTTCCTGCATATCGTGATCCGAGTCAGAATTCTCCTTCACCTCTGTAAGCAACAAGAAACACTATATATATTATCAACATAACATGGAAGCGTTTCAATTTGTGTTATCCTTGATGTAATAACTTGTTTACTTACATTACTCATGTGCGAGAATTGACAAACATTGATATACCCTTCAATTGTTATGATGTACAAGCTTAACAAAAGGAAAATAATTTAAATATATAATAGAGGCACTGGCTCTGTAGTTCATCAGTTTCTGCATGATTTGTATGTAATATTTAAGACTTACATATGAAGTAATAGGTTTATATTAATATGTACTTTATTACTTGCCGGTGTAAGATACTGCAATGTAATATTCATATGGCAATATTAAACTCGTGTAATACTGTTGTAAGTATGACGTCCCAATATTGTACAGTTGTCACGTCACAATGGCCCTGCTGCCATCACAATAGTGACTCACAGAGTCTTAGTTTCAGTACACTGTCGACAATTTCACTCGGTAAGTCTGGGCAAGTTATAAACAGAATACTAAATTTTCTTCCATATAATACCATTTTTATTAAACTCGTGAATGATTTGGTATCAACTCGCTTTTGCTCGTTAATACCAAACTATTTACTCGTTTAACAAGAGCCATCAGGAAAGATGGCTTATCCCCCCGGCCCCACATAAGTTGAATAATCAGTTTAAGCTGTATATACCGGGTAATTAAAACTATAAGGTGTTTTTGCTGATAAAAACAGATGTCTCCTCCTTCGCACAATTCACTTCAACTTGCTTACTAAAAGACAAATGTACAAAATGTTGCCATGGAAAGGGAAGAAAAAAGTTTAAAAAGTTCAAACCCCCAAAATATGAGGGGGTTGTATAAAATATTTGGTGAGGATTGGTCAATCAGTTTTAAAATCCGCTCCCGAAAGGAACTCTATCCTTCCAATAACCAAAATTAAAATTGTTGCCATGGAAAAAAAAATTTTTTTTAAAAGTTCAAATCCCCAAAAGGCACATCTACATGATATGGGGAGGCAGTATACCAAATTTGGTCAGGTGTGGTCATATAGTTTTAGAGATCTGTTCCGAAAACAAACCCTACCCTTCAAATAGACAAAGTCGTATTTGTCACCAAGGGGAAAAAAAAAAAAATTCAAAAAGTTGAAATCCCCAAAAAGCACATCTACATGATATGGAGAGGCTGTGTACCAAATTTGGTGAAGATCGGTCAAGTAGTTTTCGAGTACTGCTCCGGAAACGATGTTATCACAGACAGACGGAGCCAACAATTATATCCCCCTCCCCCCATTATATGCCGGGGGATTAAAACAAATTTATTAAATGGGAGATTAGGCTTCGGGGCGAAGCCCGACAAAATTGGTCTTTTGTAAAGCTAATTATCGATGCGTTATGGGTCAACAATGCACACGCAATTTGTCTACAAACTAGCAAATATAAAACACTAGTTGCTACAAACTTATGAATATAAACACTATATTTGCTACAAACTAGGAAATATAAAACACTAGTTGCTACAAACTAGGAAATATAAAACACTAGTTGCTACAAACTAGGAAATATAAAACACTAGTTGCTACAAACTAGGAATAATAAAACACTAGTTACTACAAACTAGGAAATATAAACACTATAGTTGCTACAAACTAGGAAATATAAAACACTAGTTGCTACAAACTAGGAAATATAAAACACTAGTTGCTACAAACTAGGAAATATAAAATACTAGTTGCTACAAACTAGGAAATATAAAACACTAGTTACTACAAACTAGGAAATATAAAACACTAGGTGCTACAAACTAGGAAATATAAAATACTAGTTGCTACAAACTAGGAAATATAAAACACTAGTTGCTACAAACTCGAACCAACCTGCAGAGGTTGCAGATTCTTTGAAGAGGATCCTCCTTGGGGTACATATAGCATAAAAATCCTATTTTTTGAGTTATGACAGTTAGAATTTAATATTTTTAATAAAATAACCGTAAAAATAATAAATTACTAAAAAATAAACATTTGGACCACCCTAAGTGGGCCCCTACCCTGGCGGTTGCTAGCGACGCCAAGGGCAGATAACTCTAACTCACCACTTATAAATCTGACAGGCAGACAGAATAAGGGGAGGCGGGTGGCCCTACCCCAAGGAGGATCCTCTTCAAAGAATCTGCAACCTCTGCAGGTTGGTTCGATTCTTTTTCAGAAGGGATCCTCCTTGGGGTACATATAGCATAAAACAGACTCCCAAAGAAGAGTCCTGGGTGGAATTCTGGGTGGAATTCTGTCTGCTAGACTGTAAAAAATAACAATGCTCGCAGATAATTTCTTAAATTTAAAGAAGGAAAAGGAGCAACTAACCTGAACATCCTAAGGCCGACTCCAAGGAATGGGACGTGCCAGTGGATCAGGGAAATACTATCCAAAATGCCTTTAAAACAGGCATAATTTAGCATTGAGTCAAATGCACCCCCCCCCCCCCCCTTTTTTTGGAAAAGGACTATGGGAGGAGTACAAAAATGGCATAAACACCCGTACTGAAACCCCTGAGAAGCCGCCCCCTGTCTCTTATGCAGGGTTTTGATTCTCTTTTCGGGAGTGCACTTCGTGATGTTAGTACGAACAACAGTGACAAAGTTAAAAACAACCTCGGAAAGCTCATTCAGCTAGAGGAGTTATGACTCTGCCCAGTGGAGAGAACTGTCTGACCGAACCGAGCACGCTCTCTGGAGTGCTTATCCAGCTGATAATGCCGAATGAACGTGCTCGGACGGCTCCAGATAGCTGCGGAGCAGATCTCTTCGATGGGCAGGGCCACAGCGAACGCTTTTGACGTCGCTACTGCCCTAACCGAATGAGCCTTCAGACCTTCAGGCGGGCTCATGCCCTTATGGATGTAAGCCAGTACAATGGCCGACACAATCCACCTCGATATCGTCTGTTTGGAGGCGGGAGCCCCTGGGCTGGCTCCGCCATAACAACAGAAAAGCTGCTTATCCCGTCTGACTGTGGCAGTACGGGAAAGATATTTCTTAAGAGTTCTGCGCACGTCCAGAATATGGGGGCGAGAACTTACTGAACCCGAGGCTGCCGGCTGGTGTAGCGCAGGCAGCTCAATAGGAGCAGTAATGTGAAAAGAATGATCGACCTTCGGGCGATAGGAGTCCGGCAGTCTAATGCTGACTCTGTCTCTGTGAAAGACAGTCAACTCGGGATCGGAGGACATCGCATGGATGTCTCCTACCCGCCTGCTGGACGTGACCGCCACAAGGAAGGCCGTCTTCCAAGTTAGTAACTGCAGAGAAAGGTTTGCCAGGTCCCCAAACTTGGGTCCTGACAGCCAATCTAGTACTATGGATAGGTCCCATGAAGGGCTGATCCGCCTCACAGGAGGTCGGATTCTGTCCACACCTGCTAAGAAGCGCTGGACCAGGGGATGGGCACCTAGGAGGGGGCCGCAGCCACCGCCCTTGGGTCTGGCAGCCGGGAGCAATACACTGGGGTCTGATTGTTCATCTCTGACGCAAACAGATCCAACTGGAATGACCCGAACAACCGGGAGATAGTTGCGAATATCTCCGGGTCGAGCATCCATTCGTGTGGGGCAAGGATTCTGCGCGATAGCGCGTCCGCCCTCACATTGTCCACCCCCGGAAGATAAACCGGTCGAACTTGTCGCACCACAGGAGGAACTCCCATGACTCCTGAAGAAGTACTGGGGACACTGTCCCGCCTTGCTTCAGGATGTACGACATGGCTGTCTGGTTGTCCATTTCTAGACGAACCACTTGATGACGAAGCCTCTGTTGAAAGCGTTCGAACACCAGCCTGACTGCCTTCAGCTCTAACACGTTGATGTGCAGGCTGGCCTCGGCCTGGGACCAAAGCCCTGACGCCGAGTGGGGCCCTAAGACCCCTCCCCAGCCCGAGAGCGAAGCGTCTGTTTGGACTGTGCACGAGGGCACTGGCGTCACCAGAGAGATACCCCTCGCGAGGTTCTCTGGACTGGTCCACCATAAAAGATGCGGCGAGAGCCACCCCGGAGTCTCGAGCTGCTTCTCGTAACTCTCGGAATGAGACCACAGACTGGCTAGGGCCTGCTGAACTGGTCTCATCCGAAGTCGAGCTCTGTAAACCACGTCCACTGTTGCCGCCATGAACCCCAGTAACTGGAGCCATCTGCGAGCAGTGTGACTGTGGGACTCTAGGAACAAAAGCGTGGCCCTCTGAACCTTCAGAACTCGGTCTGGAGCGAGAGATACCATCTTCAGATCCATCTGGAACCTGGCCCCGAGGAAGATCTGATCCTGAGTGGGTTTCAGGTCCGATTTCTTCAGGTTGATTATCCAGCCCAGGGATACCAACAAGTTGATAATCTCCATGGTGGCCGCCTGGTTCAGAGCCTGAGACAGCGCCCTGACCAACCAATCGTCCAGGTACGGGTGACAAAATCGACCTCGTGCCCTGGCGACCTGAGCGGGAATCAACATGAGTTTCGTGAACACCCTTGGCGCCGTAGAGATGCCGAAGGGTAGAACCGTGAACTGATAGCATGTCCCGTCGAATGCAAACCTCAGATATTTCTTGAACTCTGGGTGCATTGGGACGTGGAGATATGCGTCCTTGAGGTCTATCGAGGAAAGCCACTCATTTGCCTCTACGGACGCTATGACCGACCTCAATGTCTCCATCTTGAACGATGGAACCTCTATCTTCAGGTTGAGATACTTGAGGTTGAGGATCGGTCTGAACCCCCCGTCTTTCTTGGTAACAATGAAGTAGGTGGAATAATATCCACTCTGCTCCTGACCTGGGGGGACCACCTCTATGGCCGACTTCTGGAGCAAAGCTCGCAGCTCGGTCCTGAGGATTTCGGCTTTCTCCGGCACAGAGGGGACCGGTGTGTACCGTATCCCGGAGAAAACTGGTGGCTCGACCTTCCACCGAGGCAGGTGTCCGTCCCTGAGCGTGGACAGGACCCAGGGGTTGTCGGTTACCTTGGACCAAGCCGAGAGGAACCTCGACAGACGCCCACCTACTGAGATGTTAGGCTGCAGGCAGTGAACCCCCGTCTCCGACAGCTCTCGGGCTGCCGGAATTTTGGGAGACACCTCGGGCACCAGAGGGGTTAGGAACCCTGATTGGGTTTCCGGCCCCCCCCGAAAAGGCTTGTTGGAAAGCTTTCCCCCACGTGCCTGCTTGCCGCCCCTTGGTTTCTGGCCCTGGTAGTGGAGCGGTTTGATCCACTCCGGAGCCTCTCCCGCCGCCTCTCCCGCCGCCTTGGGGAAAGGATGCTTGCTCTTTTTGGTAGGTGGCTGTTTTGTAAGGAGCTCAGTGTCCTTGCAAACCGTCGCCACCTCCACAGCGTCCTTCAGCACCTGCTGTGCCCCCGGGAAGAGGGAGTCCCCCAACCGGAAAGGCAGAGCCAGGAGCCGCGCATGAGTGTCCTGACCCGCCGACACAGTCGACAGCCAGAGACGCCTCATACCCATAACGGCGACCATCATCTGGCTAGATGCGCTACGCAGAGCGTCACGAGCCAAATGGGTCCCGACCCCCACCGATTGCGAAAGGAGAACCACCGAGTCGGACTCGGGGTCTCCCAAACTCCCTACTATCTCCGACTGAAGCGCCGAGACACTCGCACGGACACTCGCACTTGCTGCGCCGCGTTGCGGAAAGAGTCCTCGAAGGACCTAAATGCCGAGCGCAAGTGTGAGGCCTGCTGGGTGAAGGGAGGTACACGGCGGCCTTGCTTCCCCAGAAGGGAGTGGGTCCCAGACCCAGCAAGGGAGGTGAGGGCAAGCACATGCTCACCGACCCCCGGGACATCGAACAATCCCTCCTCACCGATCTGGTACCTCTTCACCAGGTCCGGGCAATCAACCCGTACCCTGGTGCCGACCAGTTGAGGAGTAATTCTCTCAGCCTCGAGGGAAGGGAGCAGGCTAAGCTGCACCTGTGGTGCCTTCGGGGCGGAGAAAGTATCCCCCGGAAGGCGAAATCCACTAGAGATCGGGGCCGGGGGCGGTATCACCACCTGAGGCAGAGCAATAGCGATTCTATCGCGCATCTGCCTCAGTGCGAAAGTCGGTGTTAGGGGGACATCCCTAGCGTCCACCTCATCATCCGCATCGACATCAACCTCCATGAGGTCGTCGATGTCTTCCCCATCCCCGCCATCCAAGACGTCGGAGACCTCCAAAGAGGGATCGACGACTGGATCGATGGGAGAGGAAGACCTGATGCGAACGATGGGCGTCAGCACAGTCTGCCCTTTCGTGACCACCCCCGAACCCGGTCCCGTGGACCCAGGCTCGGAGCCCGGCTCCGTGGCTCGGGTCTCCTGGCGCCGAGAGGCTTCAGGGTTGCTCGGCGAAGCCGACGGCACCCTGGCGCTTCGCACCCTGGATTGGCTCCGAAGGCTCCGAGCGAGCTCGGTAGCCTGGAGCTTGGGGGTGGACGGCATAGCAAAATTGGAGCTATCGGAGCCACTAGGGACTCGGGGCTGCGCTGGTGCATCCGGGTCTGCCAACCTCGGGGCCTGGAACTCCTTACGGAGCCCCGAGACCGCCTCGGCCAGCATTCCCTTCATTTGCTCATGTAACAATGCAGAAAATTGATTTAAATCAAAAGGTGCAGAAGGGAAGGGAACCTGTCTTTCTAAGACAGGGGGCTGCAACTCAGTCTCCTCCTCTGATTCTCTAACGAGTGTATGAGGAGGAGGGGAGAGAGCCTTATCTGAGGGACGGGCCTTACCAGAGCCCTTACCCTTGCCCGACTTCCTCTTAATTTTAGAGGGGGGATCGACTGCTGCGACATCGGTTCCCTCCTTTATCAACTTGAAGAAGTACTGGAAGTCCTGGTGTCTAGACTTCCTGGTCTTGGGGGTGAAGGCAAGGCAGACATCACATCTGCTGTCGCCATGCCCATCCTCTGCTAGACACTTGAGACACTTGTCGTGTTTGTCAGCAGGAGGTAGTTTAACGCTACACCCCGAACACTGAGTGAAGGACTGAAAATCCAACAGTCAGAGTGTGAGGCCAATGGGGGTTGGGGTAGGAATGTGCATATGTAAAATAACAAATGCAAAAGACCCCGGCAGAGGTAGTTATATTAGTCCTGCATAGTGATAATAATAAATGCAAGCCATTGATACGTACCTGATGCCTGAATGAAAAACATGTGCCAATCCCGATCGGAAAGCTAAACTGACCAGAAAGGGATGGAAACTGCCGTGCATCCTACATAAACCTATCGTACACCAACATCAACGACCCAAAAACACTTTCGAACTCTGTGGAAAGAGAAACGAAAAATACAAAAGGGCCGCCATGATGGTCGTTTTTTCCAGCCACGTAGTCAAACTGATCACGTAGACAAGGTAAAAAACGTAATTATGAGGTAAAGAATGCGACAATAAATGGAGAAACTCTGCCGAGACAATATAAGAAAAGGTTACCACTCCTACAGTATTGAGATCTTGATCCATTTTCTTATAATCTGCGACAAAGAACTGAAATAGCTAACACTTCTTGACTCTTCAATGACAGATTTATAAGTGGTGAGTTAGAGTTATCTGCCCTTGGCGTCGCTAGCAACCGCCAGGGTAGGGGCCCACTTAGGGTGGTCCAAATGTTTATTTTTTAGTAATTTATTATTTTTACGGTTATTTTATTAAAAATATTAAATTATAACTGTCATAACTCAAAAAATAGGATTTTTATGCTATATGTACCCCAAGGAGGATCCCTTCTGAAAAAGAATAGGAAATATAAACACAAGTTGCTTCAGGAATTTATGCAAATTTATGAAAACTGAGTGTGAAGTTTCAGAGATACACTTAAGAAAGGACAATGACAATTCTTCAGATATTGCACCAATTTGAATAAACGACATGGTTGACATGTTTGATAAATTAGCATGTATGCATAGATACTTACAAGATCAGGGATAAGAGTAAATGAAGTTTAAATATTGAGAAAAATTGCATAGATTATGGAAACAGGGTATGAAAAATACAACAGACAGATCTACACATCTGTATCAAAGATTCGTGACATTCAGATGATTAATCTGACGAAACTGATGGATGAACCGACAGATGCAGCTTCATAGCCCAGGCTACTTAGTAATGGGGTAAAATGACTAGATGCTACAAACTAAGAAGCTCTATTCTAAAAGCAGTTAAACGTGATGAGCAAGATGGTGTGCTGAGAAAGACTGAAGAAGTTAACAACACCACAGAGTTAATGATTCACTGTGGGCTGTTTAGTGTGTATCAAACCTTGCTTAGGCTTTGTTTCGCTTTCCACTTCCTTGGGAGCTACAAATGTAAACCAAATAACTAAACTGACACACTCGAGAAATTATCAAGATCTTAACGATTGTATCTTTAATTGTATTAATGTTGTTCAGGGACCACTTGCACAATGACACAATGAACAAAGGGTAGTCTAACTCTATTAGCTTTGTGCAAAAGGGTCCTAAAAAAAGCGGCAGTCCCACTCACTTTTACAATTCTGAAGAGGTTTCATTACTACCGTTTGAACAGATCTAGCCACAGTCTACCCACCTGACATCCCAGCTCTAGCCTCTAACAAAAAGTCTACCCACCTGATGTCCCAGCTCTAGCCTCTAACAAAAAGTCTACCCGATTGATGTCCCAGTTCTAGCCTCTAACAGAAAGTCTACCCACCTGATGTCCCAGCTCTAGCCTCTAACAAAAAGTCTACCCACCTGATGTCCCAGCTCTAGCCTCTAACAGAAAGTCTGTCCCAGCTCTAGCCTCTAACAGAAAGTCTACCCACCTGATGTCCCAGCTCTAGCCTCTAACAAAAAGTCTACCCACCTGATGTCCCAGCTCTAGCCTCTAACAGAAAGTCTACCCACCTGATGTCCCAGCTCTAGCCTCTAACAGAAAGTCTGTCCCAGCTCTAGCCTCTAACAGAAAGTCTACCCACCTGATGTCCCAGCTCTAGCCTCTAACAGAAAGTCTACCCACCTGATGTCCCAGCTCTAGCCTCTAACAGAAAGTCTACCCACCTGACGTCCCAGCTCTAGCCTCTAACAGAAAGTCTACCCACCTGATGTCCCAGCTCTAGCCTCTAACAGAAAGTCTACCCACCTGATGTCCCAGCTCTAGCCTCTAACAGAAAGTCTACCCACCTAATGTCCCAGCTCTAGCCTCTAACAGAAAGTCTACCCACCTGATGTCCCAGCTCTAGCCTCTAACAGAAAGTCTACCCACCTGACGTCCCAGCTCTAGCCTCTAACAGAAATTCTACCCTTCTGAAGTCCCAGCTCTAGCCTCTAACAGAAAGTCTACCCACCTGACGTCCCAGCTCTAGCCTCTAACAGAAAGTCTACCCACCTGACGTCCCAGCTCTAGCCTCTAACAGAAAGTCTACCCACCTGAAGGGCCAGCTGAGAACTTGTCCTGTTCCGCCTTCTGCTCTAGGGTTGGTGGGTCAAGGTCAGGCAGTTCGTCTGTGTCGAGAGGAGACTCCTTTCTGTCTGCGGTATCCTCATCATCGTCCTCGTCGATGAGTATGGACTCCTCCGTGTTGATGCTGTCTACCCAGTCGGCCGTCTTCTTCTCACTCCTACAGGACACACACACACGCACAGAGCATTAGACAAGTCTTTACTGGTTTTCAGCAGCTTACATGAGCTACACGTACTCACTCTTAATAACTTCTTTATTAAATAATATTGTGTTATGGTCTTGTATGCAGGACAAAATGCCACTACACAATCATGTGAGCAAAAAAGCAATATATCATATCAGAATACTGTTTGAACTCAAGCAGACAACATTGTAGTGATAATAATACACACCATGTAAGCAGAAAACATTAAGAGAATATTTTAAGTGTGACTTTCACGGACTAATTAATTTGCAATTTATAATGGATTACATAGTTTACCAGTATTGAAGTTATGGTACTTTTAACTTAATTTCAAACATCCTATCTAAATTAATTTTAAACAAAAGTCATCTTTATAAAGATGACAAGTCCCTCATCCTCCACAAAAAGTAACTTAATATTCTATAATAGTGAAAAATATGTCAGTATATATTTTATTTACAAAGAACACAATGTTAACATTGTTGCAATATGCAAATTCACTTTGATGGGTACACTGTCATATAAAGTACATTGTATATTTGCTGGAGTGGAAAAGGTGAAAATAACTGGTTATTCTTTTACAATAAATATATAGAATATACAGAGAGACAGAGAGACAGAGAGACCAGGTGATTGTTAGATCCCCTCCCCTCCCCTCCTCTGTTATAGTTGGAAAAGAACTACTCCACAAAATAACTTTTGTGTATTTAAAGTTTAAACAATGGATGTCTATTAGTTTCAAGGGGAAGTGAAAAGTAATATTTTGGAAAAGCTTTTTAACTCGTTCAAGAATATCAATAAGACTAATTACACCCAAAATGTCATTCGCCTCGGTGTAATCAGACCTGTCTCCATTGAAGCTTTACATTAAATTCAGTTTCAGTTTCAAGGGCCATAACTTAATATTTTGCCACTCTATCAAGAATTCTTGAAAACAACCTTCTGAAGCTCATTTTGGTATTGCCTAGAATCCACCTGATTTAGGAGTCTGTATATACTCTTAAAGAAGTTAACTTCCACAAGTCTTACTTCTCGTTCAATTACAGATGTACCCTATAGACGAGACAAGTGCTTTATGTACTGGAATGTGAGTAAACAAAGCACCAAATAATTGCATGCCAAACATTCACAAAGTTACTACAGAAATAATTCTAATGAACATGGTATAACAAATACTCAATACAAACCAATGTTGAAAAGTGATTTAAATGTTGCAGTTATTTTTTGGCAAAATTGTAACAGCAACATTACTGAACAGCTGTAACAGCAACACGACTGAACAGCTGTTACAGCAACACGACTGAACAGCAGCAACACTGAACAGCTGCAGCAGCATCACTGAATTGTAACAGAAACATTACTGAACAGCTCTAACAGCAAGATCTTCTCTAAACCGTAAAAGCAATATTGCTGAACAACTGTAACTGCAACATTGCTGAACAACTAACAACTGTAGATGCTGAACAACTGTAGATGCTGAACAACTGTAACTTCAACATCACTGGTCAACTGCAACTGGAACAGCAACAAAGACTGAACATGACTGTACATCATGCTGTGCCGGGCTGCAGACTGGTTTGCGTAAGGTAAGGAGGTATCAACCAACATGACTCGCCATTCTTTGCTTTCACCCGAAGCAGAATCACGCTTGATAACCATTTTCTTGAGTTTGTCATCCTTCTTGTGCGCACTTTCAGTGCTTGACTGACTCTCGAGCTTCGGCTTGTCTCGGTTACGCTTCCTGTACAAGACATCAAACATTCAATGAGTGCACACTTTGTTGTAGGATCTACAAGCTGGGTTTTCATCACTTTAAACAAATGAATACAACTTTGAGTGTTGGATATGATGGAAGGGAGAGAACTCTTATCAGACTAGGATCTGTCATTCAAATGGAAGCACACATAAAATACATCACAATATCACACCAACCAACTAAACAGTCAGTAATTCAGTCAGTGAATTCCACTAGAGATCCACCCATACATAATGTATTTACCTCTAAATGTGACACTTCAAACTTGTTTCAAGATCTCTTGTCCAACCAAACTCATAACTTTGTGTTTCATGAATGACATGTTACAATACTGAGAACTAATGCGAGAAATAAACTGTTGTACACTTATGAAGTATATGTTCACATACCTCGTTGCATGTTCTTTGCGTTCTACATTGTGTTCACTTCCCTCGCCAGCAAAGTCACTGAAATGAACTAAGGAATATAAGCAAACCCTAATGATGAAACATAATTCTATACACTTGATTACTGATTGTGAGGTCATTATGTTAAATACAAGAATTCAAGGCCGGACTGAATTCAGGTCAGACTGCGGAGGGAGACAGAGACGAGACTATTGTATGTAACTAACAATGTAAGTGTTGTGATACCCATAGCCATAAAGGTAAAGCCAAAAAGTATACCATATTGAAAGCAAACATTAAACAAACAGTCATATGACAAATCATGAGTCTATATCTCAGGTCAGTTACAGAAAGTGTCAGAAATCTGCCCTCAACACTGGTAGCGGGGGCTAGTTTATCAATATATTTTTCTTTACGTAGTATGAACTGACCAATGCATTCTTACAAATAGAGCTATAAAACCAGTCTTCAAATGGAGATCTAACCCTACAGTACAAATTTGTGGCATATAGTTATGACTCTGTGCAGAGAAGAACCCCTTCAACAAAGCAATTGTAATTGTATTCAATGTTACAAGATAGCTATTCATTGTAGGCCTATAATAGCTATTCAAGGGCAGAGCCTAGGACAAGCAGGAGGAGCTAACTGAGACAGGGGATGACAGCATCCTGCTACCACTGTCATGTTTCCCTGTGTCATGTACCGACCTGTCCGCACTATCGCTGCTGAGGTCAGCCTCAGCCTCCTCATCGTCCTCCTCGTCATCCCCGATCCCCTGGTCCTCGTCCACGTCACTCTCGTACCCCTCCTTCTGCCGCTCCACCACCTCGATGAAGTCCAACTCAGCCAGGTACTCATCCCCGTACTGCTTCCCATCCTGAACACATACATAACTTATTTAGATATTCCCACATGTGCTCTCAACATTTATTGGTTGATGGGACTTCTTTCATGTTTCACTGTTAAAAAGAAACAAGCCCAATTCACTCTTCTTAAAAAGATGGATCAAGAGCATACTATATAGTATGTTACTTTTACATACTACTAATGTATTTGAACATACCACACAAACAGACAACTAGCTGAACAACATGTAACTGACCTCATTAGCTCCTCCCTCTGTGAGTAGCTGACCAGCGTAGATACAGATAAATCCTCCCTTGGGGATGTCGTCCAGACAACGCAGTCCCCACCCCCTGTCGAGAGAGCAGTTCTACATCAGCATACCACACTACCATGCATGAGTTAAACATCAACTGATCAGTAGATGGTAACTCTAGTGCAATGATGCCATTACTGAGAATGAAGCTATTTATTTACCACAATATACTATTATAATAATAATATGATGAAGGAATCTTACCTTTTTTCAGTTTTGAATACTTGAAGTCTGAGACTGAGACCATTCTGTGCCAGTCTGTTGTGACACCTCGAGTCACACCCACATCTTGGATTGCACTCAAATATACTGAAACACACGAATACAATAAAGCTACACAATGTTTTGCATTATTTTTCAGGTTCTAAGTTCTTACTTATATACCAATATGACTTCAACTGATTAAAAGTTGAAGAAAATAATAGTTATAAACTAGCTACTTTCAAATTTCTCATTGAAAAATTTCTAGGAGTAGTTATTTAGTGACATACATACTGAGAATTTTATAAAATAAGACAAACCCTGTAAATATAGGTTCCTTCAGCCTCCTGTTCTCGTAGCCAGCTGTTGGATCCTTGAAGTTGGTGCCGAGAGCCTCAGTGTTCTCTATGGTCAGCTGGCAGCACTGGCACTTGGTCTTGTCCTGGCAACAACACACGGTCAGTCAACTCTACATTCATCATCATCATCATTTAAGCTCTAGAAGAACAGAGTGTTTTGAAGCAAAACAACGAAGTGAAGAATACACTATCACTATTGGACTATTGGAGTTTCCTGGTAGACTTCTGCTCCTAGCCTCAAATATAGGAGCTCCAGACAGTCTCTTACCCGACATGAACTCATGGTTCCTGATGATGAAACGCAGTATTAAGAAAATAAGAAAAACAGAGTCCCAACCACTTCACTGTAGCATACAAAAGTTGCTAGGTGTCAACAGCCAAATAGGGTTAGCTGTACTCAACTCACACATAATGATCATTACTGTTGTACTGCAGGTACGTATGCTGGAGAGCGTGTACCGTAAATCCTAAATTAGATGCCTGCCTTAAATAGAAGCCTGCCTTGAATTGACGCCCTTGCACAAAGTTTTCTGAGAACAATAAACGCCGGTTAAACCAAATTTAAATTTTATAATCGCTGCTTCTTATCGTAGTCGCCTGTCTTTACAAGCTTTATTACGAAATAGACGCCTAACTTGAATAGAAGCCTGCCTCAATTAGACTCCTATGTGCAGACAGTTTGAAATAAATAGAAGCCCAGCGTCTAATTAAGGAGTTACGGTGTGTATGTGTGTACAGTACCCTGCAGTTGTCAGTACAGTCGCAGCAGATGAGGAAGTCCTGGTCGGTGTTGAGACGCACACCCTGCGCCGGGATACGCTGGTTAGAGTACTCCACGTAGTCTGGGTACTGCCGGTCGATCCCGTTGATGCATGAAATAGGCACTGCTTCCTTACCATAGGACAGGTCCTTGATGTCACAGAATGTCTACAACAGAGAAGCTTTCATCAATCAAAGAAGGTACAATTCAGAGTACACACTCTAAAATTAACAGCTGTCTGAAGTTCGTAAGCATCTACCCTCAGATCCATGCCATTTCAAATACGACATGAAATGAGGTGATTATTTGATTTCAAGTAATAACCAGAAACAATCTAAGAATAAGCATCATATTTTCAGATTGTACACAGTATGTATGCAGCACTGTAGTTAACTGTCAGCTGGAGTGCTTATAAAGCTTGTACACTCACTTTGACAGGGACAAACTCTGTGTGTACATGCAGGACGGGGTCGAAGCAGAAGAGGTCGATGGTGAAGGGAGAGTCGGAGGCTTGTAGGTACTGGTCCACCTCCTCGATGGAGCGTAAACGCCGCTGACACGGGCCCTGGTACATCACCACCCGCCGTCCACTCGGTCTCAGCTTACACACATGTCTACAACACGCACCAGCGCAACATTTATCCAGAGTTCAAACAACAACAACATCATATATGTCACAAAATACATGTAGTACTGCAAGCGTTAATTAAAAAACAAAAATAAAAAGAATAATGAGCTCATGTTTTACCAGACAGTGTAGCTTTTCCTATAATTACATAAAGTTAAAGAAATAGACATACCTTTCCCATCCACTCAGTAGCGGTTTAAGTAGCGGGTTGCGTCCTTTCAGTTTTTCAATTTCCTCATCATTGTCTTTTTTACACTTTGCACTGCACACGTGGGGTACTGTCAACAAAGAGACAAGGGTGGTAATATCAATAGTGTCATAGTGTCTTCTGATATAAAATATATCAACATAATTTGATTTTATGACGATTTCCAAGAATATGTTTTACGGTACCACTACAGAATACCGGGTACAAACAGCTCTACTGTAGTCATGTGATGTTCTTTTATATTATATAGAGAAGCCAGCATAAGCAGGCTGATCTCTGAGAACCAGCTATAGAAGAAAATGGAACTCCCCTCCAGTCAATAACTGCTTTGGAATATTATTATTATTATTAATGGAATATTTTATAAATTAAGTGTCTTTTCATTGTAGGGCCTGTCGTATTTTAAGAAGGCTATATTACAACCTATAATCCTCAGTAAGAAAGTGCAACTATTTCCGTCACTGCAGTGAGGTAACATTGAGAGGTCATTATCTGATAGAATTATGGCGATTTATTTTTATTTATTTTTTATTTAAATATATCTCCAAATTTTAATGTATTTATTGCTTGTAAATATCACTTGATCTCACATAAGCAATATCTAGTTTTGGATGATGAATCAGTAACAGGAAACATGTTCTATCATCCAAAACTGTCTTCCATTGGAAATATCGCTTGTGTGAGATATAATTTTGACAGTAGATTTTGCACAATGCCTGCTCACTGTCATCCGTATGACATCACAGGCATCAAGTAATCACTCACAAGGCTGTGACATCACCAATACAATGACATCACAATGCTACCGGTATGACATAACCACATTGTTGTTCTCATGGCAGTACTAAGTTCAAAGTACTTTTTTCATTGAAAGAAATGAAGAATGATTTTGAATGATAAATAAAAGCTCAACCATGTGTCTTCTGATATCAAATATATCAACACTCATTGATAAAAGTAAAATATCCTCAGCAAGCCTTGGATATTTGTAACTTTCATTAACTCATGTCGATATATTTGATATCAGAAGACACTTGGTGAGATTCTATATGTGCTGTCTGTTCAAACTCACTGAATTTCTTTCTCATCTTCTCCTTGAGGTCCAACATCGTGTCCATCCGCTCGCCAAGTGCTTCTTCATCTGGAGGTGAAATGATCAAATACTGCAGATCCAAATTAATCCTTTCTTTCTACTTTCAAATTTTGGATACATTATATCAGATACTTTTTATCCTAATACATTAAAACTACTTTACACAAACATTACATTGTCAAATGGTCTTATTTGCAAGAACATTCAGGTGATGACACTGACCGACAACATCTGTCTCATCCACAGCCTTGAGTCTTTCCTGAAGAACGGTGGCCATGTCCTGACTGAGCATGTTGCTGCTGATACTGCTGGCCTGGTAGAACGCTGCAACACAACACGTGCATCATAAGTGAGTGAGTTATTGTTTAACACCACTTGGGCAATATTGCAGCCATTGGCGGCTAACGTGCATCTCTGTGCAAGTCTGCAGTCACAGTCTTTGCACTTCGTTAGTTCAATTTGAAGACACCTACCCTTCCTGCTCTCGTTATCTGATGACTGCACCACCGTCTTGGTGCTGGGAGCGGTACTTGTTGTTCCTCTTTTAGGCAGTTTCAGCCAGGGGGCCTCCCACGCTGAAGTGGTGCGGGGCGCTGCAGCAGCAGGCTGGGGTCTACCCCCGGTGCTCTTCTTGGCAACAGGTCTCTTCTTCTGGTTGAGATCAGCGAGACTGAGAACGGGGGCAGAGGTGGGGTGGGGAGCCCGCTGTGTCCCTGCCTCCCTTGCCTGAAGGTACGCCTGTACAGCTGGGTGGTTCTGGTTGATACCCATATTCTGGGAGGTAGGCGGGGCAGGTGCAATGGGAAGCACTTTAGATACGGAGGCCTGGGGCCTCTGCATCTTGCTGCTTTCCTCTGACGCACTCCGCGTGTACTCCACCAGGGGCTTCTTGGGTCCTTTCAGGTCGAGATTGTGTCTTCTTCCTTTGTCTCTACCAGTTGCTTTGATGGCCTCAGCATTTGCCTAACAGTGACATCAGAATTATTAAACATAGTTCCTAAATACAAATCTCAAACAAAAATCACCAGGTGCACCAGGTTTTTTTAAATAATGTCACATCCATTTCATTGTAAGATTCTATAACCATTTTAATGTCCAATCCATATCTAGTTATGAAAATAGCAAGGTAAAATTGTAAATTTGAAAGGGAAAGTACCAGTGCTTTAAATAGAGGTTCGAGTCTGGTGGATCCTCTGTAAATAGACTCTGTCCGCTTGTCGGCCTGGAAGAACATCTTGACAAGACTGGCATCCACCTCCATCACCTTGGCTGTCCACCTGCACACACATACACATATACATACATATATAGCTCACCAGTCAACAGCTTCTCAATTCTCTATTCCTCTGCTGGACACAACAGAGTTTTGTTGTATTTGTAACCTTAGGTCCATATACAAATCATCACATTGGGAATAGAAATTTAGCATATTTGGCACATAATAATACTAACGTTCCTAACTATTCTTACATTTCTAGTAGAAATGGCATTTTTACAAAATTCAGACAAGTTCAAAATAGTTTTTGTATCAGTATGCGACATAAGTATACAGAATATTTCACAGTCACAGTTCTGAATGTATTTCGTAGGAACATATTGCTGTCTAATTTCATTATACAAAGTAAGTTTTAAAATGAAAATAAGCCTTCTTAAACGTTCAAGTTGCAAAATTTACAGATTCAATTCTCTTTGGGTATTTTATTTCAACGTCCTATATCCACCTGACATTGAGCTCCACCAGTCAGAAGTTAACTTAAATACCACCTCAGATTGAAATGTTAGGAATTTGTAACATATGTTTCTGGAAAAAGATTATGTTCAAATAATGAATAATTATTGCACAGTTAACAGATTTTTAAAAAATTTATCTTAGAGGGTATGATGACACTGATCTCGGCTGCCCTCATGTATATATATACACTGATCTCGGCTGCCCTCATGTATATATATATACACTGATCTCGGCTGCCCTCATGTATATATATACACTGATCTCGGCTGCCCTCCTGTATATATATACACTGATCTCGGCTGCCCTCATGTATATATATACACTGATCTCGGCTGCCCTCATGTATATATATACACTGATCTCGGCTGCCCTCATGTATATATATACACTGATCTCGGCTGCCCTCCTGTATATATATATATATCTGCAGGTGAGAGCTAAGAGTACCTACCACTTGCCGTTCCACTCGGTTCTCACCACCTGCCCCTTCAACAAGCGAACCATCGGCCTCTGCAGCGGAAATATAGTCACATGTTAGCATCAATTTCTCAGTGATATTGCACAAATATTTTGACAGTATATTACACTATTCTCGTTGTCTCCCACTCCAAAACACCATGTGCTAGTATTTATCAACCACAAGGCAGAGAGACTTGTTTAGTTCAACACTCTGTGACTGTTACTTCCATCCATCCACCAGTGTCCAATAGAGAACCTTAATTCAAGAGGGGAATTATCACCCATCGATCATGCTGATAATAGGGGCGATTTTGAAAAAATAGGAGAGGAGTAGTATTGTTTTCAAAGGTAGGGGTGAAATAACAATGCGTGACAGTCCCCACTAAGATTTTTTGTATAAAGGCTATTTGATGATTTTCAATATGAACCGCACAATCGCTTGTTCTATATTTGCCACTGATCCCTATGTGAGACTGACCTCCGGGTACTGCTTGAGGTACTCCTTGATGAACTCCTGGGAGTCGGGGTGGATGTCCTCCCACACGTTCTCACCTGAAACACATCGACACTTACACTACCATGACAACACACATATAACCATATTCAGGATCTCAGATTCAATTATACACATAAACACACTCCATTATATCAGTATGTGTCTGAAAGGGATGAATATTTGTACTCACTCTGGTGGTAGACCTTGTGGATCTCCTTGGGGAAGCAGTACTGGGCATAGCCGTCGTCAAAGAAGATCAGATATCTGCAATGAACAAGTCAAATCAGGAACCAGCATCCATCTTGTAATCAGCACTCACTGCTTGAGTTTGGATATATCTAAGAGAATGAGAATATGACTTTGTTCTACCTTCAAAAGAAACATGTTTCATTTATTGTATCAAGTTATTGTATGTATGTAAGCAAGAGGTATATATGTATGAGGATGAACTGAACCTTTTAGAGTTCTTCACACTGGGAGCCTCGGCCACTATTCCAGCATAGAAGGAGTTGGGTCCGTTTGCTTCCTCGTCCTTGTACAGAGCTGGAATTAGGCCACATGTACATTCCTATTTCATATCATATTTGTACTTGTACTTGTACATATCTTTTAACATACCGTATATTACCGGGTATAAGTCGAGAATTTGATACCAAAAATTAGGGGGTCAAGGAGGGGGGTCGACTTATACACGGGGTCTATGTTTCAGCCCCAAAAATCTAGAGGCCAGGTAAGTTATCTGCCAGCCCAGCAAGTCGAACGGACGATGTTTACACCGGAAACAATTCACAAACATCGATGTCCAGTCAATATTAAAATCATTGAATAAAAAACATATGCTTTATTGTTGTCTTTTTAAAATACAAATATAGCGTGATATATGAATAAAAAATAACATTTCAATCACGAAAGTTCATTAAAGTTTATATTATAATCTTCACTATTACCTGACAAACATCGATCGATATCTAGCCTTGATGCAAGTCGTGTGACCCGATAAGGTCACGTGGACCAATGAGATTCTACATAGAAGCCGGTGACATGCGAGATAGATACTCATGAAAAAATAATCAAGTGTTTACGCAGTGAGAAGTGCAAATTACTGGTACGAGTAGACGTATAATTTCTGAGATGTTCTAACATAATAGCATATATTCAAAAATATTTAGAGAAATGTTAATTGCCGATTGTCATTGTATTGTTACTGAGATTTGTTAATTGCCAGTCAGGGCAGTGATTCATTAGCGCATCCGGTAATTATCTAAGCTTTGATGTTTAATTAACATTAATTGATAGTAATTAACAGTAATTAAAGCCTGTCACTTCTCATCTCAAAAGTAAAGCAATGTCTTTTTACGTCTTTTTCTACTAGGTAACAATTTAACTATTCACCGGTTATCTAATAAAGTTTTGTCAACATGTTTGTCGTAGTTTATTCGGCTTGATGAGAGGAAAATGTAATTTGATTGAAACAAATAATAACAGACACCGTGAGTCACAAGTTGTATTTTTTTATTGGTTGTTTACAACGTCTGAAAAATAAATTATCATTTAATAATATTTAGGGCAAAACAATTGATAAGTCGATCGACATCACTGCTTACCAATCGCCGCTGTGTTGACTCTTGTGCATGTCGACTTGTCACTCGGTGTCAGTCAGCAAGTGGTAAAAGGGGGGTCGACTTATACATGAGATATAGGGTTTTGACCAGTATTTGGGCAGTTGAGAAAGGGGGTCGACTTATACGCGGGGTCGACTTATACCCGGTAATATACGGTAATTATGCTCTTGTACCACCAAGGAGAATAAAGAACTGACAATTGACATCAAAATGATCCTGGATATCAACAATCTGTTGTTAATATGAATAAAATCTAGGATTAAATTGCAACAATAATTTAATTCTTTGAAATAGATATATATACATCTATTTGTTTAGAAGAATATTTATTTCATGAAGAATATCCTAGGTATAACCCTGACTGGATCATCTAATTATTCCTTAAAGGTCTTTTCAATTTATTCTCAAATGGTTTTATCAAGCTTCCCTGTGGTAAGGTGTAGATATAAGAGAAAAATAGAGCCATGGGCTCTGTAGCTCATCAGAGTTTATTTTGTTTGATGATGAAGACAGAAATATGTTGTCTCAATATAATGCACAATCCCTAACCCTGACAAATCTTAGTCTTGAAATTGAGAGAGAGCACTCAGCAAGGTCAACACACAGGAGATTATGCAATATTCTGACCCCTTGGCTCTGGTTACAAGCCAGCTGTGTTTTTTGTGTTTTACCGCCAAATTATGTAATAGACTCTTGCTTGCACTAAACACTGGCAGCACTGATCTAACTGTATAAGGCTTAAAGAGAACAGGCAATGTGATGAATCTCATGGTACATAGTACAATTTTGAATCCCCTTGGCTAAACAATCTCGGTTCTAAGCCTTGTCATCCAAACATCTCAACATTCTGAACAAAATATTCCTTCTAGTTTGTTCTGGATGAAAACAGGATTTTAGGTAATGGCCTACGGGGCTCTTATTTGGGGCCACTGGGTCACCAAATCTACAATTTAGAATCTCCATTGGCTAAAGACTCTTTACACAACATGACAACCTTCTAGGTCTTTTCGTTCTGGAGAAGAAGATGAAAATAATCTTATCTTATGATTTCATCACCAGTCATATGCAGTTCACATATCTCATGTAAAATAAAAGAATTCTTAACTCCTCTTCAATTTAGTCCTTTATGCCTTGTTACAATTTTCAGTTCATAGGCTATTCAATAGTTCTCATTTCACATTGATTACATCAATTTGACAAACATGTCCACAATGTAGATTGTTATCTAAAGTCGACATACATTTCAAATAAAGTGGTTGAAGTGTCATAAAATATCAGTTCAAAATTCATTTTCAAAGGTTTTTTTTAGGCTGTGGCCCATATTTGGGGTCACAGGGTCACCAAATTTACAAGTTTGAATCCCCATTGGCTAAAGAGTTTGCATACAATATTACAGCCTTCTAGATCTTTTTGTTCTGGAGAAAAAGATGAAAACAAGATTTTAGGTAATGGCCTGTGAGGCCCTTATTTGGGGTCACAGGGTCACCAAATCTACAATTTAGAATCTCCATTAGCTAAAGACTCTTTACACAACATGACAACCTTCTAGGTCCTTTCGTTCTGGAGAAAAAGATGAAAATAATCTTATCTTATCATTTCATCACCAGTCATATGCAGTTCACATATCTCATGTAAAATAAAAGAATTCTTAACTCCTCTTCAATTTAGTCCTTTATGACTTGTCACAATTTTCATTTCATAGGCTATTCAACAGTTCTCATTTCACATTGATTACATTAATTTGACAAACATGTCCACAATGTAGATTGTTATCTAAAGTCGACATACATTTCAAATAAAGTGAAAGAAGTGCACATAAAATATCAGTTCAAAATTCAATTTCGACAGGTTTTTTAGGCTGTGGCCCATATTTGGGGTCTCAGGGTCACCAAATCTACAAGTTAGAATCCCCATTGGCTAAAGAGTTTGCCTACAATATTACAGCCTTCTAGGTCTTTTTGTTCCGGAGAAAAAGATGAAAACAGGATTTTAGGTAATGGCCTGTGAGGCCCTTATTTGGGGTCACAGGGTCACCAAATCTACAATTTAGAATCCCCATTGGCCAAGGAGTCTGTACATATAATTTCAGCTCTCTGGAGTCATGGGTTCTGGAGAAGAAGATGAAAATAGCTTTATAGCTTATGACCCCTGTGGCCCTTATTTGGGGTCACATGGTCACCAAATCTACAATTTAGAATCCCCATTGGCCAAGGAGTCTGTACATAAAATTTCAGCTCTCTGGAGTCATTGGTTCTGGAGAAAAAATGAAAATAGCTTTTAAGGTTATGATCCCTGGGGCCCTTATTTGGGGTCACAGGGTCACCAAATCTACAATTTAGAATCCCCATTGGCCAAGGAGTCTGTACATAAAATTTCAGCTCTCTGGAGTCATTGGTTCTGGAGAAGAAGATGAAAATAGCTTTTAAGGTTATGATCCCTGGGGCCCTTATTTGGGGTCACAGGGTCACCAAATCTACAATTTAGAATCCCCATTGGCCAAGGAGTCTGTACATAAAATTTCAGCTCTCTGGAGTCATTGGTTCTGGAGAAGAAGATGAAAATAGCTTTTAAGGTTATGATCCCTGGGGCCCTTATTTGGGGTCACAGGGTCACCAAATCTACAATTTAGAATCCCCATTTGCCAAGGAGTCTGTACATAAAATTTCAGCTCTCTAGAATTATTGGTTCTGGAGAAGAAGTTGAAAAAGTGAAAAGTTTACGGACGGACGGACGGACGGATGCCATCCCATGCCATAAGCCCATCGGGCCTTTCAGGCCTGATGAGCTAAAAATGTGATGTGATGTACTGACCGACACACCTGGAGCCCACTTTCAGCACCATGTGTATGGACTCCCGGTACGCAATCTGCTTCCCTGTCAGCGCCTTCATCCCCTTGCCGTCAAACTTCACCTTGTACCGTCTCTGTAACACGCAATACACACTCACTACAATGCAGTACAAATTAAGTACATTTTCAAATATTTCATGGTTGTCTTAAAGATACATCCATTGTGTTTCATAAAATTTTATTTGCCTTTAATACATGCCAACATACAATATGTGCTGATTTCAGGTCAAACAATTTCACTCAACTTGCATATTCATCCCAAATAGCCAATTATATCATAATTAGTAGTTTTTAATTAAAATCGAGCAGCATCAATATACATGTACAGAAACCAAAACTACACATCCCATTTACATGCACAGTGGTTATAAGACCTATCAAACACTATCAATCCCAAAGTTATCTGTTTGTATGGTGAAAATAAGTTTTAAAAATTACGTTTGAAGCGTGCCGCACGCGGTGCATTGTCCGGTTTTCGATCATTTCTACCTTTATATTGTCAATATACTAAATTGACTATCATCAAAATAGCAATTTTCGGTAACAGTCAGTACTTGGCGAAAGATTAACTTACCGGTACATTCATCACTTTAAAAGTCTTGTATCTCTATTTAGGACCTTTTCTGAATTCATCATTTCAGTAAATGTTTCATTTGGTTTATTTGAGCATATAATAGTAATCATCTTGGAAAATAACTACTAGACAGATAAACCAGTCAACTATCGTTCTTTATACTGAAATCAGCACTAATTAGATAGTCCATGGTTAATGAATAAGTTCCTGGGCTAGTAACAAGTTTTGACTGGTAGTCCAAAAGGCTAGTTTGAATATAAAGATATGATCCTGTAGATGCATTTGGCTAGCTTAGTTGGTTTTGGACCAGTACTTTTTTTAATTAACTAATCCGAATGTCTTGTGCTTTGAGAGGGTTAATATACTCTTCGGTACTGAACACCCCACCTGATCATGAGACTGATTCTTGTTCATGATATCGCTGACACTTCCCAGATACCAGATGTCGTTGAACTTTTTCCCCAGTACTTTGGATCCAATCTCAACCTCCTTCCTGAAACAAAATAAACTTTCATTAGTCAACAGAATTTCTTACTCTCTGGTTATCTAATTTACAACTCCACTAACGTTATACAATCATTATTCAATAGTTGTAATCTATCTTTCTTCATCTCATAATACTTATCACAATAAGATCATTATGTAAATACCGTATATTACTGTGTATAAGGCGACCCTGTGTATAAGACGACCCCCTTTCTCAGACCCCTAAAATCAGGTAAAAACCATGTATCTCATGTATAAGACGACCCCCCTTTTAGCAATCGTGGAAACAGGTCGACATGCCATGATGGGAAAACACGTTGGTAAGATTTGGTAACGGTAAGTTGATACCGGTAATTTTTTAAGTAACATGACATAAATGTTTTGTTATAATCGTTTGTTTTTAAATAAATTGTTTTAAATTTACCAAAATAAAAATTACATACGTTTTCCTACTGTGTTTGTTCTTATTTTTTAATGATTTGTCATTTTCTTGTCAGTTCAAGCGAGATTAGCAACACTACAGTCAACAATCTATCGTAAATATTCGCCATGTTATAACATCTAAACAAAGCCGATACTCCATACACAGATTTAGAAGTCGCTTCAGTGTTTATATGATAAAAATGGTGCGAAGAGCTTTGATAACCAAGCTTGATTGCGCATGTCCGAAGCCAAGCAAATAATGTCTAGATTTCTATCGTAGTGATGTAAATATTTGTCCTTCTTATAAACAAAGTTGAACTAGTTGTATTTAATACTGCAGAATGCTTTTGAAAGGTTGGTAATGTTTGATAGCTGAAGTCAAGCCATTATTTTACATTCCAACTCTGGTTCGCTTTACCGCTGATTCTCTATTACGCGGCTGTCAGTATGACTCCCAACATGTGTTATAGCGAGGGGCCACTCAATGCAGTAAACTTCTCAAGCTAAAGACGTGTTTATTTAACGTTGACACTTCAATCCAGAGAAGGATATACAGACCAATTACTGATAAGAACACAACAAAGCTAAGATAATTACCGGATACATGAATGAATAACTGCCCTGATTGGAATTAACATTACGTCAATGACACGTGATCGAGATAAGCTTGTCAAGTTTTATGAATGAATAGGTTAGTTGTAGAATTTCATTGGTCCCCGTCATGAATGAATTGATAAGTTGTAGAATTTCATTGGTCCACGTCACTGAATTTATCGATCGTTTGCTTGACTGCTGGTACCACTTTTGGTCCGTCAACCTATTATTTTAAAATGAATTATCAAATATATTTTATGTATTTAACTCCATATAGTAATAAAAAAAATAACATAATAATACATAATAATTATTTATAAATATTTATTTCCATTTTGTAAACATGAGTTGACTGTATTGCTGTTTCCGGTTTCAACATCGTGAGTTCGTCAATGAAGCTTCAAAATTTCTTCCTCTGAAACATAGCCCTTGTGTATAAGACGACCCCCTTCTTTGACCCCCTATTTTCTGGTATAAAAAAGTCGTCTTATACACAGTAATATACGGTACTAGTCACAGATGCACTAACGAAATATTCATTTTACAAAGAGTTATAGACTAAGACTGAAAGTACATTTATATACGTACCACTCAAGTGCAGGAGTGTTTGGGCCGGCATGGCCATGTTTGTTGACAGATCTACTGAATCCTGTTGACAGCTGCTTCTGGAGAGGGGTCAGGTCCCCCTTGTGGGCCTGTGCATACCATCATAAACACAGGATTCAACAACACAGCTTAACATTTTACTTTTCGTACATGCATAAACATGGTTAATTTAGCACCAGCCTGATAGAGCATGATTAGAAGGAAGCATGATTAGAAGGAAGCATGATTAGAAGGAAGCTAGGTTAGGAGGACATCAGATATTCTAACTGGTGCTTTAATTGTTACTTCTGACCTGGACACATTGTTATCTAAACACTTGAAGCATATATTTTTTACAGTACTGTCAGAACAAACATATTAAACAACCACCCGTATTACGACCCCTATCATCCACATTTGGGGTCACGGTCACCAAATCTACAATTTAGAATCCCCATTGGCCAATGAGTCTGTACACAACATTTCAGCGTTCTAGAGCTTTATCTACTGGAGAAGAAGATGGAAATAGGATTTTAGGTCATGACCCCTATGACCCACATTTGTGGTCAAATGGATCACCAAATCTACAATTAAGAATCCTAATTGACCATGGAGTCTGCACAAATTTCAGCTCTCTAGAGTCACTGGTTCTGGAGAAGAAGTCGAAAAGGTGAAAAGTTTCAGATGGACAGATAAACGGATGGGTGACGCCATGACATTAGCCCATCGGGCCTTCAGGCCTTATAACTTACAAAATCAGTGACCGATGGCCATCACTTTTGTTGATGTGTTAGCAGACATGCCTACACCTTTTTGTAAGAAATAGTAGGAGCACCTTTAAAAAATAGTAGCCAATTAATAGTAAGGTAACTATTTTATGAGCACTACATAATTTATAACTCGTTTCAATTCAGGGCTTTCGTTTCGTTGCTTCGAGACAAACTCGGTATAACAGAATTATTACGAACGGATAATTGAACAGTCATGCGCACTGTCATATTTATCAAATTGTTTACTTCCTGGTTTTGACAGTAACTGTTGATTTGTGTTACTAGCTTTTCGTTCATCAAAACAGTTAATAAATGACAAACACAGGTAAGTTCACACACAGAGTTTATTAGAAATACAGACGATTTATGAAAAGA
This sequence comes from Gibbula magus, assembly GCA_936450465.1. Lineage (NCBI taxonomy): Eukaryota > Metazoa > Mollusca > Gastropoda > Trochida > Trochidae > Gibbula > Gibbula magus. Next base: position 49,559,383 of record OW388304.1, on the reverse strand, counting down.
GAAATAAAATTAAATTTATTTTGATTTATTTGATTTTATCGTATTTTTTCTACTCCATCGTAAGGTCGTAATTTGACCCAAAAAATAGTAAAGATTACGCCAAAATCGTAAGGGTAGGCATGTCTGTGTTAGTATCTTCTAGAATGTAAGCTGTTAGGTAGGGAATGAAAGCAAATATGTCGCTGTACCCGGGATGCCAGAAAAACGGCATTCAAAAATCAAAACACCTCCAAACATTGTTCTGCTTCAGCCATTTGTATTCAGTGAAAACAGAATGTAAATTTGAATAAAGTATCATTATTTGGACCACCAAGAAGATTCAACTCACCTGCTGTAACTGTTTAAGCTGGGCCTGGGAGTGAGCGTGCGCCTGCGTGCCTGGCATCTGTTTGTTGATTGCCTCTGTCAGCATTGCACGCAGCTGCGCCACGGAGACACTGCCAGCACCCATCACAGTCCTGCAGCACACCAACATCTCTCATGGGCTCACAGACACACAATAACATTCACAGCTCATTCAATTCTTCATCATACGTAATCATTCTACACATGTATCCTAATAAGCCTTGGTTAAAACTTTAATGTTGGTTCTTAAGAACATGGGTTTCATGGAGAATGTTCCACATTTATGCTTGTTGTCCCTAAAAATATTTGTAAGTTGAACAATACATTCAACTGAACACCTTGGAGCAACATTGAACAGTATCACATTTGTAAAGTAAAGGTAGATAATAACATATCAAATAATAAGGCATTGTCCATTTGTTTTTACACAAAATAAAACGATTTAAGACTGCATTCTAAGGTAGAAGTTACAAGTAGTTTTAGAGGTTTGACCCCTATTATTACCAGCATTACTTGTTCATTAGGCACCTCCATGTCCATAATTGACAGGGTATCAAAACTAAATGAACAAACTTTAGTCTCCATGTAACATAGATATTATTATGTTTAAGCTACCTGCTGAAAAAATTCAATTTTGGTTGAGCAGTGGTTCTGGTGGAGAAGACGAAAATGTGATAAGTTTTGGATACTAACGACAGATGGAAGAAGACGAGAGATAAAATGGGTAGTAATGACACAAAGAAAAAAGATGAACGCACGTGACTGGAGGAATTATCTGTGCTACTTCAGGTTCTGGAGGTGCTTCTGCTGGTTTGTTGGCATTCTTCTGTACACCAGGACGTGCTGCCATGTGAGCTTTGATGATCGCTTTCCTGTTAGCAACCACCGTGGGATCGAACGATGACCCAATGATCTCAATATCATCATCACTGTCGTCTATAAGGTCAAGGACTTCTGCCTCTTCAGCCTCACGCTGCTGCTGCTTCCGTTCAGTCTCCTCTGCTTCCGCAACTGCTGCCTCCGCTTCCTTCTGCCTCTGACTGCAGAATAGAAGTGGATTTTACAAACTCGTGAGCAGTCAGTACCCATATAAATGGATTTATACTTATATATAAATATATACGTTAAGATGTTAAGAGTAGAAAGAAGACTTACTCTTCCTCTTCTTGTTCCAGTATCAGAGATTCACGGAACTTGTTCAAATGGTCTTGACAATCAGAGAAGATCTTGTTTATCTCTCTTTGTTTTTCTGCAAAGACAACACAATTTTTTCAACAATATAATGGCACCAACACACCCTTTCTGTCATGTATTGCAAGAGAATGTGAGAAAAACAGAATCACTTCTCACAAATCATAATATTATAACACTTCATACATAAGCAACACATGCAGAGACGATAGTGGACTAACTTTCAATATGTTTGATCTGTGTGTTGAAGACGGTGATCTGCTCCGAGTCGTCATGCTGGTCCTGCTCCAGTATGGAGGAGATGAGACTGTCCAGGTCACTCTTCACCACCAGGTAGGACTGCTCGTCCTCCTCTCCTGTCTCTCCCACCTCCATCATCTGTACACGCAACACATGGATAAACAATTTTGTTAAATGTGTAAAATAAATAGTTCTCACATGCATGATTTAGTAGTTCCTGTATTCGGATGTACTCCTACAATAAATACTGACAAAGGTTTAGGCAGTGTTAGGAAAGGCAGTATAATAATAAGTGCAGAAGCAAGCTATACTCACATACCCCCGTATTTTGCATTTCCCGTATTTTGGAGAAAGAACCTTTAAATCAGTAAAAGTCACATCTATGGATAAAGATTAAACCTCATCTGGGGATCAGGCACATCTAGGGATCATGGTCGAGTTGTATATTAAGTTTGTTGGAGATCGCATCTATAGTTTGGGAGATATGCTTCGAACAAAATGACTTTTTTATAGAGCAACTGTTTAATAGTTGCTGCAAAAATTAAAATCTAAAAACATTGTCCTACAAAATCACATCCAGGGATCATGGACATGTTAATATGCGTATCAAGTTTGGTGAGGCTAGCATGTACAATTTGGGAGAAATGCTCTGGACAAAGTTTCGGGACTGAATGGACAGACCGACAGAATGAACTGATATACTCCTATTACTTCGTAATAGTTATCAATAGAAAATAAATTTCTGGCAACTACTATTGAAAATTATTTTGATGTAGTTCCTTTATTTCTATCTCAAAGAAACAATTAAATTAACTGGAGAATAACAGTTCTAGTTGCATATATAAAGTGTCCCTAATTGGACAGGTTTTGACCTAACTGTGCATACAGCAATGCCATGCTTTTCCCCGGTGACAATTTCTTAGTGACTGAAGTATGGTTTGTTATAGAATACATGATCTCACAATAACACAGGCATTAACGCATAAAAATGGTGTAAGTGAAAAATAAAATATTTCAAAAATGTTTATTTAGTCAATTGTGACAGTAGTATGTTTCTTGAGCTTTCCTGAGGTATTTTTTCTGGCCTTTTAAAACATAACAGTGTACAGAGTGCTAACTTTACTACAATTGTAAGTAGGCAGCACCTTCTCATGATAAAAGTTAGTGTCAAAATATTTTAAGAGAGATAACTACACAACAATGAACAAGATTGAAAGTAAATCCTAAACTTATTTTTGATATTATAAATTCAATCCGACAGTTTTATTTTGGATGTAAGCAGGAATCATAAAACCCTGAGTATCAGCTAAAACTGGCGAATCAATTGTGGTGGTCCACTGAGATTCTGATGTCTGAAGTTTGGGTGATTTTGGAAGGTGTCCAAGCCTCGGTCATTTCGCTCTTATGACGATTTTACTCTCCTGGATATTGTACACCCAGGGACCAAAAGTTCTTACCCACTCTGGCATTTTCCATAGACTTACATGTTAATTAACCGTTGCAAAAATAATTTTCATAATTAAACTGTCAGTGAAATGGTCATCAAATTTATACCATGAAAAATAGAGCCATTGGCTCTGAAGCTCATCAGGAATTATGTTATTAATTATCTCTAAGGTAAAGATTAAGATATCACATAATAAGTCATTGCCCAGTCATCAAATTTAAAAGTTATTATCAAAATAAGTTACACATTAATCCACATTCATTATAAATAATGTAGACCTTTGCATTTTGTTTTACTACTTATTTTTATTCTAGAATTATCAACATTTATTACATAATGCATAAGAGCCCCTATTTGTTTCTAAAAATCCTGTTTCTCATAGGCACATAGTTTCATAGGATCCTTTTCAATATTTAATTAATAAATTCTATTGAGCATCTGAGTATAAGACTAAATCAGTAACACAGCAGAGAAGTAACCTGAAACCTCCGTGTATTAGCTAGCTGCTGTTGCATCTCTGCCAGAGAATGGGCACTCCCCAGGTCAACACCTGCAATTATGCAACATGCAGACTCTGGACTCACAGCCAGTAAATTATATATTTTAAATTTTGTTTTCCCCATCTTTATTTATTTTTCTTTATTGGAAAAGAAGATGTGGTATCACAAACTCATGTAGCTAGTTTTAATAGTCTTATCTTACTTCATCACCAGTCATATTTAGTTCACATATCTAATGTAAAAAACACATTTCTTAACCCTTTTAAAAAAAATTCCTATGCATCCTGTCACAATATTCAGTTCACAGGCTATTCAATAGTTCTAATTTCACATTGATTACATCAAACATGTCCATAATGTAGTATTACTCTTAAGCTGACATATGAAGTGCACATAAAATCTCATTATCTTCACAGTTCATTAACACAGCTGTTTTAAGTGATTACCCCTGTGATCCATATTTGGGGTCACAAGATCACCAAATCTACAATTCAGAATCCCCATTGGCCAAAGAGTCTGTACATACGACCTTCTAGGTCTTTTCGTTCTGGAGAGGAAGATGAAAATAATCTTATCTTATCATTTCATCACCAGTCATATGCAGTTCACATATCTCATGTAAAATAATAGAATTCTTAACCGTCTTCAATTTAGTCCTTTATGACTTGTCACAATTTTCAGTTCATAGGCTATTCAATAGTTCTCATTTCACATTGATAACATCAATTTGACAAACATGTCCACAATGTAGATTGTTATCTCAAGTCAACATACATTTCAAATAAAGTAATTGAAGTAGTCATAAAATATCAGTTCAAATTCATTTTCAAAGGTTTTTTAGGCTGTGGCCCATATTTGTGGTCACAGGGTCACCAAATTTACAAGTTAGAATCCCCATTGGCTTAAGAGTTTGCATACAATATTACAGACTTCTAGGTCTTTTTGTTCCGGAGAAAAAGATGAAAACAGGATTTTAGATAATGGCCTGTGAGGCCCTTATTTTGGGACACAGGGTCACCAAATCTACAATTTAGAATCCCCATTAGCCAAGGAATCTGTACATATAATGACAATCTTCTAGATCTTTTCGTTCTGGAGAGGAAGATGAAAATAATCTTATCTTATCATTTCATCACCAGTCATATGCAGTTCATATATCTCATGTAAAATAATAGAATTCTTAACTCCTCTTCAATTTAGTCCTTTATGACTTGTCAAAATTTTCAGTTCATAGGCTATTCAATAGTTCTCATTTCACATTGATGACATCAATTTGACAAACATGTCCACAATGTAGATTGTTATCTCAAGTCGACTTATATTTCAAATAAAGTGATTGAAGTAGTCATAAAATATCAGTTCAAACTTCATTTTCAAAGGTTTTTTAGGCTGTGGCCCATATTTGTGGTCACAGGGTCACCAAATTTACAAGTTAGAATCCCCATTTACTAAAGAGTTTGCATAGCATATCACAGCCTTCTAGGTATTTTTGTTCCGGAGAAAAAGATGAAAACAGGATTTTAGGTAATGGCCTGTGAGGCCCTTATTTGGGGTCACAGGGTCACCAAATCTACAATTTAGTATCCCCATTAGCCAAGGAATCTGTACATATAATTTCAGCTCTCTGGAGTCATTGGTTCTGGAGAAGAAGATGAAAATAGCTTTTTAGGTTATGACCCCTGGGGCCCTTATTTGGGGTCACAGGGTCACCAAATCTACAATTTAGAATCCCCATTGGCCAAGGAGTCTGTACATAAAATTTCAGATCTCTGGAGTCATTGGTTCTGGAGAAGAAGATGAAAATAGCTTTATAGGTTAAGACCCCTGGGGCCCGTATTTGGGGTCACAGGGTCACCAAATCTACAATTTAGAATCCCCATGGGCCAAGGACTCTGTACATAAAATTTCAGTTCTCTCGATTCATTGGTTCTGGAGAAGAAGTCGAAAAAGTGAAAAGTTTACGGACGGACGGACAGACGACATCCCATGCCATAAGCCCATCGTGCCTTTCAGGCCTGATGAGCTAAAAAGGAAATCACTTCAGCTATACATATACATAATTTCCATGTTATTTTCTGTTGAGTGTCAAGAAAATTACCTTCATATAAGCAAGGCATATACATCATACATCAATTGTTTAACAGGGCGGCCAATGGGACATTGGTTTATGAACTTGTATATACGTTTTTCATAGGATGTCAATGATGAGTGATCAACATATTTAGGCAATATGAACAAAATTATAGATGCACAGCTTACATAATTTCAAAGATGTTAAATTTTACAACAATTTGACTCAAACTTTACTAATGAAAAATATTTTCGTAAAGGTTAATTAACGTGTAAGTCTATGGGAAATCCAAGTGTGGGGAAATACTTTTGACCCCACACTGTAGATCTGTGTTACAGTAACAGTGTGAAAAGTTGAAAGATGTAGTCGTTGTAGATATATTTACACAAATAAGAAGTGTTCTTAGTTATAACAGAGATCACCCTACTAAACATGAATGAGGACATCAATGATATGTGCAAAATCTCAATTGTTTTAATAACCATCCTAAACTGACATCACCGGTCCATTGACATGAGTTTGTTCAGAATGACATGTCGACAAGACATCATTTCTAATGTGAAATTACTTAAAATAAACAAATATATGACGATCGATTTTTTGAAGAAAGTGCTACATATTATTAAGAATGTTAAAACATTAAAATGAATAAAATGCTTGCCTTATTTGTAGTGTAATCACGACAGAATAGTTACTGTTGAAAAACCGACGCCATGAACAAAAGCTTGCCTTCTGAAAACCATCGAGAGTTACTTCCCTTCGTACATTGGGAAATTCTTGCAAATTTGGACATCTCGACCTTTTCTTTTTCAAAGCGCTTTCACCAGTCCAAGTAGTACATGTGCAAAACAAAAAGAGGAAAATCATTTCATTGATACAACAGAGCCAAAACTCATAAGCTAAATGCGATTATGTTTAAATACATACTCAGTTTTCAGCGAACAAATTCAATCGGAAAAGATCGGAATAATTTGAAGATTTCCGTAAATCGATTAGTATTGGGGATTCCCTTTCAGAACGAGGTTTGAGGGAATTCCCTTATGAAATGCATATTCTGAACTACGGTAATGTCACGGATGATTTGTTATAGTTACTCACGTCGCATGAAAACAATAGTGTCTCACATCACCAAGATGAACAACAGACCCCAAAGCACGGCAGGAGTAATCGGTAATACACCTGTGATGAACGTCTCCATCAGTCAGTCAGTCGAACACTCAGTTCAACATTAGGAAGGGTCAAAGTTCTTTCATAGTCTAAATCTATAGAAAATAGTTTTCAGCTCATCTGGCCGGGCGCTGGCTAAAACGGCTACAAACCGAAACGGCTACGGAAAATCTGGTTAAAATAGCTAAAAGTGGCGAAAATGGCTACAGATGTTGGTGAAAACGTCTACAACTATGTTGTTACAACAATATTGTGATTATGATTTTTTATTCATATTATCCTCTGATCTTGATTCATCATGTGATCAATACCTGCTTCTTGATCTGTAACTAAAGATATACACCTAAAATGCGTTCAACCATGAATACACGATTCCTGATTGATTTAATTAACTTAAAGGGCGAGTTCTATCACTGTTCTATTGGTAGCATCTGCATCTTGGTTTCTTGGCTTTTCGTGAAATGAAAACATGCTATATTTAAGTCAATTTCAAATTTTTTTAATAATAAAACATATACACTGCTAGAATATTCCCAAAGTAAAACATAACGTATCATAAAACTAACAAACAAATTTATGCTATTCGGCCGTAGCAAAATTTTCCCCACTCGCGCCGCCGATGAATGGCTTCAATTCTCACTGGGTTTTTTTAACACATGTGCTCTTGTCATTATCAAGTTGTGAAATGTAAAGTCATCAAAGTATTAAGTTCATTAATATCTGTCAATTTGACTGTGTTTAAACCATGTATTAACAGCATAAATGTGTAAACGGGAATATCTTCTCGAATTTCGTTTCCACAAAAAATACCCCGATAGAACCCTCCTTTTAAATCAACACAGCCGGGCCACCTCGTTTCTCGCTAATTAATGTAAACAATAAACGGATTAATTGATATATTGTAAACACTATTCAACCACTTGGACATGGACTTGTGTCAGCAATATTACCTCTCTTATGCATTCCAACAATTAAACTTTATTATCGGTATATTTACCATCTTTACTAATAAGTGTTGTTTGAACTCACAAAGAAAATGATCCATATTTCCAACATGTTGGATTATCCAACAGTATCCAATTTTTTAGAAAATTTACAATTTCCGCCAATTTGGAGCCGTTTTCGCCAGAAGTCGTTTCAGTTCGTAGCCCTTTTGTCCCGTTCCCATCTGGCCTGAAAGGCTTGATGGGCTTATGGCATAGCATGGTGTCCAGTGTCCATCCGTCCATCCATCTTTCCGTCCGTCCGTCTGTTAACTTTTTGCATTTTCGTCTTCTACTCCAGAACCAGTTGGTCTAGGGAGCTGAAATTGTGTGTACAGACTTCTTGGCCAATGGGAATTCTAAAATGTAAAATGGCGACTCTGTGACCTCAAATAGGGTCACAGGGGTCACAACCTTAAAAACCTATTTTCATCTTCTTCTCCAGCTCCAAAAGGTCTAGAGAGCTGAAAAGTTGTGTGCAGACTCCTTGGCCAGTGGACTAAATGGGGTCACAGGGTTCACAACCTTAAAAACTATTTTTGCTTCTTAATAATGTATTACTTGAGATAATAAATCAATGAAGTCCTGGTGATCTACAGATCCCATGGCTCTATTTTTAAAAGAATTAAATTACTGTTATTTTTGTAGAAACAGGGAATATTGCTCAATCATGAATGATATATGTAGTTTCTAATTTCATTTGCCTCGCAAGAGTCAATATGTATACAGTATTGTGTAGATTCAGGCAACATGCAATTTGATTACCTTTTGATCTGTTTGTACAGTTATTGGAGATGAGATACTGAAAGGACAGACAGCTGACACCAACTCACACTTTATTTGTAAACATCTCTTCAGTCTGGGAGTCAAAGTCAAGAAGGTAGTGAGCAGTTCATATTTCAATCATGTTTAAATATTATATTCACATATTCATCATTTACAGTCTCCATGATTGTTTTTATCAACCTATTTCTTGTTCCACAGTGTGTTTCCCAGTGTGACGAAGATATTGTATATCAAAACTTCCCATTATGATTCCCATTTTGCAATTATATATAGAATACTAACCGATGTCCCGTTTGATAACATGTTTATGAAATGAAAGAATGGTTTGGTATTTTAACGAGCGAAAGCAAGTTAAATACCGATGCCATTCACGAGTTTCAAAACATGTTATCAAACGGGACCGAGTTTAGTACTTTATTTATTACTCAATGCTGTAAATAGCGCTGAATTGGAAGAAAATCGGTGTTAGTGATGCTCACTTGCAAAAAGGTCACCCGCCATTGGAGTTGCGCGGGCTAACATTGTGACGTCATCCAAAAACGACTATGACGTCACTCGCCGATTATGACATTACGACAGCACGCGGTGGTAGCACACATGTGTGAAACCAACTCACCACGGTTGAGTAATAAATGCTGTTAATATAGCATGATTAATTTAAACATAATCCATTTGAAATATTTGCTTTAAGGTTCTTGTGATGATATGACTTGCTTTATAATGAAGTATCTTCACTGAAACATTTTACTTTTGCTTTTGTATTGTACTGAATAAAGGATTTTGAACTATTTGCCCAGATCTCGGTGGTAGCGGATGACACAGATGCTATCGCTGATGAGATCACATCATTCTCCCGTCATTTCACTCACGTCATCACTTCAGGAGGCATCGGACCCACACATGATGACAAGACACTTGAAGGTAAGAAACTGATTTCTCTGGTTGTTTTCTTGCAAGAAATAATATATAATAGACGAAAATAGTTAGCACCTAGAAGCACCTAATTTGCCAAATTAATACCCTGAATAGTTTGATTTTATCAATATATATTGGAAAATAGATTAGCACCAAACTTGTATAGACCTTTGAAACAAGAAATGGAAATTCAAATCTTCATGTCTAGGTCCAAATTCATTGCTCTCCTGATAGGCTTTTGGCAGAGGCCATTGTCCGTTGTCTGGGGTCCATCATCCGTAAACTTCTCATATTTTCAACTTCTCCTCCAGAACTGTTGCACCCCTAAAGTTGAATTGTTTTTAGGAGTTACCTTGGATGTAGGGTATCAAAGTTTGTACACTGAAAGACATTAAAAAAGCAATTCGATATTCAGAATTTATTTTATCAACGATAATCAAATGAAACAATAACAACTGAGGTTGTGAAGAGAATCATGTTGGGCTTGGTTTATGGATGAATGGTCCAGGATACAGAAGATCTGTGACGTCAGTCTCCTCCAGTACAGACCAGGGGTTAATGTGGCTCAGTATCGGGTATGTCCTCCTTGAGCTGCGACATGTGCACGTAATCGTCGTGGCATGCAAAGACACAATCGACTGACAACAGGTTGTGGAATGGTCTGCCAGTGGTGTTGAAGGGCTGCAGTCAACTCTGCAACATTACGCGGAGACGGAGGCACAGGTTGATCACTCATACGACGTCCAAGTTCGTCCCACATGTGCTCAATGGGGTTCATGTCTGGCGAAACAACTGGTCAATCCATCACACGAGTATGCTGTTGTCGCAGAAAGTCTCTCGTCACTACTGCTGTTTGTGGATGGGCGTTATGCTGGAAATCAAGTTGCACGCCGATGCCATGTCAAGCCAAGAGTGGGAGCAGAGCAGGATAAAGAACATTTGCCATGTAACGTTGTGCATTCAAGTTCCCTTGCAGGATGACCAATTGGGAACAAAAGTTCTGATTGATGGCACCCAATACCATCACACCAACACCGCCAAATGTATCGCGTTCAACAATACAGTCAGCACGAAAACTTTGTAGGTTCATCAGTAAATCTGTTGACATCCATCTCTCAATGGATGATGAAAGTGTCGAGCAACATTTCTCTGCAATGAGCCAGTTGTCAGCATCAAAATGGTTTCTTTGGACATCAATGAGCTGAGGCATGGTTGACAAGTGTCAGACTTCCAAATTTGCTGTGGCTTTTAAAGGTCCCTGTTGTAGTATTCGTGTAAGGCCAAAGGTTAAAGCTCATTAATGTTCATGACGTCATACACACAGTGTTGACATGTACACAAGAGCGAGCAGACGACGTCGTGCATGTGCAGAGACTGGCTCATTCATCTTGTTCGCAAGATTTGTCAACTGCTGTGTTTTGAACACTGATCTCTGTGTTTCTGACCTGGGGTAAGTATTGAACCTGGATTAATGTGGGAAAGGGTACTCACACACACAGGACTGCTGCACTTTATCAGTTTTCTCATATTTCACCCCGACAGTGATTTGTGTCAGAATTACCTATTGCGTTTTTAATGCCTTTCAGTTTACATTTGGTCCTGATCCTCAAATATGGGCATGGTAGGCATTTCCCCGTAAAACCAGTAAACTTCTTCTCCTAAACCAGTTATTATAGATACCGGTAGTTGAAATTTTTTCAGAATGACACCATGTTACATGGAGACTGAGGTTTGTTCAGTAAGTCTTAACTCCTCTCAAATATGGGCGTGGCAGGGTGTCCACCTCCAAACTTAATTTTGACTTCTTCTATAAACCAATAATGCTAGGATTCATTATTTCATATTTACGTCTTCAACTTAAAGGTTCATCCATTGTGTTGTTGGGGTCACATATGGCAAACGTTATAAATGGTGTTATTTTATCGAGAAGTATTGCCTGTTACTGAGAGTTATCATTTTGATGATAATTGACTCTGTATAGCGACTATATGAAGGTAAAAGGAACAATTTCTGATTGAAAACCGGACAATGCACCACGTGTGGCGTGCGTCAATTAGTCAAAGGTATTTTTGGAAACTTATTTACAACAGGCAAAAAGACAGCTTTGAGTTGATAATGTTTAATAGGTCTTATAACTAATGTGCATGTAAATGGGACTTGTAGTTTCAGTTTATGCACATGTAAACTTATGTTACTAGAATTTATTGGAAACTACTAATTATGATATATTTGGTGATTTGATATGAATATTCCAGTTGAGTGAAGTTATTTGAACTGAAATTAAAACATATCGTATATTGGCAAATATCAAAGCCAAATAAAATTTTATGAAACACAATGAATGCTTTTTTAAGATAATAAATCATGTCAACTACAGAAACAATTGTTTAAATCTCTATTATTTAACTTCAAAATCTGACTTGAAATATGACTATAAACTTGTTAACTAATGTTACATTATACAATCAGTACCAACTGGGCGTTCTCCTGTAATCAACAGGGTGGGTTCTACCTATGTGTTGGTATGTGATGATAACTGTTCTGTTTGCAGCATGTGCGAAGGCTTTCCAGCTGAAACTCTGTCCACACCCCGACCTCGTGGAGCTCATCAAAGATTACTTCAAAATAGACGATCTTAACTCTCCCAAGATGAAAATGGCTTACGTAAGTCTCCTGTAACAAGTTCCCATAAAGCCAAGTTAAGTTCAGTTTATGCCTTGCTTTATAATACCACAAGCAACAGACCTGAGGTATATAGATATACCAATTATTTTGTCTGTCTATGCCTTGCATCCGTGCGAGTACATTTTTAGTCCAACAGATCCCAGAAAAACTGTTTATCCAATTCTTTCAATCATGCAACTCCTGATGAGCTACAGAGCCAGTGGCTCTATTTTTAAATTTCATAGCCTACTGCCAAACATAAGGGTGTGGCAGGGGTGCAATTTGAATTGGAGGACCCCTTAAATTAACTTTACTAAATGTCTAATGTAATACTGTTGGTCTTATTCATAGCAACTTTCAATTGAGCCAAATTCCAAGCCTGTAAAAGCATTAAAAAGCATTAAAAAATTCCATATAAATATTATGCTAAGCTGAAACCACTTGTAAACAGAAGTGCATGTTACATACTGATCAGGAGCAGGTGGTCAGTCAGCCTCAGCATTGATACTTTTTAGCTCATCAGGCCTGAAAGGCCCAATGGGCTTATGACATGGCGTCCGGCGTCCGGCCGTCCATCCGTCCGTCCATAAACTTTTCGCTTTTTCGACTTCTTCTCCAGAACCAATGACTCTAGAGAGCTGAAATTTTATATGCAGACTCCTTGGGAAATGGGGTCACAGGGGTCACAACCTTAAAAACCTATTTTCAGCTTATTCTCCAGTTCCAAAAGGTCAGGAGAGCTGAAAAATTGTGTGCAAACTCCTTGGGTAATGAGGATTCTAAACTGTGGATTTCGTGACCCCATGACCCCAAATAGGGTCACAGGGGTCCCAATCTTAAAAAGCTATTTTCAACTTCTTCTCCAGTTCTATAAGGTCTAGAGAGCTGAAAAGTTGTGTGCAGACTCCTTGGCCAGTAGGGATTGTAAATTGTAGTTTTCGTAACCCTTTGACCTCAAATGTAGGTCACATGGGTCATGACCTAAAAACCTATTTTCATCTTCTTCTCAAGTATGAAAAGCTCCAAAGAGCTGAAATGTTGTGTACATAGTCCTTGACAAATGGGGATTCTAAATTGTAGATTTCGTGACCCTGTAACATCAAATCTTGGTCAAAGAGGTCACGACCTAAAAACCTATTTTCATCTTCTTCTCCAGTACAAAAAGCTCCAGAGAGCTGAAATTTTTTCCTTGGCAAAATGTGGGTCACATAGGTCACAATTTTAAAAACTTCTATTTGTTTTTACAGTGTATTACTAAGATAGATTAGATAACTTAGATATTCAACCTCCGAAAATAATTAAAATTAAATCAATAAAATTCCTGATGAGCTACATGGCTCTATTTTTTGTACTGCTTAAAGTTGATAAATTGACAAAAATTCAATTAGCAAAATCTTAAATAGAAATATTTGTGCTTTATGCCTCCCTATTTCCTTGACACCAACATCATCAGACTCATTGCTTGTTGTTTTACATATTTGTTTTATTTCATTCCGAATATATACCGTCCGGTCAACATTTCATCTTTCATGCTATTGTATCATGATACCTGACAGATCCCGGACAACGCAACTTTGCGATATGGAGTAAACCCAGAGACGGGGAAGAAGATGATCTACCCGCTCGTGTCCGTCAACAACGTGCACCTCTTCCCGGGGGTACCCTGGCAGCTGGAGCGTGCATTTCGCCTCCTCGGGGTCAGTCTCTTCTCTTATCTCATTTTTGGTTCAATCATTTAACTTTTCTCTCAAATAAACTCCAAAGTTCTCAGAAAATGATAATATTTGTCTTGACTGAATCAAATATTGGAATCGCCAATTACTGAGGAAGAAATATCTGATGCTATAAAGCGGTTAAAACTTGGGAAATCGCCTGGGGTTGATAATATTTTAGCAGAAATGATAAAATCATCTGAAAATGTCATAATGTCATTTCTTCATGCATTATTCAATAAACTATTTGAGTGTGGCAACTTTCCGGATGCTTGGAGTAAAGCAATTATTATTCCATTACATAAGAAGGGAGACATCCACAACCCAGATAATTATAGGGGTATTTCATTGTTAAGCATCTTAAGCAAATTATATACCAGCATTTTAAACAAACGTTTAACTCAATGGGCAATTCTTATGGATAAAATATCAGAAACACAAGCAGGTTTTAGAGAGGGATATTCTACTATTGATCACATATTTACCCTGTACGCACTTATTGAAAAAAGTTTATGTAAAAAGCGAAAACAAAATTTTGTTGCTTTCATTGATTTTAAAAAGGCTTTTGATTCAATAGACAGGTTCAAATTATGGGGCTTGTTATCAAGTTATGGTTTGAGTGGGAAAATGATGCAGGCACTTAAAGGTATTTATTCTTCCGTCAAATCATGTGTACGATGTAATTCACATTTAACAAGTTACTTTAACTGTCCTTTTGGTCTCAAACAAGGATGTATGCTTAGTCCGATGCTGTTTTCATTATTTATAAATGAACTTTCTTTAGAAATTGCACAAAATAGAAAACATGGAATCCAGTTATTTCCGGATATGATAGAAATTATGATGTTACTCTTCGCTGATGATGTTATTCTAGCCTCAGATACTAAATGCGGTCTCCAAAACCAGTTAAATACTTTAGCATTATATTCAGACAAGTGGGGATTAAACGTTAATCTTGGCAAATCTAATATTTTAGTTTTCAGGAGGGGAGGTAGACTTAAACTTACAGATGAATGGTCTTTTAAAGGTAATAACTTGGAGATTGTGAATAGTTATAAGTACCTCGGTTTTATATTCACATGTACGGCTAGCCTGGGTAAATCAGTATCCGACCTTTCCTAACGCAGCAAAAAGGCATTAATGGAATTAAATGGCAATCTAAGAAAAGTTGGTTCATTATCACCGGATATATTTTTAAAAATTTTCGACAGTCAGATACAATCGATATTATCATATGCTTCAGAATTGTGGGGATATAAAAAATATGAATGTATAGAAAAAATCCACCTATCGGCTTGTAAATTGTATCTAACTGTGGGGCCTCAGACACCTAATGCAATAGTGTATGGTGAATGTGGTCGATTCCCAATCTTTGTAAATACAGCAGCTCTTTGTCTTAACTGCTGGATTAAAATAACAACAATGCATGATGATCGTTTACCAAAGAAAGCTTATAAAATGTTACTTAATCTTGATAATCTTGGTTCTGATACATGGGCTTAAAAAATTCGCTTCTTGCTTTTTTCGCATGGTTTTGGATTTGTCTGGTTGTCACAAACTGTTGGGAATCGAGTAGGTTTTATCAAACTCTTTAAGACTCGTTTAATAGATATGTTTAAACAAAATTGGAGTTCTGATCTTGATAATAGCACACGTTATGTTCTGTACAGGGAATTCAAAAGTCTATTAAATCCTGAAAAATATCTTTTCGAGATTTTTTATTATAAATTACGTAAGTATCTTGTTAAATTCAGAGCCGGATTGTTAAGGTTGAAAGCTAATGAGGGACGATGGTGTAACACCAACAGAACTCTGAGACTATGTTCTATTTGTGAGCTGGGAATTGAGGACGAATACCATTTTACCTTTATTTGTCCAAGATATGCTGATTTACGTCGTAGATATTTGCCAACTGAATTAAAAACAAATATGTTTAGCTTTAAAAAACTCCTTACAACAGATCATATCCATACCTTAAAAATGTTCAGTCTCTATATTATGCACTCATACGAACGCAGATCTAATATATTACAATAATAATAACAGCACTGATTACTATAACATTTTGTCTATCATATCAAAATACATTTCACCATATTCTTTGCTCATTTCATCAATACCGATTTGCATTGTATATCTATGAAAATGGGTAAATATATATGTTAGCAGATGGGCGTGTATATATATTGAATATATATTGAATGTATGAACTCTGTAAATGTATATGGGCCCGATGGCCTTCATACGGAATAAAGGTTTGATTGATTGACTGACAACTTCTACAAGATTTCCAAGTCATGCTTTGTTGAAGCTTAGACCTAACAGATTCAATGGAAACCTGTCTCTCCCTTCATGCGCTCATCCGTTCTCTTACCGTATATTACCGGGTATAAGACGACCCCATGTATAAGTCGACCCCCTTTCTCAACTACCCAAATACTGGTCAAAACCCTATGTCTCATGTATAAGTCGATCTCCCTTTTACCATGAATACTACGATCTACAAGTTGACAAAGCTTTATTAGATAACCGGTGAAAAGTTAAATTGTTATCTAGTAGAAAAAGACCTAAAAAAACATTGCTTATACTTTTGAGATGAGAAGTTGACAGGCTTTAATGAATGGTAATTACTATCAATTACTGTTAATTAAACATCAAAGTTTAGATAATTACCGAATGCCCTAATAAATCACTTCCCTGACTGGCAATTAACAAATCTCTTCACAACCTGAATCACACGTCCGTCTATTGAATATACACTATTATACAATGGGAATGTTTCTCAGAAACAATACAACGACAATCGGTAATTTACATTTCTCTAAATATTTTTTAATGTACGCTATTATGTTAGAACATCTCAGAAATTATATGATAACAAGTACCAGTAATTTACATTTCACACTGTGAAAACACTTTATTTTTTTTCATGAGGATCTATCTCGCATGTCAACGGCTTCTATGTAGAATCTCATTGGTCCACGTGACATTATCGGGTCACTCGACTTACATCAAGGCTAGTTATCGATCGATGTTTGTCAGGTACCAGTGAAGATGATAACATAAACTTTAATGAAATTTTGTGATTGAAATGTAATTTTTTATTCATATATCACGCTATATTTATATTTTAAAAAAAACAACGATAACGCATATATGTTTTTTATTCAATGATTTTAATATTGACTGCACATCAATGTTTGTGAACTGCTTCCGGTGTAAACATTGTCTGTTCGACTTTGCTTGGCTTGCAGATACTCACCTGGCCTCTAGATTTTTGGGCCTGAAACATAGACCCTGTGTAAAGGTCGACCCCCGCCTCTTTGACCCCCTAAATTTTGGTAACAAATTCTCTACTTATACCCAGTAATATACGATATATCTCCCTCCGCTCATTCGTCTGTGCGCCTATCTTTCCTTTGGTGTACGTGTCCGTCTCTTGCCTTGTCCCATTGTCTTGGTGCTTCCATCCATGCACCTATCTCTCCCTCTGTGTCCGTCAATGCATCTATCCTTTGTCTTGGTGCTTTCATCCATGCACCTATCTCTCCCTCTGTGTCCGTCAATGCATCTATCCTTTGTCTTGGTGCTTCCATCCATGCACCTATCTCTCCCTCTGTGTCCGTCAATGCATCTATCCTTTGTCTTGGTGCTTCCATCCATGCACCTATCTCTCCCTCTGTGTCCGTCAATGCATCTATCCTTTGTCTTGGTGCTTTCATCCATGCACCTATCTCTCCCTCTGTGTGTCCCTCAATGCATCTATCCTTTGTCTTGGTGCTTTCATCCATGCACCTATCTCTCCCTCTGTGTGTCCGTCAATGCATCTATCCTTTGTCTTGGTGCTTTCATCCATGCACCTATCTCTCCCTCTGTGTGTCCGTCAATGCATCTATCCTTTGTCTTGGTGCTTTCATCCATGCACCTATCTCTCCCTCTGTGTGTCCGTCAATGCATCTATCCTTTGTCTTGGTGCTTCCATCCATGCACCTATCTCTCCCTCTGTGTGTCCGTCAATGCATCTATCCTTTGTCTTGGTGCTTTCCATCCATGCACCTATCTCTCCCTCTGTGTGTCCGTCAATTCATCTATCCTTTGTCTTGGTACTTCCATCCATGCACCTATCTCTCCCTCTGTGTCCGTCAATTCATCTATCCTTTGTCTTGGTGCTTTCCATCCATGCACCTATCTCTCCCTCTGTGTGTCCGTCAATGCATCTATCCTTTGTCTTGGGTGTTTTCCATCCATGCACCTATCTCTCCCTCTGTGTGTCCGTCAATGCATCTATCCTTTGTCTTGGTGCTTTCCATCCATGCACCTATCTCTCCCTCTGTGTGTCCGTCAATTCATCTATCCTTTGTCTTGGTGCTTCCATCCATGCACCTATCTCTCCCTCTGTGTCCGTCAATTCATCTATCCTTTGTCTTGGTGCTTTCATCCATGCACCTATCTCTCCCTCTGTGTGTCCGTCAATGCATCTATCCTTTGTCTTGGTGCTTTCATCCATGCACCTATCTCTCCCTCTGTGTGTCCGTCAATGCATCTATCCTTTGTCTTGGTGCTTCCATCCATGCACCTATCTCTCCCTCTGTGTGTCCGTCAATGCATCTATCCTTTGTCTTGGTGTTTTCCATCCATGCACCTATCTCTCCCTCTGTGTGTCCGTCAATGCATCTATCCTTTGTCTTGGTGCTTTCATCCATGCACCTATCTCTCCCTCTGTGTGTCCGTCAATGCATCTATCCTTTGTCTTGGTGCTTTCATCCATGCCCTATCTCTCCCTCTGTGTGTCCGTCAATTCATCTATCCTTTGTCTTGGTGCTTCCATCCATGCACCTATCTCTCCCTCTGTGTGTCCTTCAATGCATCTATCCTTTGTCTTGGTGCTTTCATCCATGCACCTATCTCTCCCTCTGTGTGTCCGTCAATGCATCTATCCTTTGTCTTGGTGTTTTCCATCCATGCACCTATCTCTCCCTCTGTGTGTCCGTCAATGCATCTATCCTTTGTCTTGGTGTTTCCATCCATGCACCTATCTCTCCCTCTGTGCGTCCGTCAATTCATCTATCCTTTGTCTTGGTGCTTCCATCCATGCACCTCTCTCTCCCTCTGTGTGTCCGTCAATGCATCTATCCTTTGTCTTGGTGCTTTCATCCATGCACCTATCTCTCCCTCTGTGTGTCCGTCAATGCATCTATCCTTTGTCTTGGTGCTTTCATCCATGCCCTATCTCTCCCTCTGTGTGTCCGTCAATTCATCTATCCTTTGTCTTGGTGCTTCCATCCATGCACCTATCTCTCCCTCTGTGTGTCCGTCAATGCATCTATCCTTTGTCTTGGTGCTTTCATCCATGCACCTATCTCTCCCTCTGTGTGTCCGTCAATGCATCTATCCTTTGTCTTGGTGCTTTCATCCATGCCCTATCTCTCCCTCTGTGACCGTCAATTCATCTATCCTTTGTCTTGGTGCTTCCATCCATGCACCTATCTCTCCCTCTGTGTGTCCGTCAATGCATCTATCCTTTGTCTTGGTGCTTTCCATCCATGCACCTATCTCTCCCTCTGTGTGTCCGTCAATGCATCTATCCTTTGTCTTGGTGCTTCCATCCATGCACCTATCTCTCCCTCTGTGTGTCCGTCAATGCATCTATCCTTTGTCTTGGTGCTTTCCATCCATGCACCTATCTCTCCCTCTGTGTGTCCGTCAATGCATCTATCCTTTGTCTTGGTGCTTTCATCCATGCACCTATCTCTCCCTCTGTGTGTCCGTCAATGCATCTATCCTTTGTCTTGGTGCTTTCATCCATGCCCTATCTCTCCCTCTGTGTGTCCGTCAATGCATCTATCCTTTGTCTTGGTGCTTTCATCCATGCACCTATCTCTCCCTCTGTGTGTCCGTCAATGCATCTATCCTTTGTCTTGGTGCTTTCATCCATGCCCTATCTCTCCCTCTGTGTGTCCGTCAATTCATCTATCCTTTGTCTTGGTGCTTCCATCCATGCACCTATCTCTCCCTCTGTGTGTCCGTCAATGCATCTATCCTTTGTCTTGGTGCTTTCATCCATGCACCTATCTCTCCCTCTGTGTGTCTGTCAATGCATCTATCCTTTGTCTTGGTGCTTTCATCCATGCCCTATCTCTCCCTCTGTGTGTCCGTCAATTCATCTATCCTTTGTCTTGGTGCTTCCATCCATGCACCTATCTCTCCCTCTGTGTGTCCGTCAATGCATCTATCCTTTGTCTTGGTGCTTTCCATCCATGCACCTATCTCTCCCTCTGTGTGTCCGTCAATGCATCTATCCTTTGTCTTGGTGTTTTCCATCCATGCACCTATCTCTCTCTCTGTGTGTCCGTCAATGCATCTATCCTTTGTCTTGGTGCTTTCATCCATGCCCTATCTCTCCCTCTGTGTGTCCGTCAATGCATCTATCCTTTGTCTTGGTGCTTTCCATCCATGCACCTATCTCTCCCTCTGTGTGTCCGTCAATGCATCTATCCTTTGTCTTGGTGTTTTCCATCCATGCACCTATCTCTCCCTCTGTGTGTCCGTCAATGCATCTATCCTTTGTCTTGGTGTTTTCCATCCATGCACCTATCTCTCCCTCTGTGTGTCCGTCAATTCAGATATCCATTGTCTTGGTGCTTTCATCCATGCACTATCTCTCCCTCTGTGTGTCCGTCAATTCATCTATCCTTTGTCTTGGTGCTTTCATCCATGCACCTATCTCTCCCTCTGTGTGTCCGTCAATGCATCTATCCTTTGTCTTGGTGCTTTCCATCCATGCACCTATCTCTCCCTCTGTGTGTCCGTCAATGCATCTATCCTTTGTCTTGGTGTTTTCCATCCATGCACCTATCTCTCCCTCTGTGTGTCCGTCAATGCATCTATCCTTTGTCTTGGTGCTTTCATCCATGCCCTATCTCTCCCTCTGTGTGTCCGTCAATTCAGATATCCATTGTCTTGGTGCTTTCATCCATGCACTATCTCTCCCTCTGTGTGTCCGTCAATTCATCTAGAGTAAAGTCCTGAAATTTCGTCCACTTTAACGGTTGACCTCGCTTGCCGGAATTCTAACCCTCACTGGCCTCACTCGGCACTTCTTGGTCAACAATCAGCCCTAGGCAAAGAGTCTTTGTTATAAGAAAAATGATTGGCTGATATTCTAAGGGGGGTAACTCTTATGAATCAAATAGCGAAAAAGCAAGGGTATGCGTCGTGTTATTTCGTCCACCAATCTCGTAATTTCCACACAGTTTTTAGTATCGGAGACACTGTATTATAATTTCGTCCCCTGTTTATGTCGTGTTATGTGTGTCAATGCATCTATCCTTTGTCTTCACTTCCCAAAATAATTCTCATTTTCGCACACAGGATTGATAATTTTTATAAAGCCAAAAATAAAGATGTGCCAGAGACTCCACCCCTCTAGCCCCCGTTCCTCTAGCCCCCTGTTATTACAAGCCACTAATTAGTACCTCTAGTGCATGTCGAGTCTACAAGAAGATGTGTGGAATCAACCAAGACAGGTTATGTATTTTGTGCAATATTGTTCGAGGTGAGACCTAAACAAATTATCTGTCTGTCTGTCTGTAAAACTTAATATCCACTCTAACTACTAAATATTTATGTATTTTGTGCAATATTGTTCGAGGTCTTGTCTACTCAGATACAAACAGGTAGGCCAACTAACAGTAAAACTAACATCAGGTAGTCCAAAGGCAATCTCAGCTAATGAACTCTGGTTAATATCAGCTAATCCGACTCTACTCAGTTTAGCTAACACTAAAACTAACATCAGGTAGTCCAAAGGCAATCTCAGCTAATGAACTCTGGTTAATTAGCCGTATCAGCTAATCCGACTCTACTCGACATAGGGGAGTGAACACAGTGAATGGAACAGCCAGTCAGGGGGCTAGAGGTACTAATTAGTGGCTTGAAACAACAGGGGGCTAGAGGAACGGGGGCTAGAGGAATGATGCCGTGCCAGATACATATCGGCTATCTATTTAAAGAACCCACAAATTATATTTGTATATAGTATATGTTATATATATTATATGTATAATATTATAAGCATACTGATAAATAGAGAAATTCATATCAGACATATTCAAAGTACATATGCAAAAACAGATAATCTTTTTCATTCTAAGGGTAAGACATTTGAACTAACTCATTCAATGTAGGACATGATTTCATTGGATAGAGGGTTGGGGGAAAATTTGTGAGAAAACTTTTGCTGTAGGTGATTCTGCTAGAAGTGAGAAACTAGTTCAAGATTTTTTAACAGAGGTAAGTTGGAGAGAAATTACTTTAGTTAGCTCTGTCGGGGAAAAATGCAGCCGAATGGCAAAGGTCAAAAAATTTCATGGGTCTCTTAGAATTGTCACACTCGATTGCACTAACTGATGATATTGTGTTCCACAGCAAGAGCTGTTCAAGAACCCGGACGTGGAGTTCCACACTCGCGACATCTTTATTACCAAGGACGAGATGACTGTGGCGGCCATCTTGAATAAGGTGGATAGCAAGTTCAAGGAGCATGTTGTCCTGGGCTCCTACCCGGAGACAAACAACAGGTAAGTAGTTGGAGGAGCTGGAGGAGCTGCAGGTTATGATGCGTTTACATGACACCTATTTGCGCTGAGGAGTAAAATACTTTTGAGGTTAATTTATTTATTTACACCAATCAATTTGCAATCACAGTGGTTGTTAGTCAGGGGGTAGTCATCATTAACAAACCTTTCCTTATACTGAGAATGTGATTTGTGATATCATCCCTACAATCGCTGATAATTCTTTGGTAACAATTTCATCTCCTAAAATGACCAGTGATTCAAATTATTTCATAAGTAACAAAAAAGATTTTCGAAAAGATTAATTTATTTTTTGACAGCCGTCCGTGAACTATTTTTATTATAATTTCAATGGTGAAATACAGCAATATGGCTTAAAATAAAATGTCTATTTTTCACTGAGTGAAATAACATTATATTCTACTCCGTGAGATAACACTTTCAATCCAATGACATGATAATCATCGTAACAATTGGTGGCCGTGATGACTGTGATAAAGCAAGGCAATCATGGATGCTCCATTCATAAAATTAACATAATTTACAAACTATGCATAATTTCTTAAATCTAATAAGCAGAATATCAAATATTCAAAAATATTGCTCGAATATCAAATACCATGTATATCTCATATCTCATGGCCATTATTTTCCCATTAAAAGCTCTCAAAATCCATTCACATTATTATCATGTAAAAGTTACAGTTAGGCACAAAATGAACATGTTTTGACAGAACGCACACTTCATGGCTGAGCGCTCATCCAACAAGTATTCTGCATATGGGACATAGCATGGATGTGTTCACACTGCGCCAGCTTTCAACTGAGCAGTTGCTAGTCATTTGTTTCTCTGGTTTTGCAACAATATTTACAATGAAAACAAACTGTCCTTCATGTTAGTTATTGCTTTTGGGGTAGAGTTTATTGATAACAAATGAATACAGTTTGTATTTTACAGTCTAAGCTAGGATCGTGAATTGTGAGTCCAGTTTTTAGCTCATCAGGCCTGAAAGGCCCGATGGGCTTATGGCATGGCATGGTGTCCGGCGTCCGTCCGTCCGTCCGTCCATCCATCCGTAAACTTTTCGCTTTTTCGACTTCTTCTCCAGAACCAATGACTCCACAGAGCTGAAATTTTATGTGCAGACTCCTTGGCCAATGGGGATTCTAAATTGTAGATTTTGTTACCCCGTGACTCCAAATGGGGTCACAGGGGTCACATGCTTAAAAACCTATTTTCATCTTCTTCTCCAGTTCCAAAAGTTCTAGAGAGCTGAAAAGTTGTGTGCAGGCTCCTTGACCAATGGGGATTCTAAATTGTTGATCTTGTGACCCCCCGACCCCAAATTGGGTGACAGGGTTCACATCCTTTAAAACCTATTTTCATCTTTCTCTCCAGTTCCAAAAGGTCTAGAGAGCTGACTTCTTCTCCAGAACCAATGATTCCACAGAGCTGAAATTTTATGTGCAGACTCCTTGGCCAATGGGGATTCTAAATTGTAGATTTCGTGACCCCATGACCCCAAATGGGGTCACAGGGGTCACATGCTTAAAAACCTATTTTCATCTTCTTCTCCAGTTCCAAAAGTTCTAGAGAGCTGAAAAGTTGTGTGCAGACTCCTTGGCCAATGGGGATTCTAAATTGTAGATTTCGTGACCCCGTGACCCCAAATGGGGTCATAGGGGTCAAAGGGGTCACATCCTTAAAAACCTATTTTCATCTTCTTCTCAAGTTCCAAAAGGTCTAGAGAGC
This sequence comes from Gibbula magus, assembly GCA_936450465.1. NCBI lineage: Eukaryota > Metazoa > Mollusca > Gastropoda > Trochida > Trochidae > Gibbula > Gibbula magus. Next base: position 49,535,033 of record OW388304.1, on the reverse strand, counting down.
TGGAAAGTTGTGTGCAGACTCCTTGGCCAATGGGGATTCTAAATTGTAGATTTGGTGACCCCCCGACCCCAAATGGGGTCACAGGGTTCACATCCTTTAAAACCTATTTTCATCTTCTTCTCCAGTTCCAAAAGGTCTAGAGAGCTGGAAAGTTGTGTGCAGACTCCTTGGCCAATGGGGATTCTAAATTGTTGATCTTGTGACCCCCCGACCCCAAATGGGGTCATACGGGTCACAGGGGTCACATCCTTAAAAACCTATTTTCATCTTTCTCTCCAGTTCAAAAATGTCTAGAGAGCTGAAAAGTTGTGTGCAGACTCCTTGGCCAAACGGGATTCTAAATTGTAGATTTCATGACCCCGTGACCCTGGCCTGGGGCCCCAAATAAAGGCCTCTCAGGTCATGACCTAAAAACCTATTTTCATCTTCCCCAGAACAAATGTACCTAGAAGGCTGTAATATTGTGTGCATACTCTTTACTCAATAGGGATTCTAAATTGTAGATGTGGTGCCCCAAATAAGGGCCTCAAGCCATGACCTAAAAATCTATTTCAGTCTTCATCATTAAACAATTTAAACCCTGATGAGCTACAGAGCCCATGGCGCTCTATTTTTTAATTTGTATGCATAAAAATGGCCTTGGGTGAAAATTATAATAACCAACAAGGAACTCAGAATTACGATTTATCTATCCCTAATGAATTACTTTGTCAAACTCCTGTATAAAGCTCACAGTAAGTAACTGGGGACAGATAATAAAAAATTCAAACAGATTTTATCTAATCTATGATTCCTCTCACTATGTTGTCCACTTCCCTTTGTACCTCAGAGAACAAAGTTGACCCCAGTGTGACCTTGTTCAGGTATTCAGGTATTCACTTTTGTTTTGGTGCAGGCGCTCTGCTCTCTGTTTGCATATTGGTAGAGGGTTTACCCCCTTGACTTGACTTGAAAAGAGCGTTTACACAACACATTTGATGAATTATGGAATCAGTTGATAAAATTGCTGTATAACATATGAATTAGTGCTCACAAAGATATGATGACATAAACTCTATGGTTACATCAGACATTTGTTTCTCATCTGTTTCAGCTACTACACAGTCAAGCTGACATTAGAGTCTCTAGAACTGGAACATCTAAATGAGGCCTCGACATTCTTGAAAGAGTCCCTCCCACAGGGTACGTACACTTCCTGATACTGTCCCTCCCACACGGTACAAACACTTCCTGATACTGTCCCTCCCACACGGTACATACACTTCCTGATACTGTCCCTCCCACACGGTACATACACTTCCTGAAACAGTCCCTCCCACAGGGTACGTACACTTCCTGATACTGTCCCTCCCACACAGTACTTACACTTCCTGATACTGTCCCTCCCACACAGTACGTACACTTCTTGATACTGTCCCTCCCACACAGTACATACACTTCCTGATACTGTCCCTCCCACACAGTACGTACACTTCTTGATACTGTCCCTCCCACACAGTACGTACACTTCCTGATACTGTCCCTCCCACACAGTACATACACTTCCTGATACTGTCCCTCCCACACAGTACATACACTTCCTGATACAGTCCCTCCCATACAGTACGTACACTTCCTGAAACAGTCCCTCCCACAGGGTACGTACACTTCCTGATACTGTCCCTCCCACAGGGTACATACACTTCCTGATACTGTCCCTCCCACACAGTACGTACACTTCCTGATACTGTGCCTCCCACACAGTACGTACACTTCCTGATACTGTCCCTCCCACACAGTACGTACACTTCCTGATACTGTCCCTCCCACACAGTACATACACTTCCTGATACTGTCCCTCCCACACAGTACATACACTTCCTGATACAGTCCCTCCCATACAGTACGTACACTTCCTGAAACAGTCCCTCCCACACAGTACGTACACTTCCTGATACAGTCCCTCCCATACAGTACGTACACTTCCTGATACAGTCCCTCCCACACAGTACGTACACTTCCTGATACTGTCCCTCCCACACAGTACATACACTTCCTGATACTGTCCCTCCCACACAGTACGTACACTTCCTGATACAGTCCCTCCCATACAGTCATACACTTCCTGATACTGTCCCTCCCACACAGTACGTACACTTCCTGATACTGTCCCTCCCACACAGTACATACACTTCCTGATACTGTCCCTCCCACACAGTACGTACACTTCCTGAAACAGTCCCTCCCACACAGTACGTACACTTCCTGATACAGTCCCTCCCATACAGTACGTACACTTCCTGATACAGTCCCTCCCACACAGTACGTACACTTCCTGATACAGTCCCTCCCACACAGTACATACACTTCCTGATACTGTCCCTCCCACACAGTACGTACACTTCCTGATACAGTCCCTCCCATACAGTACGTACACTTCCTGATACTGTCCCTCCCACACAGTACGTACACTTCCTGATACTGTGCCTCCCACACAGTACGTACACTTCCTGATACTGTCCCTCCCACACAGTACGTACACTTCCTGATACTGTCCCTCCCACACAGTACATACACTTCCTGATACAGTCCCTCCCATACAGTACGTACACTTCCTGAAACAGTCCCTCCCACACAGTACGTACACTTCCTGATACAGTCCCTCCCATACAGTACGTACACTTCCTGATACTGTCCCTCCCACACAGTACATACACTTCCTGATACAGTCCCTCCCATACAGTACGTACACTTCCTGATACTGTCCCTCCCACACAGTACGTACACTTCCTGATACTGTGCCTCCCACACAGTACGTAAACTTCCTGATACTGTCCCTCCCACACAGTACGTACACTTCCTGATACTGTCCCTCCCACACAGTACGTACACTTCCTGATACTGTCCCTCCCACACAGTACGTACACTTCCTGATACAGTCCCTCCCACACAGTACGTACACTTCCTGATACAGTCCCTCCCATACAGTACGTACACTTCCTGATACTGTCCCTCCCACACAGTACATACACTTCCTGATACTGTCCCTCCCACACAGTACGTACACTTCCTGATACTGTCCCTCCCACACAGTACATACACTTCCTGATACAGTCCCTCCCACACAGCACGTACACTTCCTGATACTGTCCCTCCTACACAGTACGTACACTTCCTGATACTGTCCCTCCCACACAGTACGTACACCTCCTGATACTGTCCCTCCCACACAGTACGTACACTTCCTGATACTGTCCCTCCCACACAGTACATACACTTCCTGATACAGTCCCTCCCACACAGTACGTACACTTCCTGATACTGTCCCTCCCATACAGTACGTACACTTCCTGATACTGTCCCTCCCACAGGGTACATACACTTCCTGATACTGTCCCTCCCACACTGTACATACACTTCCTGAAACAGTCCCTCCCACAGGGTACGTACACTTCCTGATACTGTCCCTCCCACACAGTACATACACTTCCTGATACTGTCCCTCCCACACAGTACATACACTTCCTGATACTGTCCCTCCCACACAGTACGTACACTTCCTGATACTGTCCCTCCCACACAGTACGTACACTTCCTGATACTGTCCCTCCCACACAGTACGTACACTTCCTGATACTGTCCCTCCCACAGGGTACATACACTTCCTGATACTGTCCCTCCCACACAGTACATACACTTCCTGATACAGTCCCTCCCACACAGTACGTACACTTCCTGACACTGTCCCTCCCACACAGTACGTACACTTCCTGATACTGTCCCTCCCACACAGTACGTACATTTCCTGATACTGTCCCTCCCACACAGTACGTACACTTCCTGATACAGTCCCTCCCACACAGTACATACACTTCCTGATACAGTCCCTCCCATACAGTACGTACACTTCCTGATACTGTCCCTCCCACACAGTACATACACTTCCTGATACTGTCCCTCCCACACAGTACGTACACTTCCTGATACTGTCCCTCGCACACAGTACATACACTTCCTGATACAGTCCCTCCCACACAGCACGTACACTTCCTGATACTGTCCCTCCCACACAGTACGTACACTTCCTGATACTGTCCCTCCCACACAGTACGTACACCTCCTGATACTGTCCCTCCCACACAGTACGTACACTTCCTGATACTGTCCCTCCCACACAGTACATACACTTCCTGATACAGTCCCTCCCACACAGTACGTACACTTCCTGATACTGTCCCTCCCACAGGGTACATACACTTCCTGATACAGTCCCTCCCACAAAGTACGTACACTTCCTGATACTGTCCCTCCCATACGGTACATACACTTCCTGATACAGTCCCTCCCACAGGGTACATACACTTCCTGATACAGTCCCTCCCACAGGGTACATACACTTCCTGATACTGTCCCTCCCACACGGTACTTACACTTCCTGTTACAGTCCCTCCCACAGGGTACATACACTTCCTGATACTGCCCCTCCCACACGGTACATACACTTCCTGTTACAGTCCCTCCCACACGGTACATACACTTCCTGATACTGTCCCTCCCACAGGGTACATACACTTCCTGTTACAGTCCCTCCCACACGGTACATACACTTCCTGATACTGTCCCTCCCACAGGGTACATACACTTCCTGTTACAGTCCCTCCCACACGGTACATACACTTCCTGATACTGTCCCTCCCACACGGTACATACACTTCCTGAAACAGTCCCTCCCACAGGGTACGTACACTTCCTGATACTTGCCTCCCACACAGTACGTACACTTCCTGATACTGTCCCTCCCACACGGTACGTACACTTCCTGATACTGTCCCTCCGACACAGTACATACACTTCCTGATACAGTCCCTCCCACACAGTACATACACTTCCTGAAACAGTCCCTCCCACAGGGTACGTACACTTCCTGTTACAGTCCCTCCCACACGGTACATACACTTCCTGATACTGTGCCTCCCACACGGTACATACACTTCCTGATACAGTCCCTCCCACAGGGTACGTACACTTCCTGATACTGTCCCTCCCACACAGTACGTACACTTCCTGATACTGTCCCTCCCACACAGTACGTACACTTCCTGATACTGTGCCTCCTACACGGTACATACACTTCCTGATACTGTCCCTCCCACACGGTACATACACTTCCTGATACAGTCCCTCCCACAGGGTACATACACTTCCTGAAACAGTCCCTCCCACAGGGTACGTACACTTCCTGATACTTGCCTCCCACACAGTACGTAAACTTCCTGATACTGTCCCTCCCACACAGTACGACATTTCCTGATACTGTCCCTCCCACACAGTACATACACTTCCTGATACAGTCCCTCCCACACAGTACATACACTTCCTGAAACAGTCCCTCCCACAGGGTACGTACACTTCCTGATACTGTGCCTCCCACACAGTACGTACACTTCCTGATACTGTGCCTCCCACACAGTACATACACTTCCTGTTACAGTCCCTCCCACACGGTACATACACTTCCTGATACAGTCCCTCCCACAGGGTACGTACACTTCCTGATACTGTCCCTCCCACACAGTACATACACTTCCTGATACTGTCCCTCCCACACAGTACGTACACTTCCTGATACTGTCCCTCCCACACGGTACATACACTTCCTGATACTGTCCCTCCCACACGGTACATACACTTCCTGATACTGTCCCTCCCACACAGTACATACACTTCCTGATACTGTCCCTCCCATACGGTACATACACTTCCTGATACAGTCCCTCCCACACAGTACATACACTTTCTGAAACAATCCCTCCAACAGGGTACGACATTTCCTGAAACAGTCCCTCCCACACAGTACATACACTTCCTGATACTGTCCCTCCCACACGGTGCGTACACTTCCTTACAACAGTACCTCCCACAGGGTACATACACTTCCTGATACTGTCCCTCCCACACGGTACATACACTTCCTGATACTGTCCCTCCCACACAGTACATACACTTCCTGATACAGTCCCTCCCACACAGTACATACACTTCCTGATACAGTCCCTCCCACACAGTACATACACTTCCTGATACAGTCCCTCCCACACAGTACATACACTTCCTGATACAGTCCCTCCCACACAGTACGTACACTTCCTGCCTAGTGAATTTAAAAGTTCCTCCAGTTGTTTAAGAAATAAAGTTCCCTGTACCCCAATGTGTTTTGTAATAAAGTATAGTTTTGCCCTGAACTATTATAGTTAAAGTACGAGGACGGTAGTCCGAGTACTTTGACGTTATAATAGTTCAGGGCAAAACTATACTTTATTACAAAACACATTGGGGTACAGCGAACTTTATTACTTTTCTAAGATAACCCATAACACAACATTCTGCTTTGAGTAATTTTGCAAGAAAAATAGAGTTTACTTCCTTAATATTAATAATCCATGATCAGGGCCAACTGACGAGCCGTGCGACAACAGCGACTATGACGTCATTGTTCTGTTGTGACGTCATAGTGGTTCCTGGGGTTGCCTAATGCGGATTTCGTCGTTTTGGTTCAAGTACACTTCCTGATACTTGCCTCCCACACAGTACGTAAACTTCCTGATACTGTCCCTCCCACACAGTACGACATTTCCTGATACTGTCCCTCCCACACAGTACATACACTTCCTGATACAGTCCCTCCCACACAGTACATACACTTCCTGAAACAGTCCCTCCCACAGGGTACGTACACTTCCTGATACTGTGCCTCCCACACAGTACGTACACTTCCTGATACTGTGCCTCCCACACAGTACATACACTTCCTGTTACAGTCCCTCCCACACGGTACATACACTTCCTGATACAGTCCCTCCCACACGGTACATACACTTCCTGATACTGTCCCTCCCATACGGTACATACACTTCCTGATACAGTCCCTCCCACACAGTACATACACTTTCTGAAACAATCCCTCCAACAGGGTACGACATTTCCTGAAACAGTCCCTCCCACACAGTACATACACTTCCTGATACTGTCCCTCCCACACGGTGCGTACACTTCCTTACAACAGTACCTCCCACAGGGTACATACACTTCCTGATACTGTCCCTCCCACACGGTACATACACTTCCTGATACTGTCCCTCCCACACAGTACATACACTTCCTGATACAGTCCCTCCCACACAGTACATACACTTCCTGATACAGTCCCTCCCACACAGTACATACACTTCCTGATACAGTCCCTCCCACACAGTACATACACTTCCTGATACAGTCCCTCCCACACAGTACGTACACTTCCTGCCTAGTGAATTTAAAAGTTCCTCCAGTTGTTTAAGAAATAAAGTTCCCTGTACCCCAATGTGTTTTGTAATAAAGTATAGTTTTGCCCTGAACTATTATAGTTAAAGTACGAGGACGGTAGTCCGAGTACTTTGACGTTATAATAGTTCAGGGCAAAACTATACTTTATTACAAAACACATTGGGGTACAGCGAACTTTATTACTTTTCTAAGATAACCCATAACACAACATTCTGCTTTGAGTAATTTTGCAAGAAAAATAGAATTTCTTTCATTCACTACCTCTAAACTTATATGCATTTCCTTGTTTGTTTACAAACATATAACAACAATCAATACCTTGATCAAGTCTAGAAATAGACATGTCAAACTTTTGAGTCACAGCAGTCGCACGAGCTAGCACGTGCAAAGACAAACTCACGCCCACAATCCCTCAGCCTAAGAGACCACTTTCCTTGTTGTTCGCAACCTGTCAAGACGTTGCTGTTTTGACTGTGAAAAAGTTTCTTACCTTGTGCTACGAAACCTCCCAAGTGTTTTCTGTATCCTGATATCGTGAGATTTATCCATATAATCTTCTTTTCATGTTTGTAATCCTATTTACTCAGGTATTTCGCCTTTTTTTATCGAACATGATTGTTCTAAAATGGCGTCTTTCTTCCTCGTGTTTTCGAACACGTCACGGAAATTTATCTTGTTAAATTTTTCGTGTTGATTTTTTATTCTTATATGCCTTATAATACTTATTTAGCCATTTCATGCTTAGCTAAATATGTTTTTGGTATTTTATTTGCCTCGATTTATTTCCGTCGGTATTCGGGCTCGGTAAGGCCGTATGCTTGTCGACTCAATTATCGATTTTTTCTATGGGCGTTGACTGCGCGTTTCTCGCCTACAGTCATTTTACGACGCTTCAATTTCCACATGATGTGTTGTGTTTATATATATTGTGTTTATATATAACTAATGCTTTTTCTTTTTATGTGGAATTCTATGTACGGGAATTTCACATTACTCTACAATTATATTTCTATATATTTATATATATATATATATTTATATATATTAATTCATCACTTACTTTATATATATTTTTTGATATATATAACCATTTCTGTTTTTTGTTTATGTGAGTTTTCTATGTACGGAAATTTCACATTATACATATTTATATATTCATATATACAATTTATCACGTCCTCTACATTTATTGATTGGACAGTGTGTTGATATTTTCTGTGTGTTAATGATTTTCCTTAACTGTTCACAGTATCATGAATAACTCCAAGAAGTGTGTGGGCTGCAGCAAGTTCATGTCGGTGCTGGACCCTCATCTCTACTGCCCACGCTGTTATGGTGTGAACTGCTCTCTGGACCGAACTTGTGAGTTTTGTGACAGTCTGGACGAGCCAGCCTTCAACGCCTACATCGCCTCCCGCAAGAGAAGCCTTGCTAAGGTCTCGTCCAAGTCGTCCACCGTCTCTGTTCCCCCTAGTCAGGGCGACCTAGCTGCGGACCTGGCAGAATTCCGGAAGATGGCGGCGACCATGATGCCCCTGATGAATAAACTTATGGGCTTCGCGGACGACGCTGCGAGTTCTGAGGGTCAAAGGCTTCCCCCGTCGCCAGGGCGAGACTTAGTCTCCCACATAACTGGTCGGCGGGGGGGTGAAGAGAAGCATGAAGAGGACGTTATCTCCATCGACGCCCCTTCAGCCATCGACTCGGCCCGCCCCACTCCGTCTTCCAGGGACCCTAGGCTCTTGAAGAAGACCAAGGGCAAGCTTCCCAAGTCTGCTACGATCCCGAGACAGGACCAGGCAGACATCGGCACGGCCGCTAACGGGACCCGTAAGACCAAGAAGTCGAACCGTGCGGACCCTCCCGGCGGTTCCGCTCCAGCCACGCCGGTACCCAACAGCAGTATTGTCCAGTACTCCGGCTCCTCCTCTTCCTCGCCCCGTACGGACCGGCGGTCCGCACGGAAGGACCAGCAGGATGTGGACCCACAGGTTTCCATGGAACCACAGGACGCATCGGACCCGCACGGATCCAGCGAGCACCAACGTTCCGGTGATCCCCAGCGCACCGTGGATACCCAACGGGACGACCACCGCAAGCAGGTCAACCACACTCCATCGGACAGCCAGCGCTCGGTGCCCCGTCAGCAGTCCAAAAGGAAGTCAACAGAGCCTCCGGAGATCTCCTTCTACGGGCCTCAACCAGAGCCTCCACAAAAGAAGTCGAAGGAAGGGGGTTCAGAAGAATCTTCCTTTCCGACGTTAAGCTGGTATGACAAGATCGACGAGGTTTACCTCCACTTTCCGGACCTCGAACGGCCTCCAGCGCAATCACAGCCTATTCACAATGATATCAGCAGGGGGGTACCCAAGGTGAAGGCCACTCCAGCGAATTCTCTTCCTCCTCCAGAATCTTCGGCTCAGCTAGCGGCTCAACTCTCGGACAGGGTCGGGTCTCTGGCCTTTGATAAACAACCAGCCCGGAGCTCCTTTTACAGGTCTTTCCCTTACAAGACCCATAATGCGAAGTTTGCCAGTACAGAGGAGACCCTGTTGGACGACAACTTCAGATACCTTTTGGGCAAGGGCACACCCTCGGACCAGATTAATGTGCATGATTCCCGTCTGAGGGAAGTGGAGACGTCGGTCCATAAAGCAATGCAAACCTCCTCTTACATCCATTGGTTCGCCGCCACCGCAGCCAGACAGTTCCCTATCATCCCGGATTCGGCGGTTCCCACTGGCTCCACCTCAGTTCCGTTTTCATCTCTGGCCACCGCGTTCGCCTTCTTCGACTCCCTAGGAGATGCAGTTCTCGACCTGGACAGACACCTGCTTTGGATCCAGTCTCAGCTCACTCTTCTTCGCCGGTCTGCTTACGTGAAGCAGCTACCCCAGAATACAGATCCTAAGATTAAGGAGATGCTGTACCAGGCTCCTCTGTTCGGAGGTACTCTATTCGGGGACTCAGTGACTAAGGCCTTAGAACGCAAGGACAAGGAGATGGAAAGAAAGAAGAATGAGGATATCCACAACCTTGTCTTGTCTGCTTCTCCCAGAAGGAGACAGTCTCCCAGGAACAAGCCGTCCACTCCGTCCAGGAAACAAGGTTACCAAAAGAACCAGGGACCTTCTACGCCCAAGAGGAATTTTGACAAGTTCCCTCGCTATGATAAGTTCTCGACTCCCAACAAGAGTGGTGGACGAGGCCGAGGCAGAGTCCAGCAGCGGGTTTGACGACCCAACACCCGTTCCCATCCAGTCATCAACCCTTGTCCGCCCCCCGACCTTCCCGTTGAATGTAGTTCCTGGTCAGGTCGGGGGTCGTCTTCAACAATTTGCCATCAATTGGCCAATTGTTTCAGACGACCCCTGGATCCTGTCCGTAGTCTCCCAGGGCTACCGACTGATTTTCGATTCTCTTCCTCCGACGACTTTCATCCCGGAGGGGCCCCGTTTTCATTTTTCTGGTCGTCCTTTGGTGGCAGCAGAGGATGCAATTCAGAAGCTTTTGCTGAAGGAGGCAGTTATAGAACTGGATCCGGCCACGGTTTCCCGCGGGTTCTATTCTCCAGTTTTTCTGGTTCCGAAGAAGGACACGGACGAGTTGCGGATGATCATAGATCTGAAGATTCTGAACCGGAACTTCCTGCAGAGACCTCCGCACTTCAGGATGGAGTCGATACCGGCGCTGAAACTGGCTCTAAGACCAGCGGACTGGATGGTCTCGTTAGACCTCAGGGATGCGTATCTCCACGTCCCGATTCACCCAGCGTCCCAGAAGTATCTTCGTTTTGCTCTCAACGGCAGGCTGTTCCAGTTCAGGGTTCTTCCTTTCGGGATCTCGATAGCACCTTGGCTATTCACTCGCATCACAGCTCCGGTCCTGAGTTTTCTTCACTCCAGGTCCATCAGGATTCACGGGTACCTGGACGACTTCCTCTTACCAGACCAGTCTCATCGCGGTCTGGAGACGAACAGAGACCTTGCCGTTTTTATTTTGGAACATCTGGGTTTCATCGTCCATCCGGAGAAGTCAGACTTCACTCCGTCCCAGAGAGTAAAGTATATCGGAGCCATCTTCGACACGGGGATCTCGAAAGTTCTACCACCGGAGGACAGGGTCACGGTCGCTCGGAATTTGATCCATTCCATGTCTCAGTCTCCACAAACCTTAAGGCAATGGATGTCCCTGTTGGGCAAGCTCACGAGCATGCAGGATTTGACCAACAGGGGGAGGCTGAGACTCCGTCACTTTCAGTTTTGGATCAACTCCGTCAGATCGCTCGAGCTTTCGACTCTTTGTTGTCCTCCTCCAGAGATTCTCCACTCGCTTCGTTGGTGGCTTCAAGACCAGAACGTTCTGCAGGGTGTTCAGTTGGTCCCTTTCATGCAGGATGTTCTGCTGGTGACGGACGCTTCAAGTGTGGGTTGGGGAGCTCACCTGATGGACCAGATGATTCAGGGGTCTTGGTCTCTGGAAGAAGCTCCTCTACACATCAATCAGCTAGAACTGTTAGCCGTTCTGAAGTCTCTTCAGTTCTGGCAGGACCAGCTGAAGGGAAAGAAGCTGATGTTGGCCTCAGACAACACCACGGTAGTGGCTTACGTCAATCGCCAGGGAGGCACTCGATCAAAGGGATTGCTAGACCTCTGTCTTCGTCTGTTCGACTGGATCGACAGGAACGGCTGTCAAATCAGGGCCAGACACATTCCGGGCCATCTGAATGTTCTGGCAGACAACCTGTCTCGTCCGAACCAGATCCAGTCAACAGAATGGACTCTGCATCCCACATCCTTCAAGATGGTCTCAAACTTGTGGGAATCCCCGATGATAGACCTGTTTGCGACCAGACTCAACACACAGCTCCCGGTCTTCGTCAGTCCAGTTCCGGATCCTCAGGCCTTCGCCGTAGACGCAATGTCGATCAGCTGGGACGGTCTCCATGCTTACGCCTTCCCTCCGCCAGCATTGATTCCAGCAGTGTTGGAGAAGGCGAGACGTCACAGTTGCATCATAATTCTGATTGCTCCAGCGTGGCCCAATCGTCCTTGGTTTCCGGATCTGTTGACGGCGTCGTCTCATCCGCCGGTGCAACTGTCAGTCTTTCCAAAGTTACTAAGACAGCCAAGGTCCGACAGGTTTCATCGAAATCCCGAGTCCCTTTGTCTTCACGCTTGGAGGTTATCCAGCGTAATCTCAGGAGTAGTGGGTTCTCCCAAGAAGTTGCAGAAGCTGTCCGTGGAGGGCTCAGAGCTTCTACCTCTGCCCTCTATGATTGCAGATACAGCAAATTCACCGAGTGGAAGCAGCAATTCCAGCCTGATGCTGCTATCTCCATTCCGCTCGTCGCTGAGTTCTTGCTCTTTCTAAGGAAAGAGAAGAAGTTGAAGGCTGGGACGATCGATGGCTACAAGTCAGCTTTGACATCTGCCTTGGCCTTACAAGGTGTCGACTTGGCCAGAGACCAGACCATTCATCGCTTGGCTAGATCGTTCCAGTTAGAGGATCTGAAATCTCCCAAGTTTCAGCTCAAGTGGAATTTGTCTGTGGTCCTTTCAGCTCTACTCGCAGATCCGTTTGAGCCTATTAAAGATGTTTCCCTGCAGTTCTTATCCTGGAAGACAGCTTTCCTCTTGGCGCTGGCTTCCGCAAGCAGGGTTTCGGAGTTACATGCTTTGGACTTTTCCACCATGACGCATTCTAAGAACTGGCAGTCTGTTTCCCTAACGACCCTTCCCGGTTTCGTAGCCAAAAACCAGAAGTCCATTGCTGGTCCCTTGGGAAGAAGATGCTTCTCTGTTCCGGCTCTGTCCGCTGCCATTTCAGACGGCATGGAGAAGGATCTTCTTCTCTGTCCAGTTCGAGCCCTGAAGGAGTACGTGAACAGAACCAAGTCCTTTAGAAGGGGTAGGCATAGATTGTTCCTTCCATGTCTTCCTACTTCCGACAAGGACATTTCCAAGAACACCGTTTCAGCTTGGCTGAAGAAAACGATTAAGGCAGCCTATCATAAATCTGCGTCCACTCCGCCGATTTATGGTAAGGTGTCTTCACATGAGATTAGAGCCTGGGCTACGTCAGCCCCCCTCTGGCACTCTGCCTCGGTTGAGGACGTCATCTCCGCTGGGTATTGGGCCTCCTCGACTACCTTCTCAACATTCTACCTCAGGGATGTCCAGTCAGATCTCCAGGGCCTCCACCAACTGGGACCGTTCGTCGCAGCCGGTGCAGTCCAGTCATCCAAGCAGTAGCATAGGTAATTACAACTCTTATTTGAAGAGGTTGTAAGGACGGAGTTCCTCCTTCTCGCTGAGAAATCCTATGTTGGCCTCGGCAGTTAACGGTTGTAAATCCACGACTGTCCAGGCCAGCCTACCATTACTTGGTTTAGCAGGAACTTCGTTCTTGTGACCTCGGTTTTTGGTTAAAGGCATGATCTCTTTTTTGAGTCACAGCACCGCTAGCTGATCTCCTACCCTCCGCCGATCTGTGGGAATCTGCATATAAGTTTAGAGGTAGTGAATGAAAGAAATTTAACAAAATTACAAGTATTTTGTATATTTTTGAATGATACCTACCTCTAAACTTATAGTTTGTAACCCGCCCGGACCTCCCCACGGAACGGATACCAGCTTCTTTGGGTTGCATGCTTCAAGGAAAGTGGTCTCTTAGGCTGAGGGATTGTGGGCGTGAGTTTGTCTTTGCACGTGCTAGCTCGTGCGACTGCTGTGACTCAAAAGTTTGACATGTCTATTTCTAGACTTGATCAAGGTATTGATTGTTGTTATATGTTTGTAAACAAACAAGGAAATGCATATAAGTTTAGAGGTAGGTATCATTCAAAAATATACAAAATACTTGTAATTTTGTTAAGTTTACTTCCTTAATATTAATAATCCATGATCAGGGCCAACTGACGAGCCGTGCGACAACAGCGACTATGACGTCATTGTTCTGTTGTGACGTCATAGTGGTTCCTGGGGTTGCCTAATGCGGATTTCGTCGTTTTGGTTCAAGTACAAATGTAGCTTAAAATTTAAGACTAATTCGGATACAAAAGAACACATTCCTTCAATAATTGTTATAACAACGCTACCGTTGTTTTAGGACATTATCATTTGCAGAAAAACACGGTCTTTTCAACTGCCCTCTTTCGTTGGGTTACCATGGGCACAAGTGACTACGAGGGGAGCGGAAACGTCATTCAATTGTTACGTCATCACAAAAACTATACCTTTATCGTCTGATAAAGTACTTTTATTTCGATTGTTCTAGCCGCTAGGCATCTTAGAATCCGCAATAGTCTCTCTTTGGAAAAAAAGAGGGGGGGGAGGGGGGTTAGCTGGTTAACCGTTGGTTTATTCCCCCAAGGGATCACCCCGTCCTCAGCCTTCGGCGCGGGAGGTCGCGTGATCTGGTGAGTGTGACACCTTTCTTGGATTGAGTAGAGCATTTTTAGCTCATCAGGCCTGAAAGGCCCGATGGGCTTATGGCATGGCATGGTGTCCGGCGTCCGTCCGTCCATCCGTCCGTAAACTTTTTGCTTTTTCGACTTTTCTTCCTTGGGTAATGGGGATTCTAAATTGTAGATTTCGTTACCCCGTGACTCCAAATGGGGTCACAGGGGTCACATCCTTAAATACCTATTTTCATCTTCTTCTCCAGTTCCAAAGGTCTAGAGAGCTGAAAAGTTGTGTGCAGACTCCTTGGCCAATGGGGATTCTAAATTGTTGATCTCGTGACCCCCATGACCCCAAATGGGGTCACAGGGGTCACATCCTTAAAAACCTATTTTCATCTTCTTCTCCTCTTCCAAGAGGTCTACAGAGCTGAAAAGTTGTATGCAGACTCCTTGGCCAATGGGGATTCTAAATTGTAGATCTTGTGACCCCGTCACCCCAAATGGGGTCACAGGGGTCACATCCTTAAAAACCTATTTTCATCTTCTTCTCCAGTTCCAAAAGGTCTAGAGAGCTGAAAAGTTGTGTGCAGACTCCTTGGGTAATGGGGATTCTAAATTGTAGATTTGGAGACCCTGTGGTGGCTTAAATAAGGGCCTCAAGCCATGACCTAAAAATCTATTTCAGTCTTCATCATTAAACAACATAAATCCTGATGAGCTACAGAGCCCATGGCTCTATTTTTTAGAGGTATTTAGTGTACAGACAGAATTCCACATCCTAAGCCTATCTTTGGGAGTCTGCCTTATGCTATATGTACCCCAAGGAGGATCCCTTCTAAAAAAGAATCAAACCAACCTGCAGAGGTTGCAGATTCTTAGAAGGGATCCTCCTTGGGGTATGGCCTCCAAACTCCCCATATTCTGTCTGGCAGGGGTTAGATTGATAAGTCACTAGGTGAGATTAGAGTTACTTCCGTTGGTTGCTGAGCTAACCGATAGGGATGGGGCTCTACACTGGGTGGTCACACGTTTGAAAAACACTTATTTTGTGTTTTTTTAAACTTATTTTTATTATTATTGTTAAAAATTAAGTTACAACCTGTCATCAAGTTACATAATAAGGATTTTAATGCCACGTGTATTCCAAGGAGGATCCCTTCAAAGAATCTGTAACCTCTGCAGGTTGGTTCGAATTGTTGGCGTTTATTTATTTATCATTTCATTGAATTATGTATTTGCTACAGATATTGGAATAATTGTTTTACCCAACTAGGTATTTTGCTTGAATTTTATAATCAATGAGAGTTAAAAATTGTCATAATTTGCTGGTCTTATCTCAATAAAAAGTACATTAAACAGGCACTTATTTGTATGTTCTCAGGACATTTAGAAACATTGTTTATGAAGCAATTGTCACATTCAGTAATGTGTGACATGGGTAACTTGCAAGAGAAGCACATGCAGCACGAGGGTTGCTATGGCGACTTGTGCTATATACGAGCCTCCACGCTTTGGAAACGCTTGCTGCAGTGTACTACATTTTACGCAGATACCCTTGACCCGTGTTACTCGAAGGTGTACTTCTCTTTGAAACCAAATGATGAATGTTAGGTGAGATGAATGTTAGGTGAGAAGTCTGTTAGACAAGAAGTCTGTTAGACAAGAAGTCTGTTAGACAAGAAGTCTGTTAGACAAGAAGTCTGTTAGACAAGAAGTCTGTTAGGTGAGAAGTCTGTTAGGTGAGAAGTCTGTTAGGTGAGAAGTCTGTTAGACAAGAAATCTGTTAGGTGAAAAGTCTGTTAGGTGAAAAGTCTGTTAGGTGAGAAGTCTGTTAGGTGAGAAGTCTGTTAGGTGAGAAGTCTGTTAGGTGAGAAGTCTGTTAGACGAGAAGTCTGTTAGGTGAGAAGTCTGTTAGACAAGAAGTCTGTTAGGTGAGAAGTCTGTTAGGTGAGAAGTCTGTTAGGTGAGATGAATGTTAGGTGAGAAGTCTGTTAGACGAGAAGTCTGTTAGGTGAGAAGTCTGTTAGACAAGAAGTCTGTTAGGTGAGAAGTCTGTTAGACAAGAAGTCTGTTAGACAAGAAGTCTGTTAGGTGAGAAGTCTGTTAGGTGAGAAGTCTGTTAGACAAGAAGTCTGTTAGGTGAAAAGTCTGTTAGGTGAAAAGTCTGTTAGGTGAAAAGTCTGTTAGGTGAGAAGTCTGTTAGGTGAGAAGTCTGTTAGGTGAGAAGTCTGTTAGGTGAGAAGTCTGTTAGGTGAGAAGTCTGTTAGGTGAGAAGTCTGTTAGACAAGAAGTCTGTTAGGTGAGAAATCTGTTAGGTGAAAAGTCTGTTAGGTGAAAAGTCTGTTAGGTGAGAAGTCTGTTAGGTGAGAAGTCTGTTAGGTGAGATGAATGTTAGGTGAGAAGTCTGTTAGGTGAGATGAATGTTAGGTGAGAAGTCTGTTAGACGAGAAGTCTGTTAGGTGAGAAGTCTGTTAGACAAGAAGTCTGTTAGGTGAGAAGTCTGTTAGGTGAGAAGTCTGTTAGACAAGAAGTCTGTTAGGTGAAAAGTCTGTTAGGTGAAAAGTCTGTTAGGTGAGAAGTCTGTTAGGTGAGAAGTCTGTTAGGTGAAAAGTCTGTTAGACAAGAAGTCTGTTAGGTGAGAAATCTGTTAGGTTAAAAGTCTGTTAGGTGAAAAGTCTGTTAGGTGAGAAGTCTGTTAGGTGAGAAGTCTGTTAGGTGAGATGAATGTTAGGTGAGAAGTCTGTTAGACGAGAAGTCTGTTAGGTGAGAAGTCTGTTAGACGAGAAGTCTGTTAGGTGAGAAGTCTGTTAGACAAGAAGTCTGTTAGGTGAGAAGTCTGTTAGGTGAGAAGTCTGTTAGGTGAGAAGTCTGTTAGACAAGAAGTCTGTTAGGTGAGAAATCTGTTAGGTGAAAAGTCTGTTAGGTGAAAAGTCTGTTAGGTGAGAAGTCTGTTAGGTGAGAAGTCTGTTAGGTGAGAAGTCTGTTAGGTGAGATGAATGTTAGGTGAGAAGTCTGTTAGACGAGAAGTCTGTTAGGTGAGAAGTCTGTTAGACGAGAAGTCTGTTAGGTGAGAAGTCTGTTAGACAAGAAGTCTGTTAGGTGAGAAGTCTGTTAGGTGAGAAGTCTGTTAGACAAGAAGTCTGTTAGGTGAAAAGTCTGTTAGGTGAAAAGTCTGTTAGGTGAAAAGTCTGTTAGGTGAGAAGTCTGTTAGGTGAGAAGTCTGTTAGGTGAGAAGTCTGTTAGGTGAGAAGTCTGTTAGGTGAGAAGTCTGTTAGACAAGAAGTCTGTTAGGTGAGAAGTCTGTTAGGTGAAATGTCTGTTAGACAAGAAGTCTGTTAGGTGAGAAATCTGTTAGGTGAAAAGTCTGTTAGGTGAAAAGTCTGTTAGGTGAGAAGTCTGTTAGGTGAGAAGTCTGTTAGGTGAGATGAATGTTAGGTGAGAAGTCTGTTAGACGAGAAGTCTGTTAGGTGAGAAGTCTGTTAGACGAGAAGTCTGTTAGGTGAGAAGTCTGTTAGACAAGAAGTCTGTTAGGTGAGAAGTCTGTTAGGTGAGAAGTCTGTTAGACAAGAAGTCTGTTAGGTGAAAAGTCTGTTAGGTGAAAAGTCTGTTAGGTGAGAAGTCTGTTAGGTGAGAAGTCTGTTAGACAAGAAGTCTGTTAGGTGAGAAGTCTGTTAGGTGAAAAGTCTGTTAGACAAGAAGTCTGTTAGGTGAGAAATCTGTTAGGTGAAAAGTCTGTTAGGTGAAAAGTCTGTTAGGTGAGAAGTCTGTTAGGTGAGAAGTCTGTTAGGTGAGATGAATGTTAGGTGAGAAGTCTGTTAGACGAGAAGTCTGTTAGACGAGAAGTCTGTTAGGTGAGAAGTCTGTTAGACAAGAAGTCTGTTAGGTGAGAAGTCTGTTAGGTGAGAAGTCTGTTAGGTGAGAAGTCTGTTAGGTGAGAAGTCTGTTAGGTGAGAAGTCTGTTAGGTGAGAAGTCTGTTAGATGAGAAGTCTGTTAGGTGAGAAGTCTGTTAGACGAGAAGTCTGTTAGGTGAGAAGTCTGTTAGGTGAGAAGTCTGTTAGGTGAGAAGTCTGTTAGGTGATATACACACCAAGACTAAAGACTAACTGACAACTAGATGTTAATTAATAAACCTGTGGATCAAACTGAAACATTATATTAATTCAATTACATGAAATGGAATTAAGTTTGTAAGCTAAACTGCAAACAATTCTCAGGACTAATGGGAGTTTTTATGTGTATTATGAACAAATATTGTAATTGCCATCAGTGAATACCGTATTCTTGCGGGTATAAGACCATATTTGAGCCTAAGACCACCCCCACTTTTCAGAGGGTTGTCCTGGTTGGGCTTATTCCCGAGTTATAGCCCACCCCCCATTTTGCCAGATGTTCCATGGTCCAAAGACGTCTCTATTCATGCACAGATTTCATTTCTCGGACATACAATAAAGTTTGATTTGTCATGTTATCGTCTTGTGTTATGTGTTCATATTCTTCTTTTGACAGTTTAATTATCGTATATATTTC
Organism: Gibbula magus; assembly: GCA_936450465.1. Taxonomy (NCBI): domain Eukaryota; kingdom Metazoa; phylum Mollusca; class Gastropoda; order Trochida; family Trochidae; genus Gibbula; species Gibbula magus. The sequence continues at coordinate 49,515,798 of OW388304.1, read as the reverse complement.
AATAATTGGATACATTACACAGTGTTTCCGCTGGCTTTTTTTACAGCCGGACATTGTGACCGGCGAGCATGTAAAATACCGGACATTTGTAAATTTTACCGGTCAAGACATTGCAAATGTAAACAAAGAAAATAAAACAAAAACTACTCAGTTTAATCTTCCTGTTTTATTAGTGAATAGCTGTGCATATGTCTAATATGAAAATTGTTCGTGTGCATATTTATAAACAAATCTTTCCTCACGTACAGGCTCCTGTAAAAACCTCATGGTACATATATCGTTTGTGATTGAATGAATACATCGTAAACTTATAGAATCATGTAATTGATTAAACAGATTTGCCAGGTGGTAGAAAAATATATATGCTAGATCTAAATCACGGTGAAAATAGAAAACGGCGTCTGCTTAACATGGTAAAAAAGTATAAAAATATAGGCTACTCCAAAGTTGCTGTCTTCATGTGCAAGTAACTTGCGGCCATTTGCATTGTTGAAGGGGTGGTTTCAAAGAATGTTATTTGAATATTTTCGTTCGTGCATTAATACAAAAATCATCTCGCACGTTTTATTCAATTTTCCTTGCTTTGACCTAGTAAGAATATCTTACCTACATAACGTGTGTAACGGCCATTCAAATAGATGTAGTTACTCTTCTTGCAACAAAGCGCCATTATGAATGTTATACGGCCCCCATACGTCACAGCCATATTCAACCAATCACAATGAAGGAACCTTCTAGCGCATAAGTATGTCAAATTGATGGCTTCGACTGCATGATTACTGATGTTACAATTTTAAATTGAAAAATACTAATTCAAAGTTATTAAGATGTTTCATGATCACTATCTGAGAGATGGCATGACTAAAATTGTATTTGAATGGTGGATACAGTCTGACAAAACAATTTTTCAAAATGATTCTACATTATCACTCGCCGATCGATCAGTAATGAACTGGCTTTATTTTGACTGGTATTTTTATGTCAGTTTACAATTACAAAATAAATAAGATATATTCAATATTTTGGTATTTATTCATTACGGAAAAAATGGTTTTTGTCATTTGATACGGGATATAGTTCCAAGAGTTAGATGTGAAATTGTGAAATCGGAATCTATTGGAAATTGCCGTAACAGATAACGTAACCATTGGCACCGAGATAAAGAAATTCAGCTTTAATTATCCGAATGCTTGCCTCGCGCAGTCGCAGTGCACAGTTCATTACGTTCTATTTTTAGCACTCCTGGGGGTTTCCAAACTCGACAGGTTTATTATCATTGATTCATATGTAACTGATTGACGTTCGTTAATACTCATCACTCATACCTTGGCTGATTTCGTGTAATTATTTAAGTTGGAGACTTATTTTTTTATCGGACATCATGTCCGACAGTGTTTTAAAAAACCGGACAATCATATTTTTTATCGGACTATGACCGGTATTTATCGGATAACGGAAACACTGTTACATATATCTATAATATTATTTTATAACTTGGGTTATATTTTTCATTAATGATATTTGTGTACGTAAAGTTTGATTTGTCATGTTATCGTCTTGTGTTATGTGTTCATATTCTTCTTTTGACATTTTAATTATACCCCCGCTACGAAGTAGTAGGGGGCATATAGCACTCAGCGCGTCCGTCCGTCCGTCCGTCCGTCCGTCTGTCCGTCCGTCCGTCCGTCCGGAACACTTTTGGTTCCGCTCATAACTCAAATACTACTTGTTCAATTGTTATGAAACTTTATACATGTACACTTTATGGTCCCTAGATGTGCCTTTTCTATGTTTCACTCAGATCCCATGATTATTTTTTCCGATTTTCCACTTTTAAGCGTCTTTGTGTGCGCGTCTATGGTCACACTTTTGGTTCCGCTCATAACTCAAATACTACTTGTTCAATTGTTATGAAACTTTATACATGTACACTTTATGGTCCCTAGATGTGCCTTTTCTATGTTTCCCTCAGATTCCATGATTATTTTTTCAGATTTTCCACTTTTAAGCGTCTTTGTGTGCGCGTCTATGGTCACACTTTTGGTTCCGCTCATAACTCAAATACTACTTGTTCAATTGTTATGAAACTTTATACATGTACACTTTATGGTCCCTAGATGTGCCTTTTCTATGTTTCACTCAGATTCCATGATTATTTTTTCCGATTTTCCACTTTTAAGCGTCTTTGTGTGCGCGTCTATGGTCACACTTTTGGTTCCGCTCATAACTCAAATACTACTTGTTCAATTGTTATGAAACTTTACACATGTACACTTTATGGTCCCAAGATGTGCCTTTTCTATGTTTCACTCAGATTCCATGATTATTTTTTCAGATTTTCTACTTTTAAGCGTCTTTGTGTGCGCGTCTATGGTCACACTTTTGGTTCCGCTCATAACTCAAATACTACTTGTTCAATTGTTATGAAACTTTATACATGTACACTTTATGGTCCCTAGATGTGCCTTTTCTATGTTTCACTCAGATCCCATGATTATTTTTTCCGATTTTCCACTTTTAAGCGTCTTTGTGTGCGCGTCTATGGTCACACTTTTGGTTCCACTCATAACTCAAATACTACTTGTTCAATTGTTATGAAACTTTATGTATGTACACTTTATGGTCCCCAGTTGTGCCTTTTGTATGTTTCAGTCACATACCATCTTTATTTTTTCGACTTTTTTTACTTCTAAAAAAATTTACAAGTGTATAATCTATGAAGACATACTTACTCTACTTTAATAATACTTCTGTGGTCTATTCATACGAAAGTCTAAACATTGATGTCCTTGCTATTTTGAAACATTTTTTCTTTGACCAATGTTAAAAGCGGGGGTATATGAGTGAGCTGTGCTCACTAATTCTCTTGTTATCGTATATATTTCAATAATTGGATACATTACATATATCTATAATATTATTTTATAACTTGGGTTATATTTTTCATTAATTATATTTGTGTACGTAAATCAATACACAACATGAACTTGGTACTTCCCTGCAAGCTGTCAAGTCTCGTGCAGTTACGATACCATAATTATTAAAAAAATATCAAACACCATAAACGAAAAGGCTAAATGAATTTTCATTTTATGATATGGTAGTAAAATATAGATAGGCAGTCAAGTTATTATAACATTCAAGTAGAAAATGGCATCTGTAAAAATCTCTGACAAAAATGTATCTCACATGTTTAGTCATGACCGCCATACTTGGAGCGAACAATGTCACAAATTTTTTTGTCTTTCAAACAATCACTTGAAGGAAACGATTTGAAGATAGTTGTGAAATAAAATATTTGTAATATTTTCTGTGTTTGTCCTCTTTTCGTATCATTTTGAAGTGTCTGAATACCATGAATCGAACCAGGAAGTAAGCATCGTATGTCTATGAGTCGCCAAATATATCAGCCAATGAGATTTTGAATCCATGACACACCCTTTTATCCACCAATGAGAGTTCGCATAAATAATTAGCCATTCGTTCCGACGCAATAATCTGCCATCTGTTTCGTTATATTCTGCACTCGTTCTTGAATAATCGACCTTCAAAGTGAAAAAAATTTCTTGATTTTTTTGTCAACAACACAACAGCACAGCTTATTGTTATCGTTTTAATTCAAAGACAATAACAAATTTCACAGAAAAAGTAACTAGAGTATCATGGTTTCCCTGATCGTAGCTACTCACCTGAAAAACAAACATGATGTATTTGTGCGTTAAATTAATATAGTTACGATTTTATAAACATAATGACATAAACAAATATCGTGTTTATGTTATGTTATAAAGTAAAACATCAAAACAATATCCTAAACAACATGATGTAGCCTAGTGACAGATCGTGTGAGAGAGTGACATCGCGCTTGCGGGAAGGGAATTCCGTAATGACGATAGTCTGCTCTGATTGGTCGACACTAATATAACAACCAATCATATTGTACCTGAGCGAGCAGGAGCAGGAATATCTTTTCATCACACTGGTGAAGAAACCATTATTCCACTTCCTCCCAGTTCCATCTTGGAAGCAGAGCTAGTCGCCATTGAAAGAGCACTTCAAGTTATATCAACAGCAGATGATCTGGATGCCAAATATGTTATCCTCACTGACTCAAAGTCATCTCTGCAGACCCTTTCATCCTACAAACCAACTGAGTACTTCCACCTCTGCTGCAGGATTAATCAATTGCTGTCGGCACACAAAGAAATGGTCACCCTTCAATGGATCCCAAGCCATGTCGGCACATCAGGGAACGAAAAGGCAGATGTATTGGCCAAGATGGCGGCAAGCTGTGGACCGGTCAACAAATCAGTAGCAACAATTCCCTCATTAATGGGTGCAGTGAAATCATCCACCAAACATTTATGGGTAGACAAGTGGAACAACGGGTCAACAGGACGACAATATCATCAACTCCAGACCAAACCAAGAAATGTTCGGTATGCAAACGTAAACCGCAGAGATCAAGTCCTCCTCAGTCGGATAAAGTTGCATCACTATCCGTGCCAAAGCTTCCTACACAAATTCAATCTAGCCACCAATGCTACTTGCCTACTGTGTGATTCTGGGGAGGAAACAATCCTCCATATCATCTTTGACTGCCAAGCTCTTCAACATGCAAGGGCGTTTGACACAAGTGCCACCTTGACTGAACTGCTCACAAATCAGAACAATTCATGGAATAGCATTGTGGATCTATTCCGAGAGAGGGAAAAGAGGATACGTGCCAGAGCTAACTAGCTGATGCACGATCTAACTCAATAATAATAATAATATTGTACTTCCTTTGAAAAAAAAGCCATTTTAGTCGACAGGCATTGACGCTTCCAACACTGAATTGTAAATAGTTCATTAGAAAATTACGATATTTGTTCTGTAATTTATGACTAAATAACGTACATAAACATTATTGACAACATAATAATTAAGCTTTGTAATGATGAATATCAAATCGGGACGTGTAACTTACATCAATGTTTGATGACGTGAGTAGCTAAATTTTATTCCCAACATTTATTTTTTTCTGAATTATTTTGTCAGCTACGTACACAACTATATCAATAACGCAACTCAAGAATGTTATCGTTTTTATTCATTGTACACCATTTTAAACTCATAGCATAAAATGGTTTTTGCAGACGCCGATCATAGAATTCTGAAAAACAAAAATGATGTTTAAGTGCATAATATAATTATCATATATAGAAAAAATAACATGAATGAATATTAATAATATCATGTTTATGTTTAAAAGATTTAAACATCAAAGTACAATTTTTTTATGCCGGTAACATGCCTTGCCTATTTGTGTTAGTTACATCCGCCATCTTGGATTCGGTCTCATGAGTTGGGGTCTCTCTCGAATACTAGCCCACCCCCATGTTTTCAAGATGTTTGTTTGCCGGGCCCTCTGGTCTTATACCCGCGAGAATACGGTACATATCTTATTATTGTGTCAACTCTTTATATAAATATAAACAATATAGAATATAGCTAGTGATAATCACATGGTGATATAGGTCCTAGTCTCAATGAGATAAAATAGGTCCTAGTATCAATAAGGGTTGAATAGGTCCTAGTATCAGTAAGGGTTGAATAGGTCCTAGTATCAGTAAGGGTTGAATAGGTCCTAGTATCAGTAAGGGTTGAATAGGTCCTAGTATCAGTAAGGGTTGAATAGGTCCTAGTATCAGTAAGGGTTGAATAGGTCTTAGTATCAATAAGGGTTGAATAGGTCCTAGTATCAATAAGGGTTGAATAGGTCCTAGTATCAATAAGGGTTGAATAGGTCCTAGTATCAGTAAGGGTTGAATAGGTCCTAGTATCAATAAGGGTTAAATAGGTCCTAGTATCAGTAAGGGTTGAATAGGTCCTAGTATCAGTAAGGGTTGAATAGGTCCTAGTATCAGTAAGGGTTGAATAGGTCCTAGTATCAGTAAGGGTTAAATAGGTCCTAGTATCAGTAAGGGTTGAATAGGTCCTAGTATCAGTAAGGGTTGAATAGGTCCTAGTATCAGTAAGGGTTGAATAGGTCCTAGTATCAGTAAGGGTTGAATAGGTCCTAGTATCAGTAAGGGTTGAATAGGTCTTAGTATCAATAAGGGTTGAATAGGTCCTAGTATATATACTGAATAGGTCCAAGTATCAATAAGAGTTGAATAGGTATAGGCAAAATATCACTGATATATTTACAACATCAAGTGGAGTTTGCCAAGGTTGTATGTTGAGCCCCCTATTGTTCATCTTCTTCATTTATAACTGGAAACTGATTCATCCAGAGGGATATTTGTTGATGACGATATAGAAGCTATTAAGCTGCCGCTGTTTGCGGATGATATTGTCTTAGTTTCAGATTCAGTTTAGTTTAAACATATTTATTCACGGAAGTGAAACAGATTGGGCACAAGTTGTCCAACTTATAAAAGCCCTCTCCATAATATTTACATTTCACATTTACATTATGTATACAGTCAGAATGAAACAATATACTACAAAAGATGCAGCAAATAGAGAGAAAGACAACAGACTAAAGCATTGTCATTAAGAGGCACACTAGAACATAAATCTCTTTTTAGCTTATCAGGCCTGAAAGGCCGGATGGGCTTATGGCATGGCATGGCTTCGGCGTCCGGCATCCGGCGTCCGGCCGTCCGTCCGTAAACTTTTCGCTTTTTCGACTTCTTCTCCAGAACCAATAACTGCACAGAGCTGAAATTTTATGTGCAGACTCCTTGGCTAATGGGGATTCTAAATTGTAGATTTCGTGACCCCATGACCCCAAATGGGGTCACAGGGGTCACATCCTTAAAAACCTATTTTCATTTTCTTCTCCAGTTCCAAAAGGTCTAGAGAGCTGAAAAGCTGTGTGCATATTCCTTGGCCAATGGGGATTCTAAATTGTAGGTTTCGTGACCCCCATGACCCCAAATGGGGTTACCGGGGTCACATCCTTAAAAACCTATTTTCATCTTCTTCTCCAGTTCCAAAAAGTTTAGAGAGCTGAAAAGTTGTGTGCAGACTCTTTGGCCAATGGGAATTCTAAATTGTAGATTTCGTGACCCGATGACCCCAAATAGGGTCACCGGGGTCACATCCTTAAAAACCTATTTTCATCTTCTTCTCCAGTTCCAAAATGTCTAGAGAGCTGAAAAGTTGTGTGCAGACTCCTTGGCTAATGAGGATTCTAAATTGTAGACCTCGTGACCCTGTGATATCAAATGGGGTCACAGGGGTCACAACCCCAAAAAACAATTTTCATCTTCTTCTCCAGTTCCAAAAGGTCTAGAGAGCTGAAAAGGTGTGTGCAGACTCCTTGGCCAATGAAGATTCTAAATTGTAGATTTCATGATCCTGCGACCCCAAATATAGATTACAGAGGTCATGACCTGAAAAGCTGTTTTCATCTTAAGATTTTATGTGCTCTTCAAAGGGAGGTAATTTAAAGGAAACAATAGTGATGAATTAAATCTTCAAGTGTGTCTTTATTTGTAGGGGATTTTATCTCTGGCCTCAAAGATAGATCAGAGGGTTAAGGACCTTAAGACCTATTTCATCTTCTCTATTTAAAGCTCTTCCTATTTGTTGTACCTCTCACCTAAAAGTTGACATTTTGAATTAGTTAATGTATATAAAGCCTGATGAGCTACAGAGCCAGTGGCTCTATTTTTTAATCAAAAATATAATGAAAGGTATTTTCGCATGGATTTCCATATGAACAGCTGGGGTCACTGACTAAGCCTATTCTAAATTAATCATAGTTTAAAGGAGCTCTGGTCCAAGCGATCTTGAGACTGCGGTAGAGACCGTTACGCAATGTGTAACGAGGTCACGTGACGCAAACTAGGTGCAGGCGAGCGATCGCCGGCTTTTCGTATCCAAAGTAAACTCGTCTTAATCGGGATTCGTAATCAAAACGTAACTCGTACTAAAAAGCCTGGATATAGGTTATATTTTGCTTTGCATGTATTAATAAATAGTTTGGTAGGTAACTGAACGATTGGTTGTTCAAACAAACGAGACATTTCAGATTTAGATTCATTTATTATCCTTACCTTTGCAGACAATTAGTACAATAAGAAAACGGTGTGGGTACAGGTTGTATTAGCATCATAAAATGTGAAATAGATAAAATCATGTGTCTGACAAAACAGCATAGATGTGACGAATAGAAAATGCCGGTGAAGAGAAAAAGATAAGTCGCCGACAAAGTAATTTACACCCAAAACATCTAACCACACACCAATATGTACACCTCTTCCTGAGTTGTTCAGGCTTCAGATGACGTATTTGAAGAGTAAGTTGTTATATATTTATTAACATTATTATTACTGATAATATTATATCATCATGAGACAAAATTAATATAACCATTTTCAACTCGCAATTAATTGACAGGTTGTTGATACAATATTACGGAGTCTTCTTCCACAATACAACTTCACATACGGGATTAAATGTAAATGTAAGTACTCGTATATTATTTAAACGGCATTTATTTCAGGATCTTACATGGAAAGATGGGTTGACAAACAGGGTTACAAGTACATATACACGCGTATATGTTGTTTATTATAACCATACTTCATGTGATGTTCATCCATGATTGTGTTTCAACAAATTTATTACGATATTTCACAAAGAAAGCCGTAGTTTATCAAGGTGCTTAATAATACTAATAATAGAATTAAAATGCTACTGGATGATTTCAAGGAATGCATAAGAGAGGTAAAAGTGTGACATCGATTTCCTGAAAATATGTCTCCGTGTTTGGCGAAAAATCAAGGTTTAATCTTACATTACATTTAAAGTTTTTTTATTTGTTGCTATAACCCTTGATATAGTTTAAACGTATTAAAACACTGAAAAAGTGACGGAATCGGCAAACAAGCAAAAAAATGCTTGCATAAATGCCTCTCCCTACAAACTGCAAACACACCAAACAAACAAATAAGTTGCATACATTGAACAATCATAAAATATTAAACCAACAGGCATGTATATGGTACCAGATTACAACACACAATTGAAGGCGTTAAACTTGTAAAGATGTTGAACGTTACATAACAGCAAGGCAATAGATGATAAGAAATAATTAAGAAACAAAGATTTATTTATGAAAAATCCGAAAATCTTTTAGATTTAACGATAACATTGTGGATGGATTTTAGCAGTTCACGATTTTCGTGGTTCTTTGCTCAAGCATTTCCTTGCAATATGGATGCTATATTGAAACATGTTGTAAAGAAACATTCGTTTACTCTTGTACGATTGTATATACGTTTGATATCAGTGACAAAGTATATCTATAAGTGTAATAAAGTTACATTGTGTATCAGATATAAAAGGTTACTATAATTATAAGTGTGTCAAACAATATATTTTAATGTAATGCAAACCATAAACAAAATATCTTATGTATAAGATTTTCAACAAGCTCAGTGAAATTAACATTAAGATTGCACCATTGTACACGCACATATATACAATATGATTATACACATTTATAGAACACGATCGAATGAATGAATTATGTTACCAGATGCAGCCTAATACACACTCTCGTAAATGAAAACGTAATGGTAGGGTAAATACGATGATAGCTCCAATACAAATTCTCAATTTAACATACCATATAGATGTTTCTTCAAAGGAGAGAAGTGTTGTGACAGCAAATTAGTTTACGCAATTAAGCTGAACAAAGTCATATACGCTGAGTAGTGTAATTATGTTTTTACAGATAACAAGTTTATTGGACCGGTTCAATTATATAATGGCATGTCGGTGACCGGCGGCATTTCAATTGTCATGTTAATTGTCAAAAGTCTGGTCTAGGTGACACACAAACAATCATGAAATAACATTAATGCGACTGTCAGTCTAGATATTTGTCAGCCAATTAAACGTTCACTGAAAGGTTGGAACATATATTCCACCAATGGAATTTAGGGATAGGATGAGCTTTGTATTCTGTGTTCTTTGGCGAAAATCCTCCAACAAGCAGATTTGGCATTTGAAGAATAACTTATCGCTGACATAGGACGATTATTATAGTACATGGATTATAAGGCTCATGGAGAAAACAGGTTCGTTATTCTAATCTTTGTCATCATTGTATATTGCTATATTCGCATGCGAAATACTTGCAAAATCATCACAATTGTACTTTTGTTATTTACAAAATGATATATAGATACATGTTTCTTGAAGAGCGATACGTAAGTCCTTTAGCTAGTTTGCCGATTCCCTTCTTTTTTTTATCATGATAAGAGACAATTACCATGTAAAACAAAACAGACAGTTAGAAGTATTTGTTTCGATTAAAATGCATTCATATTCGCGCTTGTACGGCAAGTAGTGGCGAGTAGGCCACTGCGCAACGGAAACATAGCTGCGTAGGAGTAACGCTAGTTCCATTTTCCCACTAATTGAATTTACGCTTTCCAGTGTTTTATTCAGGAGCATAGTGGGCCTTTAATTGACTACACACATGTCTAATCTTTGTGTGCAAAATATTCAGATATCTATTTCCTATTGAAAAATATTCTGGCGCTGTATCAGGTGCCTTTGAAGGTTATGTTTGAAATGCGAAATGGATGGACAGTTTCTTATTTCCAGGGGAAGATTATTCCAATGTTGAATTGCCGAAGGGAAGAAGGATTCATGAGATTCCTTAATTCTTGAAAAGGGGAGCTGCAGATTTTCCGAAATTCTGAGGTTATAGCTCATATTATTACCCACTTTTTCAGGCAATAGTTCATAAAGATAATTTGGTGCAATATTATTGAAGATTTTAAACAACAAGCACAATTTTCGTTTACGTCTATCAACCATTCCCAACCAGTTCATAATACAATATTCTTCTGGAAACATAACTTGGAAGTCCTGTAACTATTCTGGGAGCTTCCAGTTGTTGTTTTTCTAAAAGATTCAGTAAACAATCTACAAAGAATTGCTTTTGAATTATTTTGCAGTAAGTGGGGACTTCAAGTAAATATCAACAATCTAATAGACGACTTTTTTATACCAGAAAATAGGGGTCAAAGAAGGGGGTCGTCTTAAAAACAGGGGCTATGTTTCAGAAGAAGAAATTGTGAAGCTGGGTCGCGAAGATACTACGAACTCACAATGTTGAAACCATAACAGCATGCAAACATCGATATCAACTCATTGCTACAAACACGAAAAAAACTCATTTTATAATTATTATGTATTGTTGTGGTTTTTATTGCTATATGAGTTAGATAAATACATAAAATATATGATAAAATATATGAGAAAGGGGGTCGTCTTATACACAACGTTGCCTTATATACACAGTAATATACGGTATGTAAGTATGTATGTATGTATTTATGTATATATGTATTTATGTATGTATGTATGGTAAGCAAAAGTATGCATGTGTATATGTTATAATTATTATGCACATGATTATTGATTGACAAGAATGACTCACCACACACTGGTATACAGGATGATATAAGGGAAGTCGTTAACTGCTGCATGGGCTATAGGGGCAATTGTTAACGCTATACATGTCATTCAATCAAGGTTTGTAAAACCCACTTGAAACCACTCCTTTTTCAAATAATGTTTGCTTCCCAATATATGTAGGGTTAATTTCAACTTAACTTCCCTGTATCTGTAGGGTTAATGTTAACTTCCCTGTATCTGTAGGGTTAATGTAAACTTCCCTGTATCTGTAGGGTTAATGTAAAATTCCCTGTATCTGTAGGGTTAATGTTAACTTCCCTGTATCTGTATGGTTATCTTCAACTTAACTTCCCTGTATCTGTAGGGTTAATGTTAACTTTCCTGTATCTGTAGGGTTAATGTTAACTTCCCTGTATTTGTAGGGTTAATGTAAACCTTCCAGTATCTGTAGGGTTAATGTAAACTTCCCTGTATCTGTAGGGTTAATGTAAAATTCCCTGTATCTGTAGGGTTAATGCTAACTTCCCTGTATCTGTAGGGTTAATTTCAACTTAACTTCCCTGTATCTGTAGGGTTAATGTTAACTTCCCTGTATCTGTAGGGTTAATGTTAACTTCCCTGTATCTGTAGGGTTAATGTTAACTTCCCTGTATTTGTAGGGTTAATGTAAACCTTCCAGTATCTGTAGGGTTAATGTAAAATTCCCTGTATCTGTAGGGTTAATGTTAACTTCCCTGTATCTGTAGGGTTAATTTCAACTTAACTTCCCTGTATCTGTAGGGTTAATGTTAACTTCCCTGTATCTGTAGGGTTAATGTTAACTTCCCTGTATCTGTAGGGTTAATGCTAACTTCCCTGTATCTGTAGGGTTAATGTAAACTTCCCTGTATCTGTAGGGTTAATGTTAAATTCCCTGTATCTGTAGGGTTAATGTTAACTTCCCTGTATCTGTAGGGTTAATTTCAACTTAACTTCCCTGTATCTGTAGGGTTAATGTTAACTTCCCTGTATCTGTAGGGTTAATGTTAACTTCCCTGTATTTGTAGGGTTAATGTAAACCTTCCAGTATCTGTAGGGTTAATGTAAACTTCCCTGTATCTGTAGGGTTAATGTTAACTTCCCTTTATCTGTAGGGTTAATGTAAACTTCCCTGTATCTGTAGGGTTAATGTAAAATTCCCTGTATCTGTAGGGTTAATGTTAACTTCCCTGTAACTGTAGGGTTAATGTAAACTTCCCTGTATCTGTAGGGTTAATGTAAACTTCCCTGTATCTGTAGGGTTAATGCTAACTTCCCTGTAGCTGTAGGGTCAATGTTAACTTCCCTGTATCTGTAGGGTTAATGTTAACTTCCCTGTATCTGTAGGGTTAATGCTAACTTCCCTGTATCTGTAGGGTTAATGTTAACTTCCCTGTATCTGTAGGGTTAATGTAAACTTCCCTGTATCTGTAGGGTTAATGCTAACTTACCTGTATCTGTAGGGTTAATGTTAACTTCCCTGTATGTGTAGGGTTAATGTAAACCTTCCAGTATCTGTAGGGTTAATGTAAACTTCCCTGTAGCTGTAGGGTCAATGTTAACTTCCCTGTATCTGTAGGGTTAATGTTAACTTCCCTGTTTCTGTAGGGTTATGCTAACTTCCCTGTATCTGTAGGGTTAATGCTAACTTCCCTGTATATGTAGGGTTAATGTTAACTTCCCTGTATCTGTAGGGTTAATGTAAACTTCCCTGTATCTGTAGGGTTAATGCTAACTTCCCTGTATCTGTAGGGTTAATGTTAACTTCCCTATATCTGTAGGGTTAATGTTAACTTCCCTGTATATGTAGGGTTAATGTTAACTTCCCTGTATTTGTAGGGTTAATGTAAACTTCCCTGTATCTGTAGGGTTAATGTTAACTTCCCTGTATTTGTAGGGTTAATGTAAACCTTCCAGTAATCTGTAGGGTTAATGTAAACTTCCCTGTAGCTGTAGGGTCAATGTTAACTTCCCTGTATCTGTAGGGTTAATGTTAACTTCCCTGTATCTGTAGGGTTAATGCTAACTTCCCTGTATCTGTAGGGTTAATGCTAACTTCCCTGTATCTGTAGGGTTAATGTTAACTTCCCTGTATCTGTAGGGTTAATGTAAACTTCCCTGTATCTGTAGGGTTAATGCTAACTTCCCTGTATCTGTAGGGTTAATGTTAACTTCCCTGTATCTGTAGGGTTAATGTTAACTTCCCTGTATCTGTAGGGTTAATGTTAACTTCCCTGTATTTGTAGGGTTAATGTAAACTTCCCTGTATCTGTAGGGTTAATGTTAACTTCCCTGTATCTGTAGGGTTAATGTAAACTTCCCTGTATCTGTAGGGTTAATGTAAACTTCCCTGTATCTGTAGGGTTAATGTTAACTTCCCTGTATCTGTAGGGTTAATGTAAACTTCCCTGTATCTGTAGGGTTAATGTAAACTTCCCTGTATCTGTAGGGTTAATGTTAACTTCCCTGTATCTGTAGGGTTAATGTAAACTTCCCTGTATCTGTAGGGTTAATGCTAACTTCCCTGTATCTGTAGGGTTAATGTTAACTTCCCTGTATCTGTAGGGTTAATGTTAACTTCCCTGTATTTGTAGGGTTAATGTAAACTTCCCTGTATCTGTAGGGTTAATGTTAACTTCCCTGTATCTGTAGGGTTAATGTAAACTTCCCTGTATCTGTAGGGTTAATGCTAACTTCCCTGTATCTGTAGGGTTAATGTTAACTTCCCTGTATCTGTAGGGTTAATGTTAACTTCCCTGTATCTGTAGGGTTAATGTAAACTTCCCTGTATCTGTAGGGTTAATGCTAACTTCCCTGTAGCTGTAGGGTCAATGTTAACTTCCCTGTATCTGTAGGGTTAATGTTAACTTCCCTGTATCTGTAGGGTTAATGCTAACTTCCCTGTATCTGTAGGGTTAATGTTAACTTCCCTGTATCTGTAGGGTTAATGTAAACTTCCCTGTATCTGTAGGGTTAATGCTAACTTCCCTGTATATGTAGGGTTAATGTAAACTTCCCTGTATCTGTAGGGTTAATGTTAACTTCCCTGTAGCTGTAGGGTCAATGTTAGGGTTAATGTAAACTTCCCTGTATCTGTAGGGTTAATGCTAACTTCCCTGTATATGTAGGGTTAATGTAACTTCCCTGTATCTGTAGGGTTAATGCTAACTTCCCTGTATCTGTAGGGTTAATGTAAACTTCCCTGTATCTGTAGGGTTAATGTAAACTTCCCTGTATCTGTAGGGTCAATGTAAACTTCCCTGTATCTGTAGGGTTAATGTTAACTTCCCTGTATCTGTAGGGTCAATGTTAGGGTTAATGTAAACTTCCCTGTATCTGTAGGGTTAATGTAAACTTCCCTGTATCTGTAGGGTTAATGCTAACTTCCCTGTAGCTGTAGGGTCAATGTTAACTTCCCTGTATCTGTAGGGTTAATGTTAACTTCCCTGTATCTGTAGGGTTAATGCTAACTTCCCTGTATCTGTAGGGTTAATGTTAACTTCCCTGTATCTGTAGGGTTAATGTTAACTTCCCTGTATCTGTAGGGTTAATGCTAACTCCCCTGTATATGTAGGGTGAATGTAAACTTCCCTGTATCTGTAGGGTTAATGTTAACTTCCCTGTAGCTGTAGGGTCAATGTTAGGGTTAATGTAAACTTCCCTGTATCTGTAGGGTTAATGCTAACTTCCCTGTATATGTAGGGTTAATGTAACTTCCCTGTATCTGTAGGGTTAATGCTAACTTCCCTGTATCTGTAGGGTTAATGTAAACTTCCCTGTATCTGTAGGGTTAATGTAAACTTCCCTGTATCTGTAGGGTCAATGTAAACTTCCCTGTATCTGTAGGGTTAATGTTAACTTCCCTGTATCTGTAGGGTCAATGTTAGGGTTAATGTAAACTTCCCTGTATCTGTAGGGTTAATGTTAGGGTTAATGCTAACTTCCCTGTATCTGTAGGGTTAATGTAAACTTCCCTGTATCTGTAGGGTTAATGTAAACTTCCCTGTATCTGTAGGGTTAATGTAAACTTCCCTGTATCTGTAGGGTCAATGTAAACTTCCCTGTATCTGTAGGGTTAATGTTAACTTCCCTGTATCTGTAGGGTCAATGTTAGGGTTAATGTAAACTTCCCTGTATATGAAGGGTTAATGTAAACTTCCCTGTATCTGTAGGGTTAATGTTAACTTCCCTGTATTTGTAGGGTTAATGTAAACTTCCCTGTATATGTAGGGTCAATGTTAACTTCCCTGTATCTGTAGGGTTAATGTAACTTCCCTGTATCTGTAGGGTTAATGTAAACTTCCCTGTATATGTAGGGTCAATGTTAACTTCCCTGTATCTGTAGGGTTAATGTAAACTTCCCTGTATATGTAGGGTCAATGTTAACTTCCCTGTATCTGTAGGGTTAATGTAAACTTCCCTGTGCCGGTATGCTCTGTCAGGTTCCAGTGAGATGGACGGCAGACTTGAGACAGGTAGGGCAGACCACCATACAGTGAATTGTACACAGTTTGATGAGTAACTGAATTATTCAATTTGTCAATGTTACTCTTTCTGTGTGTATACAAAGGTTATACACACATGCCGTGTCATACCAGTGAACAGACGAGTACCGGTATGTAGATACACTGGCAGTGTTTACATTCAGGTCCGCTGTGCCATCCATCATATACATGAGCACGACATTACCAGGTGGGTTACATAGAAATTTGACATATATGCATGATGAATTTCTATGACAATTTAGGTCCAGTGAAAAAAATTCAACTCTAGAATATGGAAGTGAAACTTGATATTCCCATGTGGGGTTATCATTTACGAGGATGACAGAAACTTCTTTCATAAGTACTTTTCATTTCCCCTATTTCCTGTTATATCTTACCAGTGTCAAATATATAATTTTGTGTAAGCTCTTATAGACCAACCTCAAGCCACAGAATGGTCGGTCTGTCACAGACCAACTCCTGTCTGTCTGTCTGTCTGTCTGTCTGTCTGTCTATCTGTCAGAGTGTCACAACATTTCTCCCGACCATCTTACTATTACTCTCTATTTCATGTCATTTTGGACTGGAGTACCCAAAATTATCCTCAAATTATATTTTCATATCAGTTCATTTGTATTTGGTTACTGTTTTTATTGCATTAAAGTTTTCCCAAACCAGTGTATGAATCTTGAAAAGTAGCCTGCCCTGTTAAATGACAACAAGAAAAAACTCAAAAGCTGATCAGGCCGACCACTCCGTCAGACAGGTTCTATTTCATACACTGAACAAACTACCTCTCAGAGATCATGGCTTCGTGCTAGTTGTGTATTCATTCTGTTACTGATAACCAGTGAGGAATGATAAAATATATCAACTCGTATTGACTGAAGGAGCCTTTATCTTTCATCTGGGTGAGAATTTATATGTTAAAGTGCGATGTCGTGTTGCAGACAGTATAGTGATGTTCATGTGATCTGTTGTATTGCAGACAGTATAGAGTTCATGTGATCTGTTGTATTGCAGATAGTATAGAGTTCATTTGATCAGTTGTATTGCAGATAGTATAGAGTTCATGTGATCTGTTGTATTGCAGATAGTATAGTGATGTTCATGTGATCTGTTGTATTGCAGATAGTATAGAGTTCATGTGATCTGTTGTATTGCAGATAGTATAGTGATGTTCATGTGATCTGTTGTATTGCAGATAGTATAGTGATGTTCATGTGATCTGTTGTATTGCAGATAGTATAGTGATGTTCATGTGATCTGTTGTATTGCAGATAGTATAGTGATGTTCATGTGATCTGTTGTATTGCAGATAGTATAGTGATGTTCATGTGATCTGTTGTATTGCAGACAGTATAGAGTTCATGTGATCTGTTGTATTGCAGACAGTATAGTGATGTTCATGTGATCTGTTGTATTGCAGATAGTATAGTGATGTTCATGTGATCTGTTGTATTGCAGATAGTATAGTGATGTTCATGTGATCTGTTGTATTGCAGATAGTATAGAGTTCATGTGATCTGTTGTATTGCAGACAGTATAGAGTTCATGTGATTTGTTATATTGCAGATAGTATAGTGATGTTCATGTGATCTGTTGTATTGCAGACAGTATAGAGTTCATGTGATCTGTTGTATTGCAGACAGTATAGAGTTCATGTGATCTGTTGTATTGCAGATAGTATAGTGATGTTCATGTGATCTGTTGTATTGAAGATAGTATAGAGTTCATGTGATCTGTTGTATTGCAGACAGTATAGAGTTCATGTGATCTGTTGTATTGCAGATAGTATAGTGATGTTCATGTGATCTGTTGTATTGCAGATAGTATAGTGATGTTCATGTGATCTGTTGTATTGCAGATAGTATAGTGATGTTCATGTGATCTGTTGTATTGCAGATAGTATAGTGATGTTCATGTGATCTGTTGTATTGCAGACAGTATAGAGTTCATGTGATCTGTTGTATTGCAGATAGTATAGTGATGTTCATGTGATCTGTTGTATTGCAGATAGTATAGAGTTCATGTGATCTGTTGTATTGCAGACAGTATAGAGTTCATGTGATCTGTTGTATTGCAGATAGTATAGTGATGTTCATGTGATCTGTTGTATTGAAGATAGTATAGAGTTCATGTGATCTGTTGTATTGCAGACAGTATAGAGTTCATGTGATCTGTTGTATTGCAGATAGTATAGTGATGTTCATGTGATCTGTTGTATTGAAGATAGTATAGAGTTCATGTGATCTGTTGTATTGCAGACAGTATAGAGTTCATGTGATCTGTTGTATTGCAGATAGTATAGTGATGTTCATGTGATCTGTTGTATTGCAGATAGTATAGTGATGTTCATGTGATCTGTTGTATTGTAGATAGTATAGAGTTCATGTGATCTGTTGTATTGCAGACAGTATAGACTTCATGTGATCTGTTGTATTGCAGACAGTATAGAGTTCATGTGATCTGTTGTATTGTAGACAGTATAGAGTTCATGTGATCTGTTGTATTGCAGATAGTATAGTGATGTACGAGAAGGACCCGGTGTCCGCGGCGGTCAGCCAGGTGTATGCCCAGATAAGCTCACCAGGTGACACCAGCTACACAAAGAATGTTGCTCATGCAGTCAGCGTCCTCGAGCAGTGTCTACAGAAATACTCGTGAGTAACTGTACTTATTCACTTGATTCACTGGTTATATAACCTTGCTACAACATCCTTGAGGTATATTTCCTCTGAAAACTAGACTTAGAAACTTTCAACTTAGTACAGAGGTAACCTATGGGGTGGTCTTGTGCCTTGAAGGGGAATCATCTCCATGGTGCCAAAAACGGCTAAATTTTCTGACTTAGTTTTGAAAATATACAGAATCATATTTCGAGGCTGACAACTTTTCTCACTATTACTGCTAATTTGTTTGACTATCACTACAGTAGCGTTACTGTCACTACACGGCAGGGTAGCCATTATAACCAATACTGTTACTGTTCTACACACACACTGATGCTGTGTTGCAGCCTGGACCAGATCTGTGTGGGATTCAATGGAGGAAAGGACTGCACAGTTTTGCTCCATCTCGTTCACGCAGTAGTCAAAAAGTATGTATACACTTCTGTATGTATAAAAAGGTCACCCATCTCATACCTGAGTACAGTTATAGCAAAATAGCCAAATTACTTTCAATATCTGTAGCTGTAATTAATCCCTTGCATAGATGTGAAGAAGTAACTTTGTGATGGTTTTCAACACAAAATGCATAAATGTGATCCATGATATCTATAAATTTCTTTCTTGCTGACCGAAGCCTAAATTGTTGTCCTGCTTGTTGATATATTCTTCTTTGTTCAGGATGTATCCAGATTCCCAAGAGAAAATCAAAGCTTTGTACATCCGCAGCAAACTACCATTTCCTGAGGTGGAGAAGTTTATACAGATATCTCGAGATAGGTCGGTGTAGTTTATGCTAGTTAACCCTAACCTGCGGGTCCCGGGTTAGTTTGGAATTAATAGTGAATACACATATCTCCGCAGACGAACCCCATCAAGGCGATTTAGTTATTCTCACAGCCAATTGAAACCTTTGAGATACAAGCCAGAAACCGACAGATGCCCTGTTATTGCCATAGGGAAACGATAATTTACATTTTGGACTCGCTTCATTACCGAGTCTTTTGTCAATGTCCGGTCAATTCCTTTGAGAACAATCACACAAATGAATGCAGTGTTCACCTGTACCACATTCATAATCAATTTTAGAAATTGGCAACTTTGCCCGCCTCTGCTCTCCCGAGTTTCACACGTCAAGAGTGTGTTTGCATAGGCACTCACTCTAAATGCACTAAGTCAGCGATTTATAACAGAAGCACACCTTCACTTGGTACTTCATGTCTTCTGAACCATCGAGTGGTTTCAACTTTTTTTACATCATTGTTAAGAGAAAAAGATTATCTTCAATTTGATATGTTCTTCACAACCCCAAAAACCTATTTTCTCAAGTTCCAAATGGTCTAGTGGGATGAAAATTTGTGTGTAGACTCCTTGCCAATGGGAATTCTAAATTGTAGATTTGGTGACCCCATTACCTCAAATGGGGTCACAGGGGTCACAACCTTAAAAACCAATTTTCATCTTCTCCAGTTCCAAAAGGTCTAGAGAGCTGAAAAGTTGTTTGCAGACTCCTTTGCCAATGAGGATTATAAATTGTAGATTTCGTGATCCTGCGACCCAAAATATAGGTCCCAGATGTCATGACCTGAAAAGCTATTTCATCTATTATCAGATTTTATGTGCTCTTTAAAGGGAGGTAAATTAAAGGAAACAACAGTAATCAATTAAATCTTCAAGTGTGACTATTTGTAGGGAATTTTATCTCTGGCCTCAAAGATAGGTCAGAGGGGTAAGGACCTTAAGAACTATTTCATCTTCTCCATTTAAAGTGCTTCCTATGTATTATACCTCTCACCTAGTTGACATTTTGAATTAATTAATGTATATAAAGCCTGATGAGCTACCGAGCCAATGGCTCTATTTTTGTTTCTAGTTCAGAACTTAAAACCTGTACGGTCTAACTCAATGAAACTTATGGGGTTTCAGGGGGAAACATCTTCAATTTTGTTTCTGGAGCTAAAATCAGAATTCCCTTTTATAGATGTGTCTTTTCAACTTTTCTTTTTACAACTTTCAACTTGTTGGATTTCTTTTAAGCTGATTCAATAGAAACACAATTTACAATTTTACCTTCAGAAGTGATCTTGAAAATTGTATGGCTGACATCAGTAGGGAAGTAGCAGAATATTCTTGTACAGCATGAATTTACTACCTCTCTGGTTCATGCACATATGAGATATAATTTAGATGTTTTGTTTATTTCAGATATAATTTAGATATGTTGTTCATTTCAGATATAATTTAGATATGTTGTTCATTTCAGATATAATATACATATATGTTGTTTATTTCAGATATAATTTAGATATGTTGAGATTTGAAGGACGAATAAAAGAGTCACTGGCCAGTTTACAGTCACATCATCCAGAAATCAAAGCAGTTGTCATGGGAACCAGGCAGACAGACCCCTATTCAAGTCAGTTGAAAAGAACATTTGTTTCTTATCAAAATCTATATTAAGCAAAAAGTATAGTTTTTTTTGTTTGTTTTTTTTTTTTTTTTTTTTAAATTTCTTTTGTACAGTACAAAACATGGGAAATTGGTAGACATTTCATTCAGTCACAAAAACATGTTTTCCCCACTATAAACAAATAAAGATATAAGATAAAAAGAAACGTAAAGAGAGAGAGAGAGATGAAAAGGAAAGTAAAAGGGATAGGGAGGAGGTGAGTATGTATATGGACAGTATTACATAACATTGGTTTGGTTTGCATCAGTGCCATTGCAAGGGGGCCCATTTTTGGGCAAATTCACTTGGGTCTTTTGAATTAAATTTTTCAATCTTATAGTAATGCCTTATTTGAGAAAATAGTTGGACAAATGAGGGAGTGGTGTTACTATATTGACAATTTTGTATGTAACGTTTTGTTATTATAAAAATGTGATTTTCCAGAATATTCAAGTTTGGATCACCAAGGAGGAAATTTTTCCTGTTTAAGCATAATTTTAGACAAGTTTTACTTTCATACCAGCTACTGAGTTCGTTCCTTAGACTTTCAACTTTTCGACAAGAAAAAAATAAATGTTCAAGTGTTTCGTTTTCAGATTGGCAAAGTGTACATAGGTTATTATCAGACAAACCTATTTTGTAAAGAAAAGATTTTGTTGGTATGATGCGATGGGCAAGTTTGTACTGGAAATTTCGTGACTTACTGTCTGTCACAGAGTTTCGTATTGTTGTAAAACATTCAGAAAGATTAATGTCTGACATGTCTGAATAATTTGGAGTTCCATTTTGCTGTTAGATCTCGAAGGGTACAAATGCCACCTGATGTACGGAGAAGTTTATAGAGAAATTTGCAATCTGATGAAGCAGTAATGTCACTTAGGATCTTGCAATAGATAGATGTATTTGTTCTATTACCTGGACGCCCTTTGAAAGTTTAATCCATGATTTGGGTATCAAACCAATCAGTTTGAAATATGTAATAAAATTTCGAAGTCATGTTTCAAGGCATTAAATTCTTTAAGGTGTCCAGAGTCCGTCATCAGATCTCGAATGTATCTTATTCCACATTGGTGCCATTTATAATAGGCTATGCTTGATTCGGGACCCGGCGCACTACCCGACGTACGCCGCCGGAAGCGGCGCAACCGGCAAATCACTTGATTGGAACCCGGCGTATGCCTTAGGTTGGAAATGACCGGCGAAGGCGGCGTGTAATGGCGGACAAATGTTACCCTTGCGACATTCAATAACCCTTTTGTTTATGAAGTTGCGTTGTACAATTAAATAGATGACTGATTTATTTTTAAATGTCACTGCTTATTTAAAACATTGCATTACACGCTAATAAAATATTAGTCAATGTTTTGAAATAATTTTTAAAAAATAGTTATATAATATAAATGATTTGTTTTTTTAAGCTAGTTTGAGGGATGATGACGTCTTCCTGTCTGTACGCCGATACACTTGTTTCAACTGAGCCTAGTAGAGGAACGGCGTACGCCGGACATGTGACCGGTGTATACGCCGCCAAAACGAATCAAGCATAGCCAACGGTTTTAAAATCATCATAAGGGAGATAACTCATGAATGGTAGATTTCTGAATTCACATCAATATATATATATATTCTCAATTTCAAAGGTTTGCAGATTATTATATATAGTTAGAACATCTTTCCAGAAATCATTCTTGATATGTTTAACTAACCTTTTTCATTGATCTTTTGGGAAGTTCAAGATGTTGATATTTTCTGGGTTTACCATTGAACATCTGGCTAAGTGTTGCCATAATCCATCTTTTTGAGTCATACGCTAAATCCATTTCAATTTACCGGGTAATGTATTTACAAAAAGCTTCAACGTCAAGCATGCCAAGTCCTCCTTCTGAATAATCATTCATCAACATCCGTCTTTTTATTTTATCTCTTTTTCCATTCCATATGAACTTAAACAGAATTGTATTTAGTGATTTTAAGAACGCTTTGTCCGGCATTGGAAGGGCTAAAAATAAATGTGTAAATAATGGAATAATTTGGGACTTGATAATTGTAATTTTGCCATTTAATGTTAATGAGCGTTTTGACCAAGAGAAGCAACTTTTTCTTGTTTTGTCAATTTGTTTGTCAAAATTCAAGGGGATAATTTGTTTTAAGTCAGTTGAAAACATTATCCCTAGGATCTTGAAAGGTTCTTTAGACCACTGGAGGGGTAGATGGGGGCACAGTTGTTCATTTGAATTCTTTTTTGAACCAAACCAAACAGCCTTGGTCTTGTCACAATTTATCTTTAAACCAGATGCAAAAGCGAAGTCTCGTAGCGTTTCGATAAGTTCAATTAAACCTTGTGTTCCTTCTAGATTGAAGTTCGCGTCGTCAGCGTATTGAAAAGTTAAATATTCAACGCCATGGACATCTATACCTTTCATCCGGATATTATTCTTGATGGAGATGGATAATAATTCTATACAAACGATAAATAGATATGGGGAGATGGGGTCGCCTTGTCTACAGCCTCTTTCAAGTTTGAAATAATTTGAAATATGCCCTGTACTTATAATTGCGCTATTACTATTACATTGAAACAATTTTATCCAGCGTCTGAGAATTGGACCAAAATTAAATGCTTCCAATGCTCTAATTATAAAATTCCACTCTACAGTATCAAATGCTTTTTCAAAGTCTACAGTTATAAGCAGTCCTGGTTTTTTATGTACTTCACAATAATTCATAATATCGTATAATATTCTTGTATTTTCTCCAATGAAACGGTCCTTAAGAAATCCCGTTTGTGACTTTCATTAATTATATTTGGAAGGACATTCTTCATCCTATTTGCTATTACTCCAGACGATATTTTATAGTCCACATTTAATAAAGTTATTGGTCGCCAGTTCTTGAGATACCGCCTGTCTCTATTTTCTTTTGGAATACAAGTTATTATACCCTGATTTTGAAAAGTTGACAAAGTTCCAGTATCGAAAGCATAAATTATAGATCTAATGAGAATAGGTCCGATATCTCCCCAGAAAAACTTATGGAATTCTGCTGGAAAGCCGTCTGATCCCGGACTATTTTGATTTTTCATACATTTTAGAACAAGTGCACATTCATGTAGGGATATTGGACCTTCACAGCTGTTTCTCTCGTTTGGATTTAATTTGATGTCAACATTTGTAAATTGACGTGCATAGTCTTCCCACTTTGCGTCATGCTGAGTAGTATATAGGTTTTTGTAGAATTGTGAAGTTTCATGAACTATGTCATTAGTACCAGTCACACTCTTACCATTTGAGTCGATTATTTCATTCATATGCTTATTTATATAATTTCTCTTCTCAAGATTGAGGAAATATTCTGTATTTTTTTTACCTTCTTTGTACCATTTTGCATTACTTCGAAATATAATTTATTTTATTTTTTCTGTACGAATGGTTTCTAATCTTTCTTTTTTAACGTTCAATTCATTAAGAGTGTCATTAGAGAGCGTGTCATAGTTTGATTCAAGCTTATTTATATCATTTTCCAGTGTCTTTTCTTCTTTGTCAAAAGATTTCTTTTGTTTTATTGTATATGTTATTGTCTCACTTCTAATTTTCATTTTTAGCATTTCAAATACGAACTGGTCGTTCATTTTGAAAGTCATATTGTCAAGATCATCAGCATTTCCCGATGTCTTGATTTCATTCAAAGTATTTTTTATAGTTTCTTTTATTGTACCTACATAATCTTTATCATGCAGTAAATTAGAGTTGAATTTCCAATATCCAGGGCCTCTTTCAATTGGGTTAACATCTAAATCAAGGATTATATATGAATGATCAGATTTGTAGCTTATTCCAATGGATACAGTTTTCACTAGTGATAGGATATCTTCTGAAATTAGGAAGTAATCTAGTCTACTCTGCTTTAATGGATTGGGTTGGCGCCATGTATATTGTCTACTATCGGGATTAAGTATTCTCCAGGGATCGACCAGTTCTAATTGTTCCTTAATATCAAGTATTTTGTCATGTGATTTCTGGTTGTTTTTGTGTTTATAATTATAAGTGTCGTTTTCATAGTCTTGCACCACATTCCAATCTCCATCCCAGACTATTGATCCTGAAAGTTGACTTAATTCATTGGCGAGATCCTCAAAAAAGTTTGGCGAGTCGGTAGTTGGCCCATATATATCTATAAGTGAGAAACGTATATCTTCTATAGTGATATCAAGAATTATGAAACGGCCGTTATCATCTACAATTATTTCATGCATGTGATATTCAAAATTATTATTTATTAAAACCATAACTCCTGCACTTTTACTAGTACCGTGTGAAAAATGGCACCTAAAACCCCATTCTGCGGCCCATGTGAGTTCATCTTCAACTGTACTATGAGTTTCCTGAAGAAATATAATTGACGCTTTCTTACTACGGCTGGATCAGTTTTTAAGCCCCTGGCATTCATAGACAATAATCTAAAATTATCCATTGTCTATGTTTGAGATATCTATCATATGATAAATATTATGTATGTGCTTGACCAAAACCAATGCTTGTAATGAGAATTGTGAGAGAAAGAAAAGAAAAATAGGTGAAATAAAGATTTTGAAAGAAATAAGGGATAGAAAGGAGGAAAGAAATAAAAATAAAAAAAGGTGAAATGATGCTTCCTTAAGCTACAATGTCTGTATATAAGACGTATATAAGACGTATATAAGACGTATATAGTCAGAAGATGTCTTTGCTAAAGTATAGATACGCATAATAAGTATGTTTTCATTGTAGACATGAGTAATACTAATCCATTGCTTGTGGTGTGATACCTATCTCATCAGTACAATAAGGCCAGATATGGGCTTAGACCGTGGATTGTTGTCCGTCCGTCTAGTTTGTTTATTTGTAGGCCATTTAGTACTTTTTAAAGCATTTCAACAGTGTATGAGAATGGTGAGTATTTGGTGTTGAGTTTCACTGTGATTTTATGAAGGATCTCTACCGACTACCGACTACCGACTACCGACTTCACTTCTTGTTATCAACCACAGCACAAGAATGCTAACAGGCTTACATCTTCATCAGCACATTATAATTACATGCATCCAATATATCATCAAGATATTCATCAAGAACTGCACAACCAATGGTTCTGTTTATTAAATAGAAAATACCAAACAAATTAAAAAGGCGGGTTCTATCAGGGTATTTTTTGTGGAAAAAAAATCGAGAGGATATCCCTGTTTACACATATATGCTTTTACTATATAATTAAAACACAGTCAAATTGAAAGATATTAATGAAGTTAATACTTTGATGACTTTACATTTGACAATTTGATAAAGACAAGCGCACATTTGTTGAAAAATCAAAACAATGAGAATTGAAGCCATTCATCGGCCCTGCGAGTGGGGAAAACTTCACTAGGGCCTAACAGCATATTGTTTATTACGTTAATGATACATTATATGTTACTATGTGAATTTCTATCAGTGAATATGTTTTATTATAACAAAAAATTAAAATTGGGTTAAATATAGCGTGTTTTCATTTCACGAAATGTCAAGGATCCAAGATGGCGGATGCTGCCACAAGGGCGGATACAGCTTTTTGGGAAACAGGGGGTGCACTTTTCCAAACCTCGAACATGCCTTCAGTGGGGAGGAGGGGCGGAAGTAACGGCAACCCAGCAAAGGGTTATTCAATTCATATCACACGCGGTGCACTTTTCTAAAAAAAAGCTCTCAGTGGGGGGGGGGCTTGATGCTTGGTGATAAATTAATCCTGAATATACGGTGTAAATGTACTATCCCTGTGGCAAAAAGGGGGGTGCACAACTGTTTTGAGGTTGGTTTCAATGGTCATTTTTGAAAATGTCAAATGAAAAGGAGGTGGTGCACACCCCTGCACCTAACTGGCGTGTCAGCTTATTAATGAATAGAACCTCAACTTTCGAATAATGTGTATAAAGGAAAACTCAACACTGATGAAAGCGTTATATTCACTCACTAAAATCTTAAATTCTGATATTGAAATACTGTCAATTTGCCATTTTCCGAACAGGAGCACAAAAACTAGGCAAAGACAAACCCATGTCAGTTCTTGTCACATATTTACGGCCCTCACCATCAGTAAGACGAAGTCCCTTTGCATGGGGACCATTATAACTAAAGACGTTGGTGTGATGGTTCCTCCTTATATATTGGAGCGTCTCCAAATGGAGTGAGCAGCGAGTGACAACCGGACGAGATTGACTCCGTTGACGTGACAGTGAAAGGGAGATAACTCATATAACTCACAGCTGATGTGTGTGACAGTAAAGGTTACGATAGGACGGGCGCATTCGGCCTTGTTGTTGTTTTCATTTCTAATTTCTCAGTAATTTTCTCAGCTTGTGACTCTCACGAACTTTATTTACTTATGAATCGCAAAAGAAGTCCTGCCCTCGTGACCTCTGGTCATCACCATGGATTGACCAATCAGATGCGTCACTCGCAGTATTCTCACTCAAATGTGTGTAATAATCGGAAGTTAGAGCTCAGCATAACACATAAAGAGTTATATGAAAGAAATGTATGAGTTGCTAAAGATGTGCAATTAAAAGTTAAAAAGTAGTAAGTGAGGTTTCTGCCTACTACAGGTCACTTGGAGTCGTTCAGCATGACTGACGCAGACTGGCCACAGTTTATGCGAGTGAACCCCATACTAGACTGGGGGTACCGTGACGTGTGGACCTTCCTGCGATCTCTCTCTCTCCCTTACTGCAGTCTCTACGATCGAGGGTGAGTCGGTCATCACCATCTCTTATTAGCTCATCAGGCCTGAAAGGCCCGATGGGCTTATGGCATGGGATGTCGTCCGTCCGTATTGAATTTTTTTATCGTGAGTGAAAAGTGGGGGGGCCGTGCCCCCCCAGTTTCAGTTTTCTTGTTAACAACTTCCATATTGGGAACAACAGGACGTTTTTAGCATAAGGTTACTCCATCAGATGGAATGAAGGAGTACACCTGATAAATGGAAAACATATACTCAAAACTATGCATGTTCAATGTATTTAATTTTTAGCTCATCAAGCCTGAAAGGCCCGATGGGCTTATGGCATGGGATGTCGTCCGTCCGTCCGTCCGTAAACTTTTCACTTTTTCGACTTCTTCTCCAGAACCAATGAATCGAGAGAACTGAAATTTTATGTACAGAGTCCTTGGCCCATGGGGATTCTAAATTGTAGATTTGGTGACCCTGTGACCCCAAATAAGGGCCCCAGGGGTCATAACCTAAAAAGCTATTTTCATCTTCTTCTCCAGAACCAATGACTCCAGAGAGCTGAAATTATATGTACAGATTCCTTGGCTAATGACCCTGTGACCCCAAATAAGGGCCTCACAGGCCATTACCTAAAATCCTGTTTTCATCTTTTTCTCCGGAACAAAAAGACCTAGAAGGCTGTGATATGCTATGCAAACTCTTTAGTAAATGGGGATTCTAACTTGTAAATTTGGTGACCCTGTGACCACAAATATGGGCCACAGCCTAAAAAACCTTTGAAAATGAAGTTTGAACTGATATTTTATGACTACTTCAATCACTTTATCTAAATATAAGTCGACTTGAGATAACAATCTACATTGTGGACATGTTTGTCAAATTGATGTCATCAATGTGAAATGAGAACTATTGAATAGCCTATGAACTGAAAATTTTGACAAGTCATAAAGGACTAAATTGAAGAGGAGTTAAGAATTCTATTATTTTACATGAGATATATGAACTGCATATGACTGGTGATGAAATGATAAGATAAGATTATTTTCATCTTCCTCTCCAGAACGAAAAGATCTAGAAGATTGTCATTATGTGTACAGATTCCTTGGCTAATGGGGTTTCTAAATTGTAGATTTGGTGACCCTGTGTCCCAAAATAAGGGCCTCACAGGCCATTATCTAAAATCCTGTTTTCATCTTTTTCTCCGGAACAAAAAGACCTAGAAGGCTGTAATATTGTATGCAAACTCTTAAGCCAATGGGGATTCTAACTTGTAAATTTGGTGACCCTGTGACCACAAATATGGGCCACAGCCTAAAAAACCTTTGAAAATGAATTTGAACTGATATTTTATGACTACTTCAATTACTTTATTTGAAATGTATGTTGACTTGAGATAACAATCTACATTGTGGACATGTTTGTCAAATTGATGTTATCAATGTGAAATGAGAACTATTGAATAGCCTATGAACTGAAAATTGTGACAAGTCATAAAGGACTAAATTGAAGACGGTTAAGAATTCTATTATTTTACATGAGATATGTGAACTGCATATGACTGGTGATGAAATGATAAGATAAGATTATTTTCATCTTCCTCTCCAGAACGAAAAGACCTAGAAGGTCGTATGTACAGACTCTTTGGCCAATGGGGATTCTGAATTGTAGATTTGGTGATCTTGTGACCCCAAATATGGATCACAGGGGTAATCACTTAAAACAGCTGTGTTAATGAACTGTGAAGATAATGAGATTTTATGTGCACTTCATATGTCAGCTTAAGAGTAATACTACATTATGGACATGTTTGATGTAATCAATGTGAAATTAGAACTATTGAATAGCCTGTGAACTGAATATTGTGACAGGATGCATAGAAATTTTTTTTAAAAGGGTTAAGAAATGGTTTTTTTACATTAGATATGTGAACTAAATATGACTGGTGATGAAGTAAGATAAGACTATTAAAACTAGCTACATGAGTTTGTGATACCACATCTTCTTTTCCAATAAAGAAAAATAAATAAAGATGGGGAAAACAAAATTTAAAATATATAATTTACTGGCTGTGAGTCCAGAGTCTGCATGTTGCATAATTGCAGGTGTTGACCTGGGGAGTGCCCACTCTCTGGCAGAGATGCAACAGCAGCTAGCTAATACATGGAGGTTTCAGGTTACTTCTCTGCTGTGTTACTGATTTAGTCTTATACTCAGATGCTCAATAGAATTTATTAATTAAATATTGAAAAGGATCCTAAGAAACTATGTGCCTATGAGAAACAGGATTTTTAGAAACAAATAGGGGCTCTTTTGCATTATGTAATAAATGTTGATAATTCTAGAATAAAAATAAGTAGTAAAACAAAATGCAAAGGTCTACATTATTTATAATGAATGTGGATTAATGTGTAACTTATTTTGATAATAACTTTTAAATTTGATGACTGGGCAATGACTTATTATGTGATATCTTAATCTTTACCTTATGGATAATTAATAACATAAATCCTGATGAGCTTCAGAGCCAATGGCTCTATTTTTAGTTACACGCTCCACTCATCCAGGATGTTAGGCAATGGAAGACACAGAGAATATTTTACATTTCTAGTCAAATACCATGTATATTTCATCGAGAGAAGTAGAAAATATATTTTCACTTGGCAATATGAGATATGGTATTTGACAAGAAATGTCAAAAGTTCCATTCCACGTCTATTAGATATAACAAATTATACAGAAATGTGTGTAAATTTTATTAATGGAGTATCCAAGATAGCCTTGCTTTATGGCGGTCAACTTATGATGTCATCCTATTGTTTTGACATTTGATTGACAGTTATTTCACCGAGTAGAATAACAAATATGTTATTTCACTCAGTAAAAATATGGATGTTAGTTTAACCGATTAATTATTTCACCACTGAAAATATAATGAATTTCAACATCAATTTCAGTGTATCTTTGAAAGAAATATGTTAACATAAGACTTGTTCATCATTTACCTTGAATACAAAATTAAATTAAACTTTTTGTACCACACCTGATAGCATGTTGTTTGGGTAGGTACACGTCGCTGGGCAGTATGAACAACACCCACCCCAACCCCACGTTGCAGTATATAGACGAGAAGGGCGTGGTCTACTACAAACCTGCCTACCAGTTGGACCAACACGACAAGGAGCGCGATGGACGCAACTGACACCTCATACACCTTGTACATTTCTTCACTTGAACAACGGAGTAACAACCCAATCATCAGGGGTGAAACGGTGCAGTCTTGAGCTACGGTGCAGTCTTGAGCTGCGGTACAGAACCTAGAATGCAACAAAGTAAATTCACAAATAGACACAAAGGCGATTGAACGTAAATATAAATAACATTTCCGGCTTGAAGAGCTAAAATACACTTTGATTTATGTTGCACACTGAACCAAAAGCAACACACAGCAGTTCAACTACTGTAGTTGTGAACCATTTCATCCCTACCAATCATCCGATTAGATCTTCAGTCATGTCCAGATTTACGTCCGACTAAATTGCATCATCATTGCAAGTATATGATGAGGGAGTTTAATCTTTGGGATTACTTGTCCTGATAATTTACTTGTGATATTTTCTCCTCATACATCCATAACCAAGAGATATGTGTTGATAATATTCATCTGTGATCTTGAATGAAATATTGTACACATGTTATAGGCCTATAATATAAAGTTGTCATCTCTACAATAAATATCTATTTATTCCAGTTTTGTGTTGGAATCTTGCTCCATATACACTTGGTGATATATTGATTTAGAGTAAATGTTGAGTACAGCAAGATAGAGTGGATATTTGTAGCCATGTTAAACATAACAAGTTGATGGGTCATACATTTATACATTTATATTTTTTCCAAATAGGATTTTGGCAAGCATGTTATCATTGGATGAGAGTTATCTCCCTTACCACTGTAAAAGCTAATAAGTTGATCCTGTCATACAAGCGGAATTGGAAACTTTGATCAATCTATAAATGTTACAAAGCATATTTGAACCAGAAAACCAGTTTAACCATTTCCGGTCCCATGGCAGGATCTGCAGTGTCTTCTATATATGTAAAGGGACAGAGACCTATACTCGCGAGCAAGTTGAAAGTTAGCATTATCATATTCCTAGTGCTTTTGTTCTTAATATTTCGGATAATAATCATTACAAATGTTTAATCTGCATATGCTGCTTTTACACTAGGCCACGATTAGTCCATAATGGTAACAATTTGGAATGTTTGAGTGCGTGTGTTAGGGTACTCAGGACCATATAGTTGTAATTGCAAGGGATCTGTATGAGCTTCAATATTTGCAGACAAGACAACGGAAGTCACGATAAAATGGAAATAAAAAAGGATTGAAATAAAGTCGACAAGTTTGACTTGTTCCAGAGCCTGAGAAAGAACATTCATATCTCAGTTCGATTAGAATTAATCCTGAAATAGCATCCAAAATGATGTCGGAAATCAGGTTTTAAATAAACACTAGACATATTGTTTGAAAAATTACAATTCATAATCCAAGAGACCAATACAAATACTTTTCATTCTGTAGAAGATCATAAAGATATCATGGGCTAGCTATTACCCAAATTATACTAAAACTATCTTCATAGAAATAAGGAAAATCTATTACATATTCACAGATATTATCCAAGATACATTAGCAGTTCAGAACATTTATACAAGTTAATTCATTAGATAAATTACTTCATTATTCAAATATTTCACATCACATACTCAAAATACATGTCACAATACATATACATTAATCCAAAGACATATTACTTCAATATTTAGTTTAGGAAAATTACACATTCTGAAAACACAACATATGCCAAAGTTAATCTCCAACTCATGAGCAGACATCCATACTACCTAAGGCATAATCTTTGATTGCTAATCTCCTGACAAGTGACAGTAACAGTAAATTCTTTAATCCCCAATTGATGAGCAGACATCTTGACTATCAGGTTCATCATCTATAATAGTAAATTCCTTTTACATTCCCTGACACTGACAGTACTAGTTGTGGAAACCCCCTTAGGCTAAATAGAGATAATCCATTCAGGCATATTAATTGATATTACTTCGTTAATCTTCAAGCTATCCAGACATGTCAATCCATTAGAACAATGAACTGTCTTCATGGTGTTCAAACTGTTTTACTTAACCTCGACCAATGAAATCATTTAGCCATCAGGCTTAACCTCCTAACTGCCTATATAAATCCAAGATATTTGAAGGTTCAGCAGTTCATCTCAGGATACCCAACTGGACTCATCTCTCCGGAGGCTCTGTACCTATGTTGTAGCAATTGCCTCTGGAGGGGATAGGATTCAACTGTTATCTTCAAGTTGTACTTGTTACTATGTTGTTATAATTGTTCCTGTAAATAAAAGTGTGCATAACTATTTCAAGGACTTTGGATTTCATCTGCCTAGAGTTAATTCCCCGTTATAACTAGACAGCCCATCAACACGAATATCGTATGTTTGGATTACAACAAGTGAGACCTTGTCCGAACATATGATAACTTGGTGAGAATCTTCAAAAGATCCGGAATCCATTTGCCAGGAATTTTTATGGACATACTTATGGAGGACACCATCTGATGATATGAAAGTATCCCAGATGATATAACAACACAGCATCTTACTGACCACCAAGAGAGACCCAAAGACCGCCGCCTCAGTCGCCAAGAAGGAAGAAGAGAATTCATAAAAAGTGTAAGTACATTTTCTTTTGATTTTGTCTCATTCTTGGTATAGTGATCATTACTTTAAGATTGTAAACATGTGTTCTTACATGGAAGGCAGTTTTGAGGGAGAAATTCCTGTGGTCTCTCTTGTCACGCCTCTCGCTAAATCGGTTGTCAAGGCAACCTTTAGTGACTGTTTCGCTGCCTCACTCATAGATACTGGGGCCAGCGTAAATTGTATCTCAGCCAACTTTCTTGAATTAGCATTTCCAAATGTATCAATGGGTAAATCATGCTATCAACATATCAAAGGGGTTGGAGGAGCTACATATGACGTAATGGGGTCAGTTGACTTGGATTTTTCAATTGAAAGCCAAGAATTTTCTGATAGGTTTCTTGTTCTCCCTTCATTGCCGAAAGCGGTCATCTTGGGGTTACCATTCCTTGAAGAAAATGATGTTGTCTTAGATTTCAGTTGCAATTCTTTGATTATTGACAATAAGACTTCAGACAGACGTTACGTTAGATTTATGACTGCTTCAGAACATGACATGTCAGACTTAGCTAGAACGATTGACGAGATTTACATCCCTTCTCAGAGTGAGATACACTTTAAAGTTAGATTAGAAGACGTTCCTGACGGCACAACAGTTCTCATAGAGCCAATATCTTCACTTACAGCAAATTTTGAGGTAGCAGGTGGCAATACAATTTGCAAATCAAACAATGGAATAGGCACTTTTAGGCTTTTAAATCCATCTCAAGATGAAATAGTGATAGAAAAATCTACAGTAGTAGGCAAATTCAGCTATGTTGAAGCAGACAGTATCTTTGACATTGACGGGGAGCAGGCCACTATCAACACAGTACAAATAGACCAAGACAGTCAAACAAAGGACGATGACTACATCAAAATTGCTAGAGACCTTGGATTTGACCTGACAAATGCACAGCTAACGACTGATCAAAGACACAGACTGTTAGTCTTCCTAGGTAAAAATAGGGAAATTTTTTCGACAAGTTTGACTGATCTGGGAAGGACAGATATGCATTACCACGAGATAATGACAGGAAATCATCCCCCGATTCGATCCAGACCCTACCGCCAGTCACCTCATCTACAGAAGGTCACAGAAGAACTCATTGATGACTTTCTGAAGCATGACCTCATTGAAGAATCAAATTCTATGTATGCAGCTCCCATTGTTTTAGTTAAGAAGCGGGATGGTACTTACAGGTTTGTCTGTGACTATAGAAAATTAAATGCTGTTATTTTACCAATGTCATGGCCTCTTCCTGTTTTTGATGATGTTGTTGACCAGATAGCAAGTAAGAATGCTCAGATATTTTCAACGTTAGACTTAGCCAATGGCTTCTTTCAGGTCCCACTCCACGAGAATTCTAAGCACAAGACAGCTTTTGTGACACACAAAGGACTGTATCAATTTAAACGCTTGCCTCAGGGCTTGTCAAATTCACCACTTTGCTTTCAGATGCTCATGTCAAAAGTGCTTAGAAAATTGCTTTTCAAAATTGCTTTGATTTATATAGATGACTTAATCATCTACAGCCAAACATTTGAAGACCATTTACACCATTTGGAACAAGTGTTTTATTACCTCAAGGAAGCAAAATTGACATTAAAACCATCCAAGTGTAATTTTGCTACAGACAAAGTTTCATTTCTCGGCCATGTTTTATCTTGTGGAGGAGTGCAAGTGGACGACAAGAAGATTGAAGCCATCAAATCCTTTCCAGTTCCAACTTCTCAGAAGCAAGTCCGATCATTCTTGGGACTTACAAATTTCTACAGGAAATATGTGAAAGACTATGCCAAAATTGCTC
This sequence comes from Gibbula magus, assembly GCA_936450465.1. Lineage (NCBI taxonomy): Eukaryota > Metazoa > Mollusca > Gastropoda > Trochida > Trochidae > Gibbula > Gibbula magus. Next base: position 49,480,432 of record OW388304.1, on the reverse strand, counting down.
TGCCCCTAAATGCTCTACTAAAGAAACAATCAGAACCTGTTTTGAACAAGAAGCCAAAATTCCAGTGGTCACTCGAGAGTGACAAAGCCTTTAATGCCCTCAAGGAAGCCATGTGTACCACACCAGTTTTGGCCTATCCAAATTTTGAAAAAGAATTCATACTTTCAACTGATGCCAGTGATATGAGCATTGGCTTTGTGTTAAGTCAGAAGGATCAAGACCAGAAGGAGCATCCAGTAGCCTATGGCGGCAGAGCACTACAGGGAAGTGAGAAGAACTGGAGCATTACAGAGAAAGAAGGCCTAGCACTCGTGGAAGCAATTAGATCTTTTAGACCATATCTAGCAAATTCCAAATTCATAGTGTACACAGACCATATAGCACTAAAATGGCTTAAATCAATTAAAGATGCCACAGGAAGATTAGGACGTTGGTCTTTAGAGTTATCAACGTACAACTTTGAGATCATACACCGCAGCGGCAAATCAAATGGTAATGCCGATGCCCTTTCAAGAAGAGAATATCAAGAGAACATCAACTGCAACAACCAGACTGAAGAAGACACAGAAAGGACCATTTTTACGTCCACTACATCGTCATTTCCGTCTGATTCCAACAATCCGTCACGTCCGTTCGAGAATTTTGCTGAATATAATGTGTTTACTACCGTACAAAACGCATCGGCTTTTTCGGTTACTTTCGAATATGAAGAGGACTATCAAGCCATTCCAGAAGAAGTTGTTGCTTCGATATATTCAGTAAATGCTGATATTTCAAAGGATGAAATCTTGGAAGTAACCATCCAATCTCATCCAAATTTACACCATTTACAGAGAATATGTCCAGATTTTATGCAAGTGTTTGACTACAAAGAAGACGACATCCTTCCAAATGACGAGAAAGAACGACACAAAGTGCTAGTAGAGGCTGATAGATATGAAATTGACAATGGAATACTCTATCGGTTTGTACCCCAAAGACAAAAAGGACAGACAGACAAATTCATTAAACAATTAGCAGTACCAAGAACACTCAGGAATCAAGTGCTACAAGCTTACCATGACTCACAACTTGGAGGCTGTCATCACGGAAAGGAAAGAATGCACAACACCATCAGACCAAAGTACTTCTGGCCAGGAATGTACCAAGAAATTGCTATGTATGTGCAATCATGTGAAGTTTGTCAACAAACCAAGAGGCATTACCATGGGAAGAAAGCTCCACTCTGCCCAATGCCTGTGGAGGAAATCTTTACAAGGTGGCATATTGACATTCTTGGTCCACTGCCGACGACACCAGACAAGTACAAGCATATACTGGTTATCACAGATGCGTCATCCAGATGGTGTGAAGCATTCCCACTCCGAACTCAAGAAGCCAAAGAAGTTGCAGATGTCATGGTACGAGAAATATTCTGCAGGTATGGCGCACCAAGGACATTAATATCGGATCGAGGACAGAACTTCATGTCAAAATTAATAAAAGCAATATGTGAACTTTTTGATGTCAAGATGACCCATACCAGTCCATATCACCCTCAAACAAACAGCTGCGTGGAAAGGATGAATTCCTACATCAACCAATCTCTACGAGCCTACTGCAACAAGTCACAGAATGATTGGCACCGCCTCCTACCTGGCATTATGATGGCTTACAGAATGGCTCCAAATTCATCAACAAAGAGATCACCATTTATTTCGCTTTTTGGCCGTGAAATGAGAGCACCTCAGGATGTCACCCTCATTCCAAAGGAAAATTTAGGTACTAATGACAGGAGCTATCTTTCAAATTTACTGGAGGAATTAGAAATTACAAGAAAAGTTGCAGCTGAAAACAATACCAGAGCCAAAGAAGTTTATTCACAGCAATACAACAGGAAAACCAAGGAACCAGAATTCATACCAGGACAAAGAGTATGGCTCTACTGTCAAAAAGTAGAAAAAGGACTGTCAAGCAAGCTCACAAAGAAATGGTATGGAAGTTACTACATTGTTCAAATAGGCCCAAATTATACCTACAAATTAAGAAGAAGTTCTGATGACAAGATCCACAAATCACTTGTCCATGCCAATCGCCTCAAGCCATATTTCGACCCAGCTGATCGTCCACAAAATCCACCAGAACCATTGATCAACGACAATGACAACATGGATCCAGATGTCATAGACGACAACTCGACAGCTGACAACAATGTGCCGAACCAAGAAGACACAGAAGTCCAAGAGGAAAACCTAGATAAAAACAAGCAGAAGCCAGACAATTCGAACATAAAAACTAACAAGCAAAACAAGAAAAAGAAAGCAACAACTCAAGCAAAGAAATCAAGAGAAGGAAATCAACAGAACTCAACTACAAGTAACACCAAGAAGCAAGAAAACAAGAAAGATAAGTCAAGAAAACAGAACAATAAAGCTAAACACAAGAAGAAAAACCAGGACAAGCAAATACAGAACAAACAAGATGAGGATGAAGAATCAAGTCAAACTGAAATTACTCAACACATACAAGCAAATGAAATTGACTCAATCCTTTCATCAAAAAGAGCAAACAAGAAAATATATTATAGGATAAAATGGAAGGATGTTGAAAGAGGAAATACTTGGGAATACGGGAGCACTATTCCAGACGTATTAAAAAGAGACTTTCATTCAAACAGGAACATGGCAGGAAGGCGTAGGAAACGACCTCTCAAAGGACATAAATTTTTCGAGAAAAAGACTACAGAACAGGAGGAAAATGTCAACATCATATCTGAAGGTACACCAGACTTGTGCCAGACGCCTATTACTCCATGCATTGTACAAGCAGTTCCACCAATGCCGATTTATCCAAAACACTTGCGACAATTTGAAATGAATGTCAAAGAAGTTGTCGGAATTGAACTTGTGGATGGAGACTGCTATGTAACAGTTTTATTAAATAAATTCAATGCACCTGGCTACGAGGATGCACCTGACGATGTCGAACGTGTTCTGTACTTTGAGAGTGTCCATCCACGTCTCATACAAGAATACCTAAACAAGAGCTGGAACAACCTCTATGAAATGAAAAGAGATCATCCCACCCCAACAAAAGACAATTTACCAATATTTGCCTCCAGAACCAGTGACATGGAAGGGCATATGGAATACCGTGAGATTTTCATAGGTGCAACAAGACCCTATCAATATGCACTTACTTTTTACACTGATTATGTACAAATCAACATTTTTTTGCAGAAAATTCAGGTTCTCCTCAATAAACGGTATGATACATTGTGGTCCAATCGCCAGGCTTTTCTTTCAGCTTGAAAAAGATCATTGGCTACCGCTTTCTACTGTGTTGAGTTATTTTTTGTAAAACTTTATTTTACCATTTGTGAACACTAACTTCAGCTTGATCGACTGATTGTTTTTGGTACACAAAAATCTTGATGATTGAACTGATCATCCAATATCAAGATGGTAAAACTAACCCAGGAATGAATGTGAGAATGAATGATGCACATTAACAATGCACATTAACATTAATTATCTCACAATACATGATGGATTAGAATTCATATTTTCATTTCTATTTTTTCTTATTATCTTCTAATCATACAAATGCAAATGTTTTGTATTCACATAATGTGTGTGTATAATTCAATTATGCATGAGCTATGATTATATTAGTATTATGAATATGTTAGTTATGTATGACGCATAATGTGCAGTTATGCATTTCAGCAATTCAATATCAGCATACCCAGTTTAGCATTTAGTATTATGAATACCTTACTATTAGTTATGTATGACGCATAATGTGCGACCATTCAGCTATTATCATGACCAAGTTTCATTCTTATTAATCACTATTAGTTATGTACAACACATAATGTGTGATTGTGCATATCCCTAATTCAAGATAAGCATACCAAGTTTAGCAATTAGCATTTATGTTTACCTCTGTGTTGTGTTGTGTTGTGTGTGACGCATAATGTGCGTACATGCATTTAAGCTATTCAATATTAACATACAACAGTTTTATTTTATTATTTCAGCATTATGAATATGTTAGTTATGAATGGCGCATAATGTGCGTACAGACATTTCAGCTATTCAATATTGTCATAAAACAATTTATTATTATCATTATTATTTCAGCATTATGAATATGTTAGTTATGTATGGCGCATAATGTGCATTTGTGCATCTCAGCTATTCCATATTATCAACATAATGTCTACATATGTCATGAATTGCACAAAATATGTGAGCACATTACAGCTATCCAATAGCAACCATATTCCTAGCACTCATACTATCCAAGATAGTGAACGAATATACACATGTTTATTTATGTACCAGTATATAAGTTTTGTATATAGATATGTTCATCACACCATTTAAAGTTTTTATATGTCAGTATACTTCAAATATACAGCACCAGTATTACAAAAGCACTCATACTATCATAGATAGTCAATGTATTATACACATGTATTAACTGAGCGAATAAATAAACTTATCCCTTTTTTTTTCCTTAATAAGAAATTAAATTTCTATCTTTTTCAGACACAAAAATATCAATAACCACCATTACTAATGAACCCTTTTACTTCCAGATTGTGATGATATACATGATAATATAACAATTATTTCTTCTATGCAGATACAGTATTAAATACAGATTATTCCTGCTTATTAAGATATATACATAAACCAGATTCTATTATATAAAACATTTGCTGCCCAGAATTTCTCTTTATGATTTCATATTATGCTGCCTGGATCAACCTGAACAGAGACGGTTTCAAGTGGCCATGACATCAAGATGTACAGATCGAACCACCAGACCAAGTCCCTACAGCAGGAGGATCTACATCTGATGTTCATCACCATCAAGGAAACAACAGTCAAGACTCAGAATTGCCAACTACATAAGAATAGACTATCATTTATATCATCACTGTGAACTATTATATACATATCATATTTTAAAACTCTTACCAAACATACAAAAAGTTTGGAGCCCAAACTTCACAAGCGAGGGGAAGATATCATGGGCTAGCTATTACCCAAATTATACTAAAACTATCTTCATAGAAATAAGGAAAATCTATTACATATTCACAGATATTATCCAAGATACATTAGCAGTTCAGAACATTTATACAAGTTAATTCATTAGATAAATTACTTCATTATTCAAATATTTCACATCACATACTCAAAATACATGTCACAATACATATACATTAATCCAAAGACATATTACTTCAATATTTAGTTTAGGAAAATTACACATTCTGAAAACACAACATATGCCAAAGTTAATCTCCAACTCATGAGCAGACATCCATACTACCTAAGGCATAATCTTTGATTGCTAATCTCCTGACAAGTGACAGTAACAGTAAATTCTTTAATCCCCAATTGATGAGCAGACATCTTGACTATCAGGTTCATCATCTATAATAGTAAATTCCTTTTACATTCCCTGACACTGACAGTACTAGTTGTGGAAACCCCCTTAGGCTAAATAGAGATAATCCATTCAGGCATATTAATTGATATTACTTCGTTAATCTTCAAGCTATCCAGACATGTCAATCCATTAGAACAATGAACTGTCTTCATGGTGTTCAAACTGTTTTACTTAACCTCGACCAATGAAATCATTTAGCCATCAGGCTTAACCTCCTAACTGCCTATATAAATCCAAGATATTTGAAGGTTCAGCAGTTCATCTCAGGATACCCAACTGGACTCATCTCTCCGGAGGCTCTGTACCTATGTTGTAGCAATTGCCTCTGGAGGGGATAGGATTCAACTGTTATCTTCAAGTTGTACTTGTTACTATGTTGTTATAATTGTTCCTGTAAATAAAAGTGTGCATAACTATTTCAAGGACTTTGGATTTCACCTGCCTAGAGTTAATTCCCCGTTATAACTAGACAGCCCATCAACACGAATATCGTATGTTTGGATTACAACAAGTGAGACCTTGTCCGAACATATGATAAAACCATGACACCCAAAAGTTACCAAATCTATAAATTATAATCCCCACTTGCAAAGGTGCCTGTACACAGAACTTCAACTCTCTAGAGTTACTGGTTCTGGAGAAAAAGACAAATATAGTCCTTGAGTTTGTGGCCCCTGAGGACCTTATTAGGTATCAAAAGGTCACCAAATATATGAATCAGAATCTCCGCTTGCCAAGTTAACTGTACTAATGATTCCAGTTTTCTGGAATCAGTGGTTCTGGAGAATAAGACGAAAATAGGTTTTAATGCTGTGGTTCCTTGGGCCCTTATTAATCAAGATATCCATGATCTAAGGAGTGACAGTAGGAGTATGTACACGAGATGCCAACTGTCTGTAGTCACTTCAGAGCTGGTTCTAGAGAAGAAAGACGAAATAGGTTTTTGAGGTCAGGTCTGATGAGCTAAAAAAGTTTTCAGGAGTGGCCAATGTTGCCCTTACTAGGGGCCACATGGTCACCAAATGTACAATTTCAATCCCAAATGTCTTAGGAGTCGATATTTCAACTCTCTAGCTCTTACTTCTGGAGAAAAAGCCTAAAATAGTTTTTTTTGGCCATGGCATCTGAGGACCACCAGGGCCACAAACTCTGCAATTTAAGATCCCCATTTGCTAAGGAGTATGTACACAAGATTTCGTTCTTGAGAAGATGCAAAGAGATTTTACGGGGCCACGGGGTCACCAAATCTATGGTGGGGGGCACAATTTCCGAATTTTGAAACGTATTAAAAACGTATCAAAGCACCCTCCTCCCACCAAACACAGCTATAGGAACAACATTCTTTTCAATTTTGTCTGAAAATTGGGGTTGCCATGTCGTATTTTCACTAGAAGATGCTGTAGGATCAAAATTTTCATCCATGTTAGTGTTAAAAATAGGGTGAGGACTCGTCATATTATCTGTTTCTGAAAAAATAGTATGAGAAAAGAAATTTTCTTCAAAATTGACACGTACTATTTGCTCCTAGAAAGCGCTATTGAATTTTTTTATCGTGAGTGAAAAGTGGGGGGGGCCGTGCCCCCCCCAGTTTCAGTTTTCTTGTTAACAACTTCCATATTGGGAACAACAGGACGTTTTTAGCATAAGGTTACTCCATCAGATGGAATGAAGGAGTACACCTGATAAATGGAAAACATATACTCAAAACTATGCATGTTCAATGTATTTAATTTTTAATATATATATGGGTCATTATGTAATAGTAACTGCATGCATTCTGTAACTGACTACTTTCTATCGCTCTTTTTGCTTTTGAAAACTAAAAAAATAAAATTGTATGCAGGATGACCTTAAATGGACATATGTCAAACATAATAAATGGTGTTATATGCGCAGTCCAAATTTTTAATAACAGAGATGTATATGTTCTATCTAAAGACATTCATTGTTATGTCTTCCTCCCCAAAGTGTTAGGGGCGGGACAGCGCAGTGGCTAACGCGTTCTGCTTCAGATCAAGAGGTCCGGGCATCAAATGGCGCCAGGGGCTCGGCTACGTTGTCTGCTGTGGAGAACTGTTCTACATGCAGTAAGGTTTGGGTGCAATTCTTCACTGAATTTCAGCACAGTACCACCCATGGTTCGCTAGTTCCAGCTGTTGCTCACCGGTTTCACCACAATACAATGCAATAATGTCATTGTGAGCTTTCTCCTTGCAATAATACTAGAAGCCATGATATAAGTGAAATACTCTTGATATCACCGTTAAACCCCAACTCACCTCACTTCACCAAAGGGTTGGGGGTTGTTTTGGACTGAATTTACATCGCTGGTACAGCAGTGTAGATTTTGACATATCTTTTAATTCCTTGTGAAAAGTTACAATTAATGTTAAGGTCAACAATATGGTATTAAAAAATAGAGCAATGGGCTCTGTAGATCACCAGGACTTCATTGATTTACCATTTAAAGTTGAATATGTAAGATATCTCAAGCAATACATTGTTAACAAGCAAAAAATAGGTTTTTAGATCATGGCCAAGGAGAGTGCACACAACATTTCAACTTTTTATTGGTACTGGAGAAAAAGATGAAAATAGGTTTGTTTAGGTCGTGACCCCTGTGACCCTATTTGGGGCCACATGGTCACCATTTCTACAATTTAAAATCCCCACTGGTCAAGGAGTCTGCACACGACATTTTAGCTCTCTAGACCTTTTGGTATTGGAGAAGAAGATGAAAATAGATTTTAAGGTTGTGACTCCTTTGACCCTATTTGGGGTCATGGGGTTACCATTGACCCAATAGGCCTTTCAGACCTGATGAGCTAAAAATTCATATCGATCGAATCAAACAATGTAGTATTTTGTAATCATTAACAAAATGAATTATATGAAAATGATAAGCAAGTAGAAAGTGGTTAATGTTTCTTTACAGATACATAATATAACATCCCTCTGCTGATTTCTCTTCATATGAAATGTCACTAAGTTTGTCTGATGTAGGAAGAGGGTTAACACATGCAGATATTTACAGTCTAGTCGTTGTTAGTACTCTGAAAGTAAAACAATTTAGTAGGTTACAAGTTTGTTGAACATTCTTTGTCAAATCACTGTATTCAGGATTACGTGCAATTGAGTCATACACATTTAGCAAATTGTACATGATTAGCGAAGCCTTTAAAAGACTTCTTCTCCGAATGCAGTTGACATATGAAACCTGAAAGGCCAGATGGGCTTTTGGCATGGGCCGGCATCTGTAAACATTTCACATTTTCGACTTCTCCTCAAGAACCACAACACCCCAAAAGCTGAAATTTTGTAGGGAGGTATTTCAAGCCTCTAGGCACTTAAAGAATATAAATGCAGCCACGACAGATTGATCTCTCTCTCTCCGTATCTACCCGGTATGTCATGGCAAGGGATTGTAATTGGGAGTATCACCTGTACTTAATATCTTTGCAGGAATTGTGAAACTTGCACAATAAATTTTATCTAAACTTTGTGTCAAGCCGTGATTTTGTTATGCAATAACAATTTCAGTACTATGATTTTTCAGGGCTAGGGACTGTGCATTATATTCAGAACTATATTTTTCAGTCTACAACATCAAACAATGTAAACCCTGCTGAGCTACAGAACCAATGGCTCTATTTTGTTCTAATTGAAGTTGTAAGACCCGACATGAGGAAGAGTTCTATTTTCACAAAACTATTCTTCAGGATACTCTGCATTAGCAACTTTTTCCTGAAAATATCATTATCGACTGAGCTCATTTGAAGAGCAAATTAGAAAGAATTCCATTTTCACAAAAAATATTCTGCATGCTCTGCTTTAGTAACTGTTGAATTAACATAAATCTGTCTATTGTACACATTCAAAAAAGAAATTGCAAAAATAATCTATGAACAGAAATATCATTTTTTAAATAATGACAATGTCTTTTTGAATAACTAACTTCAACGTTAAGAGGTAAACAATTATTTCAGCTATTTGAAAAATGAAATTTACAAGACTCGTAGCAGTTTGAAAAAACATTGAATCCATTAAGAATATTTCTGATTCTTTACTGTGGCTTCATGTTTCATATGGTTCTGGCTATGACTAAATCTAAACACAAATAAATAACAGGTTCCAAATTTATTTTATTCTAACCCTTCATACGATTCCTTTTACACATAGAAAAAGAAACATTTTAATTTAAGGAATTTGAATTTCCAAAATATTGGACATGAGATGGGCTGAGAAGCCCCATAGGCTCCAACCCTCACTGTCACCAAGTGGCGTGACTAGGCATCAAGGGCAGATCACTCTCGTTGTCAACGTCAGGCCAGCTGAACTGTTAGAGGCGAAATTAAGGTGAACACATTCTCAAGATAAATACTTTCAACATTAAGTCGCAAAACAAGTCACATAGTATCAACTATCGCTATTCCTAGGAAACTTACACAGGTTGTACTGACCTTGCCTTGTTGTTCTAAAACAATGGAGAAAGTTACAGCCACATTTGAATGTTGCGCCACCCAACTTGGGCCCCAGTATGTCACGTGACCTTTCTCTCGAGATCTCGCGAAATTGTGCATACCCATGACAACGATTGTCTTTTCTGTCAACAATCACTGTTGTGAAAATTGCAGACTCCTTTGCTCTCTTTATATAATCGAAGTTTGTCTTGTTTGGAATTGCCAATCCCTTCTTGTTCCAACATGAGCTCGATCATAGACATGCAAGGTACTATTATTTTGGAAGAAAGACGTCCTTATGTTTGTTTTGAAACAATGAGTAAAATAAATATTGTGCCAAATTTTCAGAAAGCTGTCCGCCATTTTGGTCTATCTTTTATTACAGAAAGTGTCACTTGAGGGACAGTATTGTTCTCAAATCAATCTGTTCCTTATGCATTTTTGACAGTTTAAAAAAATAGGAATAACGTACATTCTTGTCTGTCAAATGTAATTAACCTAAAGCAATGACAAACACATGATATCATAGATATTGATTTTGCACAGATTGTTTTGTTATTCAGTGGACACAACGATAATAATCAAACAACAAATCACCCAAAATAAGACTGTTGCACACTTTCTTAATTCTCCTCTTTACCCCTTACAGCTTTTACTGCATTTGAACGCTCTTCTGCTCTTGCCCATCCCACCCTGACACCTCTTGCTCTCCGTAAAGTATGTTAACACAGGCAATGCACAACATATTCTTGTAAATGAATGACCATAGATACACTACTATGAAACGACCCAGATCCAATTCTTGTCATGAATCTGTTCATACAATTTAGAAAGTAAATATGCCATTGAAGCATTATCAGCAAGCAAGCCATTTAGTCATTTGAATGCAAATATGTAAATTAAAGATTTAGTCAAAGACTTTTGCATTTATTTTATTTGAGTTAACTGACTAAAGTTCCTATCTTAAATTTGTAGTCTTTTTTGGGGGTTGAAACTGCATGATGTCTACATCTGCAGATATCGATGCATGACAAGAAATGATTCCTAAAGTCTGTAAATGTCATCTTGTTTTGCCTGGTATCATATTCAATGGTCAAATAACACTAGTTCCCTTTTCTCCCCACCAGCGTATTGCCTCAAGAGAGCCCAAGTCCCTGTTCCCAGAAACATCCCAAAGCACCTCAGTGTCGGTCAATGTGTGCGGTGTTCCCATTATTGATGATAAGGACTTTACCGAAATTGACCTTGAAGACACTGAGGTTGCAGACCCCCACAAGCCCTCTCTATTCTCAAGTCTATGTTCATGCGTCCTGAAATTTTTCAAGGACTTGTTCAACACTACCATCGCATGAACGATTCATAAATGAAGGCCAGTGTGACAGTTTGTGAGTGAGGATGATAGAGTGTGAATGATAAGATTGTCAAGGACGAAGTGTGTATGAAAGAGAATGAACTGGTGCAATAGTGTTTGTCAGAGAGGGACACTTTCGGGACAATTTATTCCAGGGACATGTATATACTTTGTTGGGATAGGGATTATGGTAAAGCTTGTGCTTGTAATAAATAATGATCAAACGGATCTATGCTGTCTGTCTTCTCTTGTTCATATTTTATTTTGTTGATGTTTCAAAAACCTTTTCAAATTGATATCACAATGAATGTCTTTACCTAGAACTAGACTTTGCTAAATTGAGATGCACAGAAATTCTTTGAAACCTTACACAAACAACTATTTGAAATCTTGATTAATTTCATAATCAATGCTGTATATGCGCAGTCCAAATTTGAATAACAGAGATGTATATGTTCTATCTAAAGACATTCATTGTTATGTCTTCCTCCCCAAAGTGTTAGTGGCGGGACAGCGCAGTGGCTAACGCGTTCTGCTTCGGATCAAGAGGTCCGGGCATCAAATGGCGCCAGGGGCTCGGCTACGTTGTCTGCTGTGGAGAACTGTTTCTACTAGGGCTGGGACGGGTAGATATTTCCTACCCGGGTACCCGACCACCTGTTACCCTACCCTACCCGGATACACGTTTTGTCGATCTCCAACATCTATTTGTAAGATTTTGTACTACTTTATTCAACTGGTTGGCTGGAACATTGGGCTAGAAGCCTAGCATAGAGACCCATGGCTATTTCAATCAAATTTATTATGTATGACAATAGATCATTTTAATATTATGTTAGAATCTTCAAATACATTCTAATCTTGAAATGAAAGAATAACAAATTAAACTGTTTTATGATTAGTCACATGATAAAAACGGGTCCCGGTAGTGTGATGGGTACCCGGGTCCTACTCAATACCCACCCGTTCCGGGTATCCGGGTTACCCGTCCCAGCCCTAGTTTCTACATGCAGTAAGGTTTGGGTGCAATTCTTCACTGAATTTCAGCACAGTACCACCCATGGTTCGCTAGTTCCAGCTGTTGCTTACCGGTTTCACCACAATACAATGCAATAATGTCATTGTGAGCTTTCTCCTTGCATTAATGCTAGAATCCATGATATAAGTGAAATACTCTTGATATCACCGTTAAACCCCAACTCACCTCACTTGACCAAAGGGTTGGGGGTTGTTTTGGGCTGAATTTACATCGCTGGTACAGCAGTGTAGATTTTGACATATCTTTTAATTCCTTGTGAAAAGTTACAATGTTAAAGTCAACAAAATGGTATAAAAAAAATAGAGCAATTGGCTCTGTAGATCACCAGGACTTCATTGATTTACTATCTAAAGTTGAATATGTAAGATATCTCAAGCAATACATCGTTAACAAGCAAAAAATAGGTTTTAGATCATGACCTCTGAAACCTAGATTGGGGTCACAGGGTACCCATTGGCCAAGGAGTCTGCACACAACATTTCAACTTTTTATATGTACTGGAGAAAAAGATGAAAATAGGTTTGTTTAGGTCGTGACCCCTGTGACCCTATTTGGGGCCACATGGTCACCATTTCTACAATTTAAAATCCCCACTGGTCAAGGAGTCTGCACACAACATTTCAGCTCTCTAGACCTTTTGGTATTGGAGAAGAAGATGAAAATAGATTTTTAAGGTTGTGACTCCTGTGACCCTATTTGGGGTCATGGGTTACCATTGACCCCATGGGCCTTTCAGACCTGATGAGCTAAAAATTCATATCGATCGAATCAAACAATGTAGTATTTTGTAATCATTAACAACATGAATTATATGAAAATGATAAGCAAGTAGAAACTGGTTAATGTTTCTTTACAGATATATAATATAACATCCCTCTGCTGATTTCTCTTCATATGAAATGTCACTAAGTTTGTCCGATGTAGGAAGAGGGTTAACACATGCAGAAATTTACAGCTTAGTCGTTGTTAGTACTCTGAAAAAACAATTTGGTAGGTTACAAGTTTGTTGAAAGATTTTTGTCCTATCACTGTATGCAGGATTACGTGTAATTGAGTCATACTCATTGAACAAATTGTACATGATTACCGAAGCCTTTAAACGACTTCTTCTCCGAATGCAGTTGACATAAAACCTGAAAGGCCAGATGGGCTTTTGGCATGGGCCGGCATCTGTAAACATTTCACATTTTCGACTTCTCCTCAAGAACCACAACACCCCAAAAGCTGAAATTTTGTAGGGAGGTATTTCAAGCCTCTAGGCACTTAAAGAATATAAATGCAGCCACGACAGATTGATCTCTCTCTCTCTCCGTATCTATGTCATGGCAAGGGATTGTAATTGGGAGTATCACCTGTACTTAATATCTTTACAGGAATTGTGAAACTTGCACAATAAATTTTATCTAAACTTTGTGTCAAGCCGTGATTTTGTTATGCAATAACAATTTCAGTACTGTGATTTTTCAGGGCTAGGGACTGTGCATTATATTCAGAACTATATTTTTCAGTCTACAACATCAAACAATGTAAACCCTGCTGAGCTACAGAACCAATGGCTCTATTTTGTTCTAATTGAAGTTGTAAGACCCGACATGAGGAAGAGTTCTATTTTCACAAAACTATTCTTCAGGATACTCTGCATTAGCAACTTTTTCCTGAAAATATCATTATCAACTGAGCTCATTTGAAGAGCAAATTGGAAAGAATTCCATTTTCACAAAAAATATTCTGCATGCTCTGCTTTAGTAACTGTCGCATTAACATAAATCTGTCTATTGTACACATTCAAAAAAGAAATTGCAAAAATAATCAATGAACAGAAATATCATTTTTTAAATAATGACAATGTCTTTTTGAATAACTAACTTCAACGTTAAGAGGTAAACAATTATTTCAGCTATTTGAAAAATGAAATTTACAAGACTCGTAGCAGTTTGAAAAAGCATTGAATCCATTAAGAATATTTCTGATTCTTTATTGTGGCTTCATGTTTCATATGGTTCTGGCTATGACTAAATCTAAACACAAATAAATAACAGGTTCCACATTTATTTTATTCTAACCCTTCATACGATTCCTTTTACACACAGAAAAAGAAACATTTTAACCTAAGGAATTTGAATTTCCAAAATATTGGACATGAGATGGGCTGAGAAGCCCCATAGGCTCCAACCCTCACTGTCACCAAGTGGCGTGACTAGGCATCAAGGGCAGATCACTCTCGTTGTCAACGTCAGGCCAGCTGAACTGCTAGAGGCGAAATTAAGGTGAACACATTCTCAAGATAAATACTTTCAACATTAAGTCGCAAAACAAGTCACATAGTATCAACTATCGCTATTCCTAGGAAACTTACACAGGTTGTACTGACCTTGCCTTGTTGTTCTAAAACAATGGAGAAAGTTACAGCCACATTTGAATGTTGCGCCACCCAACTTGGGCCCCAGTATGTCACGTGACCTTTCTCTCGAGATCTCGCGAGATTGTGCATACCCATGACAACGATTGTCTTTTCTGTCAACGATCACTGTTGTGAAAATTGCAGACTCCTTTGCTCTCTTTATATAATCGAAGTTTGTCTTGTTTGGAATTGCCAATCCCTTCTTGTTCCAACATGAGCTCGATCATAGACATGCAAGGTACTATTATTTTGGAAGAAAGACGCCCTTATATGTTTGTTTTGAAACAATGAGTAAAATAAATATTGTGCCAAATTTTCAGAAAGCTGTCCGCCATTTTGGTCTATCTTTTATTACAGAAAGTGTCACTTGAGGGACAGTATTGTTCTCAAATCAATCTGTTCCTTATGCATTTTTGACAGTTTACAAAAATATGAATAACGTACATTCTTGTCTGTCAAATGTAATTAACCTAAAGCAATGACAAACACATGATATCATAGATATTGATTTTGCACAGATTGTTTTGTTTTTTAGTGGACACAACGATAATAATCAAACAACAAATCACCCAAAATAAGACTGTTGCACACTTTCTTAATTCTCCTCTTTACCCCTTACAGCTTTTACTGCATTTGAACGCTCTTCTGCTCTTGCCCATCCCACCCTGACACCTCTTGCTCTCCGTAAAGTATGTTAACACAGGAAATGCACAACATATTCTTGTAAATGAATGACCTTAGATCCACTACTAACAAACGACCCAGATCCAATTCTTGTCATGAATCTTTTCATACAATTTAGAAAGCAAATATGCCATTGAAGCATTATCAGCAAGCAAGCCATTTAGTCATTTGAATGCAAATAATCCAAATATGTAGATTAAAGATTTAGTCAAAGACTTTTACATTTATTTTATTTGAGTTAACTGACTAAAGTTCCTATCTTAAATTTGTAGTCTTTATTTTTGGTTGAAACTGCATGATGCCTACATCTGCAGATATCGATGCATGACAAGAAATGATTCCTAAAGTCTGTAAATGTCATCTTGTTTTGCCTGGTATCATATTCAATGGTCAAATAACACTAGTTCCCTTTTCTCCCCACCAGCGTATTGCCTCAAGAGAGCCCAAGTCCCTGTTCCCAGAAACATCCCAAAGCACCTCAGTGTCGGTCAATGTGTGCGGTGTTCCCATTATTGATGATAAGGACTTTACCGAAATTGACCTTGAAGACACTGAGGTTGCAGACCCCCACAAGCCCTCTCTATTCTCAAGTCTATGTTCATGCGTCCTGAAATTTTTCAAGGACTTGTTCAACACTACCATCGCATGAACGATTCATAAATGAAGGCCAGTGTGACAGTTTGTGAGTGAGGATGATAGAGTGTGAATGATAAGATTGCCAAGGACGAAGTGTGTATGAAAGAGAATGAACTGGTGCAATAGTGTTTGTCAGAGAGGGACACTTTCGGGACAATTTATTCCAGGGACATGTATATACTTTGTTGGGATAGGGATTATGGTAAAGCTTGTGCTTGTAATAAATAATGATCAAACGGATCTATGCTGTCTGTCTTCTCTTGTTCATATTTTATTTTGTTGATGTTTCAAAAACCTTTTCAAATTGATATCACAATGAATGTCTTTACCTAGAACTAGACTTTGCTAAATTGAGATGCACAGAAATTCTTTGAAACCTTACACAAACACCTATTTGAAATCTTGATTAATTTCATAATCAATGCTGTATATGCGCAGTCCAAATTTGAATAACAGAGATGTATATGTTCTATCTAAAGACATTCATTGTTATGTCTTCCTCCCCAAAGTGTTAGTGGCGGGACAGCGCAGTGGCTAACGCGTTCTGCTTCGGATCAAGAGGTCCGGGCATCAAATGGCGCCAGGGGCTCGGCTACGTTGTCTGCTGTGGAGAACTGTTCTACATGCAGTAAGGTTTGTGTGCAATTCTTCACTGAATTTCAGCACAGTACCACCCATGGTTCGCTAGTTCCAGCTGTTGCTCACCGGTTTCACCACAATACAATGCAATAATGTCATTGTGAGCTTTCTCCTTGCATTAATGCTAGAATCCATGATATAAGTGAAATACTCTTGATATCACCGTTAAACCCCAACTCACCTCACTTCACCAAAGGGTTGGGGGTTGTTTTGGGCTGAATTTACTTCGCTGGTACAGCAGTGTAGATTTTGACATATCTTTTAATTCCTTGTGAAAAGTTACAATGTTAAAGTCAACAAAATGGTATAAAAAAATAGAGCAATTGGCTCTGTAGATCACCAGGACTTCATTGATTTACTATCTAAAGTTGAATATGTAAGATATCTCAAGCAATACATCGTTAACAAGCAAAAAATAGGTTTTAGATCATAACCTCTGAAACCTAGATTGGGGTCACAGGGTACCCATTGGCCAAGGAGTCTGCACACAACATTTCAACTTTTTATTGGTACTGGAGAAAAAGATGAAAATAGGTTTGTTTAGGTCGTGACCCCTGTGACCCTATTTGGGGCCACATGGTCACCATTTCTACAATTTAAAATCCCCACTGGTCAAGGAGTCTGCACACGACATTTCAGCTCTCTAGACCTTTTGGTATTGGAGAAGAAGATGAAAATAGATTTTTAAGGTTGTGACTCCTGTGACCCTATTTGGGGTCATGGGGTTACCATTGACCCCATGGGCCTTTCAGACCTGATGAGCTAAAAATTCATATCGATCGAATCAAACAATGTAGTATTTTGTAATCATTAACAAAATGAATTATATGAAAATGATAAGCAAGTAGAAACTGGTTGATGTTTCTTTACAGATACATAATATAACACATTCTCTTCCCACAGAGTTTAGTCCCTACAGTTTTCCGGTTCTACCCTCTGTTACATTACGCTCGATAATGTGGGCGGGAAGGTAGTGTTCTGATTGGTTGCAATTGAATCTAGTTGTGCAATCAGCGGGGCCGTTGTAAAAGTGACATTTGCCAATGACACGTCATAATGATACAATAAACGTAAGGGCAACGTTTTCCCGTTTTCCTGTGTTTTCTGTGTTTTCCTCGAACTATGCTATTTGATTTTGTGAAAATTATTGATCATAAACATTATTATAAATAAAGAAGACCAAATCAGAGACAAATACCAAAATCATTTCATTTGCGTTATTTACATCAGACATATTCGAATGACATATGCTAATGAGCAAGACCCTTCAGAGTAAAATGCCTCGATCTATTAAGTTACCCTGTCGACATGGCCAATCAAAAATGAGTTTTCATTGGTTAAGAACCAGGGATACGGTATGAGATTTCTCTTTACACCGCTAGGGGACTTTGGTTCTGCTCTCGATTTCAAGCGTAATGTAACAGAGGGTAGAACCGGAAAACTGTAGGGACTAAACTCTGTGGGAAGAGAATGAATATAACATCCCTCTGCTGATTTCTCTTCATATGAAATGTCACTAAGTTTGTCCGATGTAGGAAGAGGGTTAACACATGCAGAAATTTACAGCTTAGTCGTTGTTAGTACTCTGAAAAAACAATTTGGTAGGTTACAAGTTTGTTGAAAGATTTTTGTCCTATCACTGCATGCAGGAGTACGTGTAATTGAGTCATACTCATTGAACAAATTGTACATGATTACCGAAGCCTTTAAACGACTTCTTCTCCGAATGCTTGACATATGAAACCTGAAAGGCCAGATTGGCTTTTGGCATGGGCCAGCATCTGTAAACTTTTCACATTTTCGACTTCTCCTCAAGAACCACAACACCCCAAAAGCTGAAATTTTGTAGGGAGGTATTTCAAGCCTCTAGCACTTAAAGAATATAAATGCAGCCACGACAGATTGATCTCTCTCTCTCCGTATCTATGTCATGGCAAGGGATTGTAATTGGGAGTATCACCTGTACTTAATATCTTTGCAGGAATTGTGAAACTTGCACAATAAATTTTATCTAAACTTTGTGTCAAGCCGTGATTTTGTTATGCAATAACAATTTCAGTACTGTGATTTTTCAGGGCTAGGGACTGTGCATTATATTCAGAACTATATTTTCCAGTCTACAACATCAAACAATGTAAACCCTGCTGAGCTACAGAACCAATGGCTCTATTGTTCTAATTGAAGTTGTAAGACCCGACATGAGGAAGAGTTCTATTTTCACAAAACTATTCTTCAGGATACTCTGCATTAGCAACTTTTTCCTGAAAATATCATTTGAATCGACTGAACTCATTTGAAGAGCAAATTGGAAAGAATTCCATTTTCACAAAAATATTCTGCATGCTCTGCTTTAGTAACTGTCGCATTAACATAAATCTGTCTATTGTACACATTCAAAAAAGAAATTGCAAAAATAATCTATGAACAGAAATATCATTTTTTAAATAATGACAATGTCTTTTTGAATAACTAACTTCAACGTTAAGAGGTAAACAATTATTTCAGCTATTTGAAAAATGAAATTTACAAGACTCGTAGCAGTTTGAAAAAGCATTGAATCCATTAAGAATATTTCTGATTTTTTATTGTGGCTTCATGTTTCATATGGTTCTGGCTATGACTAAATCTAAACACAAATAAATAACAGGTTCCAATTTTATTTTATTCTAACCCTTCATACGATTCCTTTTACACACAGAAAAAGAAACATTTTAATTTAAGGAATTTGAATTTCCAAAATATTGGACATGAGATGGGCTGAGAAGCCCCATAGGCTCCAACCCTCCGCCAATAAGAAGCACTAACAGTCAAAGCTTTCTTGAGCCGCAACACGTTTATTAACATGTGTTTACAGAGAAGATGGCGACCGGAAGACAGGGGTCGATAACCCGGATGGAATACGCGAAGAGATATTCCTAACAACTACTGGCGGGACCACTTTCTTTTCTTTAACTTTTTAAGTAGGAAAAGGGGAACATGAAAACAATAAAGTAAAGATGGCTATCTGCCTGACTAGCTTTTAAATGTTCATGAACACGAATATGAAGGAAGGAAAGGGAACATCAATTTAAAAGTCCATATAATAGTCATCAAATCTGCTTGGTGCTCTCCCTGAACGCTGGGAGCGTCTGGCTGGAGCTATGGTACAGTCTCTGTCGGAGCGGTCTGACGGGGATGTGTCAGAGTAGCTATGTTCACAGGGTGTCTCGGTAGCATTATCAGGTGGCAGTATCAGTTGGGGTGTCCCACCTTCTAAACTCAGAGGAGACAGGATATCACATGGGGGTTGGGATATTTCTAATGGGACCACTGGTAAGTTAGGAGGGGGGCAGTCCCTGAGAGGTGTGAGTTCGTCGTCATTGTCTGAGTCATAGTCCTGAGGTTGATACTGAGGTATTTGACTTTGGAGCTTGTAGCAATCTGTAAGTTTGACACGATAGGAGGTGCTACGGAGCTGAGAGCCCATAAACTTCTTGATGTTGCACCAGGCGCCGTCCACAGAAACCACAAGGTATCGCTTACGTCCACATAGCTTGCTGCCGTCAGAGTGAAGATAGACAAGATCGCCAACAGTGATAACAGGTGTGGGTTTAATCTTCATCAGAGGGTTCTTAGATTGTTCACTATGAGAATGGTTTGTCAGTCTATTTTCATGTTGTTTCATGATGATTTCCATGTCTGAGATGGGAAGTTGAGACTGGGTGAACTGATCCCTTTGAGTGAGAATCTCCCTAGCTGACAAGCCTTGAGATCTGATACGGGAGTTCAGGCGTGTCACCGCTGTGGCAAGGGATAAGGGTGTAGTTGCGCCACTGACAGGGTCTTGAGATAATATTTCTTTTTCCAACTCTTGAATAGCTCTCTCTGCCACTGGATTCTTGTTGCGATTCTTGGTCCTTCCTATCTCCAAACAGATATTGTGTTGTTTGAGTAACTGGTCATTTGTAAGAGACACAAATCCAGGTGCTGGGTCCACCCTAACTACACTGGGAGGACCGGCAAGAGGTTTCAGCGGTATGCACAGTTGGATGAGAGCATTGCGCAGTGACTCACGGCGTTCGTCTGATATGAGGCAAGCGGCGGTAAAGGAAGTCACATACTCCCGCACGACAAGGACAAGTTGTTTCTCCCTTTTCATCACGTCAGCAGCGAACAAGAGACCGATGGACTCTGGAGGATGACCTGTAGACTGTTGTTCCAAGGTGTGGGGGATTTTGGCAAGTGAGGAACACACATGGCAGGCAGAGGTGGCAAGTTCAACAGCTTTGTCCATATCCAGGGCGAAGAAGTATCTGTGTATGACAAGTTTAAGTTGGTGACAGGAAGGGTGGTCCAGTTGGAGATGAAGGGATGTAACAAGTCCATCAAGTACATCACGAGGCACTACGATGCGATCACGAGTGGGAGATAAGGGCTCATTTTGTTGCACAACCAATAAGCCATCTCTGGCAATAGTCACCACGTTAAGATAACGCTTAATGTCCTTGACATCAGTTTGCTTCTTAGATGGTCTGGTTCCTTGTGACAGGTGAGAGTGTACACGGCGAAGATCATGGTTTTCAGACTGGATTGCATGCCATGCTGTCCTATTTGTGTAAGGAAGCTTAGAGACTCCATGTACAATGTCTTGGGCAGACACTTTCAATACAGTGGCTTCTTCAGATTTTCTTACGAATGTGCACACTTGACAAAATTCGTCCTTACATTCAGCAGCATTTCTACTGGCGAAGTCTGAAGGGATGTTGGCACTTCCGGACAGGTGGCGGACAGAGGCTTGATAACGGCTGACTTGTGAGAGGAAAGTAGATACACGAGGGCTAGCAGAGAATTCTCCTCGACAGAGTTTCTCATATGCTTGGACGCAGGGTTTGCTGTCTGTGAGTATACAGGCCTTGTGTTTTGATTGGATGAGATATGGTGAGAAGTGTTTCGTTGCTACAGCTATGGCAAGAGCTTCTATTTCACACGGTAACCATGTTACCTGTCGACCACGGAGCTTTGCGCTAAAGAAACCAGCAACTCTGGGTTTGTTCTGTCTTGTGACGTATAGAGTGGCGCCAATCCCATTACACTTTACGGACCCGTCTGTGACGATCCACAACTGGTCATCTGCGAGAGGTAGGGTTATTGTTCTGTTGGAGTTGAGAGCGGTTTTAGCAGCTGTAAAGGCGTCCAGGAGGGAATCTGACCATATCACCTTGTCTTGGGACTGCTTGCCAGCTTGGGCGCTATCTAAGAGCGAGATGTATGATGCACAGTTTGGAAGGACACGGGCTAGAACCTTATATGCTCCTATGAAGGATCTGAGACCGGTAACACGTTCTGGTGGGGGACTTGAGGCAAGTGTAGATATGCGGTGAGAGCAAGCTGTGAGGGTTCCTTCCTTCCATTTCCATCCAAGGATACTGACGGAGGATGGTGCAATGAAGGTCTTTTTGGCCGATAAACGAAGGTTGTTGAGGTGTAGCGCATCCAAAACACGACGCCAATTTGATAGGAGTTCTGGGATAGTGTTGGCACCGCAATAAAGGTCATCGGCTAGTTTCACCAGTATGCCCTCCTGCTGGAGATCGCCCAGAACACGACACATGAGCTCCTCTAACGCTGTTTCCGACCCGGGCATGCCCATGGCACAGCGGGTATATACACGTACACCTTTAAATGGAGTAGCAACACCACAGTACTTCATAGAATTCCTGGAGAGAGGTATTTGATGGAATGCCAGGGTGAGGTCAGTTGTTATAATGTACTTCCATGATGCAATGTGTCTAAGGGTAGAGTCAACGTCAGGCATGAGGGAGGGCTGGGGTTTGCTGTACCTGCCCACGTCAGAAAAGGCTGTAACTAAACGAAATCCACCACTTTGCTTCTTAACCAGGAAAGAGGGATTTAAGTATTCAACCGAGATTCCTATATCCTCAGGACGGGCAAATACTCCCATGCGCTCAAGATCATCAAATTTCTCCTGAAGTTCGACAAGTTTGTCCCTTGAGTATTGGGGCACGCGTCCTTTGCGTTGGGGCGGTTGGACTGGTCCCATGTTGACAACTGCCTTGAAGGGTCCTGAAGCAGCATTATAGCCACATATGGTTGGGTTAAACACCTCATCATATTCCTGTAGGAGACAATGGAATTTGTCTTTCATGTCATTAGAGAACTGGTTATCAGGATCTAGATGAACAGAGTCTGAAAATGGCCTTGAGGTAGGGTAGTCTTGCTTGTGTTCAGTAGTCGGGCGCGGTGGTGGAGACGGAGTGGTATCTGGAGTCGTAGAAGTGTGGAGAACTTGGCAGACGTGTTCATGGTGTTTCAACGTTTGTGGTTGACTGGTCAAGTTTGGTATTCGGATTCGGCCGGCGACACTGGTAAGTAAGTCTGGGGCAGGCCAGTCTGACTTACTAGTACTAGTATCCAGACGTGGTTGAATGGCGTAATTCCTGTCTGAAGTGGGGAAATCTGGAGGGAGTGAGAGTTCGACAAAGTCCCCAGGCCATATGGTAGTAGAAGATCCCTGGCTCCTCAAGATGTAGGTACGTCGAACGCTGTGATGGGAGGCAGTGTCAGAGTCTTTCGCCCCATACTTGAATGAAGAACCATCACCGAGGATGATTTGTTGGGTGGCGGGGCGAGCATATACGTCATTTTGTTCCATAAAAGGAATGCCGGCGATAATATCAACATCAAGATCTTCGACCACGAGACCCTCGAAGACAAAATCTCTATTGTCGCGAACGGTGGTGAACCTGGTCTCTCCTACAACTTTAAGGGGGGAAGAACCATCAGCCTGGCGAGCTGATTGTGTGCTTTTGGTAATGTCGACATCGAGCATTTTTGCAGCTGAGAGCCGAATCATGTTGCCGGTGGCACCACTGTCTAGTGTGAAATGAGCCACGCGATGACCAAAGAAGGCTGTCATGTGTGGGGACTGTCGGACCTGTACGCGACGAGTGCTGATGGGTTCATCAGGAGGCAAAACGTTATCTTGTCCGTGAGAAACTTGTTGAAAGGGGGGCTGATAGTCAGTGGGATCACCGTCGTCATTCTCCTCGTCATCAATGATATGTGCGATTTGACGTGCCTTGGCAATGTAACGTCTGTCCTGGGCAGGTAGGTATGTACACTGACTAAGAAAATGGTTCTTGTTGGGCCTTCCTGCTTGTTGGCACAAGGGACACACTTTAGAGAGAGAGGTATTCTTTTTAGGGTATTGGGGTTGACGAGCATGGTAGGGCTGATGATTAAATCTGGAAGTCGCAGCTCTCATGACTTTAACCTCTTCAGAATTCCGGACCTCGTCTAACAGTGACGAGAGAGCCTGAGATATTTCAGGTTTGATGGAGGCTAATGTTCTCGACCGTAGCTCAGTACCATACCTTTGTTTCACTAGTCTAGGCAAATCATGGTGGATTAATCGTAACCAAGTTAAAACAACAAAGTTTTCAAGTGATGGAGTCATGTCCTCGTCTTGGTCAATGTTATCCCCATGATGGCTGATGCCCCCATTCTGACGGAGGAGGTTGTCTTCCACAAAGGCAATGAGGCGTTGGTATAAATCTTCAGGTTTCTCATCGGGTTGTAGCTGAATGTCAGTAAAGTCGAGGAAGTGTCCTCCAGTGGACTGGAAGCCATAATGTAGTCGAATGGTCTGCCAAATGTCATCAATAGAAATGGAGTTCTTAACTATTGTGTTTCTTGAGATAACAGGGCAATAGTTCGCTATCTGTCCGAGCATGAGCTCAAGCATGGTAACCTTCTGTTGTGCTGTACGTGCTCCCTGGCCTTCCCCGTCATCATTCACAAAGCCACGTAATGGGGCTGTGCGTGTTTTCTTAGTCCAAACAACACCTGTGAGGAACGGTGCAAAGTTAGGGTCAAGTGAAAGAGTATACACAATGTTCTGCTTCCAGTTTTCAAAGGAGTTAACAGTCTCTGATTTTGTCAAGCACCACTGTTTCGGTGCGCGGTGGGTGTTAGCCATGGTGTTGAGCGGTTAAATAAGCCGTACACGCTTGATATAAGACGAGTGACTGTCCACGAATATATGTGAAGTACCTCCAAAGACGTGGGTAAGATCAGCGCTGCCACCACGCCAATAAGAAGCACTAACAGTCAAAGCTTTCTTGAGCCGCAACACGTTTATTAACATGTGTTTACAGAGAAGATGGCGACCGGAAGACAGGGGTCGATAACCCGGATGGAATACGCGAAGAGATATTCCTAACAACTACTGGCGCTCACTGTCACCAAGTGGCGTGACTAGGCATCAAGGGCAGATCACTCTCGTTGTCAACGTCAGGCCAGCTGAACTGTTAGAGGCGAAATTAAGGTGAACACATTCTCAAGATAAATACTTTCAACATTAAGTCGCAAAACAAGTCACATAGTATCAACTATCGCTATTCCTAGGAAACTTACACAGGTTGTACTGACCTTGCCTTGTTGTTCTAAAACAATGGAGAAAGTTACAGCCACATTTGAATGTTGCGCCACCCAACTTGGGCCCCAGTATGTCACGTGACCTTTCTCTCGAGATCTCGCGAGATTGTGCATACCCATGACAACGATTGTCTTTTCTGTCAACAATCGCCGTTGTGAAAATTGCAGACTCCTTTGCTCTCTTTATATAATCGAAGTTTGTCTTGTTTGGAATTGCCAATCCCTTCTTGTTCCAACATGAGCTCGATCATAGACATGCAAGGTACTATTATTTTGGAAGAAAGACGCCCTTATATGTTTGTTTTGAAACAATGAGTAAAATAAATGTTGTGCCAAATTTTCAGAAAGCTGTCCGCCATTTTGGTCTATCTTTTATTACAGAAAGTGTCACTTGAGGGACAGTATTGTTCTCAAATCAATCTGTTCCTTATGCATTTTTGACAGTTTAAAAAAATATGAATAACGTACATTCTTGTCTGTCAAATGTAATTAACCTAAAGCAATGACAAACACATGATATCATAGATATTGATTTTGCACAGATTGTTTTGTTTTTTAGTGGACACAACGATAATAATCAAACAACAAATCACCCAAAATAAGACTGTTGCACACTTTCTTAATTCTCCTCTTTACCCCTTACAGCTTTTACTGCATTTGAACGCTCTTCTGCTCTTGCCCATCCCACCCTGACACCCCTTGCTCTCCGTAAAGTATGTTAACACAGGAAATGCACAACATATTCTTGTAAATGAATGACCTTAGATCCACTACTAACAAACGACCCAGATCCAATTCTTGTCATGAATCTGTTCATACAATTTAGAAAGCAAATATGCCATTGAAGCATTATCAGCAAGCAAGCCATTTAGTCATTTGAATGCAAATAATCCAAATATGTAGATTAAAGATTTAGTCAAAGACTTTTACATTTATTTTATTTGAGTTAACTGACTAAAGTTCCTATCTTAAATTTGTAGTCTTTATTTTTGGTTGAAACTGCATGATGCCTACATCTGCAGATATCGATGCATGACAAGAAATGATTCCTAAAGTCTGTAAATGTCATCTTGTTTTGCCTGGTATCATATTCAATGGTCAAATAACACTAGTTCCCTTTTCTCCCCACCAGCGTATTGCCTCAAGAGAGCCCAAGTCCCTGTTCCCAGAAACATCCCAAAGCACCTCAGTGTCGGTCAATGTGTGCGGTGTTCCCATTATTGATGATAAAGACTTTACCGAAATTGACCTTGAAGACACTGAGGTTGCAGACCCCCACAAGCCCTCTCTATTCTCAAGTCTATGTTCATGCGTCCTGAAATTTTTCAAGGACTTGTTCAACACTACCATCGCATGAACGATTCATAAATGAAGGCCAGTGTGACAGTTTGTGAGTGAGGATGATAGAGTGTGAATGATAAGATTGTCAAGGACGAAGTGTGTATGAAAGAGAATGAACTGGTGCAATAGTGTTTGTCAGAGAGGGACACTTTCGGGACAATTTATTCCAGGGACATGTATATACTTTGTTGGGATAGGGATTATGGTAAAGCTTGTGCTTGTAATAAATAATGATCAAACGGATCTATGCTGTCTGTCTTCTCATGTTCATATTTTATTTTGTTGATGTTTCAAAAACCTTTTCAAATTGATATCACAATGAATGTCTTTACCTAGAACTAGACTTTGCTAAATTGAGATGCACAGAAATTCTTTGAAACCTTACACAAACACCTATTTGAATTCTTGATCAATTTCATAATCAATGCTGTATATGCGCAGTCCAAATTTGAATAACAGAGATGTATATGTTCTATCTAAAGACATTCATTGTTATGTCTTCCTCCCCAAAGTGTTAGTGGCGGTACAGCGCAGTGGCTAACGCGTTCTGCTTCGGATCAAGAGGTCCGGGCATCAAATGGCGCCAGGGGCTCGGCTACGTTGTCTGCTGTGGAGAACTGTTCTACATGCAGTAAGGTTTGGGTGCAATTCTTCACTGAATTTCAGCACAGTACAACCCATGGTTCGCTAGTTCCAGCTGTTGCTCACCGGTTTCAACACAATACAATGCAATAATGTCATTTTGAGCTTTCTCCTTGCATTAATACTAGAAGCCATGATATAAGTGAAATACTCTTGATATCACCGCTAAACTCCAACTCACCTCACTTCACCAAAGGGTTGGGGGTTGTTTTGGGCTGATTTTACATCGCTGGTACAGCAGTGTAGATTTTGACATATCTTTTAATTCCTTGTGAAAAGTTACAATGTTAAAGTCAACAAAATGGTATTAAAAAAATAGAGCAGTTGGCTCTGTAGATCACCAGGACTTCATTGATTTACTATCTAAAGTTGAATATGTAAGATATCTCAAGCAATACATCGTTAACAAGCAAAAAATAGGTTTTAGATCATAACCTCTGAAACCTAGATTGGGGTCACATGGTACCCATTGGCCAAGGAGTCTGCACACAACATTTCAACTTTTTATTGGTACTGGAGAAAAAGATGAAAATAGGTTTGTTTAGGTCGTGACCCCTGTGACCCTATTTGGGGCCACATGGTCACCATTTCTACAATTTAAAATCCCCACTGGTCAAGGAGTCTGCACACGACATTTCAGCTCTCTAGACCTTTTGGTATTGGAGAAGAAGATGAAAATAGATTTTTAAGGTTGTGACTCCTGTGACCCTATTTGGGGTCATGGGGTTACCATTGACCCCATGGGCCTTTCAGACCTGATGAGCTAAAAATTCATATCGATCGAATCAAACAATGTAGTATTTTGTAATCATTAACAAAATGAATTATATGAAAATGATAAGCAAGTAGAAACTGGTTGATGTTTCTTTACAGATACATAATATAACATCCCTCTGCTGATTTCTCTTCATATGAAATGTCACTAAGTTTGTCCGATGTAGGAAGAGGGTTAACACATGCAGAAATTTACAGCTTAGTCGTTGTTAGTACTCTGAAAAAACAATTTGGTAGGTTACAAGTTTGTTGAAAGATTTTTGTCCTATCACTGCATGCAGGATTACGTGTAATTGAGTCATACTCATTGAACAAATTGTACATGATTACCGAAGCCTTTAAACGACTTCTTCTCCGAATGCAGTTGACATATGAAACCTGAAAGGCCAGATTGGCTTTTGGCATGGGCCAGCATCTGTAAACTTTTCACATTTTCGACTTCTCCTCAAGAACCACAACACCCCAAAAGCTGAAATTTTGTAGGGAGGTATTTCAAGCCTCTAGCACTTAAAGAATATAAATGCAGCCACGACAGATTGATCTCTCTCTCTCCGTATCTATGCCATGGCAAGGGATTGTAATTGGGAGTATCACCTGTACTTAATATCTTTGCAGGAATTGTGAAACTTGCACAATAAATGTTATCTAAACTTTGTGTCAAGCCGTGATTTTGTTATGCAATAACAATTTCAGTACTGTGATTTTTCAGGGCTAGGGACTGTGCATTATATTCAGAACTATATTTTCCAGTCTACAACATCAAACAATGTAAACCCTGCTGAGCTACAGAACCAATGGCTCTATTTTGTTCTAATTGAAGTTGTAAGACCCGACATGAGGAAGAGTTCTATTTTCACAAAACTATTCTTCAGGATACTCTGCATTAGCAACTTTTTCCTGAAAATATCATTTGAATCGACTGAACTCATTTGAAGAGCAAATTGGAAAGAATTCCATTTTCACAAAAATATTCTGCATGCTCTGCTTTAGTAACTGTCGCATTAACATAAATCTGTCTATTGTACACATTCAAAACAGAAATTGCAAAAATAATCTATGAACAGAAATATCATTTTTTAAATAATGACAATGTCTTTTTGAATAACTAACTTCAACGTTAAGAGGTAAACAATTATTTCAGCTATTTGAAAAATGAAATTTACAAGACTCGTAGCAGTTTGAAAAAGCATTGAATCCATTAAGAATATTTCTGATTTTTTATTGTGGCTTCTTGTTTCATATGGTTCTGGCTATGACTAAATCTAAACACAAATAAATAACAGGTTCCAAATTTATTTTATTCTAACCCTTCATACGATTCCTTTTACACACAGAAAAAGAAACATTTTAATTTAAGGAATTTGAATTTCCAAAATATTGGACATGAGATGGGCTGAGAAGCCCCATAGGCTCCAACCCTCACTGTCACCAAGTGGCGTGACTAGGCATCAAGGGCAGATCACTCTCGTTGTCAACGTCAGGCCAGCTGAACTGTTAGAGGCGAAATTAAGGTGAACACATTCTCAAGATAAATACTTTCAACATTAAGTCGCAAAACAAGTCACATAGTATCAACTATCGCTATTCCTTAGAAACTTACACAGGTTGTACTGACCTTGCCTTGTTGTTCTAAAACAATGGAGAAAGTTACAGCCACATTTGAATGGTGCGCCACCCAACTTGGGCCCCAGTATGTCACGTGACCTTTCTCTCGAGATCTCGCGAGATTGTGCATACCCATGACAACGATTGTCTTTTCTGTCAACAATCGCCGTTGTGAAAATTGCAGACTCCTTTGCTCTCTTTATATAATCGAAGTTTGTCTTGTTTGGAATTGCCAATCCCTTCTTGTTCCAACATGAGCTCGATCATAGACATGCAAGGTACTATTATTTTGGAAGAAAGACGTCCTTATATGTTTGTTTTGAAACAATGAGTAAAATAAATATTGTGCCAAATTTTCAGAAAGCTGTCCGCCATTTTGGTCTATCTTTTATTACAGAAAGTGTCACTTGAGGGACAGTATTGTTCTCAAATCAATCTGTTCCTTATGCATTTTTGACAGTTTACAAAAATATGAATAACGTACATTCTTGTCTGTCAAATGTAATAAACCTAAAGCAATGACAAACACATGATATCATAGATATTGATTTTGCACAGATTGTTTTGTTATTCAGTGGACACAACGATAATAATCAAACAACAAATCACCCAAAATAAGACTGTTGCACACTTTCTTAATTCTCCTCTTTACCCCTTACAGCTTTTACTGCATTTGAACGCTCTTCTGCTCTTGCCCATCCCACCCTGATACCTCTTGCTCTCCGTAAAGTATGTTAACACAGGCAATGCACAACATATTCTTGTAAATGAATGACCTTAGATCCACTACTAACAAACGACCCAGATCCAATTCTTGTCATGAATCTTTTCATACAATTTAGAAAGCAAAAATGCCATTGAAGCATTATCAGCAAGCAAGCCATTTAGTCATTTGAATGCAAATATGTAGATTAAAGATTTAGTCAAAGACTTTTACATTTATTTTATTTGAGTTAACTGACTAAAGTTCCTATCTTAAATTTGTAGTCTTTTTTGGGGGTTGAAACTGCATGATGTCTACATCTGCAGATATCGATGCATGACAAGAAATGATTCCTAAAGTCTGTAAATGTCATCTTGTTTTGCCTGGTATCATATTCAATGGTCAAATAACACTAGTTCCCTTTTCTCCCCACCAGCGTATTGCCTCAAGAGAGCCCAAGTCCCTGTTCCCAGAAACATCCCAAAGCACCTCAGTGTCGGTCAATGTGTGCGGTGTTCCCATTATTGATGATAAGGACTTTACCGAAATTGACCTTGAAGACACTGAGGTTGCAGACCCCCACAAGCCCTCTCTATTCTCAAGTCTATGTTCATGCGTCCTGAAATTTTTCAAGGACTTGTTCAACACTACCATCGCATGAACGATTCATAAATGAAGGCCAGTGTGACAGTTTGTGAGTGAGGATGATAGAGTGTGAATGATAAGATTGTCAAGGACGAAGTGTGTATGAAAGAGAATGAACTGGTGCAATAGTGTTTGTCAGAGAGGGACACTTTCGGGACAATTTATTCCAGGGACATGTATATACTTTGTTGGGATAGGGATTATGGTAAAGCTTGTGCATGTAATAAATAATGATCAAACGGATCTATGCTGTCTGTCTTCTCTTGTTCATATTTTATTTTGTTGATGTTTCAAAAACCTTTTCAAATTGATATCACAATGAATGTCTTTACCTAGAACTAGACTTTGCTAAATTGAGATGCACAGAAATTCTTTGAAACCTTACACAAACACCTATTTGAAATCTTGATTAATTTCATAATCAATGCTGTATATGCGCAGTCCAAATTTGAATAACAGAGATGTATATGTTCTATCTAAAGACATTCATTGTTATGTCTTCCTCTCCAAAGTGTTAGTGGCGGGACAGCGCAGTGGCTAACGCGTTCTGCTTCGGATCAAGAGGTCCGGGCATCAAATGGCGCCAGGGGCTCGGCTACGTTGTCTGCTGTGGAGAACTGTTCTACATGCAGTAAGGTTTGGGTGCAATTCTTCACTGAATTTCAGCACAGTACCACCCATGGTTCGCTAGTTCCAGCTGTTGCTCACCGGTTTCACCACAATACAATGCAATAATGTCATTTTGAGCTTTTTCCTTGCATTAATACTAGAATCCATGATATAAGTGAAATACTCTTGATATCACCGTTAAACCCCAACTCACCTCACTTCACCAAAGGGTTGGGGGTTGTTTTGGGCTGAATTTACATCGCTGGTACAGCAGTGTAGATTTTGACATATCTTTTAATTCCTTGTGAAAAGTTACAATGTTAAAGTCAACAAAATGGTATTAAAAAAATAGAGCAATTGGCTCTGTAGATCACCAGGACTTCATTGATTTACTATCTAAAGTTGAATATGTAAGATATCTCAAGCAATACATCGTTAACAAGCAAAAAATAGGTTTTAGATCATGACCTCTGAAACCTAGATTGGGGTCACAGGGTACCCATTGGCCAAGGAGTCTGCACACAACATTTCAACTTTTTATTGGTACTGGAGAAAAAGATGAAAATAGGTTTGTTTAGGTCGTGACCCTATTTGGGGGCCACATGGTCACCATTTCTACAATTTAAAATCCCCACTGGTCAAGGAGTCTGCACACGACATTTCAGCTCTCTAGACCTTTTGGTATTGGAGAAGAAGATGAAAATAGATTTTAAGGTTGTGACTCCTGTGACCCTTTTTAGGGTCATGGGGTTACCATTGACCCCATGGGCCTTTCAGACCTGATGAGCTAAAAATTCATATCGATCGAATCAAACAATGTAGTATTTTGTAATCATTAACAAAATGAATTATATGAAAATGATAAGCAAGTAGAAACTGGTTGATGTTTCTTTACAGATATATAATATAACATCCCTCTGCTGATTTCTCTTCATATGAAATGTCACTAAATTTGTCCGATGTAGGAAGAGGGTTAACACATGCAGATATTTACAGCCTAGTCGTTGTTAGTACTCTGAAAAAACAATTTGGTAGGTTACAAGTTTGTTGAAAGATTTTTGTCCTATCACTGTATGCAGGATTACGTGTAATTGAGTCATACTCATTTAACAAATTGTACATGATTACCGAAGCCTTTAAACGACTTCTTCTCCGAATGCAGTTGACATATGAAACCTGAAAGGCCAGATTGGCTTTTGGCATGGGCCGGCATCTGTAAACTTTTCACATTTTCGACTTCTCCTCAAGGACCACAACACCCCAAAAGCTGAAATTTTGTAGGGAGGTATTTCAAGCCTCTAACACTTAAAAAATATAAATGCAGCCACGACAGATTGATCTCTCTCTCTCTCTCTCTCTCTCCGTATCTATGTCATGGCAAGGGATTGTAATTGGGAGTATCACCTGTACTTAATAACTTTACAGGAATTGTGAAACTTGCACAATAAATTTTATCTAAACTTTGTGTCAAGCCGTGATTTTGTTATGCAATAACAATTTCAGTACTGTGATTTTTCAGGGCTAGGGACTGTGCATTATATTCAGAACTATATTTTTCAGTCTACAACATCAAACAATGTAAACCCTGCTGAGCTACAGAACCAATGGCTCTATTTTGTTCTAATTGAAGTTGTAAGACCGGACATGAGGAAGAGTTCTATTTTAACAAAACTATTCTTCAGGATACTCTGCATTAATTAGCAACTTTTTCCTGAAAATATCATTTGAATCGACTGAACTCATTTGAAGAGCAAATTGGAAAGAATTCCATTTTCACAAAAATAATCTGCATGCTCTGCTTTAGTAACTGTCGCATTAACATAAATCTGTCTATTGTACACATTCAAAAAAGAAATTGCAAAAATAATCTATGAACAGAAATATCATTTTTTAAATAATGACAATGTCTTTTTGAATAACTAACTTCAACGTTAAGAGGTAAACAATTATTTCAGCTATTTGAAAAATGAAATTTACAAGACTCGTAGCAGTTTGAAAAAGCATTGAATCCATCAAGAATATTTCTGATTCTTTATTGTGGCTTCATGTTTCATATGGTTCTGGCTATGACTAAATCTAAACACAAATAAATAACAGGTTCCAAATTTATTTTATTCTAACCCTTCATACGATTCCTTTTACACACAGAAAAAGAAACATTTTAATTTAAGGAATTTGAATTTCCAAAATATTGGACATGAGATGGGCTGAGAAGCCCCATAGGCTCCAACCCTCACTGTCACCAAGTGGCGTGACTAGGCATCAAGGGCAGATCACTCTCGTTGTCAACGTCAGGCCAGCTGAACTGTTAGAGGCGAAATTAAGATGAACACATTCTCAAGATAAATACTTTCAACATTAAGTCGCAAAACAAGTCACATAGTATCAACTATCGCTATTCCTAGGAAACTTACACAGGTTGTACTGACCTTGCCTTGTTGTTCTAAAACAATGGAGAAAGTTACAGCCACATTTGAATGTTGCGCCACCCAACTTGGGCCCCAGTATGTCACGTGACCTTTCTCTCAAGATCTCGCGAGATTGTGCACAGCCATGACAACGATTGTCTTTTCTGTCAACAATCACTGTTGTGAAAATTGCAGACTCCTTTGCTCTCTTTATATAATCGAAGTTTGTCTTGTTTGGAATTGCCAATCCCTTCTTGTTCCAACATGAGCTCGATCATAGACATGCAAGGTACTATTATTTTGGAAGAAAGACGTCCTTATATGTTTGTTTTGAAACAATGAGTAAAATAAATATTGTGCCAAATTTTCAGAAAGCTGTCCGCCATTTTGGTCTATCTTTTATTACAGAAAGTGTCACTTGAGGGACAGTATTGTTCTCAAATCAATCTGTTCCTTATGCATTCTTTGACAGTTTAAAAAACTATGAGTAACGAACATTCTTGTCTGTCAAATGTAATTAACCTAAAGCAATGACAAACACATGATATCATAGATATTGATTTTGCACAGATTGTTTTGTTATTCAGTGGACACAACGATAATAATCAAACAACAAATCACCCAAAATAAGACTGTTGCACACATTCTTAATTCTCCTCTTGACCCCTTACAGCTTTTACTGCATTTGAACGCTCTTCTGCTCTTGCCCATCCCACCCTGACACCTCTTGCTCTCCGTAAAGTATGTTAACACAGGCAATGCACAACATATTCTTGTAAATTAATGACCTTAGATCCACTACTAACAAACGACCCAGATCCAATTCTTGTCATGAATCTTTTCATACAATTTAGAAAGCAAATATGCCATTGAAGCATTATCAGCAAGCAAGCCATTTAGTCATTTGAATGCAAATATGTAGATTAAAGATTTAGTCAAAGACTTTTACATTTATTTTATTTGAGTTAACTGACTAAAGTTCCTATCTTAAATTTGTAGTCTTTTTTGGGGGTTGAAACTGCATGATGTCTACATCTGCAGATATCGATGCATGACAAGAAATGATTCCTAAAGTCTGTAAATGTCATCTTGTTTTGCCTGGTATCATATTCAATGGTCAAATAACACTAGTTTCCTTTTCTCCCCACCAGCGTATTGCCTCAAGAGAGCCCAAGTCCCTGTTCCCAGAAACATCCCAAAGCACCTCAGTGTCGGTCAATGTGTGCTGTGTTCCCATTATTGATGATAAGGACTTTACCGAAATTGACCTTGAAGACACTGAGGTTGCAGACCCCCACAAGCCGCCCTCTCTATTCTCAAGCCTATGTTCATGCGTCCTGAAATTTTTCAAGGACTTGTTCAAGACTACCATCGCATGAACGATTCATAAATGAAGGCCAGTGTGACAGTTTGTGAGTGAGGATGATAGAGTGTGAATGATAAGATTGTCAAGGACGAAGTGTGTATGAAAGAGAATGAACTGGTGCAATAGTGTTTGTCAGAGAGGGACACTTTCGGGACAATTTATTCCAGGGACATGTATATACTTTGTTGGGATAGGGATTATGGTAAAGCTTGTGCTTGTAATAAATAATGATCAAACGGATCTATGCTGTCTGTCTTCTCATGTTCATATTTTATTTTGTTGATGTTTCAAAAACCTTTTCAAATTGATATCACAATGAATGTCTTTACCTAGAACTAGACTTTGCTAAATTGAGATGCACAGAAATTCTTTGAAACCTTACACAAACACCTATTTGAATTCTTGATCAATTTCATAATCAATGCTGTATATGCGCAGTCCAAATTTGAATAACAGAGATGTATATGTTCTATCTAAAGACATTCATTGTTATGTCTTCCTCCCCAAAGTGTTAGTGGCGGTACAGCGCAGTGGCTAACGCGTTCTGCTTCGGATCAAGAGGTCCGGGCATCAAATGGCGCCAGGGGCTCGGCTACGTTGTCTGCTGTGGAGAACTGTTCTACATGCAGTAAGGTTTGGGTGCAATTCTTCACTGAATTTCAGCACAGTACAACCCATGGTTCGCTAGTTCCAGCTGTTGCTCACCGGTTTCAACACAATACAATGCAATAATGTCATTGTGAGCTTTCTCCTTGCATTAATACTAGAAGCCATGATATAAGTGAAATACTCTTGATATCACCGCTAAACCCCAACTCACCTCACTTCACCAAAGGGTTGGGGGTTGTTTTGGGCTGAATTTACATCGCTGGTACAGCAGTGTAGATTTTGACATATCTTTTAATTCCTTGTGAAAAGTTACAATGTTAAAGTCAACAAAATGGTATAAAAAAATAGAGCAATTGGCTCTGTAGATCACCAGGACTTCATTGATTTACTATCTAAAGCTGAATATGTAAGATATATCAAGCAATACATCGTTAACAAGCAAAAAATAGGTTTTAGATCATGACCTCTGAAACCTAGATTGGGGTCACAGGGTACCCATTGGCCAAGGAGTCTGCACACAACATTTCAACTTTTTATTGGTACTGGAGAAAAAGATGAAAATAGGTTTGTTTAGGTCGTGACCCCTGTGACCCTATTTGGGGCCACATGGTCACCATTTCTACAATTTAAAATCCCCACTGGTCAAGGAGTCTTCACACGACATTTCAGCTCTCTAGACCTTTTGGTATTTGAGAAGAATATGAAAATAGATTTTAAGGTTGTGACTCCTGTGACCCTATTTGGGGTCATGGGGTTACCATTGACCCCATGGGCCTTTCAGACCTGATGAGCTAAAAATTCATATCGATCGAATCAAACAATGTAGTATTTTGTAATCATTAACAAAATGAATTATATGAAAATGATAAGCAAGTAGAAACTGGTTGATGTTTCTTTACAGATATATAATATAACATCCCTCTGCTGATTTCTCTTCATATGAAATGTCACTAAATTTGTCCGATGTAGGAAGAGGGTTAACACATGCAGATATTTACAGCCTACTCGTTGTTAGTACTCTGAAAAAACAATTTGGTAGGTTACAAGTTTGTTGAAAGATTTTTGTCCTATCACTGTATGCAGGATTACGTGTAATTGAGTCATACTCATTTAACAAATTGTACATGATTACCGAAGCCTTTAAACGACTTCTTCTCCGAATGCAGTTGACATATGAAACCTGAAAGGCCAGATTGGGTTTTGGCATGGGCCGGCATCTGTAAACATTTCACATTTTCGACTTCTCCTCAAGAACCACAACACCCCAAAAGCTGAAATTTTGTAGGGAGGTATTTCAAGCCTCTAGGCACTTAAAGAATATAAATGCAGCCACGACAGATTGATCTCTCTCTCTCCGTATCTATGTCATGGCAAGGGATTGTAATTGGGAGTATCACCTGTACTTAATATCTTTGCAGGAATTGTGAAACTTGCACAATAAATTTTATCTAAACTTTGTGTCAAGCCGTGATTTTGTTATGCAATAACAATTTCAGTACTGTGATTTTTCAGGGCTAGGGACTGTGCATTATATTCAGAACTATATTTTTCAGTCTACAACATCAAACAATGTAAACCCTGCTGAGCTACAGAACCAATGGCTCTATTTTGTTCTAATTGAAGTTGTAAGACCCGACATGAGGAAGAGTTCTATTTTCACAAAACTATTCTTCAGGATACTCTGCATTAGCAACTTTTTCCTGAAAATATCATTATCGACTGAGCTCATTTGAAGAGCAAATTGGAAAGAATTCCATTTTCACAAAAAATATTCTGCATGATCTGCTTTAGTACCTGTCGAATTAACATTAATCTGTCTATTGTACACATTCAAAAAAGAAATTGCAAAAATAATCTATGAACAGAAATATCATTTTTTAAATAATGACAATGTCTTTTTGAATAACTAACTTCAACGTTAAGAGGTAAACAATTATTTCAGCTATTTGAAAAATGAAATTTACAAGACTCGTAGCAGTTTGAAAAAGCATTGAATCCATTAAGAATATTTCTGATTCTTTATTGTGGCTTCATGTTTCGTATGGTTCTGGCTATGACTAAATCTAAACACAAATAAATAACAGGTTCCAAATTTATTTTATTCTAACCCTTCATACGATTCCTTTTACACACAGAAAGAGAACATTTTAATTTAAGGAATTTGAATTTCCAAAATATTGGACATGAGATGGGCTGAGAAGCCCCATAGGCTCCAACCCTCACTGTCACCAAGTGGCGTGACTAGGCATCAAGGGCAGATCACTCTCGTTGTCAACGTCAGGCCAGCTGAACTGTTAGAGGCGAAATTAAGGTGAACACATTCTCAAGATAAATACTTTCAACATTAAGTCGCAAAACAAGTCACATAGTATCAACTATCGCTATTCCTAGGAAACTTACACAGGTTGTACTGACCTTGCCTTGTTGTTCTAAAACAATGGAGAAAGTTACAGCCACATTTGAATGTTGCGCCACCCAACTTGGGCCCCAGTATGTCACGTGACCTTTCTCTCAAGATCTCGCGAGATTGTGCACAGCCATGACAACGATTGTCTTTTCTGTCAACAATCACTGTTGTGAAAATTGCAGACTCCTTTGCTCTCTTTATATAATCGAAGTTTGTCTTGTTTGGAATTGCCAATCCCTTCTTGTTCCAACATGAGCTCGATCATAGACATGCAAGGTACTATTATTTTGGAAGAAAGACGTCCTTATACGTTTGTTTTGAAACAATGAGTAAAATAAATATTGTGCCAAATTTTCAGAAAGCTGTCCGCCATTTTGGTCTATCTTTTATTACAGAAAGTGTCACTTGAGGGACAGTATTGTTCTCAAATCAATCTGTTCCTTATGCATTTTTGACAGTTTAAAAAAATATGAATAACGTACATTCTTGTCTGTCAATTGTAATTAACCTAAAGCAATGACAAACACATGATATCATAGATATTGATTTTGCACAGATTGTTTTGTTATTCAGTGGACACAACGATAATAATCAAACAACAAATCACCCAAAATAAGACTCTTGCACACTTTCTTAATTCTCCTCTTTACCCCTTACAGCTTTTACTGCATTTGAACGCTCTTCTGCTCTTGCCCATCCCACCCTGACACCTCTTGCTCTCCGTAAAGTATGTTAACACAGGCAATGCACAACATATTCTTGTAAATGAATGACCTTAGATCCACTACTAACAAACGACCCAGATCCAATTCTTGTCATGAATCTGTTCATACAATTTAGAAAGTAAATATGCCATTGAAGCATTATCAGCAAGCAAGCCATTTAGTCATTTGAATGCAAATATGTAGATTAAAGATTTAGTCAAAGACTTTTACATTTATTTTATTTGAGTTAACTGACTAAAGTTCCTATCTTAAATTTGTAGTCTTTTTTGGGGGGTTGAAACTGCATGATGTCTACATCTGCAGATATCGATGCATGACAAGAAATGATTCCTAAAGTCTGTAAATGTCATCTTGTTTTGCCTGGTGTCATATTCAATGGTCAAATAACACTAGTTCCCTTTTCTCCCCACCAGCGTATTGCCTCAAGAGAGCCCAAGTCCCTGTTCCCAGAAACATCTCAAAGCACCTCAGTGTCGGTCAATGTGTGCGGTGTTCCCATTATTGATGATAAGGACTTTACCGAAATTGACCTTGAAGACACTGAGGTTGCAGACCCCCACAAGCCCTCTCTATTCTCAAGTCTATGTTCATGCGTCCTGAAATTTTTCAAGGACTTGTTCAACACTACCATCGCATGAACGATTCATAAATGAAGGCCAGTGTGACAGTTTGTGAGTGAGGATGATAGAGTGTGAATGATAAGATTGTCAAGGACGAAGTGTGTATGAAAGAGAATGAACTGGTGCAATAGTGTTTGTCAGAGAGAGACACTTTCGGGACAATTTATTCCAGGGACATGTATATACTTTGTTGGGATAGGGATTATGGTAAAGCTTGTGCTTGTAATAAATAATGATCAAACGGATCTATGCTGTCTGTCTTCTCTTGTTCATATTTTATTTTGTTGATGTTTCAAAAACCTTTTCAAATTGATATCACAATGAATGTCTTTACCTAGAACTAGACTTTGCTAAATTGAGATGCACAGAAATTCTTTGAAACCTTACACAAACACCTATTTGAATTCTTGATTAATTTCATAATCAATGCTGTATATGCGCAGTCCAAATTTGAATAACAGAGATGTATATGTTCTATCTAAAGACATTCATTGTTATGTCTTCCTCCCCAAAGTGTTAGTGGCGGGACAGCGCAGTGGCTAACGCGTTCTGCTTCGGATCAAGAGGTCCGGGCATCAAATGGCGCCAGGGGCTCGGCTACGTTGTCTGCTGTGGAGAATTGTTTCTACTAGGGCTGGGACGGGTAGATATTTCCTACCCGGGTACCCGACCACCTGTTACCCTACCCTACCCGGATACACGTTTTGTCGATCTCCAACATCTATTTGTAAGATTTTGTACTACTTTATTCAACTGGTTGGCTGGAACATTGGGCTAGAAGCCTAGCATAGAGACCCAGGGCTATTTCAATCAAATTTATTATGTATGACAATAGATCATTTTAATATTATGTTAGAATCTTCAAATACATTGTAATCTTGAAATGAAAGAATAACAAATTAAACTGTTTTATGATTAGTCACATGATGAAAATGGGTCCGGGTAGTGTGATGGGTACCCGGGTCCTACTCAATACCCACCCGTTCCGGGTATCCGGGTTACCCGTCCCAGCCCTAGTTTCTACATGCAGTAAGGTTTGGGTGCAATTCTTCACTGAATTTCAGCACAGTACCACCCATGGTTCGCTAGTTCCAGCTGTTGCTCACCGGTTTCACCACAATACAATGCAATAATGTCATTGTGAGCTTTCTCCTTGCATTAATGCTAGAATCCATGATATAAGTGAAATACTCTTGATATCACCGTTAAACCCCAACTCACCTCACTTCACCAAAGGGTTGGGGGTTGTTTTGGGCTGAATTTACATCGCTGGTACAGCAGTGTAGATTTTGACATATCTTTTAATTCCTTGTGAAAAGTTACAATGTTAAAGTCAACAAAATGGTATAAAAAAATAGAGCAATTGGCTCTGTAGATCACCAGGACTTCATTGATTTACTATCTAAAGTTGAATATGTAAGATATCTCAAGCAATACATCGTTAACAAGCAAAAAATAGGTTTTAGATCATGACCTCTGAAACCTAGATTGGGGTCACAGGGTACCCATTGGCCAAGGAGTCTGCACACAACATTTCAACTTTTTATTGGTACTGGAGAAAAAGATGAAAATAGGTTTGTTTAGGTCGTGACCCCTGTGACCCTATTTGGGGCCACATGGTCACCATTTCTACAATTTAAAATCCCC
Source organism: Gibbula magus (assembly GCA_936450465.1). Taxonomy (NCBI): domain Eukaryota; kingdom Metazoa; phylum Mollusca; class Gastropoda; order Trochida; family Trochidae; genus Gibbula; species Gibbula magus. The sequence goes on along the minus strand of OW388304.1, from coordinate 49,439,237 downwards.
ACTGGTCAAGGAGTCTGCACACGACATTTCAGCTTTCTAGACCTTTTGGTATTGGAGAAGAAGATGAAAATAGATTTTTAAGGTTGTGACTCCTGTGACCCTATTTGGGGTCATGGGGTTACCATTGACCCCATGGGCCTTTCAGACCTGATGAGCTAAAAATTCATATCGATCGAATCAAACAATGTAGTATTTTGTAATCATTAACAACAGGAATTATATGAAAATGATAAGCAAGTAGAAACTGGTTGATGTTTCTTTACAGATACATAATATAACATCCCTCTGCTGATTTCTCTTCATATGAAATGTCACTAAGTTTGTCCGATGTAGGAAGAGGGTTAACACATGCAGAAATTTACAGCTTAGTCGTTGTTTGTACTCTGAAAAAACAATTTGGTAGGTTACAAGTTTGTTGAAAGATTTTTGTCCTATCACTGTATGCAGGATTACGTGTAATTGAGTCATACTCATTGAACAAATTGTACATGATTACCGAAGCCTTTAAACGACTTCTTCTCCGAATGCAGTTGACATAAAACCTGAAAGGCCAGATGGGCTTTTGGCATGGGCCGGCATCTGTAAACATTTCACATTTTCGACTTCTCCTCAAGAACCACAACACCCCAAAAGCTGAAATTTTGTAGGGAGGTATTTCAAGCCTCTAGGCACTTAAAGAATATAAATGCAGCCACGACAGATTGATCTCTCTCTCTCTCTCTCCGTATCTATGTCATGGCAAGGGATTGTAATTGGGAGTATCACCTGTACTTAATATCTTTACAGGAATTTTGAAACTTGCACAATAAATTTTATCTAAACTTTGTGTCAAGCCGTGATTTTGTTATGCAATAACAATTTCAGTACTGTGATTTTTCAGGGCTAGGGACTGTGCATTATATTCAGAACTATATTTTTCAGTCTACAACATCAAACAATGTAAACCCTGCTGAGCTACAGAACCAATGGCTCTATTTTGTTCTAATTGAAGTTGTAAGACCCGACATGAGGAAGAGTTCTATTTTCACAAAACTATTCTTCAGGATACTCTGCATTAGCAACTTTTTCCTGAAAATATCATTATCAACTGAGCTCATTTGAAGAGCAAATTGGAAAGAATTCCATTTTCACAAAAAATATTCTGCATGCTCTGCTTTAGTAACTGTCGAATTAACATAAATCTGTCTATTGTACACATTCAAAAAAGAAATTGCAAAAATAATCTATGAACAGAAATATCATTTTTTAAATAATGACAATGTCTTTTTGAATAACTAACTTCAACGTTAAGAGGTAAACAATTATTTCAGCTATTTGAAAAATGAAATTTACAAGACTCGTAGCAGTTTGAAAAAGCATTGAATCCATTAAGAATATTTCTGATTCTTTATTGTGGCTTCATGTTTCATATGGTTCTGGCTATGACTAAATCTAAACACAAATAAATAACAGGTTCCAAATTTATTTTATTCTAACCCTTCATACGATTCCTTTTACACACAGAAAAAGAAACATTTTAATTTAAGGAATTTGAATTTCCAAAATATTGGACATGAGATGGGCTGAGAAGCCCCATAGGCTCCAACCCTCACTGTCACCAAGTGGCGTGACTAGGCATCAAGGGCAGATCACTCTCGTTGTCAACGTCAGGCCAGCTGAACTGTTAGAGGCGAAATTAAGGTGAACACATTCTCAAGATAAATACTTTCAACATTAAGTCGCAAAACAAGTCACATGGTATCAACTATCGCTATTCCTAGGAAACTTACACAGGTTGTACTGACCTTGCCTTGTTGTTCTAAAACAATGGAGAAAGTTACAGCCACATTTGAATGTTGCGCCACCCAACTTGGGCCCCAGTATGTCACGTGACCTTTCTCTCAAGATCTCGCGAGATTGTGCACAGCCATGACAACGATTGTCTTTTCTGTCAACAATCACTGTTGTGAAAATTGCAGACTCCTTTGCTCTCTTTATATAATCGAAGTTTGTCTTGTTTGGAATTGCCAATCCCTTCTTGTTCCAACATGAGCTCGATCATAGACATGCAAGGTACTATTATTTTGGAAGAAAGACGTCCTTATACGTTTGTTTTGAAACAATGAGTAAAATAAATATTGTGCCAAATTTTCAGAAAGCTGTCCGCCATTTTGGTCTATCTTTTATTACAGAAAGTGTCACTTGAGGGACAGTATTGTTCTCAAATCAATCTGTTCCTTATGCATTTTTGACAGTTTAAAAAAATATGAATAACGTACATTCTTGTCTGTCAATTGTAATTAACCTAAAGCAATGACAAACACATGATATCATAGATATTGATTTTGCACAGATTGTTTTGTTATTCAGTGGACACAACGATAATAATCAAACAACAAATCACCCAAAATAAGACTCTTGCACACTTTCTTAATTCTCCTCTTTACCCCTTACAGCTTTTACTGCATTTGAACGCTCTTCTGCTCTTGCCCATCCCACCCTGACACCTCTTGCTCTCCGTAAAGTATGTTAACACAGGCAATGCACAACATATTCTTGTAAATGAATGACCTTAGATCCACTACTAACAAACGACCCAGATCCAATTCTTGTCATGAATCTGTTCATACAATTTAGAAAGTAAATATGCCATTGAAGCATTATCAGCAAGCAAGCCATTTAGTCATTTGAATGCAAATATGTAGATTAAAGATTTAGTCAAAGACTTTTACATTTATTTTATTTGAGTTAACTGACTAAAGTTCCTATCTTAAATTTGTAGTCTTTTTTTTGGTTGAAACTGCATGATGATTACATCTGCAGATATCGATGCATGACAAGAAATGATTCCTAAAGTCTGTAAATGTCATCTTGTTTTGCCTGGTATCATATTCAATGGTCAAATAACACTAGTTCCCTTTTTTCCCCACCAGCGTATTGCCTCAAGAGAGCCCAAGTCCCTGTTCCCAGAAACATCCCAAAGCACCTCAGTGTCGGTCAATGTGTGCGGTGTTCCCATTATTGATGATAAGGACTTTACCGAAATTGACCTTGAAGACACTGAGGTTGCAGACCCCCACAAGCCCTCTCTATTCTCAAGTCTATGTTCATGCGTCCTGAAATTTTTCAAGGACTTGTTCAACACTACCATCGCATGAACGATTCATAAATGAAGGCCAGTGTGACAGTTTGTGAGTGAGGATGATAGAGTGTGAATGATAAGATTGTCAAGGACGAAGTGTGTATGAAAGAGAATGAACTGGTGCAATAGTGTTTGTCAGAGAGAGACACTTTCGGGACAATTTATTCCAGGGACATGTATATACTTTGTTGGGATAGGGATTATGGTAAAGCTTGTGCTTGTAATAAATAATGATCAAACGGATCTATGCTGTCTGTCTTCTCTTGTTCATATTTTATTTTGTTGATGTTTCAAAAACCTTTTCAAATTGATATCACAATGAATGTCTTTACCTAGAACTAGACTTTGCTAAATTGAGATGCACAGAAATTCTTTGAAACCTTACACAAACACCTATTTGAATTCTTGATTAATTTCATAATCAATGCTGTATATGCGCAGTCCAAATTTGAATAACAGAGATGTATATGTTCTATCTAAAGACATTCATTGTTATGTCTTCCTCCCCAAAGTGTTAGTGGCGGGACAGCGCAGTGGCTAACGCGTTCTGCTTCGGATCAAGAGGTCCGGGCATCAAATGGCGCCAGGGGCTCGGCTACGTTGTCTGCTGTGGAGAATTGTTTCTACTAGGGCTGGGACGGGTAGATATTTCCTACCCGGGTACCCGACCACCTGTTACCCTACCCTACCCGGATACACGTTTTGTCGATCTCCAACATCTATTTGTAAGATTTTGTACTACTTTATTCAACTGGTTGGCTGGAACATTGGGCTAGAAGCCTAGCATAGAGACCCAGGGCTATTTCAATCAAATTTATTATGTATGACAATAGATCATTTTAATATTATGTTAGAATCTTCAAATACATTGTAATCTTGAAATGAAAGAATAACAAATTAAACTGTTTTATGATTAGTCACATGATAAAAACGGGTCCGGGTAGTGTGATGGGTACCCGGGTCCTACTCAATACCCACCCGTTCCGGGTATCCGGGTTACCCGTCCCAGCCCTAGCTATATAGTTTCTACATGCAGTAAGGTTTGGGTGCAATTCTTCACTGAATTTCAGCACAGTACCACCCATGGTTCGCTAGTTCCAGCTGTTGCTCACCGGTTTCACCACAATACAATGCAATAATGTCATTGTGAGCTTTCTCCTTGCATTAATGCTAGAATCCATGATATAAATGAAATACTCTTGATATCACCGTTAAACCCCAACTCACCTCACTTCACCAAAGGGTTGGGGGTTGTTTTGGGCTGAATTTACATCGCTGGTACAGCAGTGTAGATTTTGACATATCTTTTAATTCCTTGTGAAAAGTTACAATGTTAAAGTCAACAAAATGGTATAAAAAAATAGAGCAATTGACTCTGTAGATCACCAGGACTTCATTGATTTACTATCTAAAGTTGAATATGTAAGATATCTCAAGCAATACATCGTTAACAAGCAAAAAATAGGTTTTAGATCATGACCTCTGAAACCTAGATTGGGGTCACAGGGTACCCATTGGCCAAGGAGTCTGCACACAACATTTCAACTTTTTATTGGTACTGGAGAAAAAGATGAAAATAGGTTTGTTTAGGTCGTGACCCCTGTGACCCTATTTGGGGCCACATGGTCACCATTTCTACAATTTAAAATCCCCACTGGTCAAGGAGTCTGCACACGACATTTCAGCTTTCTAGACCTTTTGGTATTGGAGAAGAAGATGAAAATAGATTTTTAAGGTTGTGACTCCTGTGACCCTATTTGGGGTCATGGGGTTACCATTGACCCCATGGGCCTTTCAGACCTGATGAGCTAAAAATTCATATCGATCGAATCAAACAATGTAGTATTTTGTAATCATTAACAACATGAATTATATGAAAATGATAAGCAAGTAGAAACTGGTTGATGTTTCTTTACAGATACATAATATAACATCCCTCTGCTGATTTCTCTTCATATGAAATGTCACTAAGTTTGTCCGATGTAGGAAGAGGGTTAACACATGCAGAAATTTACAGCTTAGTCGTTGTTTGTACTCTGAAAAAACAATTTGGTAGGTTACAAGTTTGTTGAAAGATTTTTGTCCTATCACTGTATGCAGGATTACGTGTAATTGAGTCATACTCATTGAACAAATTGTACATGATTACCGAAGCCTTTAAACGACTTCTTCTCCGAATGCAGTTGACATAAAACCTGAAAGGCCAGATGGGCTTTTGGCATGGGCCGGCATCTGTAAACATTTCACATTTTCGACTTCTCCTCAAGAACCACAACACCCCAAAAGCTGAAATTTTGTAGGGAGGTATTTCAAGCCTCTAGGCACTTAAAGAATATAAATGCAGCCACGACAGATTGATCTCTCTCTCTCTCTCTCCGTATCTATGTCATGGCAAGGGATTGTAATTGGGAGTATCACCTGTACTTAATATCTTTACAGGAATTTTGAAACTTGCACAATAAATTTTATCTAAACTTTGTGTCAAGCCGTGATTTTGTTATGCAATAACAATTTCAGTACTGTGATTTTTCAGGGCTAGGGACTGTGCATTATATTCAGAACTATAGTTTTCAGTCTACAACATCAAACAATGTAAACCCTGCTGAGCTACAGAACCAATGGCTCTATTTTGTTCTAATTGAAGTTGTAAGACCCGACATGAGGAAGAGTTCTATTTTCACAAAACTATTCTTCAGGATACTCTGCATTAGCAACTTTTTCCTGAAAATATCATTATCAACTGAGCTCATTTGAAGAGCAAATTGGAAAGAATTCCATTTTCACAAAAAATACTCTGCATGCTCTGCTTTAGTAACTGTCGAATTAACATAAATCTGTCTATTGTACACATTCAAAAAAGAAATTGCAAAAATAATCTATGAACAGAAATATCATTTTTTAAATAATGACAATGTCTTTTTGAATAACTAACTTCAACGTTAAGAGGTAAACAATTATTTCAGCTATTTGAAAAATGAAATTTACAAGACTCGTAGCAGTTTGAAAAAGCATTGAATCCATTAAGAATATTTCTGATTCTTTATTGTGGCTTCATGTTTCATATGGTTCTGGCTATGACTAAATCTAAACACAAATAAATAACAGGTTCCAAATTTATTTTATTCTAACCCTTCATACGATTCCTTTTACACACAGAAAAAGAAACATTTTAATTTAAGGAATTTGAATTTCCAAAATATTGGACATGAGATGGGCTGAGAAGCCCCATAGGCTCCAACCCTCACTGTCACCAAGTGGCGTGACTAGGCATCAAGGGCAGATCACTCTCGTTGTCAACGTCAGGCCAGCTGAACTGTTAGAGGCGAAATTAAGGTGAACACATTCTCAAGATAAATACTTTCAACATTAAGTCGCAAAACAAGTCACATGGTATCAACTATCGCTATTCCTAGGAAACTTACACAGGTTGTACTGACCTTGCCTTGTTGTTCTAAAACAATGGAGAAAGTTACAGCCACATTTGAATGTTGCGCCACCCAACTTGGGCCCCAGTATGTCACGTGACCTTTCTCTCAAGATCTCGCGAGATTGTGCACAGCCATGACAACGATTGTCTTTTCTGTCAACAATCACTGTTGTGAAAATTTCAGACTCCTTTGCTCTCTTTATATAATCGAAGTTTGTCTTGTTTGGAATTGCCAATCCCTTCTTGTTCCAACATGAGCCCGATCATAGACATGCAAGGTACTATTATTTTGGAAGAAAGACGTCCTTATATGTTTGTTTTGAAACAATGAGTAAAATAAATATTGTGCCAAATTTTCAGAAAGCTGTCCGCCATTTTGGTCTATCTTTTATTACAGAAAGTGTCACTTGAGGGACAGTATTGTTCTCAAATCAATCTGTTCCTTATGCATTTTTGACAGTTTGAAAAAATATGAATAACGTACATTCTTGTCTGTCAAATGTAATTAACCTAAAGCAATGACAAACACATGATATCATAGATATTGATTTTGCACAGATTGTTTTGTTTTTTAGTGGACAACGATAATAATCAAACAACAAATCACCCAAAATAAGACTGTTGCACACTTTCTTAATTCTCCTCTTTACCCCTTACAGCTTTTACTGCATTTGAACGCTCTTCTGCTCTTGCCCATCCCACCCTGACACCTCTTGCTCTCCGTAAAGTATGTTAACACAGGAAATGCACAACATATTCTTGTAAATGAATGACCTTAGATCCACTACTCACAAACGACCCAGATCCAATTCTTGTCATGAATCTTTTCATACAATTTAGAAAGCAAATATGCCATTGAAGCATTATCAGCAAGCAAGCCATTTAGTCATTTGAATGCAAATATGTAGATTAAAGATTTAGTCAAAGACTTTTACATTTATTTTATTTGAGTTAACTGACTAAAGTTCCTATCTTAAATTTGTAGTCTTTTTTTTTGGTTGAAACTGCATGATGTCTACATCTGCAGATATCGATGCATGACAAGAAATGATTCCTAAAGTCTGTAAATGTCATCTTGTTTTGCCTGGTATCATATTCAATGGTCAAATAACACTAGTTCCCTTTTTTCCCCACCAGCGTATTGCCTCAAGAGAGCCCAAGTCCCTGTTCCCAGAAACATCCCAAAGCACCTCAGTGTCGGTCAATGTGTGCGGTGTTCCCATTATTGATGATAAGGACTTTACCGAAATTGACCTTGAAGACACTGAGGTTGCAGACCCCAACAAGCCCTCTCTATTCTCAAGTCTATGTTCATGCGTCCTGAAATTTTTCAAGGACTTGTTCAACACTACCATCGCATGAACGATTCCTAAATGAAGGCCAGTGTGACAGTTTGTGAGTGAGGCTGATAGAGTGTGAATGATAAGATTGTCAAGGACGAAGTGTGTATGAAAGAGAATGAACTGGTGCAATAGTGTTTGTCAGAGAGGGACACTTTCGGGACAATTTATTCCAGGGACATGTATATACTTTGTTGGGATAGGGATTATGGTAAAGCTTGTGCTTGTAATAAATAATGATCAAACGGATCTATGCTGTCTGTCTTCTCTTGTTCATATTTTATTTTGTTGATGTTTCAAAAACCTTTTCAAATTGATATCACAATGAATGTCTTTACCTAGAACTAGACTTCTTTGCTAAATTGAGATGGACATAAATTCTTTGAAACCTTATGCAAACACCTATTTAAAATCTTGATCAATTTCATAATCAATGCTGTATATGCGCAATCCAAATTTGAATAGCAGAGATGTATGCTCTGTCTAAAGACATTCATTGTTATGTCTTCCTCCCCAAAGTGTTAGGGGCGGGACAGCGCAGTGGCTTACTAGTTCTGCTTCGGATCAAGAGGTCCGGGCATCAAATGGCGCCAGGGGCTCGGCTACGTTGTCTGCTGTGGAGAACTGTTTCTACATGCAGTAAGGTTTGGGTGCAATTCTTCACTGAATTTCAACACAGTACCACCCATGGTTCGCTAGTTCAAGCTGTTGCTCACCGGTTTCACCACAATACAATGCAATAATGTCATTGTGAGCTTTCTCCTTGCATTAATGCTAGAATCCATGATATAAGTGAAATACTCTTGATATCACCGTTAAACCCCAACTCACCTCACTTCACCAAAGGGTTGGGGGTTGTTTTGGGCTGAATTTACATCGCTGGTACAGCAGTGTAGATTTTGACATATCTTTTAATTCCTTGTGAAAAGTTACAATGTTAAAGTCAACAAAATGGTATAAAAAATAGAGCAATTGGCTCTGTAGATCACCAGGACTTCATTGATTTACTATCTAAAGTTGAATATGTAAGATATCTCAAGCAATACATCGTTAACAAGCAAAAAATAGGTTTTAGATCATGACCTCTGAAACCTAGATTGGGGTCACATGGTACCCATTGGCCAAGGAGTCTGCACACAACATTTCAACTTTTTATTGGTACTGGAGAAAAAGATGAAAATAGGTTTGTTTAGGTCGTGACCCCTGTGACCCTATTTGGGGCCACATGGTCACCATTTCTACAATTTAAAATCCCCACTGGTCAAGGAGTCTGCACACGACATTTCAGCTCTCTAGACCTTTTGGTATTGGAGAAGAAGATGAAAATAGATTTTTAAGGTTGTGACTCCTGTGACCCTATTTGGGGTCATGGGGTTACCATTGACCCCATGGGCCTTTCAGACCTGATGAGCTAAAAATTCATATCGATCGAATCAAACAATGTAGTATTTTGTAATCATTAACAAAATGAATTATATGAAAATGATAAGCAAGTAGAAACTGGTTGATGTTTCTTTACAGATACATAATATAACATCCCTCTGCTGATTTCTCTTCATATGAAATGTCACTAAGTTTGTCCGATGTAGGAAGAGGGTTAACACATGCAGAAATTTACAGCTTAGTCGTTGTTAGTACTCTGAAAAAACAATTTGGTAGGTTACAAGTTTGTTGGAAGATTTTTGTCCTATCACTGTATGCAGGATTACGTGTAATTGAGTCATACTCATTGAACAAATTGTACATGATTACCGAAGCCTTTAAACGACTTCTTCTCCGAATGCAGTTGACATAAAACCTGAAAGGCCAGATGGGCTTTTGGCATGGGCCGGCATCTGTAAACATTTCACATTTTCGACTTCTCCTCAAGAACCACAACACCCCAAAAGCTGAAATTTTGTAGGGAGGTATTTCAAGCCTCTAGGCACTTAAAGAATATAAATGCAGCCACGACAGATTGATCTCTCTCTCTCCGTATCTATGTCATGGCAAGGGATTGTAATTGGGAGTATCACCTGTACTTAATATCTTTACAGGAATTTTGAAACTTGCACAATAAATTTTATCTAAACTTTGTGTCAAGCCGTGATTTTGTTATGCAATAACAATTTCAGTACTGTGATTTTTCAGGGCTAGGGACTGTGCATTATATTCAGAACTATATTTTTCAGTCTACAACATCAAACAATGTAAACCCTGCTGAGCTACAGAACCAATGGCTCTATTTTGTTCTAATTGAAGTTGTAAGACCCGACATGAGGAAGAGTTTTTTTTTCACAAAACTATTCTTCAGGATACTCTGCATTAGCAACTTTTTCCTGAAAATATCATTATCAACTGAGCTCAGTTGAAGAGCAAATTGGAAAGAATTCCATTTTCACAAAAATATTCTGCATGCTCTGCTTTAGTAACTGTCGAATTAACATAAATCTGTCTATTGTACACATTCAAAAAAGAAATTGCAAAAATAATCTATGAACAGAAATATCATTTTTTAAATAATGACAATGTCTTTTTGAATAACTAACTTCAACGTTAAGAGGTAAACAATTATTTCAGCTATTTGAAAAATGAAATTTACAAGACTCGTAGCAGTTTGAAAAAGCATTGAATCCATTAAGAATATTTCTGATTCTTTATTGTGGCTTCATGTTTCATATGGTTCTGGCTATGACTAAATCTAAACACAAATAAATAACAGGTTCCAAATTCATTTTATTCTAACCCTTCATACGATTCCTTTTACACACAGAAAAAGAAACATTTTAATTTAAGGAATTTGAATTTCCAAAATATTGGACATGAGATGGGCTGAGAAGCCCCATAGGCTCCAACCCTCACTGTCACCAAGTGGCGTGACTAGGCATCAAGGGCAGATCACTCTCGTTGTCAACGTCAGGCCAGCTGAACTGTTAGAGGCGAAATTAAGGTGAACACATTCTCAAGATAAATACTTTCAACATTAAGTCGCAAAACAAGTCACATAGTATCAACTATCGCTATTCCTTAGAAACTTACACAGGTTGTACTGACCTTGCCTTGTTGTTCTAAAACAATGGAGAAAGTTACAGCCACATTTGAATGTTGCGCCACCCAACTTGGGCCCCAGTATGTCACGTGACCTTTCTCTCGAGATCTCGCGAGATTGTGCATACCCATGACAACGATTGTCTTTTCTGTCAACGATCACTGTTGTGAAAATTGCAGACTCCTTTGCTCTCTTTATATAATCGAAGTTTGTCTTGTTTGGAATTGCCAATCCCTTCTTGTTCCAACATGAGCTCGATCATAGACATGCAAGGTACTATTATTTTGGAAGAAAGACGTCCTTATATGTTTGTTTTGAAACAATGAGTAAAATAAATATTGTGCCAAATTTTCAGAAAGCTGTCCGCCATTTTGGTCTATCTTTTATTACAGAAAGTGTCACTTGAGGGACAGTATTGTTCTCAAATCAATCTGTTCCTTATGCATTTTTGACAGTTTACAAAAATATGAATAACGTACATTCTTGTCTGTCAAATGTAATAAACCTAAAGCAATGACAAACACATGATATCATAGATATTGATTTTGCACAGATTGTTTTGTTATTCAGTGGACACAACGATAATAATCAAACAACAAATCACCCAAAATAAGACTGTTGCACACTTTCTTAATTCTCCTCTTTACCCCTTACAGCTTTTACTGCATTTGAACGCTCTTCTGCTCTTGCCCATCCCACCCTGACACCTCTTGCTCTCCGTAAAGTATGTTAACACAGGAAATGCACAACATATTCTTGTAAATGAATGACCTTAGATCCACTACTAACAAACGACCCAGATCCAATTCTTGTCATGAATCTTTTCATACAATTTAGAAAGCAAATATGCCATTGAAGCATTATCAGCAAGCAAGCCATTTAGTCATTTGAATGCAAATATGTAGATTAAAGATTTAGTCAAAGACTTTTACATTTATTTTATTTGAGTTAACTGACTAAAGTTCCTATCTTAAATTTGTAGTCTTTTTTGGGGGGTTGAAACTGCATGATGTCTACATCTGCAGATATCGATGCATGACAAGAAATGATTCCTAAAGTCTGTAAATGTCATCTTGTTTTGCCTGGTGTCATATTCAATGGTCAAATAACACTAGTTCCCTTTTCTCCCCACCAGCGTATTGCCTCAAGAGAGCCCAAGTCCCTGTTCCCAGAAACATCCCAAAGCACCTCAGTGTCGGTCAATGTGTGCGGTGTTCCCATTATTGATGATAAGGACTTTACCGAAATTGACCTTGAAGACACTGAGGTTGCAGACCCACACAAGCCCTCTCTATTCTCAAGTCTATGTTCATGCGTCCTGAAATTTTTCAAGGACTTGTTCAACACTACCATCGCATGAACGATTCATAAATGAAGGCCAGTGTGACAGTTTGTGAGTGAGGATGATAGAGTGTGAATGATAAGATTGTCAAGGACGAAGTGTGTATGAAAGAGATTGAACTGGTGCAATAGTGTTTGTCAGAGAGGGACACTTTCGGGACAATTTATTCCAGGGACATGTATATACTTTGTTGGGATAGGGATTATGGTAAAGCTTGTGCATGTAATAAATTATGATCAAACGGATCTATGCTGTCTGTCTTCTCTTGTTCATATTTTATTTTGTTGACGTTTCAAAAACCTTTTCAAATTGATATCACAATGAATGTCTTTACCTAGAACTAGACTTTGCTAAATTGAGATGCACAGAAATTCTTTGAAACCTTACACAAACACCTATTTGAAATCTTGATTAATTTCATAATCAATGCTGTATATGCGCAGTCCAAATTTGAATAACAGAGATGCATATGTTCTATCTAAAGACATTCATTGTTATGTCTTCCTCTCCAAAGTGTTAGTGGCGGGACAGCGCAGTGGCTAACGCGTTCTGCTTCGGATCAAGAGGTCCGGGCATCAAATGGCGCCAGGGGCTCGGCTACGTTGTCTGCTGTGGAGAACTGTTCTACATGCAGTAAGGTTTGGGTGCAATTCTTCACTGAATTTCAGCACAGTACCACCCATGGTTCGCTAGTTCCAGCTGTTGCTCACCGGTTTCACCACAATACAATGCAATAATGTCATTGTGAGCTTTCTCCTTGCATTAATACTAGAATCCATGATATAAGTGAAATACTCTTGATATCACCGTTAAACCCCAACTCACCTCACTTCACCAAAGGGTTGGGGGTTGTTTTGGGCTGAATTTACATCGCTGGTACAGCAGTGTAGATTTTGACATATCTTTTAATTCCTTGTGAAAAGTTACAATGTTAAAGTCAACAAAATGGTATTAAAAAAATAGAGCAATTGGCTCTGTAGATCACCAGGACTTCATTGATTTACTATCTAAAGTTGAATATGTAAGATATCTCAAGCAATACATCGTTAACAAGCAAAAAATAGGTTTTAGATCATGACCTCTGAAACCTAGATTGGGGTCACAGGGTACCCATTGGCCAAGGAGTCTGCACACAACATTTCAACTTTTTATTGGTACTGGAGAAAAAGATGAAAATAGGTTTGTTTAGGTCATGACCCTATTTGGGGCCACATGGTCACCATTTCTACAATTTAAAATCCCCACTGGTCAAGGAGTCTGCACACGACATTTCAGCTCTCTAGACCTTTTGGTATTGGAGAAGAAGATGAAAATAGATTTTAAGGTTGTGTGTGTGGGGTCATGGGGTTACCATTGACCCCATGGGCCTTTCAGACCTAATGAGCTAAAAATTCATATCGATCGAATCAAACAATGTAGTATTTTGTAATCATTAACAAAATGAATTATATGAAAATGATAAGCAAGTAGAAACTGGTTGATGTTTCTTTACAGATATATAATATAACATCCCTCTGCTGATTTCTCTTCATATGAAATGTCACTAAATTTGTCCGATGTAGGAAGAGGGTTAACACATGCAGATATTTACAGCCTAGTCGTTGTTTGTACTCTGAAAAAACAATTTGGTAGGTTACAAGTTTGTTGAAAGATTTTTGTCCTATCACTGTATGCAGGATTACGTGTAATTGAGTCATACTCATTGAACAAATTGTACATGATTACCGAAGCCTTTAAACGACTTCTTCTCCGAATGCAGTTGACATATGAAACCTGAAAGGCCAGATTGGCTTTTGGCATGGGCCGGCATCTGTAAACTTTTCACATTTTCGACTTCTCCTCAAGAACCACAACACCCCAAAAGCTGAAATTTTGTAGGGAGGTATTTCAAGCCTCTAGCACTTAAAGAATATAAATGCAGCCACGACAGATTGATCTCTCTCTCTCTCTCTCCGTATCTATGTCATGGCAAGGGATTGTAATTGGGAGTATCACCTGTACTTAATATCTTTGCAGGAATTGTGAAACTTGCACAATAAATGTTATCTAAACTTTGTGTCAAGCCGTGATTTTGTTATGCAATAACAATTTCAGTACTGTGATTTTTCAGGGCTAGGGACTGTGCATTATATTCAGAACTATATTTTTCAGTCTACAACATCAAACAATGTAAACCCTGCTGAGCTACAGAACCAATGGCTCTATTTTGTTCTAATTGAAGTTGTAAGACCGGACATGAGGAAGAGTTCTATTTTAACAAAACTATTCTTCAGGATACTCTGCATTAGCAACTTTTTCCTGAAAATATCTTTTGAATCGACTGAACTCATTTGAAGAGCAAATTGGAAAGAATTCCATTTTCACAAAAATATTCTGCATGCTCTGCTTTAGTAACTGTCGCATTAACATAAATCTGTCTATTGTACACATTCAAAAAAGAAATTGCAAAAATAATCTATGAACAGAAATATCATTTTTTAAATAATGACAATGTCTTTTTGAATAACTAACTTCAACGTTAAAAGGTAAACAATTATTTCAGCTATTTGAAAAATGAAATTTACAAGACTCGTAGCAGTTTGAAAAAGCATTGAATCCATTAAGAATATTTCTGATTCTTTATTGTGGATTCATGTTTCATATGGTTCTGGCTATGACTAAATCTAAACACAAATAAATAACAGGTTCCAAATTTATTTTATTCTAACCCTTCATACGATTCCTTTTACACACAGAAAAAGAAACATTTTAATTTAAGGAATTTGAATTTCCAAAATATTGGACATGAGATGGGCTGAGAAGCCCCATAGGCTCCAACCCTCACTGTCACCAAGTGGCGTGACTAGGCATCAAGGGCAGATCACTCTCGTTGTCAACGTCAGGCCAGCTGAACTGTTAGAGGCGAAATTAAGGTGAACACATTCTCAAGATAAATACTTTCAACATTAAGTCGCAAAACAAGTCACATGGTATCAACTATCGCTATTCCTAGGAAACTTACACAGGTTGTACTGACCTTGCCTTGTTGTTCTAAAACAATGGAGAAAGTTACAGCCAAATTTGAATGTTGCGCCACCCAACCAGTATGTCACGTGACCTTTCTCTCGAGGTCTCGCGAGATTGTGCATACCCATGACAACGATTGTCTTTTCTGTCAACAATCACTGTTGTGAAAATTGCAGACTCCTTTGCTCTCTTTATATAATCGAAGTTTGTCTTGTTTGGAATTGCTAATCCCTTCTTGTTCCAACATGAGCTCGATCATAGACATGCAAGGTACTATTATTTTGGAAGAAAGACGTCCTTATATGTTTGTTTTGAAACAATGAGTAAAATAAATATTGTGCCAAATTTTCAGAAAGCTGTCCGCCATTTTGGTCTATCTTTTATTACAGAAAGTGTCACTTGAGGGACAGTATTGTTCTCAAATCAATCTGTTCCTTATGCATTTTTGACAGTTTAAAAAAATATGAGTAACGAACATTCTTGTCTGTCAAATGTAATTAACCTAAATCAATGACAAACACATGATATCATAGATATTGATTTTGCACAGATTGTTTTGTTATTCAGTGGACACAACGATAATAATCAAACAACAAATCACCCAAAATAAGACTGTTGCACACTTTCTTAATTCTCCTCTTTACCCCTTACAGCTTTTACTGCATTTGAACGCTCTTCTGCTCTTGCCCATCCCACCCTGACACCTCTTGCTCTCCGTAAAGTATGTTAACACAGGAAATGCACAACATATTCTTGTAAATGAATGACCTTAAATCCACTACTCACAAACGACCCAGATCCAATTCTTGTCATGAATCTTTTCATACAATTTAGAAAGCAAATATGCCATTGAAGCATTATCAGCAAGCAAGCCATTTAGTCATTTGAATGCAAATATGTAGATTAAAGATTTAGTCAAAGACTTTTACATTTATTTTATTTGAGTTAACTGACTAAAGTTCCTTTCTTAAATTTGTAGTCTTTATTTTTGGTTGAAACTGCATGATGCCTACATCTGCAGATATCGATGCATGACAAGAAATGATTCCTAAAGTCTGTAAATGTCATCTTGTTTTGCCTGGTATCATATTCAATGGTCAAATAACACTAGTTCCCTTTTCTCCCCACCAGCGTATTGCCTCAAGAGAGCCCAAGTCCCTGTTCCCAGAAACATCCCAAAGCACCTCAGTGTCGGTCAATGTGTGCGGTGTTCCCATTATTGATGATAAGGACTTTACCGAAATTGACCTTGAAGACACTGAGGTTGCAGACCCCCACAAGCCCTCTCTATTCTCAAGTCTATGTTCATGCGTCCTGAAATTTTTCAAGGACTTGTTCAAGACTACCATCGCATGAACGATTCATAAATGAAGGCCAGTGTGACAGTTTGTAAGTGAGGATGATAGAGTGTGAATGATAAGATTGTCAAGGACGAAGTGTGTATGAAAGAGAATGAACTGGTGCAATAGTGTTTGTCAGAGAGGGACACTTTCGGGACAATTTATTCCAGGGACATGTATATACTTTGTTGGGATAGGGATTATGGTAAAGCTTGTGCATGTAATAAATAATGATCAAACGGATCTATGCTGTCTGTCTTCTCTTGTTCATATTTTATTTTGTTGATGTTTCAAAAACCTTTTCAAATTGATATCACAATGAATGTCTTTACCTAGAACTAGACTTTGCTAAATTGAGATGCACAGAAATTCTTTGAAACATTACACAAACACCTATTTGAAATCTTGATTAATTTCATAATCAATGCTGTATATGCGCAGTCCAAATTTGAATAACAGAGATGTATATGTTCTATCTAAAGACATTCATTGTTATGTCTTCCTCCCCAAAGTGTTAGGGGCGGGACAGCGCAGTGGCTAACGCGTTCTGCTTCGGATCAAGAGGTCCGGGCATCAAATGGCGCCAGGGGCTCGGCTACGTTGTCTGCTGTGGAGAACTGTTCTACATGCAGTAAGGTTTGGGTGCAATTCTTCACTGAATTTCAGCACAGTACCACCCATGGTTCGCTAGTTCCAGCTGTTGCTCACCGGTTTCAC
Source organism: Gibbula magus (assembly GCA_936450465.1). Classification (NCBI taxonomy): domain Eukaryota; kingdom Metazoa; phylum Mollusca; class Gastropoda; order Trochida; family Trochidae; genus Gibbula; species Gibbula magus. The sequence goes on along the minus strand of OW388304.1, from coordinate 49,421,916 downwards.
CACAATACAATGCAATAATGTCATTGTGAGCTTTCTCCTTGCATTAATACTAGAATCCATGATATAAGTGAAATACTCTTGATATCACCGTTAAACCCCAACTCACCTCACTTCACCAAAGGGTTTGGGGTTGTTTTGGGCTGAATTTACATCGCTGGTACAGCAGTGTAGATTTTGACATATCTTTTAATTCCTTGTGAAAAGTTACAATGTTAAAGTCAACAAAATGGTAGGTTTTAAAATAGGTTTTAGATCATGACCTCTGAAACCTAGATTGGGGTCACAGGGTACCCATTGGCCAAGGAGTCTGCACACAACATTTCAACTTTTTATTGGTACTGGAGAAAAAGATGAAAATAGGTTTGTTTAGGTCGTGACCCTATTTGGGGCCACATGGTCACCATTTCTACAATTTAAAATCCCCACTGGTCAAGGAGTCTGCACACGACATTTCAGCTCTCTAGACCTTTTGGTATTGGAGAAGAAGATGAAAATAGATTTTAAGGTTGTGACTCCTGTGACCCTTTTTGGGGTCATGGGGTTACCATTGACCCCATGGGCCTTTCAGACCTGATGAGCTAAAAATTCATATCGATCGAATCAAACAATGTAGTATTTTGTAATCATTAACAAAATGAATTATATGAACATGATAAGCAAGTAGAAACTGGTTGATGTTTCCTTACAGATATATGATATAACATCCCTCTGCTGATTTCTCTTCATATGAAATGTCACTAAATTTGTCCGATGTAGGAAGAGGGTTAACACATGCAGATATTTACAGCCTAGTCGTTGTTAGTACTCTGAAAAAACAATTTGGTAGGTTACAAGTTTGTTGAAAGATTTTTGTCCTATCACTGTATGCAGGATTACGTGTAATTGAGTCATACTCATTTAACAAATTGTACATGATTACCGAAGCCTTTAAACGACTTCTTCTCCGAATGCAGTTGACATATGAAACCTGAAAGGCCAGATGGGCTTTTGGCATGGGCCGGCATCTGTAAACTTTTCACATTTTCGACTTCTCCTCAAGAACCACAACACCCCAAAAGCTGAAATTTTGTAGGGAGGTATTTCAAGCCTCTAGCACTTAAAGAATATAAATGCAGCCACGACAGATTGATCTCTCTCTCTCTCCGTATCTATGTCATGGCAAGGGATTGTAATTGGGAGTATCACCTGTACTTAATATCTTTGCAGGAATTGTGAAACTTGCACAATAAATGTTATCTAAACTTTGTGTCAAGCCGTGATTTTGTTATGCAATAACAATTTCAGTACTGTGATTTTTCAGGGCTAGGGACTGTGCATTATATTCAGAACTATATTTTTCAGTCTACAACATCAAACAATGTAAACCCTGCTGAGCTACAGAACCAATGGCTCTATTTTGTTCTAATTGAAGTTGTAAGACCGGACATGAGGAAGAGTTCTATTTTAACAAAACTATTCTTCAGGATACTCTGCTTTAGCAACTTTTTCCTGAAAATATCATTTGAATCGACTGACCTCATTTGAAGAGCAAATTGGAAAGAATTCCCTTTTCACAAAAATATTCTGCATGCTCTGCTTTAGTAACTGTCGCATTAACATAAATCTGTCTATTGTACACATTCAAAAAAGAAATTGCAAAAATAATCTATGAACAGAAATATCATTTTTTAAATAATGACAATGTCTTTTTGAATAACTAACTTCAACGTTAAGAGGTAAACAATTATTTCAGCTATTTGAAAAATGAAATTTACAAGACTCGTAGCAGTTTGAAAAAGCATTGAATCCATTAAGAATATTTCTGATTCTTTATTGTGGATTCATGTTTCATATGGTTCTGGCTATGACTAAATCTAAACACAAATAAATAACAGGTTCCAAATTTATTTTATTCTAACCCTTCATACGATTCCTTTTACACACAGAAAAAGAAACATTTTAATTTAAGGAATTTGAATTTCCAAAATATTGGACATGAGATGGGCTGAGAAGCCCCATAGGCTCCAACCCTCACTGTCACCAAGTGGCGTGACTAGGCATCAAGGGCAGATCACTCTCGTTGTCAACGTCAGGCCAGCTGAACTGTTAGAGGCGAAATTAAGGTGAACACATTCTCAAGATAAATACTTTCAACATTAAGTCGCAAAACAAGTCACATAGTATCAACTATCGCTATTCCTTAGAAACTTACACAGGTTGTACTGACCTTGCCTTGTTGTTCTAAAACAATGGAGAAAGTTACAGCCACATTTGAATGTTGCGCCACCCAACTTGGGCCCCAGTATGTCACGTGACCTTTCTCTCGAGGTCTCGCGAGATTGTGCATACCCATGACAACGATTGTCTTTTCTGTCAACAATCATCGTTGTGAAAATTGCAGACTCCTTTGCTCTCTTTATATAATCGAAGTTTGTCTTGTTTGGAATTGCCAATCCCTTCTTGTTCCAACATGAGCTCGATCATAGACATGCAAGGTACTATTATTTTGGAAGAAAGACGTCCTTATATGTTTGTTTTGAAACAATGAGTAAAATAAATATTGTGCCAAATTTTCAGAAAGCTGTCCGCCATTTTGGTCTATCTTTTATTACAGAAAGTGTCACTTGAGGGACAGTATTGTTCTCAAATCAATCTGTTCCTTATGCATTTTTGACAGTTTACAAAAATATGAATAACGTACATTCTTGTCTGTCAAATGTAATAAACCTAAAGCAATGACAAACACATGATATCATAGATATTGATTTTGCACAGATTGTTTTGTTATTCAGTGGACACAACGATAATAATCAAACAACAAATCACCCAAAATAAGACTGTTGCGCACTTTCTTAATTCTCCTCTTTACCCCTTACAGCTTTTACTGCATTTGAACGCTCTTCTGCTCTTGCCCATCCCACCCTGACACCTCTTGCTCTCCGTAAAGTATGTTAACACAGGAAATGCACAACATATTCTTGTAAATGAATGACCTTAGATCCACTACTAACAAACGACCCAGATCCAATTCTTGTCATGAATCTTTTCATACAATTTAGAAAGTAAATATGCCATTGAAGCATTATCAGCAAGCAAGCCATTTAGTCATTTGAATGCAAATATGTAGATTAAAGATTTAGTCAAAGACTTTTACATTTATTTTATTTGAGTTAACTGACTAAAGTTCCTATCTTAAATTTGTAGTCTTTATTTTTGGTTGAAACTGCATGATGTCTAAATCTGCAGATATCGATGCATGACAAGAAATGATTCCTAAAGTCTGTAAATGTCATCTTGTTTTGGCTGGTATCATATTCAATGGTCAAATAACACTAGTTCCCTTTTCTCCCCACCAGCGTATTGCCTCAAGAGAGCCCACGTCCCTGTTCCCAGAAACATCCCAAAGCACCTCAGTGTCGGTCAATGTGTGCGGTGTTCCCATTATTGATGATAAGGACTTTACCGAAATTGACCTTGAAGACACTGAGGTTGCAGACCCCCACAAGCCCTCTCTATTCTCAAGTCTATGTTCATGCGTCCTGAAATTTTTCAAGGACTTGTTCAAGACTACCATCGCATGAACGATTCATAAATGAAGGCCAGTGTGACAGTTTGTAAGTGAGGATGATAGAGTGTGAATGATAAGATTGTCAAGGACGAAGTGTGTATGAAAGAGAATGAACTGGTGCAATAGTGTTTGTCAGAGAGGGACACTTTCGGGACAATTTATTCCAGGGACATGTATATACTTTGTTGGGATAGGGATTATGGTAAAGCTTGTGCATGTAATAAATAATGATCAAACGGATCTATGCTGTCTGTCTTCTCTTGTTCATATTTTATTTTGTTGATGTTTCAAAAACCTTTTCAAATTGATATCACAATGAATGTCTTTACCTAGAACTAGACTTTGCTAAATTGAGATGCACAGAAATTCTTTGAAAACTTTCACAGACACCTATTTGAAATCTTGATTAATTTCATAATCAATGCTGTATATGCGCAGTCCAAATTTGAATAACAGAGATGTATATGTTCTATCTAAAGACATTCATTGTTATGTCTTCCTCTCCAAAGTGTTAGTGGCGGGACAGCGCAGTGGCTAACGCGTTCTGCTTCGGATCAAGAGGTCCGGGCATCAAATGGCGCCAGGGGCTCGGCTACGTTGTCTGCTGTGGAGAACTGTTCTACATGCAGTAAGGTTTGGGTGCAATTCTTCACTGAATTTCAGCACAGTACCACCCATGGTTCGCTAGTTCCAGCTGTTGCTCACCGGTTTCACCACAATACAATGCAATAATGTCATTGTGAGCTTTCTCCTTGCATTAATACTAGAATCCATGATATAAGTGAAATACTCTTGATATCACCGTTAAACCCCAACTCACCTCACTTCACCAAAGGGTTGGGGGTTGTTTTGGGCTGAATTTACATCGCTGGTACAGCAGTGTAGATTTTGACATATCTTTTAATTCCTTGTGAAAAGTTACAATGTTAAAGTCAACAAAATGGTAGGTTTTAAAATAGGTTTTAGATCATGACCTCTGAAACCTAGATTGGGGTCACAGGGTACCCATTGGCCAAGGAGTCTGCACACAACATTTCAACTTTTTATTGGTACTGGAGAAAAAGATGAAAATAGGTTTGTTTAGGTCGTGACCCTATTTGGGGCCACATGGTCACCATTTCTACAATTTAAAATCCCCACTGGTCAAGGAGTCTGCACACGACATTTCAGCTCTCTAGACCTTTTGGTATTGGAGAAGAAGATGAAAATAGATTTTAAGGTTGTGACTCCTGTGACCCTTTTTGGGGTCATGGGGTTACCATTGACCCCATGGGCCTTTCAGACCTGATGAGCTAAAACTTCATATCGATCGAATCAAACAATGTAGTATTTTGTAATCATTAACAAAATGAATTATATGAACATGATAAGCAAGTAGAAACTGGTTGATGTTTCCTTACAGATATATGATATAACATCCCTCTGCTGATTTCTCTTCATATGAAATGTCACTAAATTTGTCCGATGTAGGAAGAGGGTTAACACATGCAGATATTTACAGCCTAGTCGTTGTTAGTACTCTGAAAAAACAATTTGGTAGGTTACAAGTTTGTTGAAAGATTTTTGTCCTATCACTGTATGCAGGATTACGTGTAATTGAGTCATACTCATTTAACAAATTGTACATGATTACCGAAGCCTTTAAACGACTTCTTCTCCGAATGCAGTTGACATATGAAACCTGAAAATCCAGATGGGCTTTTGGCATGGGCCGGCATCTGTAAACTTTTCACATTTTCGACTTCTCCTCAAGAACCACAACACCCCAAAAGCTGAAATTTTGTAGGGAGGTATTTCAAGCCTCTAGCACTTAAAGAATATAAATGCAGCCACGACAGATTGATCTCTCTCTCTCTCCGTATCTATGTCATGGCAAGGGATTGTAATTGGGAGTATCACCTGTACTTAATATCTTTGCAGGAATTGTGAAACTTGCACAATAAATGTTATCTAAACTTTGTGTCAAGCCGTGATTTTGTTATGCAATAACAATTTCAGTACTGTGATTTTTCAGGGCTAGGGACTGTGCATTATATTCAGAACTATATTTTTCAGTCTACAACATCAAACAATGTAAACCCTGCTGAGCTACAGAACCAATGGCTCTATTTTGTTCTAATTGAAGTTGTAAGACCGGACATGAGGAAGAGTTCTATTTTAACAAAACTATTTTTCAGGATACTCTGCATTAGCAACTTTTTCCTGAAAATATCATTTGAATCGACTGACCTCATTTGAAGAGCAAATTGGAAAGAATTCCATTTTCACAAAAATATTCAGCATGCTCTGCTTTAGTAACTGTCGCATTAACATAAATCTGTCTATTGTACACATTCAAAACAGAAATTGCAAAAATAATCTATGAACAGAAATATCATTTTTTAAATAATGACAATGTCTTTTTGAATAACTAACTTCAACGTTAAGAGGTAAACAATTATTTCAGCTATTTGAAAAATGAAATTTACAAGACTCGTAGCAGTTTGAAAAAGCATTGAATCCATTAAGAATATTTCTGATTCTTTATTGTGGCTTCATGTTTCATATGGTTCTGGCTATGACTAAATCTAAACACAAATAAATAACAGGTTCCAAATTTATTTTATTCTAACCCTTCATACGATTCCTTTTACACACAGAAAAAGAAACATTTTAATTTAAGGAATTTGAATTTCCAAAATATTGGACATGAGATGGGCTGAGAAGCCCCATAGGCTCCAACCCTCACTGTCACCAAGTGGCGTGACTAGGCATCAAGGGCAGATCACTCTCGTTGTCAACGTCAGGCCAGCTGAACTGTTAGAGGCGAAATTAAGGTGAACACATTCTCAAGATAAATACTTTCAACATTAAGTCGCAAAACAAGTCACATGGTATCAACTATCGCTATTCCTAGGAAACTTACACAGGTTGTACTGACCTTGCCTTGTTGTTCTAAAACAATGGAGAAAGTTACAGCCAAATTTGAATGTTGCGCCACCCAACTTGGGCCCCAGTATGTCACGTGACCTTTCTCTCGAGGTCTCGCGAGATTGTGCATACCCATGACAACGATTGTCTTTTCTGTCAACGATCACTGTTGTGAAAATTGCAGACTCCTTTGCTCTCTTTATATAATCGAAGTTTGTCTTGTTTGGAATTGCCAATCCCTTCTTGTTCCAACATGAGCTCGATCATAGACATGCAAGGTACTATTATTTTGGAAGAAAGACGTCCTTATATGTTTGTTTTGAAACAATGAGTAAAATAAATATTGTGCCAAATTTTCAGAAAGCTGTCCGCCATTTTGGTCTATCTTTTATTACAGAAAGTGTCACTTGAGGGACAGTATTGTTCTCAAATCAATCTGTTCCTTATGCATTTTTGACAGTTTAAAAAACTATGAGTAACGAACATTCTTGTCTGTCAAATGTAATTAACCTAAAGCAATGACAAACACATGATATCATAGATATTGATTTTGCACAGATTGTTTTGTTATTCAGTGGACACAACGATAATAATCAAACAACAAATCACCCAAAATAAGACTGTTGCACACATTCTTAATTCTCCTCTTTACCCCTTACAGCTTTTACTGCATTTGAACGCTCTTCTGCTCTTGCCCATCCCACCCTGACACCTCTTGCTCTCCGTAAAGTATGTTAACACAGGCAATGCACAACATATTCTTGTAAATGAATGACCTTAGATCCACTACTAACAAACGACCCAGATCCAATTCTTGTCATGAATCTTTTCATACAATTTAGAAAGCAAATATGCCATTGAAGCATTATCAGCAAGCAAGCCATTTAGTCATTTGAATGCAAATATGTAGATTAAAGATTTAGTCAAAGACTTTTACATTTATTTTATTTGAGTTAACTGACTAAAGTTCCTATCTTAAATTTGTAGTCTTTTTTGGGGGTTGAAACTGCATGATGTCTACATCTGCAGATATCGATGCATGACAAGAAATGATTCCTAAAGTCTGTAAATGTCATCTTGTTTTGCCTGGTATCATATTCAATGGTCAAATAACACTAGTTCCCTTTTCTCCCCACCAGCGTATTGCCTCAAGAGAGCCCAAGTCCCTGTTCCCAGAAACATCCCAAAGCACCTCAGTGTCGGTCAATGTGTGCGGTGTTCCCATTATTGATGATAAGGACTTTACCGAAATTGACCTTGAAGACACTGAGGTTGCAGACCCCCACAAGCCCTCTCTATTCTCAAGTCTATGTTCATGCGTCCTGAAATTTTTCAAGGACTTGTTCAACACTACCATCGCATGAACGATTCATAAATGAAGGCCAGTGTGACAGTTTGTGAGTGAGGATGATAGAGTGTGAATGATAAGATTGTCAAGGACGAAGTGTGTATGAAAGAGAATGAACTGGTGCAATAGTGTTTGTCAGAGAGGGACACTTTCGGGACAATTTATTCCAGGGACATGTATATACTTTGTTGGGATAGGGATTATGGTATAGCTTGTGCTTGTAATAAATAATGATCAAACGGATCTATGCTGTCTGTCTTCTCTTGTTCATATTTTATTTTGTTGATGTTTCAAAAACCTTTTCAAATTGATATCACAATGAATGTCTTTACCTAGAACTAGACTTTGCTAAATTGAGATGCACAGAAATTCTTTGAAACCTTACACAAACACCTATTTGAATTCTTGATTAATTTCATAATCAATGCTGTATATGCGCAGTCCAAATTTGAATAACAGAGATGTATATGTTCTATCTAAAGACATTCATTGTTATGTCTTCCTCCCCAAAGTATTAGGGGCGGGACAGCGCAGTGGCTAACGCGTTCTGCTTCGGATCAAGAGGTCCGGGCATCAAATGGCGCCAGGGGCTCGGCTACTTTGTCTGCTGTGGAGAACTGTTCTACATGCAGTAAGGTTTGGGTGCAATTCTTCACTGAATTTCAGCACAGTACCACCCATGGTTCGCTAGTTCCAGCTGTTGCTCACCGGTTTCACCACAATACAATGCAATAAAAAAAAAAAAAAATGTCATTGTGAGCTTTCTCCTTGCATTAATACTAGAAGCCATGAAATAAGTGAAATACTCTTAATATCACCGTTAAACCCCAACTCTCCTCACTTCACCAAAGGGTTGGGGTTGTTTTGGGCTGAATTTACATCGCTGGTACAGCAGTGTAGATTTGGACATATCTTTTAATTCCTTGTGAAAAGTTACAATGTTAAAGTCAACAAAATGGAATTAAAAAATAGAGCAATGGGCTCTGTAGATCACCAGGACTTCATTGATTTACTATCTAAAGTTGAATATGTAAGATATCTCAAGAAATACATTGTTAACAAGCAAAAAATAGGTTTTAGATCATGACCTCTGAAACCTAGATTGGGGTCACAGGTACCCAATGGCCAAGGAGTCTGCACACAACATTTCAACTTTATATTGGTACTGGAGAAAAAGATGAAAATAGGTTTGTTTAGGTCGTGACCCCTGTGACCCTATTTGGGGCCACATGGTCACCATTTCTACAATTTAAAATCCCCACTGGTCAAGGAGTCTGCACACGACATTTCAGCTCTCTAGACCTTTTGGTATTGGAGAAGAAGATGAAAATAGATTTTTAAGGTTGTGACTCCTGTGACCCTATTTGGGGTCATGGGGTTACCATTGACCCCATGGGCCTTTCAGACCTGATGAGCTAAAAATTCATATCGATCGAATCAAACAATGTAGTATTTTGTAATCATTAAAAAAATGAATTGTATGAAAATGATAAGCAAGTAGAAAGTGGTTAATGTTTCTTTACAGATATATAATATAACATCCCTCTGCTGATTTCTCTTCATATGACATGTCACTAAGTTTGTCCGATGTAGTAAGAGGGTTAACACATGCAGAAATTTACAGTCTAGTCGTTGTTAGTACTCTGAAAGTAAAACAATTTAGTAGGTTACAAGTTTGTTGAAAATTGTTTGTCCTATCACTGTATTCAGGTGAATTGACAAAGAGGTCTGATGAGTTCAATCCGAAGGAAACCGGTCACCACTCTATAAACACCAGCCCGTCACGATGGGGTCCCCCTGTACCCAACCTACTGTATTCAGGATTACGTGTAATTGAGTCATACACATTTAACAAATTGTACATGATTAGCGAAGCCTTTAAACAACTTCTTCTCCGAATGCAGTTGACAAAAGAAACATGAAAGGCCAGATGGGCTTTTGGCATGGACCGGCGTCTGACATCTGTAAACTTTTCACATTTTCGACTTCTCCTCAAGAACCACTGAAGAGGTATTTCAAGCCTCAAGCACTTAAAGAACATAAATGCAGCCATGACAGTTTGATCTCTCTCTCAACAAGAAAAAAGTGAGCATAGCTCACATACCCCGGCCATCTGCTATCCGTCCATTGAGAATTATAGATGTGAAGGGTACTATGTATAAAAAACAGCTTCAAGCATCATAATAGTGTCCAAAATAATTTTAGGAACTGACTATTATTACAAAATTTCATTCACCCAGATGTAATATTTTTCAGGTAACTTAATTTTTCCCCATTAGAGCATCACACCGGTAATTTGTACCAAGTTCAATTACAGATTCAAGGGCTTCAACTCTGTAAAAAATAATATTTCGGAACTGGACTGTGAACTCGATGAAGAGTATTCATTCACCTAGATGTAATAGTTGCCAGGAAAACTTGTCCCAATTGGAGCATCACAGCTCTTTTGGTACCAAGTTCAATTTCGGATTCAAGGGCCATAACTCCGTAAAAAATAATATTTCGGAAATGGATTTTAAACTCAATGAAGAGTATCATCTGGACTACCTACATGTAAAATTTCATTCACCTACATGTAATAGTTGCCCACTTGTCCCCATTGGGGCATCACAGTTCGTTTGGTACTTAGTTAAATTTAGGATTCAAGGGCCATAACTCCGTAAAAAATAATATTTCGGAACTGGTTTTCGAACTCGATAAAGAGTATGGTCATGAGTACTCACAACCAAAATTTCATTCACCTAGGTTGAACAGTATCCGAGAAAACTTGTCCCCATTGAACACAATAAAACTAAGTCCAAAAAGTGACGTTTCCATGGAAACGACAACAAATTTAAATGCGCGATCGGAAGAACATGGTTAACAACTGTACAAAGTTTGATTGATGTACCTTTGACGGTTTTTGAGAAAATTGACTGGACGGAAGGACGGACGGAATGACTTCGTAGCGGGGGTATAATAATGGCTAGTTGTTAATCATATTTAAGTTTTTTAATGCCATATTTACATATTTTCGTCTGTATGACCTAGGTCGTCAAAGATGAGTTGTGTATGGATAATGCATCAATATACACTTTCACCAAATGTAAGACATTTGGTACCATGGTTCAAGAGATATTACTTTGACAAGCATGCGACCTTGAAAAAAGTTATGTCAACCAAATTAGATTGGTGACTGTTTAATCTGTGAGTATTGGACATCAGCGAATATTAACACACTGGGAACGATTCATGAGATAACCAAGATGTCTTGGTGATAATGAAATAAAGGCATGGTTACACATGTAGACTTGTGTCCGTGTGATCCCTCGATGAAGGCTGCCACCAAATATTAAGACATTGGGGCCATGGGGCCTTGTGGTGGGGGATAATGAGAAGTAACAACAACATGCAACCCTTTAAATTTATTTTAATATTCCTTGTAATGTTTACACAAGTCTTGTTTATATCTACTAGTATCTACACATTCCAAATACTCCAGTGCAGTCATCTGCAACACTTTTCAGACATTTATATAACAAAACTTGAAATTTTGAGTGACATTTTTCATTTAAAGTCTGCATTTCTCAAGGGATATCAACATGAGTATACATTCTTTAATTTGTTTCTTTACTTGAAATGAGAAAACAAAAGATAAATGAAAACTATCACTCAATCACAGCCAGATTCTAAAACACATGCTAATCTCGACCCCACACAATAATGAATCATTGAACCTCAACACACTAATTTATGCTTCAATCAAAATGGAATTCTTCTTTAGCAATGACAAATTATGGATTTGTACACAGAATGTGAAACAAAGAAACATTAGTACACAATACATTGACAAAGTTCCGTAACATAAACAGGGCATTCTCTTCCCAGAGAGCTTACTCTTCTATGTTCTTCCATCCTAACCTCTGTTGCATCTCGCAAAATCCCTTGACGGTGAAAGATAGAAACACTGGTTACGTCCTTAATTTTGTCCAATCAAACATTTTTTACATCTGCAAATGACTTCTGTCTTGTAAAGAATATGTTCACATAGCACACTGATGAAACAACTCTGAGTGAAGGAAGAACCGAGTGCAGTAACCTCTGTGGGAAGAGAATAACACAGGGGTTAAAACATCTTTCTTTAGTGCCAATAAGTCATGACTTATCTCAGCGACTGCCAAGTTGGAAGCTGAAGCAAGTTGACTTCTTGTGGATTTTGTGAGGAGTCAAAGGTCAGTCAGTGACCTCAAAGATACAGATTTTTTAACCCCTGCATAAAACTGATACACTTCAATTATGAAATTGATGATCCAAGACAGAGGTATTACAAATGAAAATCCAATAATGATTTTTAAATTCTAACAAATCAAAGTATCAAAGCACTATTGCGTAAACTTGAAACCAGATATTCCTATAAAAGATGTCCTTATACACGTTAAAAGTAATTCGAAAAGAGCAGGTATAGAAATAGCTTTTTCTAATTATACTGTGTATATATGACCCTACAACCATAATGTAACAGGCTAACCGTATTTTGTGTCTTTAAGAAATGGAATGTAGCAAGTGACTAGATATGACAAAAGATAATTATTCAACTTTACAATCCAATGTTTACAAAAACTCTTGGAACAAAATCCGTTTGATAGATATTTAGAGAAATTCAAAACTGTTCTATCCCAAGATCCAAGGACAATAAACTCAAACTGACAAATAGACCTTGCATGATAATTAGTTACATTTCTCATAAAAGTATCATTAAAGATAGACATCTTTCACATAATTGTTCAGCATGATCACCGTCTCTCAGGAACATACTTCATTTACAAATATTCCAGCATTTCGAGCAACATCACAGTGTATATTGATTACGACATCTCGTAGTTAGCGCGTGAGTTCATGCGTTGCTGCGTGAAGGAGAAGATGAAGAGGAGGAAGTAGAGCCCCGCAGCGATCCAGCAGTTCATGGCATTCTGTTCATACTTTTCTTGAACATGCTTGTATGTGTGGTTGAACTTTGCCCAATCGCCAAGTGGGATGTCTTCAAACAATGCCGGGCTACGGATGTAGAAAAATACTCCCAGCAGACCCTGTAAGAAGGAAAGAAAGGTTAACATTAAAATATTTTAAAGAGGAAAAATCTAGAACAGATCTGACAACAAACGATGGTTTGAAAATTAGAGAGAAAATCTTTGTGAATATTACATTTATGCAAAATATAACTGAAGTGATTCATGTGAATAATTTTCATAGTCAAATAGAGTAAAATCATTATCAATAATTGTTATTTTACATGAAGCCATATATAACAGAAGAAAATAGCTGTATTAACAAAACATAATGCAAACATCTGGTGTTGACTTTGTTTGAGATACACATAAAGAAAACTAAGAAGAGCATATCATTCAAAATTCATTTCAATTGATCAAGATGTTCTGTTCTTAAAAACAGTAGATATACTGGAGAGAAAATGAGAATTAATGTTCTACTTATCAACAGAAATAGTAATATTAAACACATTTAGGTTTAAAATTTATCATAGATATAAAAATGATCAAACGAGCTGACAACATATTGACAATATGTGACGAAGGACATCTGTTTAAGGACACCAGGTAAGCCTCACCAGGATGTAGGCAAGTTTCAGCAAGGTGTTTTCAATATCATTGACCTACATAACTCGGTAGTCAACTTGAGGTTCAATCATGAGTGACAAAATACAAAATTAGATTTCCTCTCATAAATTATATGCTGCTTTTTTTGACAGAAATTCAATGATAACCTTTTCTTGGTTATTAGGTGGGTATGAGTAATCATTTTGTTGCATCTTGTATTGGTGCAATCGTCATATTGAACATCATCAGTAGAGTGTAAACTGTTACTTTCAGTCAACAACATGCAAATGTTCTCTCGGTGAATAAGTAATTCATAACATACTTACCAACATAATAATGGCCCATACACTCAAAACCATGTAATACGCCGAGCATTTCGGTCCTAAAATTGGACAAGCCATGTTATGATGTGATTTGTAAGAGCTTGATTATCCGTATGTCACCTCCACAACTCGACTGATGATCATGTGACCTATTTGACGCGTGATGTTCTCAAATTTATTTCCAAGGGAGACTACTTTGCAAAGAAATTGCTTACCGCTAAAGCGTTCATCTTCCTGAATCGGTTGACGGTACAGCTATTTATACAGAAACACTTTTATGACACCAATTGGTTTTAACGAAAAAGTAGGTATTCATATTTATATTTCATCGATCTTCGTTTAGCACAGTTAAAGAACTTTTTTTTCAAAATATGTGAAAAAGTGTTAATAATTTATCGTTTTAGTTATTTTCTTTTATAAATACAAAATTAGAATGAAAGCCATTTATCACATCACTTTGTGTTGATTCAAAAATCTTTTGCTGGTGCATTTTATGAAGAGTGTCTCTTATTGAGGTTTTATTGAATCCAATATTCATACCATCGTCTGTCATTTCACGTGTTTAGTTTGAAAGTTTAACAGTTTAGTTTTGTGGTTTAAATAATACTTTATAGGCGTATAACCTTTTGCCATTTGAATCTTCCATTTCTATAAACATACACTAACACTGGAATCTTTAAAACTTTTCTTATTCACTTTGTTAAAAACTAATTGTATTTTTACAAAGAACCGTTCACATTATACATAGATTAATACCTGCACACCGTTGATTAACGTTAACGCACCTGTTAAAATGGTATATATATATTCAGACTGAAATAAAGTATCTGTTTTCTTATCGAATAGTCCCAACGTGCGAATTTTCAAGAATCTATTGCTAATTGTATATCTGCAGCTGAATTGCATACAGTGACATTGATTGATACGGGATAGTAACGCGGAAGTAATTACAAAAGCTGAGTGGAGAATCTCGCTGGTGATCGATCACGTACCTTCACGCTTCAGTGATAGCTCGTAATCGAATGATATAACTGGTATAGAGAGTCCCTGATTTAGTTGATATTTTCAACTCCTCGTATACTTGTCTCTCAGATTGAACGGACGAGCGTGCCGACAAAGTAATGATGACACTTTTTATGATAAATTACATCATGGGTACAAGTTAGCAAATATCTAATTTAACCGGTGTCCGTCCGGGAAAGCGACAATTGAAAAATAGGGATTGCCCCGAGATCAACATTTATGGTAACTTACTTGTTGTCTCGAAAGCTAAATTAAATACGGAACGATAATGAGTTGATCAAATAGAGTCACCTATTGACAAAGTAATAAGCTTATTTTTAAATCCAAATTTTCCCCATCTGTCTGCAAACGATAAACTCGTATTTCTAATGAATCAAAGAAATATGTTTCGACGTAGACTCACACATAACATTTTATGAAATGTGTACTTTAACATCGTCTGTTGACAAATGTTATCACACTATTATTATTATTATACTGTTTATATGTATTATTACCTTGATATATGTATGACTCATTTATAATGAAAACTGTGGACGTTACGAGGTGTATATATTTCTTCTTTATGGGTATTCCTCTCCTAAACCATTATATAGTATTGACTTGAAAGCAGTTATTTTTCAGATCACTGTAATTTGGTAACATTATGATGAAGTAGAGTTCGTCTAATATGTAGTTGTACTTCCAGCACAGTTCTCACCTCTATTCATCTTCTGTCGTGTTTCCCCAATAAGCTATTTTAAACATTCACTTGGCCGTTAAGTTTCTGACAGTTATATTTTATACAGGTTGAACATATCAATATAACAGGGTTGATTAATTTATAAGTAGTGAGCTCCGTATAGAAAAAAAGGTAAAACTATAAGTGGCTTCATTTTGTGCACGGGTAGTTTCATGTTCTAGGGTATTTCCTAATCATTTAATGAAACCTCAATGTAACAGGTCATCTCCGTCACGAGGGGTCATTTGTATGCAGAAATGGACAATATTAGTAAGCATGAGTAGTGATCTAGAGTTAGATTAGGTTGTACTTTGCAAATCATAATTAGATGAGCTAACTTATGTGTTATTCTGAATGGACATCTTTCTGATTTCCTTCCTAATGTCCGGGGTTGTAGACAAGGTGACCCAATCTCACCGTATCTCTTTCCTTTTGCAGCAGAAATCCTGCTATGGATGTCTAGTGAGACACAATTATATTATAAAAGGCATTGCAATTGATGATAAAGAACACAAATTTGAACAGCCTGCGGATGTTTAAGAACTTTTTTAGATGGATCAGATGCTGCTGCAATCTAGTTGAACCTACTAGTTTAGACGTAGGCCTAATGTTATACGCCCCATAAGTAAATGACCGGCTTAGGGAACGTCGTTTGACAATATCAATATACCGTATTTTTTTAAAGACCACCTTTACCCCCGGCGTCTATTCGAGACCGGCGTCTATTTATTTTTTGGCAGATGCATAATCCCATTTTCAAAATTCATGACAGAGTTTGAAAACTCTTTTCAAAATTCATGACAAATATATAATAATATAATATAATATAAGCCTTCGGTGCGTGACATTGAACACGTGGAACGGCGTGTTTCCGGTTGAGGGAGAATCAGTTATTTATTTTAAATTACGGGAGCATTAAGTATTCATTGTAACACCCGGCGTCTATTCGAGACCCGGCGTGTATTTTTCCACAAGGGTCAAACCCCCGGCGTCTATTCGAGACCCGGCCTGTATTCGAGACCCGACGTCTATTCGAGGAAATACGGTAGTTAGTTTTAACCGGATTCATGCTGCTGCAGACGAGATCTGGTCAAATGGGCCGAAGGATGAAAAGGCCGATAAAAGAAGTCAAAAGGGCCGAGTGAAAAGTCAGAAGGGCCGAAGTAAATATTCATAAGGGCCGAGGAAAAAGGGCCGAAAATAAAAATTATTATATATTCATTGTATTCGCATTGATCGCATTTTAGTGTGAATAGTGCTGAACACTACAAGTGCGACAATAAAAATATTGTTAAAATGTTGTTACGATGTCAAAGATGAAACCTAAATTTTTGCTATGTTATATGTTGGTATTTTTTGGGTTCGGCCCTTATGACTTTGAACACGCCCCATTTGACTAAATGGCTCGGCCCTTTTGACTTTCACCTCGGCCCTTTTGACTTTTTCCTTCGGCCCTTTTGACTATGCAGTTCTCGGCCCTTTTGACATTCGGCCCTTTTGACTACAACCCCTGCAGACACACTTCATAGTTCTACAATTATAGGAGTGTAGTGTAAACATTGCCTGACATTGCATTACTACACACTTACAACCTATACGCGTCAGTAAAGTAGGATTTGGGAACAATAAAGACTAAAGGAGGAGAATTAAAAGTTAGAAAGAAACAGGTCTGGCTCAATCGCCCCTGTTCCGAGGAATACAAATTGCCAAAAAACCTGCCTTTACTCGTGACGTTCGATGTTGGGGTATGTTCTGACGTCAACTCTGTTTCTGTCCCCTGAGGTTGGGATCGACTAGCTTATTAAATTGATGTAATAAATTAACCTCATATACATCGATTGAAATAAATAATTAACTTGTTTATTTGTATTATTCCATTTAAGGCATATTCGATATTCAGCCGATATAATATATAAGTATGCTAGTACATTTGTAATGTAGCATTTATATTTATTCTTTATAAATTCATAATGATTTATTACATCTAAAGGAGAACATCAAATGAAAACGGGTTCAGGCTATTTTTATATATTATAATTTTGATGTAGGCCTATACCGTTTTGCCAAGCACTCCTGATGCCATTTGCGATGTGGTGCTGTTTTTTGCCCGACATTATTGGTGCCGTTTTCGCCACAACCAATGAAAACTCGTTTTACGACATTTCATTTATAAACAAAAAGACATGTTCATGTGTGCATGTGTGTAGTGGAACGAAGCTATGAAATTATATTGCATTTAATTAGAAGAGAACTCGCCAATGGAAATAACAAGGGAGGTCACTCTGGCAATATTTCACGCACCTGTGTGTGGGTGCATCACGTCTGACTTGTGACTCAGAATAACACTCAAAATGGTGGATAGGTTGGGTAAGTCACATAAAGTTGACACTTGTTTTCCTATCTCCTTTTTCTGATCTCTTGTGACCGATATGCTTATCTTTCCTGAAATATCGTATTTTCTATTTTATTTTGATTAATGTTGTTTTTGTGAATCTAATGGTTTAAACTCTGTCAATAAAATCATGGTTCGATCAATATACAGAAACTTTTTAATCTGTCAGTCAAAAGTTCTGTTGTTTGAAGTTGAAGGTGTCCTGTATTAGCAAGCCAAACCATATTGTTTCACAGTAACAGTGGTTTTAGTGTTAATATATATGGACAAACATGGAATTTGACCAAAGGATAGTTATTAATTTTGTAGGTTTTATATCACTTATAGATTTATTTACCTTCTTCTCACTCTATTACATGGATCCTGAAAGAAAGTCATTTCTGTGGCATTGTTAACCTATATTTTCTCTAACTTTCCTTGTCATTCTGTCACTTTTTCAGTCACTGTCTTAAACTATAACTATAACAGCTTAATGCCATTTACTTTTACGAATACTTGAATGAGCATTCATCCTCCACAAATCTACATGTATATTCGTGAAGATACCATCCCAAGGCTTTGTTTTATTTGGCTGGTTTGGTATTTTCTCAAACAATGCTACTGGCGGTCTGTCCGATGCGGTGAAGATATCTTTATAATTGTTTGTGTTTGTGTTTTGACAGGACCTTCTTGATAATACACATGTTATTAATACATGCTTGTAAGAAAATCCTGTTGAAACATGATACTAAGGGTAATATTATGACTTTATATTAGACCATTTAGAAGGACTTGCTCACAGCCGATACAAAATCAATGAGTAGTTCAACCTATGATTGGCGCTACAAATGTGGAAATCTTTGATACATCATAACAGGACATTGTTGATATAAAGTGTTTGTTACTTTGTGGATATTCTATCAATGTATGTTTTGTTGTTACACAGTTGTAAAATTAAGATAAATGCAGAATGTTTCTTATTTAGCATAAGGCACAATTATTAGATGGCAGATACTTCCGATAGATAGATAGAAGTAAAAAGTCGTCAATAATGAGTATATTGATTAATTTTATTAAAACAATTTTGACTATACTGTTCATGAAATTGTAAACGGCCAAACGATTCTTTTATTATCTGAGACTTGAATGTAATACTAAGAACCTACGCAACCATGAATGTTTACAGTCCAAACCCTGGCTCTCCAGCTATCTTTACAAAACTAATTAGTTCAATCCTTGTTGTAGATGGGAAGGTTGTTTGAGACCACAATATTTATTCTCGGCTGCACATTTGAATAATGTCACTCTGCATTTGTGGTAGTAATACTTTCTTGGCACATAAAAATAAATAAATTATCATATTATCAATGCATAGACAGATAGATCATTGTGATCTTGATCAAATCAATTTCACATGGTGAAAACGTAATGTCAGTAACATCGAAACAGGTTCCCATGTCCAGTGAAACATGACTGGAAACCCGACATAATTTGCACGTCCCTTATTCATCCATCAATGAGGTCATTATTTTGACCTTGTGACCTTGACCTTATATGCATATGCAGCATTTTACTAAAACTTTAACCATGACGACAACTTTTCATTGGTCAGTGTGGGCCTGTAATACTTGACATATGCGACCATTGTGACCTTTTATATGAGGTAATAATTTTGACCTTGTAACCTTCACCTTTGCACAATGAGCCTTTTCCAAAAGTTTTTTTTACCCTGAGAACACTCTTGATATTAGAGTATTTGGTTATAACAGGGAGCATCATTGTATTTGTAACTTAGCACATGCTTTGGAGATATGTCAGTATATATCAGGAAAGTTCGGGGCAATTCAATGAATATTTTTAGAGTTAAGGTCCTTGGATTAGAGCCATTGATTTTCCTATTTCAGACTGTGGGTAAAACTTTTAAACTTAAACTAGCCAGGTCTTCCAAAGAAAACCTACCAATCGCGCAGAAAAATCTGGAAAAGCCTCAATAATCATGGAAATAGCAACTTAAATATAATACCGCGACATAGAAACAGTGAAAGGTGGAACGTTAACCTATCACCATGCAGCTGAAAACTTCAACTCTGTGACCGATAACCTCGCACATTGAAGAGTCAGTCTCTACTGTGTGTTTACGTTTGTGAGCATGGACAGAAGGCGCTTACTCCTCCTCACTCATTTAATGCATTTCTATTACGTTATTTGCAATTTCTATGTGTGCTCAGTTATTAGATTTCCTAGGTTAGATGGAATGCGCATGTGCGGTAGAGTTCAAAGTTCACTCAGATTAAAATGTAGCACTTTCCAAGTTTTGTGTGTCTGAGTTATAGACTTTGGTTGCACCTTTCAATGTTTTTGTGTCACAGTATTATATTAAGGTTGCTATTTCCAAGATTAATGTAAGCTTCCAGGTTTAAAGAGTAAACGTTTTCTTTGGTAGGCCTGCTAGCTAGGCTGAAACTTTTGATTGGTCTAAAACTTGATACATGTTTCCCTTGACATCTTGACTCTTCCTGAAGGAAAACATTTTTGGAACTTTAAAGCCACTAATTAAGGGACATTCTGAAAGCAAACTCACATTATTACCCTCGTTTAACGACCAACTCTGTTCCTTTTTAGCTCATCTGGCCTGAAAGGCCCGATGGGCTTATGGCATGGGATGGCGTCTGTCCATCCGTCCGTCCGTCCGTCCGTAAACTTTTCGCTTTTTCGACTTCTTCTCCAGAACAAATGACTCCAGAGAGCTGAAATTTAATGTACAGACTCCTTGGCTGAAGGGGATACTAAATTGTAAATTTGGTGACCCTGTGACCCCAAATGTGGGTCACAGGGGTCATAACCTTAAAAGCTATTTTCATCTTCTTCTCCAGAACCAATGACTCCAGAGAGCTGAAATTTTATGTACAGACTCCTTGGCTGAAAGGGATTCTAAATTGTAGATTTGGTGACCCTGTGACCCCAAATGTGGCTCACAGGGGTCATTACCTAAAAAAAACTATTTTCATCATCTTCTCCAGTCCCAATGAACGTAGAGAGCTGAAATTTTATGTACATACTCCTTGACTGAAGGGGATTCTAAATTGTAAATTTGGTGACAGTGAGACTCCAAATATTGGGTCACAGAGGCAATGACCTAAAATGCTATTTTCATCTTCATCTCCAGTCCCAATGGCTCAAGCGAGCTGAAAATTTATGTACAGACTCCTTGGCTGTAAGGGATTCTAAATTGTAAATTTGGTGAGTCTGTGACCCCAAATATGGGTCACAGAGATCATAACCTAAAAGCCTATTTCAGTTTACAGCATCTTTCTGAGATTATATGTGCACTTCAATCAGTAATTAGGTAAGGGAGGTAATTTTAAAGAAAACAGCTGAGTTAAAGGCATTTCATCTTTCTGATGTGAGAGTTCTAACATGTGCTTTGAGAATATAATATGTCTGATGAAAAAGAGATATTTAGAATTAAAAACTTAGAATTGGAGGTCTAACAAAAATTATTTATAAGTCATATTTTATCTTTGTCTCACATTTCACATATGAGTAATTATTTGTATTTTGCAAGTGAATTTGCTGATAAAGGTACACAAGTCTAAAAGTATTCTAAAGACTTAATACAGAATCTTTTATTAAATCTAATATTATGTTCTTTGTAATTTAAGAGTAAATAATGGAGTTTTTTAATATCTCATGATATTGTGTAATTATTTGGAGAATTAATTAATTAATTATTGAGAATTTCCAGTACGAGTCAATTTGGTATACCTTATTTATATCATATTTTATACTTTATAACTGATTTAGTTTTCTATTAACTTTGCAGTTAATTTTATTCAATAGGAACAAGAAATGAGATAGATGTCTACATCATGGACATGTTTAATGTGAATCTATTTGAAATGAGAACTATTGAATACCCTTTGAAGGAATAACTTGAAGAGGAATTAAATTTTTTCATTTTACATGAGATATGTGAACTGAATATGACTAGTGATGACTGGTGATAACATAGGACTATAAAAGAAGTAGCTATATGAGATTGTGACATCACACCTTTTTTCATCATCTTCTCCAGTACAGAAAAATAATTAATTGTAGGAAAAACTGCATCTAACATATAAATTTTACTGGCTGTAAGTCCAGTGTCTGCATGTTATGTAATTGCATTGTGTTGACCTCTTCCTGGCAGAAGAATGAAAACTGATAGTTACACAGAGGTTTCAGGTTACTTCAAACTACTGTGCAGCACTGTGTTATCATAGACTGTGCGTGAGACTGCTTTAGTCTTCCACTGACTCTAAAAAAGAATTTATTCATAGAATATCACCATTTTATCAAATATTGAAAAGGAGCCTATAAGAAATGGTGAAAAAGAATTTACTAAAAAAAATTCACCAATTTATTAAGTATTGAAATGGAGCCTATGAGAAATGGGATTTTCAAAAACTGAGGCTCCTATTCATTATGTAATAAATGTTGGTATTGCCATAATGCAATTAAGAATTAAAACAATATAATGCAAAGGTGTATGATATTCATAACGAATGTTGATTTATGTGTAACCAATTTTGATAATAATTAACAGGGGTCATGACCTAAAAAGTTTTTTTTCATTTTCTTCTACAGCCCCAGGCCATTATTGCAATAGCTTACAGTGGTGAATTGTATGCAAAGAATTGTACCCGGTATATTCATTATTATATAATGTGTGTACGATCTTAAAAAATAGTATGATCTCTCCACCACATTATTATATGTTTGATACCAGCAATTTATTTCCAAGCTTTGTGTTGCTCTTTCAACACATATATATAGCAGATTGGCAAAGTTATGGTAACAAAATATTTTTAAACTGCTTTAATCGTTTCACTACCTAGATTCTTATTACTACATTCCATTATCTGACCATTGCTATAAAGTCCACTCCATAACATACCCCACTTATTATCTCCTGATGAGCTACAGAGGCCATGGCTCTATTTTTTCATTCTCAACTCACAGGGGGTATGCAACCTAGCTGCCAATTAAGGCGTTTCTTAAAGTTATCTCTCACACTGCCTTCACTTCTATACCAGGTACTGCTGAGTGAACAGTCACAGAATATAGTCACTTGCCCAAGGTAACACCACAGTCTTCACAACTCATGTCTCTGTGTAGGGCAGGGAATCAACCCTTCAAACTCTCAATTTATCTAGCAATAAAGTAGGTCACCAACCCTTTCGGCGAGACGCGCTGATTCTTGCTGAACTTTCACTGATAGCGGTCAACTGAGCTATGCACAGGACCATGTGCCACCACTATGTTAAATGCAGATCTAAATTATAAAACCTGATCTTTCGTAATTACTGTTACATTTTAATTGCTTTATAGTTAGATTATTGTTTATGTATACATCAGTAGTACAAGGAACAGGTGTTGTTATGCTCTCTTGTTTGGGTTTGAAACATGGGGTTTGAAACATGGGACTCAAATGAAAATCATGAAACTGCACCAATTTCTTTCATTGTTTAAACTTGATGGAGGACGTGAATTTGAACACAGTGGCAGAGTTACCTCCCTTGATAGGGCAGGGATTCAGATTGCTGCAGGCCATAGGCTATTGTCCCATTACATTTTCAAATGACCTGCTAGCTTCTCTTGACTTAGGACATTGAGGATGATCAATAATTTTAATGATATTTCTACATATTAGCATTTATGAATCATGAATATTTATCTTCACCCAACAAAGAGTAATTAATCTATGAAACTTTAAAAGTTATAACTCAACCTTGGGTACAAGTTGCAGCATGAAATATCATTAATAATTTTAGTTGACTAATTTCAATAGATGTAAGTATTGGAAGAGCTTCAGGCCAATGGCCTATTGCAAGACACCCACTAATATTAACATTTCTAGGCTTCAAAATCACTGTATGGTATACATATTACCCGGCTACAGTATTTTATATGCGTATGAAACGGGTGAATAAACTGAATTTGAAAATATAGTCTTAATAACTAGTGTTACACTTTCTTGTTTTCAGTTTTATGACATCCTATATATTTGTGCCCACCATTTTTGACTGACTTTCTGTCAGCAAGTTTTAGGTTTGAATCCAGCCAGAGGATCGGCAACTTTGGCATTTGCTCCCTATTTTTGCAGTTTGCTCCTTGTAATTTTGAGTTAGGAGCACACCATGCTCCTTTGCCAAATTTGGGGTATACTTAACAAATTCTGTTTCTTCAAATTTAACCATTATATTCATCACAATTTCTTCAAATTGGTATTGAATATTAGACACCGGTAACTTCAAGTTTTCTGCTAATATTCATTGATTTATAGTTCAATTTTGCAAATCTCATTTTAAAGGGGCATAATCATGTTGGTGAGGTCACGTATATACATCCAATGTTATAATTTGTGTATTTTAATTGAGAATTATCAACTTTAACCGAAATTAACAAGTTTATAAGGTCAATCAGCTGCAGCCATTAAGTCAAACGTAATTTTGGAAACTTTAATAAAGTAGATAGGAAGACAGATTTGCGTCTAATATGTCTTAGAACTCAACCTACTTTCTCAGCCGATCAGACGGTCGTATTTTCCTGACAAAATAGACTCACAATGATTAAGAACTCAAGGCTAAAACACTCTTCATTACACGCCCTCTCTGTGCGTGATTGGTCAAAAACAAACAACAACAATTAAAATTTTTATCGACATGTGATCCAGATGACTGGAGGTAAACACGACCAAGACACTATGTGTACGCTACACAGGCGGTATTTAGACATTGTCAATAAGTTTTAAAATAATTTGCATGCATGTGTTAGTAAGAATAATTAGCATACACTCGCTTTTAGCCTTATCAAAGTCGTTTTACAAACAAAAAACTTCAGTCTTTTAACGAACTAAAAAAGCACATCCCTACTTCGGTATTATGTAATTATCAATTCATTGTATTCTATTTTTTTCTGTTATCTAAGCACTTAATACTGATAACTAAATAGATATGAACTTCCATTTACATTGAATTATAAAACGACAATATTAATTTGAATGACTTGCACATTCAACATTTTGATTTAAAAATAACCTATTTTTTATTATAATAAAAAGAGAAAAATGAGCGAACCTCACTGACAGATGGAATATTATCTCTTGTACCGGTATTACTATAACAATTTTAACGATCAAAGATTTTTTTCGAATGAGTTCTTAAAAAAACATGACAGCTTGACGAAATTGCAACAATTGAAACGTTGCATAGGAAATCACCCAAACATTGACGTCATTGCACCAGTCAATCAAAAGTAAAAGTAAAAGAGAAAATTCTTAGTGATTAAAAATTAAAAATCTGATTTGTCAGTTATATTTGTGTAAATAATGTTTGCATTTGTATTCCAAACCAATGTTTTCGTTTGAGATGTGAACTGATATTAGATTGTTACCGTTTTTGTTAGCCCTTAAGATGCGGGCGACGGAATTATCCGGGCGGGCTATAAGCGATTCCTAGGTGTCTATATACGGATCCCGGATACAAGACTTAGAATAATTCACGGCTGTCTAAGTATACTCTATCACCCATACCGGGTCACGAGTCGATTGTGTCCGCGACCCGACCCATGAGAATGGCTGTATTTACGCATCGCGACCCGACATGAGAATAAAGCTTTGTTCAGTGTGTGGTCGGAATATCAAGCAAAATTCACACCAATTTGCGTGTGCATTGTTGACCCGTAACGCATCGATAATTAGCTTTACAAAAGGCCAATTATGTCGGGCTTAGCCCCCGAAGCATTAATTCGCTTGAGGCTATTTTCACCCACGTGTTTGTATTGCCTCGGGTTTGCCTCGCCCGAGACTGCTATCTGCCTCGCATCTCGCGAGACGGGGAAAAAAATCGCTAACTCGCCTTACTCCCGCACTTCATATCATGTGAGCGAATTGTTTGTTTTCAAAAAAAAATACGGCAAAATAAAGGGGAAACAATGGACTACATTCCCATATAAAATTAGAAAATCTCAAAAAAATAATAAAGACACAGCAAGCGCCGTGAAAAAGGTCATGTTTACACTTCATAAATTTTGAAACAATCGGCGATTTTCACAACTTCTAAAACATTTATCAAGGCTAAAATACTGAATGCATTTTCATAATTTTTATATCACAATAAACCGAAAAGAATAATCTTTTATTCTATATAAAATGCGCAGATTTATTCACAGAAATAAAGATACAATTTTACCTTTCTGAGAGGCATGTGAAACCAAACGGCACACAAACTAATCAACATATTTTCATCAGTTATGGTTCGAGGTTAGCGTTTATTTGAAAAGTCAAACAACATAACCATATTTGGGTTGACATGTGCTTATTTGTCAACTGGTTCGAGATTATGATTTCTTGGAAAAGTGCGATGAACGACCGTTTGCAATGCCGCATACATGTTGTAAGTATTGACGATTTTATAGGTGGGAATAAAGACAAACTTTACATAGCTATAGAATTATAACCAAAGGTCGCATTCTAATAATTTTTATATCATTGTGAAGCTAGACATCTTGTCTTCAATTCCGTATATAAATGGAATTTTTTTCGTTTCGTATTTATGATGTTACGAGGCCCGAATAAAAGACAATCTTTCGAAAGTAATAGAATAAAAACGAAAAAACATAGAAAATTCATTCAAAGTTTCGAGTGTGAATTAGCCATTTGTGTACGGGTTTCGCTACTTGAATTTGTATTGAACGCCCGTATATAGTCCTTATTCGCCATGTAGATGCGGTATATTTTGTAAAAACGATACCGGAATCGCTGCCTGGAAATTCCGCCAGCAGAGCTAGTTAGTGCCAAAGCCCAAACTACTGCTGCGAGCTGCGAGCCTGTAAATTCCGCCACAGGGGCTAAAAATGGTAAAATATATATACGCAACGTAAGGGTTAGGAAGGTTATGATGACACAACTTAAATATCACCTTTAGCCCTTATCCGTATCCTAACGTCTCAAACCAAAAGATTTCCATACCCTACAACAATACAATCTTGGAGTATCTTTTATTTTCATATCAGACTGACCAGTACCACCACCGTCAGAACGAGATCTTGTCATTCAAACACTTTCGTTTGGTTTAGTCGTTCACTGTCATTCACACATTATCATTTGTAGAGAATTCAAGGTCCAAATGAATGATCCCTTTAAGTAATATGGCAACAGGCATCGTTCATGCTTCGAAACTAGCAGACGATTGATAATAAAAACAAATATTGCAATTTTTTATCATTGCGTAACAAACACTTATATTGGATTTGGTTTGATAATAGATAATTGTTCAATTAAGTTATGTCTTCAGTATATACTGAAAAATCATGTTGATGTATTGTCAATAACTGTGTGCCGAACCAAAAGCAAAATACTGCGGTTCAACAACTGTAGTAATGAACTGTTTCACCCTTACTAAGGACCCAGACAGCTGACAAATGCCTATTTCCACTCCCAAAGCCATCCTTTCCAGCATTGTTTCAACTTCCAAACGCAAGGCATAACTCTTGCCAGTTTGCATTACTGGCTGATTTAACCCTTGCGGTATTTCCCTCGCTACGTTGTGTCAAGATAGCGAATGCAAGGCCTAAATCAGCCAGTCATGGAGACTGGCAAGAGTTATGCCTTGCATTGGGAAGTTGGCATTGTTTGGAATCAGCAAACATTATGCATTGAACTTA